>OW121755.1:21804183-22418016 GCA_933228765.1 Miltochrista miniata
GGGTTATAATATATCTTTAATTCGTTAACAAAACTTTACTTACTAAGATTTTAAAACACTTTAACATTTAGATTAAAATATACTTACTATTGAATATGAAATTAACTCGTATTTGGATTTGGACTGTATTCAATGTCCCGATCACATTAAATCTAATATATAAAATTCTCGTGTCACAGTTTTCGTTGCCATACTCCTCCGAAACGGCTTGACCGATTCTCATGAAATTTTGTGAGCATAATGAGTAGGTCTGAGAATCGGTCAACATCTATTTTTCATACCCCTAAGTGACCGGGAATAACATTCCAGGCGGGCAGAGCCGCGGGCATCAGCTAGTAATTTATATAAATAATTGGTATCGAAATTTAACGAATTTTGGCGACGTCTGAAGAACCAAACCGAAAAGGGGCGCCTGCGGTAGAAGTTCGTCTATAGGCCAGTAGATTCACAAGATAGTACTTCGAAAGTCTTCAAGTATGTTGAAAATAAAATTTGACGGCCCCATCACTCGTCAATTGATGTCAACCATCGGAAATCATAACGGAAATACATTTCTGATGTTATCCTCAACACACATATTAATTCCGAACAGTTCAAATTCAAATGCAAATTCGATCGAATTTCCATCAAATTGGTTGTGAAATTGTCATTTAAAATTATTATCGTGTCAAACTGTCTATCAATCTAATTAAATTTACTAATAGCAATTGACATACAGATTATACATCTGTATGTCAATTGCTATTAGCATCTATACGATAACTGATCAGATTGTTTGAACTAGAATTCGTGCGTTCAACATCAATACTTCACCTGTTCTGCTATCGTCTAAGTACATCAGAAAGCCAAGCGCCACCGTTCTCTATGAGCCTGCTGATAAACACGTCTTGTCTTGAGACTTGATCACAGCCATTAACAATTCCTCGTAATGCCGTTGGACAGGTAAACTTTCTGAGCATGTTATGAAATTTGGTGTAACATAATATTATGGCTATATTTCATCTCATCATTATCAAACATTATAGTACGAGAGCCCACGACCAAAACCATGTCTCATAGCAATACGGCAAAAACCCTATAAAATCGTTACATTGTATGATTCTGAACCCGACTAGGTGTGTAGTAACGGTCGAAAGTGTAGCAACTGCGTGGGAGGCCATTTCTGCTGTGTCAAAAAAAAAGGCAGTCGGTATTATAGCAATACGTCTGATAGTGAAAATGTACATAGATTTTATAATTGTATTACGAAAAAGTTAGTTTTCAGACATTTTGCGCGTAGCACATAGCCTGAGCGCATTTTTGAAAATGTCAACAAATTTAGCAGACCTGTATCATAGCAATACGGATAATTTTTTTTTTAAACTTTTCGTATTGCTGCCATGATTACCAAAAACCTGTTTTCAGACACTTTAAGTGTAGCATATACTCCCAAAAACGAAAATAACGTTTCGGAGTCGCCTGGCCGACCCATCCTGGACGACGATTCCGAATCCGACAGCGATTGCATACGAGAATATTTTGTAACTTTGAATAAACCGTTTTTTTTTCAACTTCATCCCAGTTTCCTTTTGTGCGATTTATTTCAGTCCTTCAACTTCAATGTTACGGTTTCGGGTAAATTCTTTGTTAATTATCATCTAATAAATTCAGGGTCGCAACGTATTCATTGGTTTGTAACGGAAAAGTCAAGATGCCTCAATACGATTTTTATATATTTTTTTTTTTTTATTTATTTATTTATTTATTCTCTTCTCCCACCACTATCATTACAAGTGTATACACCCAATGCGAAAGTGTGGCTCATCTTCCCACAATAAAATGATACATACATGATAATAAAAAACCTAAAACTAAAAAGAAAACCTTAGAATTTGATATCTGAGTATCGAAAAGTTGTCTGATAGAGAAGGTGCTACACTTAATTTGTCTGATATAAATTTTTTGCACATGTGGACAACTTATTTTATCATGTCCAACAATTTTCAGACATATTGCTATGATACCGATCGGTAAAATTTGTTAACATTTTCAAAACGGTCTCAAAATTTAATGCGTTCACATTTCCGTCTGAAAATTGTTTTGTTCGCATCAAATAACCAAAATTTACTAATAAAAAAGATTTTCAGACGTATTGCTATGAGACATTTTTTTTGTCTCATTTTTTATTTTTTTAAGTGATTTTACGGGTTTGCGCTACACCACTAACGTCGGAAAAATATGTTTCCGGTATCTCAGTACTATCATTCAACTACAGTCTGCAAATCAGACATATTGCTATGATGCAGTTCGGTAAAATTCTTTGACAATTTTGAAAATTCGGTCAGATCAAACGCTACGCGGAAAATGTCTGATATTGGTATTTTCGAGTTCAGGATAATCGTATCTATCGATTTGATGCGGTTTTGGCTGTATTGCTATAAGACAAAAATTTTGGTCGTGGGCTCTCGTACTATTATATCTATATGTACTACGTACTAGATGCGGCGATCAGAACAAGCGTCGTGTTCCCTCGACTGCGGTTTATACACCGAACCGATATTCAATGTATGGACGTTCCTGTCTATCGGTAGAAAATGTGTCATTGGAGTGCTATGACTTTTTTAAGTCTATGAGAATGGCGGTACTTTTCTTTCCCGATATTATCAGAGTAACTCAGCAGACAGTCACATTTCCTCTGATTTTGTTTATGTTCTATTCTTTGTCCATAAATTAAAGGTTTATCCATACTTATTTCTGCTAAAAAGTTTCCAATGTTTATATTGGGTGTAACAAAATTGACTCCAAATTTCGTCACGCGACGTGGCATCAGTCAAAAAACATTACAAAAATGAAGAAAAAAAAATCACATGAATACTTTAACCGTAAATCCGTTTTAAAGGTCCCATAAATTTTCATTATCACCCTTTCTATTGCTACTGAGCGGCAGTAGAAAGCGACAACGACAGCCAGACGGGTGCTCCGTGTTTGTTTTGCCATGGCGACCATGTTACGAATTGCCGCGGTAAAAAACGAATTCTTAATGTGCGACAAAAAAAGTTTTAAAAAAATAAAAAAATAGCCCCCCTTTTTTATTTAATATTTGAATTTGATTTCCAATGCCAAGTCATCTCATGAAATTTTGAGAGTCAATTTTGTTACACCCAGTATTATAAGCGTACTAAAAATTCAAGCTAGCATTCGTCAGAGGCTCTGACGAATGCTAGCTAGAATTTATGGCTATATGCAGCAGGTGAAACTTAGAAAAAAGTGCAATGAATTCGATTGCAGAGCACGTACAAGTGATTCCTATACAGGGCACCTGGGCAACTATTCCTTCATAGTAGTCAGTTTAGTAATTTATCATCGAACAGCAATGCGTTACGTGAAGAATCATTAAGCAAGGTGACTGATTGGCTATTATTTTATTTTATTTTATTTTATTTATTTAAGGGATAACAAACGGCTACAGTATAAACATTACATGCATTACATATTATTTATAAATAATGTTAAGATATTAAATAAATAATCCTAACATTGTATAATGCTGCAGCCCACTGCATTATCCACGGATTACCACAAATTTTAGAAAACAGTGGTTGCCACAAGAGTTGGAATACAACTAATTACTTTACATACTTAATAATAATAAATAACTGTTCTACACTGATTACATACTTATGTAACGTAACGGGCGTCAAGGGTGTCGGTGTGGACTTCCCAAGTCCCGTGTTACAATAGTTTGATTTGTAAAAGAAGATTACCTGGATAACAGCAGCCGGAGATACAGTGGACCTTTTAGGTTAAGGGCCGTGTTGTCTGGCTAGTAAACCCCCGTTGCAGTGAGTTCGTGAAAGAAAAACCAGTGTATATTATTATCACCACGTTTAATGGTCTACAATACAAAAACCACAGGCCTTGTGGTATATCAAACGCACTACTTAGCCTATATATATGGCAGGATGCACCAGTATTACTCCAGTTAGAATACTTATATCTACACACACTTTACTTACTTGCTATAAACTTATATCAAATCTATTGACCTGGCCGGCTCTTGCGCCGATGCGATGAAATTATTTCATTTGACACAATTAACTAAACATCACCTTGTGACGTGGCTAACAAAATATACTTTAATCTAGCGACCTAGAGATGGATCCATTCTGGTTAACATTATTATAATCTATGATTTAAAGGCTAAATAAATCTAGTTACATTCTCGGATCGTTATGCAGCCTCCTGAAGGTGAACTACGTTGTTAAACTGTCGGTGGACTATCGCGTAGGCACCGCTAACCAACGAGATGCAGTAATCAACCTCGCGTATGGATGTATAAGAAGAATCCTGGTGGCCCTCCTTGGTGCCAAGTAGTGAAAAAGAAATGCACGTGGCGTAAAAAAGAGAATAAAAAATGCCGGTGCGAGAACCGGTTACCGCTACAAAGCCGGGCTCGTCAGCGGCGCGCAGTCCCGTCTGTGGATCACGCGTCCCACGCTGATGGGTTCACGGGGAAGAATTCCTCCGTGTTGGGAGTCCGCCAAGGGACGGGCAGGTATTCCCAGCAATAATAGGTAGGTACTCCAAAGACCCGCTACAACAAAAGTTACGCGTCATTAGCAATCAGCACGCACTTCACAGACCGCGATTATTACAAGGTCTATCTAGCTTATAAATACCTTTTTGCGGGTCCTGTGATGGTACGAATTGCTCTTGAAGAGACACCTTACGGGTCTTCTCGCTCGAGAGAAAAAAATGCCGACTGCCTCCATCTTTGCTTTTCGTCTCTTCCCCTTCCCACCAAGCCAAACCCGCTTGGTCAGTTACATCTACGGTCCGTTTCATTTCACTCATCCCTCACGTTCCGTTCGTGACTTTTATTCCTCCACTTCTCATACGCCATACACGATTAGGGCTTTATCGCATTAACGCCATGTCATTAACTGAAGCTAAAACTATCCTGTACATTAACCATCCTATCCTCTTAAGCGAATATTTTATCCACTATTTGACATAATGTTCTACGTTACGCGGAACGTGAATTCTGGTGTGACCACTCCGAAATTGATCCGCTCGTAAACTATATATAAATTATCATTAGTTCCAAATCTGTTTACTAATTTAATATACCTATTATTTATTCTAATCTAGATTTATTGTACACTAAATAAAACTATTTTTTTATGTTCTTTTTTTTTTATTCCTAAACTATTTCGTTGACAAGGATCAGTCATTGTTACTGTCAAAATGACAATGTCAGATTCACGACGTCTAACCTATGTGTATGTGTAGTATTGTGACTGGATGTAAACACGGAATAAAACGACAGAAAGATATCGAGTTTAATATCTTTGTGTTAATGTGCTTAATGTATGAAACCCTCGTTATCACGAGACAAAAAGAGAGTATTATATTAGAACGTATGGATAATGTGTTGGTGAGTATTGCAGAGTGTTACAATACCCCCTTTCTCGGGAAAAGAGGTAAACCGACAGGTTTACCGAAAGAAACAGCCGGGGCAACCGGGAAAAAGTGGTTACTAAACCGACTCCAAAAAGGATTAAAAAAATACCGAGAAACAAAAGAATAAAACTTCAGAACGCTGCTAGCAATAGTTATTCTTCTGACTGCCCTTTAGAATGATCACAGCTGGATAGGTATTCCTTTCAAAACGCGTACTTCACTCTTCCATACCTCACACAGTATTTCATATTTATCTATGTACATTCATTCGTCATCCTTTCCATATTAATAATAATTATAATAATACATATAATAATATTTAAAGCTTATTTTCCACCTATCATTCAGTCATGCACTTATCCTTCCCTTTCTTATTTGCTCCTATCATTCCATAATTATTTACATGCTGTCATTCATCAGTCTTATATTCTGTAAGAGTTTTTCATACTTTGGCCAATCGTACTGTCGGTCAATCATTTGACTGTCAAGAAAAACAACTTTTTTGCTCATGCGTTGTTAAGTATCATATCATATAAACATTAACTGTAAGAATAAGAACACAATGTAAAAACACAAACGGCAAAACAATTATTAATTGCATACATTAGTTTCGATAAATGCTTGCCTAGCCCTACGATCAAAAAAAAATCTTGGGTTCGGAGTAAATACCACTAGACAAGCAACAATATCGGACAGGGTGTGTAAATAATTTAATCTACACGCAAGATGTCCTTTACATGAAATTTACCAACAGATCCTGACGATAACTCGCGTAGCTCATACACTACATCTGACAACCTCCTTTCAACCGTGCACTTCACAAATTTCGGCGCCAGCTTGGCGGAGAAATACTTCGCTGCGTTAGATTGTACGAAGTTCCTTCGCCAGACCACATCGCCTATTTTCGCTGTGAAGTGTCGTCGTCTTAGGTTATAATGTTGTGAATTTTTCTGGTACGCCTGAGTTAATGCATCTACTACCTTGTCAAAAATTTTTCCCAATTCCAACAACGATGATGCCGCTGCGCTTCTATCGCCTATGGTCAGATCATCAGCTGATGTTGGTAAATCCCTAAGAATTGAATGGAATTGACCGTCAGTGACTATTTCACGACCGGTGGCTAAGAAGTACGGTGTGTATCCCGTTGCTAGGTTCACCGTGCTATTCAGTGATAGCTGAATTTGCTGAAGGTATTTGGACCAATTACGTTGATCTTGTTCAACTAGTATGGATAAACAGACTTCAGCGGTTTTGTTATACCGTTCGACTGTATTCGCTTGCGGTGCATAATGCGCCGTATAGAAAATTCGAGGGATAGAATATCCATCGCAAAATGATTTAAACGATTTGCTTTTAAATATGGTAGCGTTGTCACAAATAAGAATCGCGGGGGTTCCCCATTTCAAGATCAATTCCTTTTCCAAAAATGAAGTGACCGTTTGAGTGGTTGCAGTACGGAGGGGGTGAAGCCATACAAATCTTGAGAAAACGTCTACAACTGACAGAATGTATATATGACCCGAATATGCTTTAGGTAATGGGCCTATAATATCTATTGACAACGTGTGCATCGGAACGTCCACCTCCTTTTGATTTGTCATGAGTCCGTGAGGTGGTGAATTTGAGTGTTTATATGCTTTACACTTGTCACACCGTGTGACAAATTCCTTAACATTTTCAAACATATTTGGCCAATAATAATGTTCCCTAATTTTCAAATACGTTTTTTGAACTCCTGGGTGTACACTACAGAAGGAGTCATGGTTTTCCTTGATGCATTCATCGACCAGCTCTTTAGGAATTACTAACCTCCAATTGTTTTTTGAAGTACAAGAGCCACCTTTGCAAAATCTAAACAAATTGTTGCCTAGGATCTGAAAATTTTTGAAACGAGTAGGCATAGTTTTACAGCCGTTATACATCTTCTTATACCATTCATCAGAAGTTGAAGAAAGTTCTTGATTGAAAGTAATAGCATCGACCGAAATTCGGGATAGTGCATCTGGTACGACATTAAGCTTACCTGCCTTATGGCAAATGTCAAAATTAAAAGTGGATATCTGCATTGCCCATCTGGCCAACCTGCCTGAGGGGTTATTTAAAGACTTAAGCCACTTTAAACTCATATGGTCAGTGATGACCGTGAACTTAGTACCTTCTATGTAAGCACGAAAATGATTTATGGAATCCACTACCGCGAGCAGTTCACGCTCTGTTGTACTGTAATTTCTCTCAGGTTTTGCCAGTAAACGTGAAAAGAAAGCCACAGGACGCTCGATTCCATCTATGTCCTGCGTCAAAACACTACCAATGCCTACGGATGATGCGTCGCAATGAAGCACGAAAGGTTTCGAAAATTCTGGCGACGCCAAAACTGGAGCTGTTATTAAAGCATTTTTAAGGGTATTGAAAGAATCCTCAGCTGCTTCGGACCATTGGATGCCGTCACTGCCTTTCTTCTTACCTACCAACGCTGTCATAGGTGCTATGATGGTGGAAAAATCCTTAACAAACCTACGATAGTATGAACATAGACCTATAAATCCTCGTAGCTGCTTGGCAGTTTTAGGCTGTGGGAAATTCTGAATGCTGCTCAGCTTCTCTGGGTCAGTGCGCAAACCTTGTGTATTGATGATGTATCCCAAGTATCTAAGCTCTCCTTTGCAAAATTCGCACTTTTTTAAGTTGATAGTGAGACCAGCGTCACTAAGCGACTTCTTTACAGCAGCAAGTATCTCCATATGTTCAGAAAATGACTCTGTGGCAATCAGAAGATCGTCCAGATAACAAAAAACTTTTCCGTCAAATTTGTGCAGAAATAGCGAATCAACTAGCCTTTGCATTTCAGCTCCCGCACTGGATAATCCGAATGGCATTCTTTTAAAATGAAAAAGACCTCTATTAGGGACTACGAAAGCTGTTTTCTCACAAGAAGTACCTTTGCCGTCTATTCCATCCTGACTTGACAAACTGACCTGCCAAAAACTCGATGATAAATCAATTGAACTAAGATAATGTGCTCCTCGCAGATTGTCCAAAATCGAATTTATATAAGGAAGTGGGTACGAGTCTTTAACCGTGACATCATTGAGCTTACGCGCGTCGAGGCAGAATCTCCATGATCCATCTTTCTTTGGGATCATGACAACCGGGTTGGACCATGGTGACCTCGACGGTTCGATGACATCGAGCCTCAACATCTCGTCCACCTCCCTATTCAATGCTGTCAACTTAGCAGGCGATAAAGGGTAATATCTTCGTTTAATAGGCTCTCCCTGTGTAATAATTTTATGTGTAACGATATGCGTTTTCCCTAAACCTTTTTTTTCTGATGAAATTGACTCAAAGTCATTCATTACTTTTTGTAGATGTTTGGCTTGTTGAGATGTTAGATCATCTCTGGGTATTAAAGCTTTCACCTCACACAACGCACTGCAAGCACTATAACTTGTGGAGTTGCCTCTCCTCACGACATCTCCAAACTTAAAAATGTCCACTAGACCAAATGCATCAGCGAAATCCATACCGCACAAGATTTCGTGATGTATGTCAGGGCAAACTAGAAAATTAAAGTGGGCAGTTATCCCATTACAAGTTATTGGCAAAGACATTATGCCAATGACTTTAATTTGTGATAAATCCGCTAAAAATACTGCTGGCACGACTGAAGCATCCCTAGCATGTAATGTCCATCCAAGTCTTTGAAAATATCGATGCTTATTCGCACCTAAAACTGATAAATGTGCCCCAGGATCGAGCAATGCTTCGAAATTACGGTCCTTTATTGTGAATTTAACAAACAACCGATTATCCCCTACGAATGACGATATTTCAGGCGAAGAGACTGTTTGTGTGTGTAACGACTTGCTCGGGGGCCCCATCAGTTTTTTTTATTAAGTGTCTGTGTAGTAGACTGCGAGCGCAAGCCTGTGTTACATTGGGTGCAGTTCCTAATCGTCACCCTCTTAGCACCGCACTTGAAACATATTATGCCTGGTATTGACCTACACACCTTATAACTATGGCCGACTTTTTTACATTTAAGGCAAGTAATAGGTGAGCCGCGCCTGTCAGGTAATTTGCCGACGCTGACTGCATTGAGTTCGCGCTTGCCAACCGGTTTAGATTGACATAAAACACCAGAATAAGCCTCATAATTCTTGGACACGTTGACCAATTGGTCAAAGGTAGTAATATCATTGATGGCTAATAGTTGGGCGTATGTAGGTAGCAAATTGTGTTTTATAATTTCAAGTAGGTTGTCGCTTGCAATAGGATATGTTAGTCTATTGTTTAAATCCTGGATATCTAAAATAAAGAATGATACAGACTGACCTAGCTTCTGCTTTTTTTCACGAATTTGTCTCTCTATGTTGTAGTTGTAATCCTTTGATTGAAAGAATTTTCGAAATTCAACGCAAATATCAAACCAAGAGTTAATTTTATGTTGGATTGTTCTATGAAACTTGAGTGCGGTGTCAGATAACAGTTCTGAAAAACCTCTTACTAATGTTGTATCGTCAATCTGTCGTGCGATACGTGTTTCATTAACCCTAAGGAGGAAGTCGTCAATATCTGACTCTCCGTTATACTTGAGTTTAAGGGAAGCTAAATTCAATGATTTGTAGTACACATGCGCACTGGGGGGCGGTGCAACCACTTGTGTTATACCATTACCTTGGTTCATGTTGTCAAAAATTTCGCTAGTTTTAATGGGGAATGTCTTATGTGCGTGTGCTATCGGTTCTTGTGCCACGTATGTCTCTTGTGTGTTGCTGTGAGAGGCAGCATAATGGGTGGTCGTATTAGAGACTATGGATGTCGTAAACGTTTCGGGAGCCAAAGATGAAGTCCGGTTCACGTTGACTCGGGGACGTGTATTTACGGTATCCATAGGTATGTGTACCTCTAAAGGTCGTGTATACGGGCTAGAAGTTACCTGCATAACGTTCCGACTATGCACCGGTGAAGCAAATTCACTTGCATCAGTATCTGGAGTTTTTGACATTTTTTATAAATAAGTTCTTAATATCTAGTTTGTATTTAGCCTAAAATGCTCTAGTAGTAGTAGTAGTAATGGTATAATCACTGTAGCAATGCCACAGACACAATAACAACAAAGTTATGTTTCAAAAGTATGTTCGTAAAAATTACTATGAAAAAATTCAATTTTGTTAATAAAAACAAAACCTGCAACTATTTAGTCCTGATCCTTGTGTATTTAAGCTCTAAAGGGTGTACAAGATCAGATAAAACTATAAAAACAACCAATATGTTGATATTTAAAAAGTTGATTTTTGTCGGGAGAACGATAAGACAAAAAAACTCAAATTTGCTCACAAAACCGAAAATTGACACAAGACTTTATCTGGTCCTAGTGTTTATCAATGCAGAATGGTGCACCGAATCAGATAGAAGTTTAAAAATCACCAATATGTTGATACTTAAAAAGTTGATTTTTGCCGGGATGAGAACGACAACTCATAAAACACAAATTTGTTCACAAAAACAAAATTTGCACATATTTTGGTTTGGTTTCTTACTGTTATTAACTCTAAGCAGTGTAAGCAATTATATTAAACACTTAAACCATCCAGATGTCAATATTTAAAAAATGTTGTTAGTTCTGGATGAAACTTTTGTTAAAGAAAAAAAACTTAAATTTGCATAAAAAAGTCAAAATTTACACATTTTGTGGTCTGGTCTTCACGGATATGAATTCTTAATAGGGTGAGTGACCAGATTCAATATCTATAAACCATCAATATGTCAATATTTAAAATTTTGACATATTCCTGAGGGAACGGTGAAGTATGAACTATTAATTTTCTTAAAGTAAAGCTACTGCTTTCAAGCCTAGATACAACAATAAAAATTGTATCCCTCAAAAGATAAACACAAAGGAAATTCCCCCCCGAAGCTCAATTGCAACAATGGTTACCAACTAATTTCAATTGAATTCAGGCGCTGTACATGCAGCACTTTAATAGGTAATCACAATAAAATAAAGTTCGGGCGCCATGTAACGTAACGGGCGTCAAGGGTGTCGGTGTGGACTTCCCAAGTCCCGTGTTACAATAGTTTGATTTGTAAAAGAAGATTACCTGGATAACAGCAGCCGGAGATACAGTGGACCTTTTAGGTTAAGGGCCGTGTTGTCTGGCTAGTAAACCCCCGTTGCAGTGAGTTCGTGAAAGAAAAACCAGTGTATATTATTATCACCACGTTTAATGGTCTACAATACAAAAACCACAGGCCTTGTGGTATATCAAACGCACTACTTAGCCTATATATATGGCAGGATGCACCAGTATTACTCCAGTTAGAATACTTATATCTACACACACTTTACTTACTTGCTATAAACTTATATCAAATCTATTGACCTGGCCGGCTCTTGCGCCGATGCGATGAAATTATTTCATTTGACACAATTAACTAAACATCACCTTGTGACGTGGCTAACAAAATATACTTTAATCTAGCGACCTAGAGATGGATCCATTCTGGTTAACATTATTATAATCTATGATTTAAAGGCTAAATAAATCTAGTTACATTCTCGGATCGTTATGCAGCCTCCTGAAGGTGAACTACGTTGTTAAACTGTCGGTGGACTATCGCGTAGGCACCGCTAACCAACGAGATGCAGTAATCAACCTCGCGTATGGATGTATAAGAAGAATCCTGGTGGCCCTCCTTGGTGCCAAGTAGTGAAAAAGAAATGCACGTGGCGTAAAAAAGAGAATAAAAAATGCCGGTGCGAGAACCGGTTACCGCTACAAAGCCGGGCTCGTCAGCGGCGCGCAGTCCCGTCTGTGGATCACGCGTCCCACGCTGATGGGTTCACGGGGAAGAATTCCTCCGTGTTGGGAGTCCGCCAAGGGACGGGCAGGTATTCCCAGCAATAATAGGTAGGTACTCCAAAGACCCGCTACAACAAAAGTTACGCGTCATTAGCAATCAGCACGCACTTCACAGACCGCGATTATTACAAGGTCTATCTAGCTTATAAATACCTTTTTGCGGGTCCTGTGATGGTACGAATTGCTCTTGAAGAGACACCTTACGGGTCTTCTCGCTCGAGAGAAAAAAATGCCGACTGCCTCCATCTTTGCTTTTCGTCTCTTCCCCTTCCCACCAAGCCAAACCCGCTTGGTCAGTTACATCTACGGTCCGTTTCATTTCACTCATCCCTCACGTTCCGTTCGTGACTTTTATTCCTCCACTTCTCATACGCCATACACGATTAGGGCTTTATCGCATTAACGCCATGTCATTAACTGAAGCTAAAACTATCCTGTACATTAACCATCCTATCCTCTTAAGCGAATATTTTATCCACTATTTGACATAATGTTCTACGTTACGCGGAACGTGAATTCTGGTGTGACCACTCCGAAATTGATCCGCTCGTAAACTATATATAAATTATCATTAGTTCCAAATCTGTTTACTAATTTAATATACCTATTATTTATTCTAATCTAGATTTATTGTACACTTAAATAAAACTATTTTTTTATGTTCTTTTTTTTTTATTCCTAAACTATTTCGTTGACAAGGATCAGTCATTGTTACTGTCAAAATGACAATGTCAGATTCACGACGTCTAACCTATGTGTATGTGTAGTATTGTGACTGGATGTAAACACGGAATAAAACGACAGAAAGATATCGAGTTTAATATCTTTGTGTTAATGTGCTTAATGTATGAAACCCTCGTTATCACGAGACAAAAAGAGAGTATTATATTAGAACGTATGGATAATGTGTTGGTGAGTATTGCAGAGTGTTACACTTAATATAATAAATTACATATTATAATACTCCAATTTAAGACTTTAAAAATTAAAAAAAAAAAAATTAAAAATATTAAAAATTATGATTATGATTATAATAATTATCTACAATCTAGGCATCATTGAATAATAAATGGGACAGGACGCCAATTATGTTACATTTAAATTCAAACTTGGAACAAGTAAACACATCAACATCAATAAAGTACCTATTATATGAGTCCAGCATTCGGTGAATTGGGCAACGAAGACCCGAGTTAGTGCGGCAGGAATATACTGCAAACAGGGTGCCACCCCGAGCGCCGCGAACGTTAGCAGTTCGAGGTACCACGTAACAAAGTTTACTTGTGAGATCTATTGCATCGAACTTATCATGTACAATGTCGAAGAGCACATTGGCCTCCAAGTAACGACGCCGGTGCTCCAGGCTGAGAAGACTATATTCAGATAATAAGCTCGAGTACGACAAGTAGCACTTAGATCTGTTACATCGAAAATACATAGCGCTGAGAAACCTGCGCTGGACCTTCTCGATTTCATCCACATATTTCTGGTAGAACGGGTTCCATATGGGGACAGCATATTCCAACTGTGAGCGAATAAGCGATTTGTATAGATAGAGGAAAGTAGAAGGGCGTTTAAATTCGGTAGAGGATCTCATAACAAACCCGTACATCCGAAATGCATTGTTTACTATGTTTTGAACGTGTTCATTCAGAGAAAGCCTTTCATCAAAATGCACGCCTAGGTCCTTAATTAGAGAAACCCTATTTAAAGGAGTTCCTTGAAGCATATAGTTATAATTAATTATACGTTTATTTTTTGTAAAATGTATATAATTGCATTTTGGTATGCTAAGATGAAGTTTATTAATTGCACAGTAGGTCGTCAGTCTATTCAAATCTTCTTGAAACGATGTGCAATCATCCATCGTTTTAATAGACTTAAATGCCTTCAAATCATCAGCATACATTACAAAATTAGAATTTTTGAAGCACGTTTTAATGTCATTTATGTAAATTATAAACAATAGGGGTCCTATTATGGATCCCTGAGGTACTCCGGATGTCACACGTGTCACCTCAGACAGATGTCCCTTTATAACGACCCTCTGTGTACGGTTCTCGATATAGGATATGAACCAACGAAGCAAATTCCCCCTTATCCCGTTATAAGCAATTTTGTTCAACAATATTTCATGGTCGACCTTGTCAAATGCCTTTTTAAAGTCTGTATACACTGCATCAACCTGCACACGCCGGTCTAGATTTTCAAACAAAAAATTGGAAAAGATAAGCAGGTTAGATACAGTTGATCTGCGCCTTACAAATCCATGTTGTTCCGACATGACAACGTTATGTATTTTCGGATAAACTTCATTGTGAACAAGCCTTTCAAAAAGTTTTGACAATGCTGACAGAATTGATATAGGTCTGTATTGCTCAACATCCTGCCTAGAGCCACCCTTGTGCACCGGAGTCACGAAAGCCAGCTTCCACACGCTCGGAAACACGCCCTCCCGCAAGCATTTATTATAGATAATGTATAGCGGTATGCAAACACTGGCTGCTGTAGCTCTAAAGAACATGGCAGGAAAGCCGTCAGGTCCCGCTCCCTTAGCAGGGTCAAGTTTCTTCAGCTCCTTCAGTATATCGGACTCGTCTATTTGCAAGTCGCACATCAAACTACTATCCTCTGACACCTGCTGAGGCGGCCTCCAAATAGACAGCACCGGAGAGGTAGGCTCAAACGCAGACATAAAGAAATTAGAAAACATATTACTTATTATCTCTGGGTCACCTGATCTCAAGTTACGGTAATGCATCACCGCAGGGATGCCCGTCTTACCTTTACGGTTAGAAAGGTAAGACCAGAAGCACTTGACATTAGAGACAAGATTATCCTCGATAGAGCTGATATATGAAGAATAACATATCTTACACATTACTTTAAAGTTCGCCCTACAATCAGAGAAGTCATCATAGTCCCTAGCGCTATTGTATTTTTTCCATTTTATCCAATGCCGTCGCTTGTCTTTGAATAACCTGATTAACTGCGGCGTAAACCAAACCGGGAAGGCAAGTGCCCGAGATTTTTTTAGAGGAACGTAAGGTTCAATTAGCCTATTCAGTGTGCTATAAAATACTTGTACAGCCTCTTCAGACGGAACATTATCGAGGAGGTCAGACCAACAGACCTCACTCATTTGCTGATTTATGAGATCATAGTTAGCTTTACGAAAATCCAACTTCGTTACAGACTTTCTTTTTAAATTTCGCACAGGTAAACCCACAGACACGATCGCAACAAAGGGGGGATGTCGAGAGTCAATCTTCACCAACGGCGAAGTTACGGGATAAAGAGTGCAGGGTGCATCAGAAATAAACAGATCCAGAATCCTACCTTCAACATTAGGTGTGAAGTGGAACTGGTGTGCATTCAAGGAAGCAATGAGATATGCTAACTCCGAGTGTACCTGGGGGGAGCCCGCCCATGTCATGTCATCAGGTTGTCCAAACGGTGTCGCATTCCATTTAATACCCGGCAAATTAAAATCACCTAAAATATAAAAGCTTTTAATGTTATGATCACTTAAAATACATTGAATAGTGTTAAAATAGCATAAGTAAACCTCAGCGCTAGCCCAAGGGGGTATGTACACAACACTCATTACATGACAACTCAACCTGTGACCACGGTCGGGAAGGGAAACCGTAAGGTGTTCAATAGCCAATGGAAACCCACGGCCCGAACCGTTAGTGACAAATAAGTTCGATTGCAGTTCACGCAGCACTGCTATCAGCACCCCTCCCCCAGATTAGCCTAGATACTTATCACAGAAGCAGTCGTTAGAGCTTGTCATCATACATTTCTTTCCTTCTTACTTTTGGTCCGCGAAAGATTCATCAGTCACACTCTATGGGTACACAAATATATGCACATTCCGAGATCCTCCTTACGCTTCGTGTGGTCCTATGGCACTGTATATGGTTAAGAATGCACTTATCTGTACCATTGAGTTATAATGTAGTCTGTACACAGTTTAATTGTAAATCTTGATGAATTGGAGAATGTCGTGAAAATTTAAGCCACTTCAGAAATACGTAGTTTAGAGTTATGTCATAATTCGTCTTACTTCTTGTACGAGTACTTAAATAAATTTTTCATCAAATCTTTTATTTGAGTCGTCAACTTTCACTTTCTCAGTTCATTTTCAAGATCTATTTAGCATGTCCTGGGACATCCTTCCGAAGGCTTACTCAGGGCTCCCAACCATAGGCTGTTGGGCGTAACGTGAGTTTTTTTAGTCGGTAGGAGTCCGGCATAGCATCCATGAGGATTTTCCCTCACGTTAAAAAAAGTATCTACTATGTAGCATTATTTCGTAAATTAGACATGTCAAATATTATCGTTGAACCAAAGCTCAAAGATAGGTAATGTACCACAGTAGAGATGACAGATAAGCAGATGAAATAAGTCAAAACAAAATGTGGGGGCGAACTCGTCGTCGCCGTCGCAGACGACGACAGGTCCTATTTGCATAACTCGGGCTCTTTATTGCACGGGTGACTGCTTTTCTCATGAACTTGATAAATATATTAAAATCTTGGAAATACGACCACACAAATTACGGGCTTATTAAGGTAGGTTTGTCATAATCATAATTAATTACGGAAAATTCCTTTTGTAGTACAAATAACTTGAAATCCTTTTTAGTAGTAGTTGAAGTAAATCAATTATATTAGCTGTCTGCTAACTAGTCGCTGGTCAGGGTCTGGTTGAGTTGTGCCTCGTTCGAGCCCCTGTCAATTATACATTGTATACATCTTAAATTGTAAGTCTGTTTTCTTTATTAGTGGATGCCTACATCATTATAACTATCTCTAAGTTTATCTAATTTAAGTTGAACATGTCAACGGTCAGCTAGTAGTATGTACCTAGTAGCGCCAGTTGATCTCGCTCCCGAAAGAGGCGTCGGAGAGGAAGCGGTAGATAATTTTCCCTCGCGAGATCCCCAATCTGCGGCGAAGGCATCACCGCATGCTATACTTACGCCCAGAACTACCCGTGTCCATGACTGAGGGCCTGAGAACAACTGACTGGCTGCTCATCTTAAAGAAGGAGGCCAAGACGGTGACCTGTACCTTGACCCCCTCAAAGAAGTGGGGTTATATATAATAGCGAGAAGTCTCTCGCCCCAAGATATCCCGCAAACCCCTAGGCGAGGCTGCGACGGTAGCCAAAGTCAGCCGGGATTCCTGGGATATTCCGAAAACTTACCCGGGACCGGGACTCCCGGCGGTAGGCAGATCGAGGGGAACCGTGTGGTTTTAGCCGTAAGGAGTCCGGCATGACATCCATTAGGATTTCCACTCGTAAAAACAAATCGGTCAGCCATGATTGCCTTTTATATTTAAATATAACATAATTTTAAGTAGGCAGCATTGGATATTATAATAAGTTACAATATCTTATAATAAACTCTCATTAGTATCGTGACAATTTTCTTTCATTGGGTCATAAACTGCGATAATCGGTAATCCCTAAACTGTCGCCTTAGAACAACATGATAGTACTAATTACTGTTGTGTTAGGTCTTTGTGGTTTGATATAGCAAGGATGAATTAAAGCAAGTCAATGATTCTTACTTTCTCACTATCGGGATGCTGAAATTGCACACCGAAAAGCGGAAACCTAATACGACGAAAGTGGATCTCGGGGTCCAAGTCAGGATAGGATTTTGAAGTTATCCGGGAATAACGTTCAGCTCAAGAAAATGAGATCATCTCTCTGATCAAATCAACAATGAAAAAAATTTTCAATAAAAAATACAACCGACTTCCAAGAATACCCTGAAAAATAAAATTTACTTAGCACAAAGTATTACTTTGTGCTAAGTAAATTTTGTAGTTGATTTATCTGATTTTTTATTCAATATCATATTGAAGTCGGCGCCAAGTAAATTCATAGGTTTAGGGAGTTATTCATGGCACCAACTTCAATATTATATTGAATAAAAAATCGGATATATGAACAACATATTACTTTGTGCTAAGTAAATTTTATTTTTCAGGATTTCTTGGAAGTCGGTTGTATTTTTTATTGAAAATTTTTTTTTCATTATTTTAAGTGACGGGTGAACTGAAAAATATATCTATCTAGGTGAAAGTTCTCATCAATACAAATTAATCAAGCCCCAACACAAGGTAGCTGCAGTAAATCGTTAAGGAATTCCCTCGAATCTCTTTTGGTTCCATCATCAGATCGACTCCAGACCTTTATTAATGGTAGTACATTAAAGCACTGAATTAATAAGGTTAACGCACGCACTAGTTGTGCCTATAATTTTCGGTGATTGCCCTCGATTTCTCCAGGATCCCATCATCAGATCCTAACCTGGTTATAATGGGACCACCACAGAAGTAAACCCTATTCAACAAAAAAAATTGAAAGCCGTCTATAATTGACGGTGAACATACCTACATAAAACATTGAGACCTTTCTTTTTTTTTTTCAAGTTGGATCTATCAATCTAGGTGTAAAGTTCTCATCAATACAAATCAATCAAGCCCAAACACAAGATAACTGCTGTAAATTGTTTAGGAATGCCCTCGACTGTCTTTCGTCTCTATCATCAGATCGACGCCATACCTTCATTAAAGTGTAGAACATTAAAGCACTTAATTAAAAAGTTAACAAGCACACTAGTTGTCCCTACAATTTTCGGTGGTTGCCCTCGTTTTCTCCTAGATCCCTTCATCAGATCCTGACCTGGTGAAAATGGGACCACCTCAGCAGTAAACCCTATTCAACAAAAAAAAAAAATTTTGAAATCCGTCTATAATTGACGGAATTATCGCTTGACATACATAAAAAAAAATACATACAGACGAATTGAGAACCTCCTCCTTCTTTTGAAGTCGGTTAAAAATTAAAATTATTAAGTAACAAACACTACTTTTAGCCCCTCTCTATAATATAGATTGCAGAGGGGCTTATGGCGAGACTTTGTCTGTGGTCTGTGTCTGTTGCATTATATTACGTCACTAGGTCACGTGGATCATCTTTTCAAAGTTTGAAATAAAACAAAAATGACAACGTCAATCGGAGTGAACTTTCACAGAGGGGCAGTTGGGTGAGACCGTCTCACGGCTTTCTTGTTTAGCGTTGATGAGGTGTAACACTCGATGCACTGATTCAACCAGTTGCACATCTTGAATGAAACCCGATATATATTTTTTTAAGTAATTTACTGTTTTGAACCTGATCGATATTTCCTTACGGCATTTTCAAAGATCAACACATAATTTTATGAATAAGGCGAAGAGATTGAAATTTAATAATGCGATAGTCTGAACTAGTGTTACCCAACTTTCTTAAATTGAAAATCTGAGATTGCCTCGGCTAAAATTTAAGTGTAGCTAGGCAAAGAAAAGACGTCGTTACTCGTTAGTCATGCCTGTCTAGGGTTGGTTCTGATCGTATTATCATAAAAAGTAGTAAGAGTACTACCTGAAATCAAAATATCTACGATACAAAATGTTTGAAGCTTTTTTGACTTGACAACGTCTTATAATTCGATGGAGCCGGCTGCACGCACGAAAAAATATAACGTATGCGGCGCTACCTCGCTCTGAGGCCTTCCATTTAAGGCTGAGTTGTCACGTTCAACTATCGTCAGTAAACCGACTTTACAGACAACCGATTTTTTTTCATGTACTTTCAGCACACTCATTATTTTTACAAATATACAACTTTGACGTGTTTATTATATCTTCCTCGTCATTATTCTGAGCTTTTCAATTAATGTTGTTATTTATTTACGCGTTGCGCGCGTGCTAACAATTTCAATTTCCTTTGCCCGTTTTCCAACAGGAAATCTTGAAAATTATTATTCAGGTACTACATAGCTAAATACTCGGAATTTTCAAGTGTGCAAATACAGTTTTATTTATTTAGAAAGATTTGTTTCAGGAAACAGACGTGAGAATAGATTTATTTGATACAATTGTAGAAGGTAGACAAAAAATACAACAGTTTTAATTTTGAAAGATTTTTGCTGAATATGAACAATGAAAAATGCGAGAGATAGATGGAAGATTCAGAAATAAATGCCCGCGCATTTTTAATTCATCTTGCAAAAATTACCTGAGTAGTGAGTGATTACCTGAAGATTTCGATTAGGATATCATAGTAGCAAAAAGACTCAATTGTTTGAAATTTGTGTCCTGGCCAAACAAATTTTACAGAACTGGTAGAGCATCGAAGCGCTCGTGGCCCCGCGGACTCAGTGTTCTGTAAACGATCACTGCAGTAAGCAACTTTCACTATGGCCGGTCCATGGATGGGTGACCATCCATGTGATCACTTTGTGACATTTATTTGAGCGTTTCCGTGCTTCGGAAGGCACGTTAAGCCGTTGGTCCCGGTTGCCAGTAAAATGGCAGTCGTTAAGCTAAGTTGAAGCCTTTATTTCAACAGCAGGCAGGCACAACCTGCGCCTGTCCATTTAAGCACGACAATACGGCTCACCACCTATTACATGGGACAAATTATACAAGGGTGTAATGTGGGCATATAATATACCTCTGCCTACCCCTTCGGGGATAAAGGCGTGACCATATGTATGTATGTACAGCAATCATAAAGACATTCAAGACCTCCATGTTTATGTCGTTTACTGAAGACCTCTGCCACAGTATAAATATATGTTGTTTAACCAGTATTGTAGCTCCCTACAAACGGACGAAGCGCACGCTATACCTACGATTCTCGTTTTCGGCAGGCCTTTCAGCACGCTAGCAGGCGATTGTGCCGAGTAGACGAATGGACGGTGTGTCGTTTTTTAGATAGGAACCGCGCGTGTTTTATTTACTAAAAATATTTAATATGACAACTAGAGTCTATTGTGCTTGTTTTGGTTGCATGAATTCGTCAATAACGCACCCAGAGATAACGTTTTTTAGATTACCTGGTAACTCCGAAAGGTAAGACTATAAATTGATTTTACTTAAGAACTAATTGGTACTATACTACTAGTTGACTAAAGTTAAACAAAGTGATTGACACGAGTGAACTAGGTAGTTACATGAAGTAGGTATGTTTGTGTTTAAAACTAGACTTGTGCTTGCTCAGTCAGTGAACGGTGCGATCCAATATAGTACAATATCCAAAAAAAAACTAGTTCAGAACTCTAGTACGTGCAGGTAGTACATTTAGTTCCGTTGTCAGTTCGTAGTTATTTAATTGAGAACAATGATTTAGGTATGTTTCAAGAGTATTCCTTTCTTTGTGGATGACCGATATTACAGTACACTTAGCACCGCATGACTGCCTTTGTGGCGCGGTCGGTATTGATACCGCCTGCGGCGCTGGAGGTCGTGGGTTCGATTCCCACCCGAGACAAATATTTGTGTGACCCATAAATGTTTGTCTCAAGAGTCTGGTTGTTTCTATGTATAATATGTATGTATTTAAAAAGTATATTAGTATTAATATCCGAAGTCTGATACCCATAACACAAGTAGGTTATTCCTAGCTTACTTTGGGATCAGATAGCGTTGTGTGAAATGTCCGTGAATAAAAAAAAAATTGACAGCATTTTTGATAAGTACCTTTGATTTTTATTACACGCATAGAGACAAATATGAACTTCCAAAGTTTAACACAACTTGACAATGTACGAAAAGTACTAGTGTACTAGAGACTGACTAGTACTTTCAAATCGAAAAATAGTTTTAATTTTGTAAATCAAAAATTTAACGCAATGATTATAAAGACTAGAATTCCGTGATTCTATCACTGACGAAACATGTGATAAGCCGATTATTATTGTCTACGCCGCTTACTCGTTTTCAAATTTCTACACCCGTCTCACTCAATCGTTAGTAGATAACGGGCGCTGCGCCGCCACGCCGCCGCCCCGCGCCGCCATCCGTTGCGGGGATATTATATTATTACTCACAAAGTATTTTTTTGTTTAAATAAAAAAGGTTTAATATTACTCGAAATGAAAGCCGGTTGTCAGTAAAACAACAATCCTTAATACAAATTGAAGGCCTTGTGGGCGGATTGAAAAAAATCAACTGCATTAGGCTCACTATCTATTACGCGTACGTAAAACTATAAGGTAAAATGTGGGCGTATACTATGCCTCTGCCTACACCTTCAGGGATAAAGGCGTGACTATATGAATGTATGTATGTACATATTTACAATCGCAATACTAAATAGAAAGTCAAAGTAGGCACATATTATTAAAATGCTGTAGGTGGGCAGCCCTATCGCATGCTTACGTACCGCGCGGCTGTAGGCATTTATTTCTAAAATCCGGCCGAGTCAAACTACAGTATACAGTGCCTCTGCTTTGTTTGCTTTTAGGTTTCCAGCCAAATACATGATTTGGATTGCCTCTAAATTTGCATACAGAAACAAGAAGCCGTGAGATCGTTCTCACCCGACTACCCTTTCTTTAACACGTCTATTGTAAAAGTTCAATCCGCTTGACGTTGTTATTTTTGTTTTATTTCAAACTTTGAACAGATGATCCACGTGACCTAGTGTCGTAGTTTAATGTGACAGAGTCACAGACTTTTGTTTCCGCTCCCGCTTCGAATGGAAACTTATTCCCAGGTTAAAATTGGCTTTTGTTTCAGACTGTAATCCATCCCTGTACTGACATAAGCCCCTCTGCCTCTATTTTATAGAGAGAGGCTAAAACTAAAAATATTAAATGTGTAAATTTGTCAACAGATGGTGGGTAATGTAGTGGTGTTCGTGTGCGTCAACGTGGTGGGTGCCTTGATGCACTCGCTGATGGAGACGGCGCAGAGGAGAGCCTTCCTTGACACCAGGAACTGCATCGCTGCCCGACTTGACATGGAGGATGAGAACGAAAAATTGGTACGTTCCTTAATTTTTTACAATCAGAACGGTATAGAACAGAATTTTGATGAATGTTGACACTTGGAGTCAAATACCTTGAGGAAAAACTACTACGGTTGTAAACTACTTCAAAATATCTGCGTCTCGTAATGTTAGAATAATCAAATAATCTTAATTTTTTGTAAGTTGGTTTAAAAGAAATAATTGAGATTTTTCTTATCGTTGGAGCTTCTTAATCAGATAGGTACATCACCTGGTGCTTCCTTTCCAACCCTCGCCTGTCGAAACCCGGGTTTCGCTTTACAAGGTTTCGCTATCCCCGTAGCACCTGTCGGCGGTGGTTCTTGTAGGTTAAAAACACACAACAGCTGGGGCCCAAGACTGTTTTCCACTTGTGTCAAAACAAATCGCGTGTTGGCTACGGTACAACTTGACAGTTTTTTTAGCCTATTTTAGAGCTAATAAGAAAGCCGTGAGATCGTTCTCACCAGACTACCCCTCTCTAACAGGTTTATTGTGAAAGTGAAAGTTCAATCCGATTGACGTTGTCATTTTTGTTTTACCTGTGACCTAGTGACGTAGCTTAATGCGACGGAGTCACAGCTACAGACAAAATCTCGCCATAAGCCCCACTGCACTCTATTTTATAGAAAGGGGCTAAAATCTTTTCTGACGCAATTGAAATAGAAGATTTGGGCCCTACCTTACCTAGGTTCAAACCATCATAAACATAAAAAAATTAAAAATTCTGTACATATCACGTTATATTCTATTCTTAAATCAACATAACACCTCGTGCATCGGTTACAAGCTCGTTACGCTAGGTAGGCGGCGACGTGGCAAATCTCTACCTTTCAATATCTCATTCGAGCAAAGTAACTGTCGATTTACATGAAACAGTATTTTCCTGTAAAGAAAATTGTTTAGTACTGAGTCAGGCGAAACTGTACTGTGATCGGGAGTTATTCACGTTTATAGGTATTTAAACTATCATGGTACCAACTTAGTACATAGAAGTAGATTTTACCATGTGTTAGAAGTGTTTCCTATATTTCGGGACTGTTTCAAACGTCATGATCATGCAGGAACTGAAGTACTGGTGGTTAAAAGTGAAATCCTTGAGCAATACATTTATATAGATCTTTCTACCCTCCTTCGCAATCCTTTACGATAAGTAGGTAACACCAAAAAATAATAAGTACAGAAGGAAATCTACATAGAAAGTGCGCTCGGGATACGCACTAGGTAGGTACTACTGGTTACACTTTCACTACTAAGTACTAATTCGAACTCGACCATGTTCACTACACACAAAGCTTACAATATCTGCTCGCTTTTAGCTTTCAATAACACCTGGCAAATAATCCCGTTAACTGTATCCCTATCCCTTCTAATATTATAAATGTGAAAGTAACTCTGTCTGTCTGTTACGCTTTCTCGTCGTATCGCGCGAGATGAAATTTCGTATAGATATAGTTCGAGTCCATGGGAAACACATAGGCTACTTTTTAACCGACTACGCTAAAGAGGGTAATGATTTTATACCAGTGGCGCAGGCTGAATGTCAATTTTATTTTAATGAAATCATTTATATTTTATGAAAATATACAGCTCAATGTTCTGTGATCATTTCAAGCGGCTTCTTGTTGCCGTTATTAATATAAAAAATAAAATGGCAAAAAAATTACGTTTGTTTTAAGAGAGACCCCTTAATATTATAATTTCTCTGTTTTTAGTATTTATTGTTATAGCGGCAACAGAAACACAAAATCTGTGAAAATTTCAGCTCTCTAGCTATCACCGTTTTCATAAGATACAACCTCGTGACGGTCCGTCGCGTCGGTCTGTAAGTCACTGACGGACAGACAGACAGACGGACGGCTAAGTCTTATGAATAAAAATAGAGTCCCGTTTATTATCCACCATGGGTACGGACGATATGGAACATGGAACCCTAATAAGATCAAAAAATATTTTTGTCTATAATTTTTTTTTAATTTTAAAGTTCCTTTCCTCGCAATTTTCCCTGCCGATCTATCGCGGGAGGTAATAAGGTATATAAAAACACAGTTCTAATGAACTGTACTTATTCTATGTAAAAAATAATTCTTGAGTAGTCATAAGGTTGTGGAGACTCTCAACACCGACTTCTATAATTTTGGCTGGCGCCATCTAGATTTAGCTATGGTAATTAAAATGCCTCAACATTATCAATTCAATGAATAGGCGTCTCTAATGTTTTCAAGTAACAAAAGAAGATACTTAACCTCTCCTACTTCCACATCACCACACTACACTCCGTAAGCAATTTTTATTACTTGTAACTTAAACTTTAATATAATTTTTAATTCTAGTTTCATCCTACTAATACTAGAAATGTGAAAGTTTGTAAAGATGTTTGGATGATTAGATGTTTGGATGTTTGTTACTCAATCAAGCTTTAACTGCCGGATGGATCTAGCTGAAATTTAGTAAAGAGATAGAGTATAGTCTGGAATAACACATAAGCTACTTTTTATACCGGGAAAATGTTCCCACGGGAAGTGGGAACGGGAACCTAATTTCACGCGGGCGAAGCCGCGCGCATTAGCTAGTAAAATTATAATTATTGTTTATTAGATACAATACACACAAGCAGCCAGCGAGTTTCCTGCAAAAACTGCTTGGCGCCGCTGATGTCGTCAATAAGTCAAGTGACGTCTCTATCTCATAGTATACAAGTGTACTCTGTGGTTGCAGTTCCTGCAGAGCACATGCGGAGAGAAATAAGCTATGTCGTTCCGGCTTTCACGCACGCTGCTAGCGCCGCACTTTTAGCTAAGGAGAGCGTTGTGCGTTAGTTTATGGAACTACGCGAGTCATGTACTGTGGTAGTATGAGTCTGTAAGCCGGATTATTTTCGCGCTCTTCTTCGATCGAACGGTGTGGTTTTTCGAATATCGATTAATTTGGAGCAGATGTTTGATATATTTTTAATGTTTTTGGTATATTTAATGAACTTCGTATATTTGAGTGCATTTATAATCTAAGTAAAATTAATATTTGAGATTAATTTAGGAGTATTATTTAAAATTGATATACGTTGCTGTCAGTTCTAAAAAGGGAAGCCAGCGGGAATCGGCTTGTATGGAACCTTCGCTCCTGTTTTATACGGCAACGACTTCTACGTGGACGAAGCCGCGGAGAACAGCTAGTTACTAATATTTACGGTAATATCTGAAGCCGTTTAAAACCTGAGGTGCGTCTTCCTATGTATCGTATGTATATTATCTTCATATGTATCCAGTTTTTTGTTGGATACTAACACTTCACATTCCATTCCTCCCGCGGCTCATTATTCCAGGCTCTGACCTCATTCATTTAAGCAATATAAAACAATTTGCTATCGCGCTAATAGGCGAGTTTATGTCATAGCTGTGAAATAAACTTTGTATTCGGAAAGCTAGGTCTATAAATTATAGACTTTACAGCATTTACAGCATCTTTTTTAGAGTTTCGTAATCTCAATAGGAAAAGCGGAACCCTTATTAGATCACTTAGTTGTGGGTCTGTCCGTTCGTCCGTCTATCTGTCAAGACACTCTATCTCGTAAACGCATGAAGGTAATATATAATTGTATCAAGTTGAAATTAAAACCAAATATTTTATTTTTTTATTTTATTTGAACAGAAACAAACAGTCACTTATAACTATATTGACACAAAAACCTTTACTGATTAATAGACCTACAGTTTCCTAAATTAATTACATCAAGAATAGGTACAATATTCAAACTGATAATTACTTACAAACTGCTATTCCGAACAATTCACCATACAAGTTCCAACTAGTGCCATAAATCCAGCTTTATACAATAATAACCACTATTATCATTTATACTAATAACGTTTGCCTTAACAACTCAACAGTCATAACTTTTATTTGCCATAAAAACATCAAAAATAGACAAAAATACATTCACAATTAATATTTTTCTTTTATTCTTTTTTTTTTTTAATTTTTTTTTTATTTTAGTTAAGGATTATTAATACAATTTTTCAGAAAGATACTCCAAAGCTAATCTTTTGAAATACCTTTTTAGTGACGTCACATAATTTAGATATTCTTGACCGGTACGATAATCGAGAGCCCTCACAAACTTTTTTTGAACTCTTTCTATTTTATTAACATGGATATTAAAATGTGGACTCCAAACAGAACTAGCAAACTCAAGACAACTGCGAACATAACTATTAAACAGTACTTTATACGTTAACACATTCTTAAAGGGTTTTGCTACACGAAGAATGAAACCTAATTGTTTAAAAGCTTTACCTATAATACTATCTATATGAGGTACAAAAGTCATTTTGGAATCCATGATTACACCAAGGTCTCGAATTTGACTAACACGGACCAAATCCTTTTGATCTAGGGTGTATTTAAACAATATTGGGTCTCTTTTTCTGCTAAAACTTATAACGGAACATTTGTCAGTGTTTAAAAATAGGTTATTTAGGTTGCAAAATGTCTCGAAATTACTCAAATCTCTCTGTAATGCACCACAGTCATCCATGTCTCGAATAATCTTAAAAATTTTGGTATCATCGGCATATAATAAAAAATTTGAACAGTTTATGTTATCTGTGACGTCATTAAGATACAATATAAATAAGAGCGGTCCTAAATGAGAGCCCTGCGGAACACCTGAAGTAATGGGTTTGTATTGAGAGACATATCCACCCACTGCGACAGCCTGCGACCGGTTTTCAATATATGACTTTATCCAACGAAAAAGATCACCGTGTATACCTAGCTGCCAAAGTTTCATAAGTAGGCGTTCGTGACAAATTTTGTCAAATGCTTTGGCAAAATCAGTGTACACGGCGTCCACTTGGTAATTATTGTCTAACGCTTCAAGAATAATCTCCGTATATGATAGAAGATTAGTCTCTACACTTCGACCTTTTAGAAAACCATGCTGATCCATATTAATATGACGACGCAAAGAGGCAGATAACTGATCGGTAACAATTTTCTCTAATATCTTGCCAAAATGGCATAATTTTGAAATGGGCCGATATTTCTCAATGTGAACGCTAATATCTCCCTTAGGTATCGGAGTAATCAGTGCACGCTTCCAAATGGAGGGAACACGACCTTCTTTAAGAGACTTCTCAAATAGCAAAGTGATAGGAACGGATAATTCATGGGAACATCTGTTTATGATAATTGGATGAATACAATCAGGACCAGCTCCTTTAGTAACATCGATTGATTGAAGGTACTTATGAACAAGTTCTTTTGTTACAAATATAGTATCCATCTCAATAATAGTATTATTAAACTGTGGAAGATTATTGAAATCGATGGAGTTATTTCCAGGTTTTTCAAATACTGAGTGAAAGTGCTCATTAAACATGTCACATATCTGGTTGCCATTTTCAACCGATGTACCTTTGTAATACATTATTTGTGGTAAACCACTCTTAGCGCTAATTGACTTTATATAGGACCAGAAGAAATTAGGATTAGTCTTGATTTTATTTTCTGTGGAATTTATGTAATTTCTATAACAAATTGATTCCAATTTAGCAACTCTTTTTCTCAAACATCTATAACTATCGTAATCTAGGGGGTTCCCATATGTCTTCCACAATTTATGGTATTTTCTTTTTTCATTTAGTAATCTCTTAAGTGGCCTTGTGTACCAGGGTGGCTTATTAGGAGATATACACAGAGGGCGCTTTGGAACATGCGTATCTATCAAGCGATTTAAAATTTCATAAAAAAATAATATACATTTCTCCAATGAACACCCAGAAAATAGCAAAAACCAATCGCTTTCAGACAGCCCCCGCTTAATTTCAGCAAAATTGGAGTCATAATAACAATGTTTAAGAATAGGTGCAGGTTTAAGTGAAAGCGACTGAATTAACTTTAATTCAATTTGCACGGCTTTATGATGTACAACTTCTTTCATGACAGGATAGTCGCTGGTGAGTACAGTACAGTTACTATTGCAGAAAATGAGGTCTAACAGCCGCTGATTTATATTAAAACTACTATTAAATTGTTTAAGACCTGAGAAACATAAAAACTCTTGGAGTAGCTCCACATTCGAATCGGCACTACTATCGAGACACATGTAGGAGCTATTATCCGTGCTAGACCAGTGAGCATGAGATACGTTGAAGTCACCCGTTATGAGAAAAATGTCATTAGAATGTTCTATTACTATTTGACTACATATTTCAAAAAAGTTTGAGAGTGTATCTCTGTACAGCGGCCCATGAGGAATATAAACACAACAAATATGCAACGATTTGTCTTTGCTGTTATTATTTCGAGGCGGTATTGTTACCCATACGCAGTCGGAGGAGGGGCGCGAAGGACACGGCCAGTCCCGGCGCACGGGCCGGTACTTGCAATGCACAGCCACCATTACACCGCCACCACGCTCCAGACCGCTCGCCTCAGCAGATCGATCGCACCGATAAACCAAATATCTGTTATCAAAAAGTTCCCTGTCGTAAATATTTGATGTTAGCCATGTTTCGGTAATGCAAATGAAATCGTAGTCAGCTTGAGCAACCTGTGAATAAAATCTTTGTGTTTTTGTACGAAGTCCCTGTACATTTTGATAATACCGTGAAGTGTAAAGTTAGACATTAGTGAATGAAAAGAAATATATTTATATTGATGTGTGTGTAATAATTTTGTAGGATACTACTGAAGACGTGTTGCAATATGTATACTAATGTTAAATGCATAATCATTTCCGAGGAATAGTGAAAAGTACCTGGAATATAATGACAAGTTATTTTGTTTACATTATAGGTGATATAAAGTGTTAAGTTTTTATTCGAGTTTGGAGTAAATAAACGCGATACTAAAATAGCTACATATAATATATAGGTCATAATATTCAGGTCTCCTGTCCCTTGATGCTATAAAAAAATTAAACTTTTAATTTAAGTCATAAAGAAGTTACATACATACATACATACCATCACGCCTGTCTCCCAACGGGGTAGGCAGAGACTATGACTTTCCACTTGCTGCGATTCTGGCAAACAACTTTCGCTTCTTCAACTTTCATAAGTGTCTTCATACATGCTCTTCGGTTAAGGGTACTCTTGACCTGGCCTTTTTTCAGAAGATTATCGATTTGATCGATATGAGTATGCCGAGGTCGACCCCTACCAGTTTGCTCATTCACTCTCGCTTCATAAATCTGTTTTGTCAGCCTATTTCCATCCATTCTCTCCACATGTCCATACCATCTGAGTATCCCTTTCTCTATCTTAGTCACTACATCTTCTGTCATGACCGCAATGTTCCCTTATCACACTATTCTTTACTTTATCCCTCAATGTCACTCCAGCTATACTTCGCAAACTTCTCATTTCCACTGCATTAATTTTACTTTCATGCTTCTCCTGCCACACCCAACTTTCACCACCATGCATAAGTGTAGGGACAAGCACTCCTCTATGTACAGCCATCCTTGCCTTTTTAGACACGTTCTGACTGCTCATAAAGGTGTGAATGGCTCCATTCACTTGATTTCCTGCCAAAACTCTTCTTTCAATATCATTGTCACACTTTCCATTTCTTGCAAATTTTGAACCCAAATATACAAACTCTTTCACCTGTTCCACGCTCTTTCCTTCGATCGATATCGAGCAATCAGTCATACATTTCTCTCTTTCAAAAACCATTACTTTTGTCTTGCTTACATTAACATTCATTCCTCTACTTTTAAGCGCATCGTTCATCATTAAAAGTAATCCGACACTCTCAAGGGAATCAAAGTTAATAGGGTAGCTTCCTTTTGACTTAGAACTATTTAATTTAGTAAGTAATTATGTTCAAAAACTGCATAAGCATAGGGAAAAATCTAAAAACTTACTTTAAAGACTTTAAACTTACTTTAAAGACTATAGTTACTTAACCTTATAGTCTTTAAATAATAAAGGTTGTTGCAAGAGCTGACGGAAAACGAGACAATAAGTGCTTGTATTATATGACGGCAGCGTGACGTGAGGAACTCACGCAGCCCCCCCTTAGAAGCGGAATCACACCCGAAACCCCCCAAAGACGCGAGATAGCACCCGAACCACCCCCAGGGCGAGGCCGTAGTGGCGGCCGTGGGTCTGTTGGGAGTCCTGGGACATCCATCCATTGGTTGTTGGGCGTTACGTGAGGTTTTTAGTCGGTAGGAGTCCGGCATAACATCCATGAGGATTTTCCCTCACGTTAAATAAAAAAAAAGTGCTTGTATTATGTTTGCATCGATAAATAAACAAACAATACTTATCGTTCATTTCAATTATCGATAACGATTATCAGCTCGTTTTATAGTAGGGTAAGTGCTCCGTATAATATTGCCAATCCATATAGTATAAAAACAAAAACTGACTGACTGACGATCAACGCACAGCCGCAACCGCTAGAACATTAAAATTTTGCCCAAATACTCCTTATGTGGCGTAGGCGTGCAATATGAAAGGATTTTTGAAAATTCAACTTCTAACAGAACACATGGAAGACGTGTTTTTCGTATGTTTTTGAAATTTATTTCCTAACATGGTTTAAAAGTGGTAGAAAGTTATTTTCTGGGGATTTGCTGCGAAGTTGATATCAATACTCCTTAGTGAGTTTGAATTAAATTACTTTTTGACATCGTAGAACATGGTGCACGAGCCATGAGACGCTGGGCGTGATGCGTAAGGCGTTGGGCGTAAGGCGTTGGGCGTGGCAGGAGGACGTTGGGTGTCGTGTCGTGCGTTCGGCACAGGGCGTGAGGCGTTGGGCGCAGGGTGCTGAGCGTGGCAGGAGGGCGTGGTGCGCTGGGCACAGTATGTTGGCGTGACAGGTGGGAGTGATGCGTTGTGCGCAGGGTGACTGACGTGGTGCGCGAGACGTGGGGCGAAGTGCTTTAGATGCAGGATGTCGCGCGTAAGACTTGACCATTGGGCGTTAGGCGTTGGACGTGGGGCGTTGTGCGTTGACCCGTCGAATTTCGCATCCTACGATCGCGGCGTGTGTTGTGAAGAGATGACCTGTAATGTTCAGCACAGCGTTTTATTTTTGTGTAGGTTTATAGTAAAACTTCACAGCTTCGTCATTTTTAAAAAGATATTCAATTTAATTTTTACCACTAATGTATATTTACACACACTAAGTGACATAATTTTCAATTTATTAAATTGAAAAGTGATTAATTTTGTATGTAGCAACGCGACGGGAGTAAACGCAACATCCGTAAATGCGACGGCCTCTCTCTCTCGCTATCTCTCTCTCTCTCTCTCTCTCTCTCTCTCTCTCTCTCTCTCTCTCTCTCTCTCTCTCTCTCTCTCAAAATAAAAAAAAAACCTTTCAGAACGAAACTCCTATTTGCTTTGGTGTTGCTCGTACAGTTCTGTTCGTCCCCTGGCTAGCACTACCACTACCAAAAGTGTCGTTACAACTTTTAGTACTAATTTTTCCGTCTAGCCCACTGTCGCAACGCGCGATAAGGAAATTCGTTCCATTAAGGAAAATAACAAAAGTCAAATAAGGAATTATCAAATTTAGTTCGAATTGCCTCTAGAAGTCTTGACATTGCACCATAAGCAATTTGCAACACAAATAAAAATTATGTGAACGATAAACAACATGGAATGATTGTCTGCGAAAATTCTAGTCAAAAATGAAATTACTGCTTGCACATTCTATTACTAACATTGTATCCTTTCAATTGCTGTAACTTATATTAGCTGTGGAAATAAACAGTATAAATTGATCTTATTTCGCGACAAGCATAATCAGACGAATTGCGCTTTATGAGCTTGTACTTTAAGGGATTAATATTATCAGATAATCAGGGTAGGTATACATTTCTTTTCAAAATTCTACTTCTACCCACTGCTGTGACTCCTGGTACAGCAGTATCAAAATTTATAGCAATGAGTAAACCACGAGTTCAAACGCGGTTATGTTCCAAGAATAGTTCAAAGGTCCTGAAAACCTACATCAAGTATAATGTAATCAGGAGTGCATAAAGCGAAAAATTGATATTATATAAAAAGGAGATCCGCCAAAGGAGGTGAAAATTTTATAGAAAAGCGATGTCATACACAAGATTACGTGTACATTGACTTTCGATGGTCTATGATTTCTGGCAAAATGCCGAAACGCGCTGATAAATAGGAAAGAAAATCTTTACCTGAACGAGCTCTGCAGGACGCAGTTCATAGGCAGCTGGAAGTGTACCGTGTGGTTTGAACATGTAGGAGCCCGTCTTTACAGTCATGAGAATTACCGGATATCCAATAGAAAAAATTATGAACGATCTTCGCATAGACAACTACATCTTAGTTGATTGACATTCACTGCTTCCTCCTCTAAAGATCGAGTCCATCTCCTTTGATTCCCATCTTAGCTAGATTTCCACCAAATTTGTGAAACATTTTTCTTGGAGCACAATAACGTAAAACATACCTACTTACTCTCCATAATGTTTCTTGTAAACATATTTAAATCTCAGACTTCATGTTATTCTTTTAGTCTAAGATTTAAATATTCATTGAACCAAATGTTATTCTGCCGTTTTCAAATTCACATTACAGGAATGTCTGAGTCTTAAAAACATGTTTAAGATTTTCACCCGGCAGACAAAATAAATGTATGAAATAAACAGTCATATTTCTTTTCACTTTTATGGATTATGGCCACGACAATTGCTCCAATTCTGATACTTTAGCGAATAATGTTCTCGAGGGACCATTTTCGGCCGCCTCAAAACGATATTACGTTGATTACAAAATCCGTAACATCGCTACTTTCAAAACGTTTGTTGCGTGTAATGTCAGGGATAGAAGAAATGAATCACCTTTATATTTGATCAAGAATTATAATGGTTCACAGTAAATATTATGTTTATTTTACTATAGAAAAGTGTGAGTAATCACGATTAGATTGATAAGTTCACTACAGTGGTATTTCATGGTAATTACGAATAGTACAAATAGCCGCCCTTCTTAATAACCAGTCATATTATTTACATTGTAATTACCAAGTTGTACCCAAAGTTATGAATTAAGGTGAACGTTAATTTACCGAGTAAAAGCTATTTTCGAATTAGGTACATACTTACTTATTTTGTACGCTAAGTTTTCGAAGAAGTTTTAATTGTCTATGTTCATCATAAAACCTCACAACGCGACGATAAGTCGTGTCTGCACAAACAAACGTTTTGCTAAAATAATAACAAGAACAATAATTTTGATCCAAATATACTGGTAGAATTTATAGTCGTTCTGGACCCAAAAGGGGGTTACTCAGAATCAATCATGGAACAATTATGGGGGGTCAAAAGTGTTGTACAGGCTATAATAAAAAAAAAACTTTTGTGTTATCATTTTCACTCGTTCGAGTTGAAACATTAGTAGCGCTTCGATTATTCATTGACATTCTTCAGTGAATGAAACGCCGGAACATGTGATTAGTTCATTGACCGAAAGCATTCGATTCGATTAATAAAGGACTCCAATTTCTCTTCATACTCAACACGGGCGGCTTAGGGCCGTCGGAAATACTTTAGTATTGTGCTGTTTTCGCGGTTAAACGATAAATTAATAAGGTCTATTGTACTAATAGGTACTAATAGGTAACGAAAATAAACGCGAACAAAATAATGAACTTAAATCTAGACCTACCTATTTACAGTTTATTTACGCTACCGAGTACCCCGGCGACTGCTCAAAATGGAGTCCAGAACTTATGATACATAAACGGGGACGTTTTACGTTATTGTCTTCACTATTTCAAAGGCGAACAGTCAACAGTCCGGAAGGGTCCACTCTATCACACTGCGTAATTCGTAATTCATCACAAGTTTCCTACTTCAGGAATACGAAACTCGTGATGTGCAACAGCCGAACAACCCTCCAAAGAAGCGGGCTAGCATCCAAACCCCTACATGAGGCCGCAGTGGTAACCAAGATTTGTTGGAAATCCTGGGAGTCATCATTACGAGGGCTTACCCGGCGGGACTCCCAACCGTAGGCATTAGGTACGGAACGTGTGGTTTTTAGTCGGTAAGTGTCCGGCATAGCATCAATGTAGGATTTTCCTCACGTTAACTACTAAATACGCACTGTTCGTTTGAATATTTCGTACTGAATGACGACGACTCATTTTCGAAAATCGTAACGAACGATCTATCTGCGTGGGAGTCGCGGCGTTACTAGACTTGGGTAGGTACTGTTCGTACTGCCGGACGTGTTTTAAGGCATAACCGCGTACTGGTTCAGTACCCAGTACGCGACAAAATTTAGCAGGACCCAGGACCTTTCTCGGACGCGATATACCGCTCGGGCGCGTACAGTCGACGTTCGGCCGCGTTCGGCCGGCCCGCGTCCGAGTCCGAGATAGATTACAAATACTCGGCCGCGTCCGAGTCCGAGATAGAATATATTATACTATCTGTGGTCCGAGCGACCGGGTGACCGGAATGATGCACGCTTGGGAACATTTTGCTACGTAGTGTATCTCAACTTAACGTGTACGAGTAGTAACGAATACTGATGAATGTTATATGAATACTTGAGGCACGCCTGCCTGCTTAATGGGCTCAGGAGATGATCAAGCGACTTGAGTCAATATCAAGTGTACATACACGTCGATGCATACACATGTGCAAAGAAATCATGCACACTGAAGCTACTTTCATAAATATTTTAATCGACTTGTCAAGTGCATATTGACCATATTAGAGCCCATTAGTCGAGGCACGTGTAGTAGCTGCCAGATAATAATATATTAAACGAATAAATATATTAAATCCATGGGGCCCCAATGCGCAAAAATTTTTCAAGAATTTGAAAAAGCGCCTTGTGGAGTCGACTGGTGACCCAAGGGCTGGCAGTTTTCTCGCTCAACGAATAGGCATTGCTATTCAAAGGGGGAATGCTGCTAGTCTTTTGGGCACAATGCCACGGGGGCCTTATTTAGGTTTAGTTTAGATAGTAATAATGTAAATATAGATATGTAATAATAATGTTTCTCGGAATATTAAATCAACGAATAATCTATACTAATATTATAAAGAGGTAAAGTTTGTGTGTTTGTTAAATTGTAAGGGGTAATCTCGGAATCTACTGAACCGATTTTAAAAATTCTTTCACCAATAAAAAGCTACGTTATTGTGGAGTGTCATAGGCTATATAGCATCACGCTATGACGAATAGGAGCGGAGCAGTAATAGTAAATGTTTCAAAAACGGGGAAAAGTTATTCCTTTTGAGAGCTTCGTTGCGTGTGCTGCGTAAATATTTATAGTTATGTAAAAAATATGTACTACAACATTGTTTCTCTTAAAAAAGTTCTAAAAAAAATTGCGCGATAGCATGTGTCTATCTTTGGGTTGGTGCATAATAACCATTTTAATGGCAATCCATTTTTTTCTACAATAATGCCACGAAATTGTTCTTAAAAATAATGTGACGGGAATAAACGCGACCAGAAACCTTTCTCTCTCTCTCTCTCTCTCTCACGTAGTATTGAATATTAACGACGAGACGCTACGGGAGTAAACGCAACGCGACGGGAGAAAATGCGACGGGAACAGGTAATACTCTCTCTTGTGTGGCGCAAACGAAGTTGCGCGGGTCAGCTAGTATTTAATATTAGGATAAATGAAGAAAAAGTGACATATTTTTTTTTTTTTAATTATCTCGAAAACGGTGCGTGCTATCGTAAAAATAATGGCATTTTTGACCCCCCTTTGAAACCCCCCATCCGCCAAATATACATTACGAATAACGATTTTTTATACTACTAAGGTGGCATAATGTTGCCTGTAGTATAGGTTTATTTGTTGGTTTGATATTAATCGTCAAAAAGGGTCCATGCTGGCGGTGTTGCAGTCATCCTCATCAGCTAGCAGTCTCATAGAAGAGAATGATTACAAGGTAGATTTTTTTTCTAAATCTTGTATCTCGAAAACCGTGCGTGATATCCTGATCAAATACAACAAAATTTTCATCCCCCTTTAAGAAAGCCCCAACCATAAGGGGCAAACACATACAAATATAAGTGACCCTCGCCCCCCCCCCCCCTTTATTTATTGCAAAGCGGGAATTAGTACATTAAGGCATTCATAAGAACTGCAGATATATTATGGTCTAAGTTTCTTGTTGCTGTTTTATACGGCATCAGGACTTTTTGGCGCGAAGCAGGCAAGGGCGGTTATCGCTCCGTTGTATATTTTTTTCTAAATTAGAGTATTTTTAAATGATTTGTGTGTATCAACGGTGGATTCCGAAGACTATACTTGACTTTGACTGGGACTTAGAGGAAATGTGAAATGAAGATGAAAAAAGAAACAAGACTTGGCATTCGGTCTAAGTAACCAAAGCGTGTTCAAATTAATAATAAAAATAAGAACCGGGATCTGTCAGAACACTCAGCAGGACCTTTCCGTTCCGTTTTCATAAACCTAATTATAGGCTTTATTTTGTCTGAATAAAGATAATATAAGTATGATAGCAGTACCAACGCCATCTAGAGCACGTTGACTGCATTTCTTACTCTCACGAAACGAATGAGTTAGTTCTTTTATAGAAAATATTCTATATTATCTGTGGTTCTATGTTCTATTCGATCGTACCAACATAAGCAACTCAAAGGGACTTTATCAAGAAAAATAGACCTTATTCTATAAAATTCAAGGTCTTGTACCTATCTACACTTGTACACATACATTTTATAACAGCGACATCTGCTGTAACTGGGATAATTCAGATACGTCCACCCCATCGTATCTGTTTTGCCTGGGTTGCCCTAGATGGCGCATAATGGCATGCAAATTCAAAAGAACTTTATGCGCATTAAAATAAGGTGTATTTTTCTTGATACGATTTATGAGGGTCCGGCACCTGTCAGAACAATCACGACACTGTACTGTATGTACTCGTACGAAAGACCGGGTACTGGTCCGGGTTCAAGAGAACTTTATTAACTTGCGAATAAGGTCTATTTTTCTTAATACGGTTTATGAAGGTCCGACACCTGTCAGAACAATCAGAACACTGTACTTGTACGAAAGATCGGGTACTGGTCCGGGTACTGTTCGAATGCCATATGGCACGGTTCGGAAAGCTATGCCATATGTCAGGACATCATCGGGTACTGTTTTGCGCAAGTCTAGGCGTTACTGCCATTACATTACTGCGCGCCGCCTAGCCGCCGAGCGAGCGGCCGAGGCCGAGCGCGTTACGTACCTACAAGACGTAACTAGTCGAGTACCTACTAGGGCTTGAACTCCGGAATTCCGGAATTGACATAATTCCGGAATTCCGATAAAATCTAATATCGTTCTCAATTCCGGAATTGGCGAGATCAATACCGGTATTTAGATATTGGAAAAAAAAAATTTTCGCTTCTTCTTTAATTTCATTACAAACAAAAATGTAGATTATAAGCTTCTTATGCAATTTAATTACCTTTAATAACCACAATGTTGATAATTTAGGATTAATCTACTAACAAATTAATTCGATTATGTACTTAAGTATTTATCATTTTATTTCGTGATATTTCTAAAACCTACTAAGAATGTAAATCCATAAAATTAATGGTATTTGATAGAAAACATACTATTTAAATAATAATATTATTGATGACGTTTGTGTATTTTTTTTACATTTAGACTTCAATTTAGGTATAGTGCGAACTTAGACTTAGCTTTGACTTATGCTACGAGTTAAATTTAAGTTTGATGGAAACGCTGTAAGAATTTGACAGAGGTCTCGCTCAGCATAGTTGTAGTAGTTCTGACGGAACTCATGGGGCCCGTACCTTATTATTAGGGGCAAACTTTGCCCCAAGGCGCTCCACTGACCCAGAGTGAGAAGGGTCCTGGGTTCCCTGTTCTCATCAAGGCGGAGGAACATATTCCGTCGCACATGGCTCCGTCTCAGGCGCCCGACGCTGTGTACAGCGAGAACGACGTGCCCGAAGTCACTGAAGGTGAGTTAGGGGCGACTGTACTGCGGCTTAGATTCCGCGCGGACCGTGTCCCTGGACCCTACAGCATTCCAGGCCGATCGTGGGTCCTGGCTCTTGAGGATCTCGGGCCTCGAGTGATGGTGCTCTTTAGTGCATGCCTCGAAAAAGGCCAGATTCCCAAGGTCTAGAAGACAGGGAAACTGGTTCTGATCCGAAAGGCAAGGTGGTCGGCAGTCTACCAATCTGGGGATCGGCCGATCGTGTTGATCCGTTGAGCAATTCCGGCCGATCCCCGATCAGTCGATCCCCAACAATGATACGCTCAAGGAGCTTGCATACCTCGTTAGGTAGCAAGGTCCTTAAGCGTATAAATGCACAGCGCGCAGTCGAGCACCTCACACGCGTGGGGCCAGATCTGGCGGATAACCAGTTTGGTTTCCGTCAAGGGCGCTCCACTGTGGATGCGATCATGCGCATTAGAAGACTGAAGGAGGCAGTAACATCGCAGGGTGAGGTGGTGTTAAAAGCTATGGCGATATCAAGAGACACCGGCATCGCCTTCAGCACCTTGCCCTGGAGCTGCGTTAGGGAGGCGCTTATTTATCATGGAGTGCCTCCCTACTTCCGTCGAATTGTCGGGGCCTATCTTTTCGAGAGGTCCATAACTTACCCAAGCTGGCTAGGGCCCAGCCGGGTTAGCGAGATACGTCGTGCGGTGTTCCGCAGAGATGAGTCTTAAGACCGCTTCTGTGGAACATCGGTTACGATTGGGTGCTGCGTGGTCCTTTGCTCAGAGGCGGCATTATTTATATTTCTAATTTATTCCTTTCTGGTGCAAGGAGGCGCTTCTTCGGCAGTTCCAGCTCCACAAGGAAACCGTGGATACCTGGTCTTGAGCAACAAACCGAATCGCCACATCACATCACACAAGGGGGGAATCGCTGAATTGCCACAATCACGGCGGTCAGACGGGTCATGGGCGAGTGACTATAGAGGAGCCACGGTGCGGGTGCTCTGTCCTACCGGTTGTCACAGATGCTTATCTGTGACGAATACACTGGTAAACCACACCTGAGTGCCAGCACTGCGAAGAACGCGGTGAGGACACAGCACTTCACACATTAGTGGAGTGCACAGCGTGGGCTTAACATCGCCCGGTCCTCGTGGTAGGTCTGGACGTAGACATTCTCTCGCTGGAGACCATTGCGCGAGCTATGATCTCCAGTGGGAGTAAATGAGACGCCACTGCGTCTTTCTGTGATCAATTAATGCGGCGAAAAGTGATCGAAAGAGTACGCTCCCACCCGAATTCGGCATGTCTTTGCCTAAGACTATCGGCCTCCATAATCGGGGGCCTGAGGACGGTGGGAGGGCTAATCGCCGTCCTTACAAAAGCACGCCGCACGCCCTGAGATGCGGGATAACACCTGAACAAGCCCCAAATACGCGGGATAGCACCCGAACCTCCTAGGTGAGGCCGCAGTGATAGTCAAGGTCTGTGAGGAATCCTGGGGTCATCCTTCTGAGGGCTTACCCGGGCCAACAGTAGGCAATAATTAAGAAACGTGTGGTTTTTAGTTCGTTACGTTAAAATAAGTAATTTTACCGGGAATCAAAGTAGTTTATCACTAATCACGTAGGACTGTCAGCTCCCGTTTCTTTTTATACATATCACTATTTTGTACAAAACGAAACTTGATTGAGTTCCGGAATTCCGGAATTCCGGAATTCAAATACTGAATATCGAAACCCAATTCCGGAACTGAAAAAGCGTCCGATATTCAAGCCCTAGTACCTACGTTACTTGGCAACGGGTCCACGTGGACTGCGGTGGGATCATGCGTGTGATTGGTCGAATTTTCCCGACGCGGCAGCTCGTCTTAGTGATTGGAACGTTAAACATTGAATGAAAAATTATAGTAGAAAATAGTGGTAAGCGTATTCCGTGAAATTTAAAGGAATAACCACAAGTTCTCATTTTGACTTCGGCAAACGATATAAATTTTGACATTTTCGTAATTTTTTTTCGTTGATTTTCAAATTGACAGTGCCGATCGGTTCTGTTATCGAAACTGTGCCTAAACCTTTTCGTTCCAGAACGACTATAAATTCAACCAGTATAGAGTAGTAGGTCGCAGTCGAAGTGGGGTTGGCCTGCACACGTCGAGTGGTACTCACGTGTGCATTGCACAGGCGTCACACGACAGACGTCTGAGGATTACTTGGCACCTACCGGGGTAATCCTCCATCGGCGCAGTAGCTCAGCTACCCTGAGCCGCCCGGCGGTCTTCTGGTGAATCAGTCAGATCCCAGAACACCCCTACAGGGGCAGATCGGTGTCAAAGAGTTTTAGTGAGTATTCCCAGTGCTATCGTGATCAGGTGCTGGGCGACCCTCACACGAGCCCATGCCTCGCCAGCATGGGTAGTCCGTAAGCGGGGCTCTCCTTGTAAAAAAAAAGGTCGCAGTCGAAGTAGTGATGTACTAACTCACTTTTTATGGTTTCCTTTACAAGAATAATGAACCGGATATTGTGTGAAGTAGATAGAGTAACAGAAGGAAAGCGTAGTCTGAACTTTTAAGAGAAAGCTTCTTCGAATGGAACCGATGCAGGTGATGATGAGTACCAAAAATCAAACCCGTATTCACAAATTGTGTAGGCGAAGATCGGTCATTGATAAAGAACGACCAACTACCAAATAAATGAATGATATTTAAAGGTCTTCATTCTAGAGAACCGGGTCCGGTAATCCGGTGAAATCAGCATCATTAAATGCCTTCCGGGTACTGTATAGGGTCTCGGCGTCCGATAAAATTTCGTGTGTCGTCTAACTAGAATACACCCGTGGCTCCGCCTGAAATTTGGTGATCGAACAAACATAAGTATGGATGTATACAAGTCCACCCTATATACTCGTATCAAAGAGGTAGTTTACTGAAAAGTCCCTCGTAATTGAAAGTGTCTTGGAATCCTAAAGCTATTTGAAAAATTAATTGAATACCTGCATCGGAAAAATGATATTTTCCCGTCTTTCGTTTACCCTCTGCTACTCTGCTAATATTATATATTTATCGTTAAAAATGACTGAAGGAAGATGCCACGTAAATTGTCACAAACTCCAATGTCTCCAAAAATGCAATTTAAACAAACACTTCTACATTGCAAACAGGTCACGGTTTTGGGATGTCCATCAAGTTTTCTCTTCCTATGGCAACAAGAATCCAAAACACACATCAAATTATTGCTCACTGTGGACATGCCATGCTTGTCCAGCAAACAGGAAACTTAACTCAGCCGAGGTGTGACCACTGATAAAAAGATGATGTGTAAATGTTGATGTTTGATGAAGTAACTGTGTAAACTTTGACCGCGTGATAGGAATGACCTAACTCGAATGTCATTTGGTTATTTCATAGTTTACTTGGATGAAACAAACAATATATTCCAGAAAGGGATAAAGAATCTTGTCTCCAATCAATGAGTCTTTTTCGGGGGTCTTAGGCCTGTCGTGTTATTTTACAAATGACCGGATCCATTTTGCAAAGCATCGACCCGGAATCTTGCATGCCATTTTTGCCGGTGTCCAATAACATTCTTTCGGATATGTGCCTGGGAATTGCACGACTTAATTTCCTACCATCTTTTTTAATCGGACAATCGGCCATCGGTTTGTGGGATGTCGCCAAAATAGGCCCACTTTCCTTTTACATGTCCGTGCAGCACTGGCGTGAATTTCTGTGCTTAAATTGAATGAAGCGTTGTATAGAATGACGAATGGGTTTGAGTGGCATCGGCATTCGAAAAATTTCCAATATCATTAGACCAGCATTCCTTTCTCCAGTTCACAGTACGGAAGAATTAACTAAAAATTCTTGTCCCTACAAATGATTGATGCAGTTAATGCTTGGAAAATTGTACGCGAACTCGGCCTTGCCAAGGAACCTTTTCTCGCAGCGTCAGTGCTTTGCAGTTCAGTTAAAAACAATTTATTAAACTCATGTCCGACAGCTGCTGAGCGAGCCCGTTTATTGGCGATGAGTGTGGGAATTCGGTTTTTCGGAACAAGCTCTTCCTTCAAGTAACATAGACTATGTTTTTTATTTTTCGGCCTACGCCAGTCTAAAGGACATAATATGCCATGTCCTTGATGCCGAAATGCCAGCTGTACTGGAATCAAACGACATGACATTATGACGCCTACAAGAGACCGTACTGTCTATATTTAATACCGTGGAAAGCTCTTAAGAAAAGTAGATGCAATTCTACTTTGTCTTTAGTATGGGACACAGGGTATCAACAATCTTGCACCTTTCCGGTACTGCTCGGGGAGTAGGTTGGTGCTACCGCAGGGATTCGGTTTGACCCGCTGTAGGTCGAGACTTTGGGGCTATGGTGATCCAAGCTCCTAATCTCGTTAGGGATATTGTAAACAATGGCCTGAAGACTGGTTCCTTCTTTGCGTTGACAAAATTCGGAATTACATAATATAATGAGGATTGCTGTGTGCTCTGTGTTAGTACGACGAATTTAACTTAATAGTTAACTTGTTGTTTATTTATTTACTGTAATAAAAGTTACTCACTAGTTATAATAGTATTAAGACTTATAATCTAGGTTATTCCACAAATAAATGCACATGTGTATTTAAATGATTGAGACATTTATTCATTAGTTCGTTATAAATACAAAACTAGTTCCCTCCAAAAGACCTATTAAGTTGCAAATATCTTAGTAAGTTTAATAACGTCCATCATACTGGCTGGATTAAACAAATTGGATTTGCAATAATGTATTATTCATGAACATCAACGTATAAATGGCTTTATACTGACCACTTTGTATCAACTAACAAATTGTTTGGTATAACTGCTTATTTTTGTGGAATACATACATAAAGTCGAGCCTTTTTCTCTGAAAGGGTAGACAGAGATAAACTACAGCCTACTTTTTACCAGTTGTATTTTGTCCTACGTAATGGCTTCCTGCACCTGTGTTAAAACAGACAGACACAGGTTGAGACTCCCAGCTAAGTTCAACGACTATCATACAAGTAATCGGGTTCAATAGCTTAATGTTCCTTCTAAAGCACGGAAACCCACTGAATGCAAGAGCTACCAACGAGGCACACATGAACCATCTCAGAACTAAATACCTACATAATATATCTTAAAAATCTTAACGTGATCGTGTGCAGAACAGGACTAAGCGGGGTTACCAGTGATTCATTACTTAGTCTTAAGATCCATTTAAGTAAAGTAAATTAGTAATTAAGTATTAAGTAAATTAAAACTTACGAAATGTCCGAAATATATTATGACATGACACTGATTGTTCGGGAAAATCGTGATTACATGAATACACATATTGCAATGCATACATCTATATATATAAAAATGTTGTGTGCGTTTGTGTATCTATTAAAAACTCAAAATTTACTGAATCGATTGAGCTCAAAATTGGACACGATATACAATAGGATTCAGAGATGGTTTTAGGCTACTTTATACACTTTTATCATAACAGCAATAAGAATAAAATAGCTTTAAAAAATGATATTACCAATAGATGGCGTTGGTCGTTGTTTTTTTATATTATATTCTGCCAGCTTCAGAACAAAATTATTATGAACAACCTATTTAGAAGGTACCTACCAGATTGATGTTTTTTAAGAGAAGTTTGATTGCGGCCTCCTTGCATTCAGAATAATAAAAGAGAGTACGCACCTAATAAAGAGGTCAGATATGTTTTGCATGTTATTTTTGAACTTTTTGGACATTCGGAATTTTGGAGTTTTGGACTTTAGACTTTTGGAATTTTGGAGTTTTGGAGTATTGGAGTGTTGGAGTTTTGGAGTTTTGGAGTTTTGGAGTTTTGGAGTTTTGGAGTTTTGGAGTTTCGGAGTTTCGGGAGTTTTGGACTTTGGAGTTTTGAACTTTTGTACTTTGGACTTTTATACTTTTGGAGTTTTGGAGTTTTGTAGTTTTGGAGTTTTGAAGTTTTGGAGTTTTAGAGTTTTAGAGTTTTGGAGTTTTGGAGTTTTGGAGTTTTGGAGTTTTGGAGTTTTGGAGTTTTGGAGTTTTGGAGTTTTGAAGTTTTGGAGTTTTGGAGTTTTGGAGTTTTAGACTTTGGACTTTGGAATTTTGAACTTTTGTACTTTGGACTTTTGAACTTTTATACTTTTGGAGTTTTGGAATTTTGGACTTTGGACTTTGGAATTTTGAACTTTTGTACTTTGGACTTTTGAATACTTTTGGAGTTTTGAAGTTTTGTAGTTTTGGAGTTTTGGAGTTTTAGAGTTTTAGAGTTTTAGAGTTTTAGAGTTTTAGAGTTTTAGAGTTTTAGAGTTTTAGAGTTTTGGAGTTTTGGAGTTTTGGAGTTTGGAGTTTTGGAGTTTGGAGTTTTGGAGTTTTGGAGTTTTGGAGTTTTGGAGTTTTGGAGTTTGGAGTTTTGGAGTTTTGGAGTTTTGGAGTTTTGGAGTTTTGGAATTTTGGACTTTTGGACTTTTGGAGTTTTGGACTTTTAGTCTTTGTAGTTTTGGACTTTTGGACTTAAGACTTTTGGACTAATGGACTTTTGGACTATGGGACTTTTGGACTTTTTGACTTCGGACTTTTGAACATTTGAACTTTTGGACTACTAAGTCCTATGTCTATTTCATGATATTTCTTTCGAAAAATAAGGTCATGAAGAAGTTTCACTTCTTACGTATGTACAATAGTACACGCACACATTTTTTTTAAAATGTACCCATCATTTAGTTTGTTACTTATTTCTCATAGGTACATAAAACCACCATAAAAAAGTCACAGCAAAGCGTGGCAGGGTACCGCTAGTAATATTATAATTCTTGTGAGGAACATATCCACACAATTTACGACTTCATTTATATACCTAAGAGTACCTACTGCTATATAATCTATAGATAACGTACCTAACGTATTTAAATAATAAATCTTCCCAGTAATTCTTTATACCGACGAACACGTCTTCTGAAACGTGAACTAATTATGTTTTTGAGTATAAAAGTGCTTTTCTTGAATTTATTATGTTTTATACATCCATTGCCAAAATTCTTTTGTGTATTAAAACTAATTCATGACTTATTTCAAGAGCAAAACATTTTAAATTAATTGAATAAGTACATCAATCTTTATGTAACCATAGACACAATTTTGTAAACATCTTACAAAATATATTTTTCTTTAAATAACAAAAGCATTATTAATTTTATTTTCTTTTGTCTTTCGTATAGGAACGATTGCTGCTGTCAGTTCTGCCTCAACACGTAGCCATGGAAATGAAGAACGACATCATCTCACCAGTTGAGGGGCAATTTCACAAGATTTACATTCAGAAACATGAACAAGTCAGGTAAGTTATAGCACAGGGTGGAAACTCCATACAAAAATGTTCGTTTTCACCCATACTAATATAGACATAATGTGAATGCTTAAATTAAGCTTCAATGTGTGTGTGTGAGTATTCTAGGGTCACTACTTCACTAGCTATGGAAACAAAATAATAAGGAATAGAACGCAATCTCATGTATAAAGGTACTTTTTTTTTCAAATCTACCCTCGGCTAAGCACAAATTAAACCAAAGCAATAGCCCAAAGCACTTAGGTAGTAATACGTAATGCAACGCAGTGACACTCTCTCAAGTACTGACACGGGAATCGACACATTAATTTTGGTGGGGGGATGGGGAAGCTTACTCAGGTGGGAGGCAGGGAGTTGCCGATCTGTATGTAATACTATTATATTATCTTTGGTTATAGTACAGTCACGAGCAATAATATGTAAACATTGTCAAGGCTCCTAAAATATGTAAACACCTTCGGCTACAAAACGAAGGGCTCAACGTGAAGAGCATAAAATTGTAACCACGAGTTCACATCATAAATATATATACACTCCACCAATAATAAGTATACAACTAAAATTTCATAACTCTGTATACAAACAAATTCTTTAAAATTGTGAGAAACGAATGCATGCTAGAGTTCCTGTCTGTAGGTCGGGCACCTTCGCGAACGCGAACCATACGAATATCACCGATCTATTTTCTCAGAAAAATTCTTTATTATAATTTGTGGGGCTTATATAAGTGTATTAAAATGACAAAGTTTGTTTGTTTGTTTGTTTTCTTTAAAGTGCCGTATTATAATATTAGTTTTAGTTAATCGATCTGAAACCTTTGCACGGGTTGTTTGGTATCGCAAACCCGAATGTGTTTTAACAGACTCCAAAAAAAGAGGAGGTTTTTTTTTAATGTTTGTTACCTCATAACTCCGACATTTACAGACCGGAATAAACCGGAATAAAGGATATATTTCCAGATTGGTATTATTTTTTTTTCGAAATTTTGTTCTGATGGGTAGCTTTATGAGGACTTCAGTGTTTTGGTGCATTAGACAGATCACAGAACACCGTCACAGAGGCAGATCGGTGTCAAGGAGTTTTAGTGAGTGTTCCCAGGCGCCCCTCACACGAGCCCATGCCTCGACAGCGTGTGTAGTCCATAAGCGGAGCTCTTCTTGTGAATTACTAGCTGTTCCCCGCGGCTTCGACCGCGTAGAAGCCGTTATCGCGTAAAATCATAACCACTATTTTGCGCAGTCGGTTAAAAAGTAGCCTATGTCCTTCCCAGGGCCTCAAACTATCCCTATTTCAAATTTCATCTCAATCACTCCACCCGTTTAGGCGTGAAAGCGTAACAGACAGACAGACAGAGTAACTTTCACATTTATAATATTAGTAGGGATTTACAACAATAAATTATTAAAAAATATTTTTTAAAAGTCGGTGCCAGCAAAATATCAATATAAACCTATGCAATTTTGAGTACATATTATTTTTTTAGTTCAGTATTCTTTTTGTCTAAGGTTCTATTTAGATATTAAATCATATATATCTAATTTGGAGGTTTTCATCAAAAGTGGATACATATTTATGCACCACCGTTTAGATACATGTTTTTGGCGGAGAAGTTAAATATAATTTAATGGAATATAAGATGAGTACTCCTTATGAATCAACGCGTGAATACATGTTAATGAAGCAATAGTGTATATATATTTATGGTGTGAACTCGTGGTTACAATTTTATGCTCTTCACGTTGAGTACTTCGTTTTGGAGTCGAAGGTGTTTACATATTTTAGGAGCCTTGACAATGTATACATATTATTGCTTTTGACTGTACCCAAGTAACAAAATTTGATTCTATAAAGGCTCTAAGAACGTGTTGTGCGTGCTAATTAGTGTTTATGATTAGCTCTATAGTGGTGATGTAAACGTTTACAAAACCCAGGCTTTGGCTTCGATCCCCACCACAACGGGATAAAAGTTGTGGTATCCATATATCCATAGAATTCCGCCCCGAGAGTCAGGGTGTTTCTGTTTTATATGTATGTATTTACAAAATGTATAATGTATTTAATATACTTTGTCCATCATCCATAACATAGGCAGGTTAATCTAGCTTACTTTGGGATCAAAATGCACTTTTTTACAACTATTCGACCTCCATAGCGGTCGTAGTACAAAACCATGCACTTCCTAAGCAATAAGTTCTCTCACCAATTTACTGCCAGTATCTCATTGAACACGACACGACTTTGGACGACCTCCAAATTGATCTAGAAACAATTCTTGCAATGTAATACCTTCGTATACGTTGGTCTATATGTCTTCTATAGGTAATTAATTAGAGGTGGAATGCCTGTCGTTGGTCATGTTGTGAGCAACGAGTGTGAATTTAGGTTTGGTTTGGAATATATTGGGTAATTCTAACACACCACCATCTAACCCAAATTAGGAACTTGTCCTGTGAGAAATCTAGACATCTGAGAAACATAGGTACTTATTTGTTTTTAAATCCATAGGTGCATATTATACATAGAAGTCAAACAAACTTCGAAACAAACATTCGCGGTTCACACAAATATTTGTGCCAACCACAGATATCAGATTTTTCTGATTTCTGTGGTGCCAACCCATGATTCGAACTGGAAACCTCAGCAATGGCACCTAGGCATTTTGACTTTAATTAGTTTCATAAATATAGAATTCGGGACTTGACGCGAAATAATTTGTACTTACATGCACCGACGTATATTCGTTAGTTTGTTTAAACTACGAGTATATAATATCGACACCAGAAGTATCAATTAACGTAAGGGACATTTTGGCCAAAATGAGTTATATATATCATTGGATTCAGAATTTCGAGCTCTATCGATTGGTATACTCAAAATGTCTCTATCTTTAAAAAAATGTCCCTTACAGTAGAAATTTTAGGACTGTCTAAAACGATTTATAACGAAAAAATTGATTTAAGGGCCATTTAGATTTTATTCTTCCCAGACAACTAAAGTAACTCATCATACAAAATAATTTTGACCCTTACATTAGACCTCAAATCGGTAATTTTATACAACATGTCCCTTACCTTAACTCATTTTTCGAGCCTTTTAGGGGTAATTTACATACATTACTACTTATTTCACATAATTACTGCAATTTTGTATTTTTCGTGTGAAAATCTAAATGTTTTCTTGATTCCACCTATCGGTGTATGGGCGGCGGCCCCGGGTAACTCCTCGGATGGAAGTTTCAGGGTCCTGTGTAGACGAGCTCATCACCGCGGCTCAGCACTCAGCTAGAATGGTGCTATTCCACGTTTTTGAAGGTTCTGTTGGTATGCTGTTTTTTTGGGCCTACTTATGTATGGACATCGTGTATCCACCCCCCCCCCCCCTGTCTGGTCGCTCCGATTGCAGCGGTTCCCACCTTGGTTGCTCAGTCTGCACCTTCCAAGTCTCCATGAGTTACTGACAGTGTGCAGGACGCATTGTGTTCCCTAATGTTATGAACCACCGCGAGAGTGCAGTCGTTGCCCCTCCTCACTTTTGAATCATGTCTCGGAAATTGTATTCGAACTTCAACCCGCTATCAAGTACAACTTTAAGATACTTAATCAACGCTAATTCCCCCTACTTGTATGCTACTCGTACATTCCGTAGGTGACTCCCGCAGAGGTCCGTGAAAGCACAGGACCTGAATTTTGTAAGAGTAGTCTCTTACAAAAATTGGGTCAGAACTAGTCGCCTTCTTCGACCCAGAACTGGAGCAACTCCCTTTAGGGGCACGTCTCGGTGAGTTGATTTTTGCGTCGTAACGTGGGTGCCATCAGCGTAGTACGTTACGTCGAACCCTTCGAGCAAATGACCGAGTAGCACCATCATCGCGGTTCTACAGAAGTGGACCGATTCCTCCAAAATAACGCACGATACCCCTTACCTTAGCCGGTAGCTTATCATGTCTCGAAGAGATTAGCATCTAAACTCCGACGTAAGTAGAAAAGCACTCCATAATGATAAATGAGTGCCTCTCTAACGCAGCTTCAGGGAAAGGGGTTAAAAGCTATGGCGACGTCAACAGACACCGCCATCACCACCTTTCCCGCAATATCGCTTCCTCTGTCAGACCCCAGACACGAATGATCGCGTCCACGATAGAGCGCCACCAACGGAAACTAAACTGGCTATCCGTCAAATCTGGCACAACTCGTGTGAAGTGCCCAACAAGGCACTCTGTAATAATATGCTACACCCTGACCTTTTTCAAGCAATGCTTAGCGCTTCAGCATCAGAGCCCTATCAGTCAAGACCCAAATTCTTCGAGAGCCATCAGGACCCATGCATGACTTGGAATGCCGTCGGGTGGTGACTTCAGGCACATCGTTCTAACAGTAATCCCGTCCAGTGCCTGAGACGGAGCCATATGGAGCAATATGTCCCTTAACTCCTGATGGAAACAAGGAGACCAAGACCCTCTCCAGCTGGGTTAGTCGTGGCACCTTGGTGCAAAAACTTTTGTTTTTATCTTTTAATGTTGATTCATACCAATATTAATCAAGCAAAAAATATTTCACTGTAGTAAAAATACCACAAATAATTTTTCGGGTCTACAACAAATATTAAAATCAAAATAATAATATTTAAGGGGGCATCCTTACAACAAACGTGATATTTTACTGTTGTTTGGTACTAAGCCCTAGTGGTGCGTGAGGCCGACTCGCACTTGACCGGTTTTTTTAAATTCTTTTCGGTAACCTTCAGTACCAAGTTACATCAAATGTCATCAAAAGTCTTAAAGTGAAGTCCTTTACAATACATTTGCATGTGATTTTCTATAGTCTCTTGCTACTTACACTTTAGTTATTTGTTTATACATAAAATATCAGTAACGTAAGGTTCAACTAAACATATTTTTTTAATGTAACGGACACGCTATTTTGAAAACCAGTAGACTTTCCTAAATTTTGAGTTTATAGCATGAAAGAAGAAGAAATTCTAAGAAACTTCACTCTTGACACAATTAAAATCAAACCAGACAGTAAAAAATTATAGACAGATTTATAAAAATAAAATCGTTTTTTGGCTCTCCTGTAAAACCGTGTTTTGTCCCTTACATTAATTGATACTTCTGGTGTCGATATAATCAAGAGGCAAAACTACGGTCCACACCGGGGTGTCACGTATTACTTTCTACTTCACCCTCTCTCTCTCCCAAAAAACGTGACCCCAGAAACATGGAACAACTTAGTAATGTTATCTTACAGACAATAATACGATTGGAGGAACTTCAGCCGACTAATTCGAACGGGAAATTACAGTTATCCGCTATCGTATCGATAGACGAAAACAGCTGGATACAGACAGACTTTCAATTTTGTTTTGTTGTAAAAGACGCACGCTCAATGTTTTATTATAAACTGTACTAGTAGTAATTGCGGCACGTATAAGATCTTTGCAAAAAAAGTTTTTGACAAAAGAAACCGACTTCAAACAAAACTAAGAACTTAAAAATTTAATTTACTTAGCACAAAGTTAGTATATTCTGATTTACGATTGAGTTGATCGAAGTATGTCACGGGTGATGCTGTGATCACAGCTAGTTTTAAAAAATCTTGAAGAAATAGGTAGGTACATAATGTGTTTCTTCAAGATTGAAACCTTTTTCTTTATTGAAACGCGACCCTATCTTGCACTCATACCAAATTATGATAATGTGATCAGTGATTGTGATTTTTGTTTATTTATGACACAACTAAGCTGGGAAACATGATCAAAAGTGCACCATTTTTTGCGAATTTGATGGTAACGCTGCCATGGCGGTCCTATTGCCGAGTTGAACCGGACATTGACTCTCATAATTTATTCGGATTCCATATCATAAAACAAAAAAGACAAACGTCCGTGAGCCATTATTTGTTTCCCTCGGCCATCTTGTGAATTTAAAATTATGTTCATGAATAATGCCAGAAGAGGCACATTACCTAAAGTTACAAGTACATTAATTATAATAGCTGTGGACGGAATTATTATGACTTTATGAGTAGGTTTTATACTTGTGGAGCCATATTACCTCACGTGGTTCGATCTTTCCCTATACGGTAATTACGGTTTTGTTTCTTTGTGTGGAAACGTATACTATGTACAGTGGACATTATAATGACAGTTGGATAGTTGTCAATTTCGGAAAGCTTTCGTACCTACTTAAAAATAACTACCACAGAGGGCGGGAGTTTTCTGGAAACGTCACGTCTACTTATTTTCCATTTTGTGTTTCATTTCATATTCTGCTGTCAACGGGATAAAGAAAAGATATAGGTATTTTAGAAATAAACAATGCCATTGTACTCTTTCTTCCAAGTCTTATAAAAATACATACCATAAAGATTAATCTTTAGATTACATTATGTTTCAAAATGAGTAAAAGAAAATGTTGTATGCTGAACACATAGAATTATAACGCATGAACACTCAATGACCACGATGAGGTCCGTCAACTTTAGAAAATTCTCACACTTTTTATGATTATTATTGTATGTATTTTTAGAAGGTTTTCTATAAAGCCTCTAGGATACGGAGCGAGTTTAGCTGCTAGTTGGCAAGTTAAGCTAACGAGTAAGCGACAATGGGATAGTTAAAAGCAGATTGTAAAAAAGCTCCATGACATTGAGCTAATTTAGAAGCTGCTAGTTGGTGAGCTTAAAAGCTAGCGTGTAATTTACAATGGGATAGTTCAAAACAGATGGTAAAAAAGGACATGACATGGAGCTAATTTACAAGCTCCTCGCAAACTCGCTGACTTGTAGCTTGTAAACTCACTCCGTGTAATCGAGGCTTTAGTCTGTTACTAATTTACTATCTGTCAACATATAACCATCGGCCAGTCAACTAATAGTTAGTTAGTCGGGCATCGATCTTTGCCAGGGTAAGTGGTCCGCACATTAAGATTAACCTTCTTATCGCTCACTAATTACTTCAGGATCGTTTTGTGATTACGGTCAATGGCTAGGACAATAATGTTGGTTTTAATCTGTTCAAATATTTTCCTTCTCTCTAAAATGTCTTCATTTATCGGTATTCGGAGTGAGCTATTGTTAAAACACACTGATCATACAATAAAGAGGGAATTCTAAGATATACAGTTGTTTTTAAGATTTCCGTCATGACCTCTTTCACCAATCATAATTATATTTGGTACCTACGCGTAATCTGTAGTGACTAGTGACAATGCTGCAATGGTACTACAGATACGAATAAATAAACATTCCTAAATAAGAAGTGATGGAACGGCGCGCGGCGTCCGAGTAATATTTGATAGAGCCCAGCCTAAGGCAGTGTTTTGGATGACCAAAGTAGCGGAGGGACTATCCAGTAAACCTTCCTTGATCATGCTTAAGCATGCATGCAAGTTATATGGGTCTGCGCTTACTAAAATATTTATTTTGTTAGAGCCCTTAAAGTTTGGGTCCTTTTAGCATTAATTACACGTCCTTCCTGACCCAATTAAAACTACTCGATGATGTTACTCTGACCCAAGTAAGAAGTGTTTTTTTAGTGCTTGCTGATATAACGACAAAGCGTTCTACTCCTTTTCTTTGGACTTGAGACTGGCGTATCGCCTTTTAGCTCCTCTCTATAAAATAGAGTGCAGAGGGGCTTATGGCGAGACTTTGTCTGTAGTCTGTGACTCTGTTGTATTAAACTACGTCACTAGGTCAGGTGGATCATCTGTTCAAAGTTTGAAATAAAACAAAAATGACAACGTCAATCGGATTGAACTTTCACCTCCACAATAAACGTGTTAGAGAAGGGCAGTCTGGTGAGAACGATCTCACGGCTTTCTTGTTTTTACTGATTTTATTTGTACCTATTTTCATACTGGAGATTGACGGAATCGTTGATAAACGAAGGGGTGTTTTTGCTGAGACAGACGTTAAGTTAGGTTCGAGGTTTGGAGCTCGGCTCGTCTCTAGAACATACTTTACATTTATTTGTTTCTAAACAAGAAACAAAACCGCGGATCTGATCTGATCTGATCGTGATCCTTTTTAAATGAGGCCGCACTGTAATCTTGGTGATGAAGCGTCCGCTGATAGTCCTGGGCCATTAAAGGCTGAAACTTTGGTTGACTTCTAGCTTTGGACTCGGAGTTTACTAGAGCAGTTGGTCATAAAATCTCACCGGGGCTGGAGACTTTGCTTGTCAACAAGTGACACTATACTTCTATGGAGTGACTAGGGATGGCTCAAAATGTCAATTACATGCTTAAAATTCCGGCTAAAACATTATTCGGTAAAATCTCCCATCCACGGCGAGTTTAGCTTCCTGTTTTTGCATGTAGAGGTATGTGTCTGTCAATGATTACTGTAAAAAATTAAGTGCTAATGCACACCGGTTTAATAAAAACTAAACCGTTAAAAAAGTAATTACTCCCGTTGTAATGGTCTTAGATGATTACAAAAATATTTAAAAACATGCTACTTTAATCGTTCTCATAAGTCATTTAATAAATTTATTAATTTATAGCTCCATTAGGAAACACATCTTTATATTATTCGTCCAATATTATGTTGGTAGGTATCTAAATATACGTGAAGCCAAACTTTGTAACCCTAGTACTTTGTATCTTAGTACAATTTTGCGCGAACGGATGTACGTGAAATTAGACATAGGTACTCAAAGTTTATGCGGCGTGAAATTTGACATACTCTAAGTTTATGCGGAAAGGTTCAATATTTTGTCAAAAAAATTTATTCGAGAGTTTGAAATTTTTTGACATAATAATGAACATCCCTCGATGCAATAAATTTTTGAATTTGGCTGCTCCTTAAGTGCATTTTTGTCTCACGGGTGACTCGATCGTTTGGTGTTCTGTGAAATAATTATAAAACAAAAAGCAAAACTTTTAAAAATGTAATCGACACCGTGTAGCTACATTCTCCATACACAAAATTTACTTTTTGTTGGGGGGATATCTTTCTATTTTTACTAAGATCTGTTAAGAGAAAGAGTGTCAATATGATGTACTCTATGCTGCCTAATAAATTTTGGCCTAACACCTTTCACTAGTTATTGACAGTGTGAAATTTATTGTTGGAGTTGAGAACAATTGATTTTCTATTAGAAAAAATGGAACCTGCATTCATTCTCAACACCTGCATCTTACAAGCATCGATACATTTACATTGGTTTCTAACAATGTGAAAGAAAGAAAAATTCAAGCACAAATTTGCATTTAAAATAGTATGAATAGTATGATATGGATTCCAAAGGACTAAAAAATTTATTCGTTATACGTACAAATCTTTATTAGTGGAAGTCAAAAGTGTCAGGAAATTGTCTTTGGCAAGAATACAACAGGCGCCACGCCGCAAGCTTTGCCAAGAAAGTTACGATACTTGATGAGTCATGCATCGTTGATTATATACTATAGCATGTACTATGTAGTACTTACTGTTATAATATCTTTGCTTATACGTAAAACATATTTAGAATAGCTAATAATCTACTGCTACTTTTTACCTCCTTTAGTAAGCTGCTTTCAAAACTTGCACCTCAAAACACAGGGGTCCTTTTTTTGAGGGGACTCGGATATTTTTATCTTTTCAGGAACAACTTACTAATTCCACAATTTTTCTGTTGATTGGTTGCACAACAACTTGCAACCCTCCAGCTGTGATGCCAATTTCTAAGTATTTATATCCGGTGTGTTTTTTACAAAGTGTTTTCCAATGAACAGTGAAAAGTATTGCTAACTCTTTTGAGTTAAAGAGCTAGCTATACATAAAACTATACAATGTTATCATGATATCTACAGTTTGGCATAAAAAAGCAGAAATAAAGTAAATATAATATTTTTCCGTATCGTTCTTCATTTATAAATTGTCGTAGGTATCGCGTATTAAATGACAACGTAGGTAGTCTGGTATGCAAAATATTCGATTTCTAGAAAATTTCGCCATCCATTCTTTCCCTACGTGTCGGTCTACAATTTAAACGTCTAAATTTCCTTTCTCCTCCGACAAGTGTCATATGTGTAGGCGTTTTAGAATGTCCGCCAAGTCTATGGATCACGTATCTCTGCTCAAATACCTCCATTGGAGCACATTATGTGAAATCTGCATCGCAGCAGTCCAAATTCCTGACATATTTTCTTTCACCAGATGGTTATTTGAAGAATAGAATACAATCACCGTTACTCACCTTACATGTTCTGGGACATGAGAATTGGCATTGGCATCAAAAACTTTCACACCTAAATCACACCTTTTTGTCGCAAATAATCACGAAAGTAGAACATTGAAGAATAATGTTACTGACCAGAATAAATATTTAGCTGTTCTGTAGTACCCGTGCTGTTTTAAGTAGTTAGTAGTATATATTTCAGTCGTAGCACTATTTTCGGTGATGGAAGTCATAAGGCACAGAACGTTCTGCGATGGGTGTTATGGAGCACTACCGAGATCTTTAGAACCCAAGCCAGCTTCACTTGCAAGTGGTGCACCTGCTGCCTAGCTTGGCAAGAAGAATAAAAACTTGAAACAAAACCCTTTATAAATCGTGATATATGTATATCGTGAACGTAGAGTACAGTAAGGTAAAGGTCAGTGTCAAAAATTGGGAGAGGATTGCAGTCAGCATTGGACTGCGATAGGCTGATTTAAATGATGCTCAATTTTCTGCAGACAGTTTCTGACAATGTTAACACGAGAAACCATTATAGAAACATCATGAAGCCCTATAAGTCTGGCCATAACTGCTGTGCACTCCATGTTGTCGATGATTTTGATCTTGGAGTTATAAGTAGAAAAATTCATCAATTTTAAAAATGTAAACTGATATCGTAAGATTTGTCCGACGTGTATTAATCGTACTCATTCTCTTTTTTTTCCCCGGCTCCCACCTCGCCGCGCATACCTCAAAGAGTGCACAGCAGTTATGGCCAGACTATAAAAATCTCAATAATTTATCTAAACATCACAATACGATGAAACAGCAGGAAAGAAAGTATTTTATGCTTAAATTATTCAACTGTGACCTTGCAGCAACACTATATTTACAAGTCACGAAGGTTTAAAGATATGATGCTACAGAAAGCCGACAAGTCTTATATTTCTGATGCTTTGAATAAAAAGATGAAAGTGAATCGTTATTCCATACAGTTTCACTAGTTTAATTGTTATGGTAATTCTCATGACATGAATGCTATTCTTTTCTATACGACCTTTCGGTTTTATTTACTACCCGTTCGCTCTAACTTTGCCGCTGGCGTAGAGGCGTATACCCGAATTGTTAATTATACGAAGTAAATTGACAGTAGCTAATGTCACTTCGTCATAGAAAATACGCAACACTACAAGAAGAAGTGACATTAGTTGCTGTCAATTTACTTCGTCTAATCAAAAAATCGACTTTATTAAAGAGCCGAGCGGCAAAGTTAGAGCGAACGAGCAGTACTCAAAATTTACACAACGCTGCAACGGTGAGATATTCGGTGCGTGGCCTTTTGAAACATCATTATCATCGTTTAGCTGTGTGCTTTTTAAAAATTATTATGTTGAGAGATGTATTACATATTTTAAAGACGATTCAGATGAAAATTATTATGTCCAGCAAAATGCCATTAACAGCTTCCTTTTTTTCTGCAAAATTGGAAGATCCAATATATAAAGTTCTTGTGTCGCGGTGTTTGTTACCTAACTCCTCAGAAACGACTTGACTGATTTTTATGAAATTTTATATCTAAAATATAAAGTTCACGTGTCGCGATGTCTGTTACAAAACTCGTCAGAAACGTCTTGACTGATTTTTATGAAATTTTAAATGCATATTAGGTAGGCCTGAGAATCAGTCGTAATCTATTTGTAATACCCCTAAGTGAAAGGGTAGTCGGAAACAACATTACACGCGGGCGGAGACGCGATCATCTAGTTTTTTTTAAATAAACTTGTAGTGATTTCACTATTAGGTATATTATTTTTCCTTGCCGTCTGAGCACCAGATCCTGTGAAAGCCTCATAGTGTCGTCTGTTGGTCAGCAGGTTCCCCACTTGCATATGAGGTTGACTTGGACCAGAAGATTTTGATATTTTTATGTAGGTATTTGGTTTATTTTCTTAACAAGAGAACTTACATTACAATTGTACAAGTATGTTGTAGGTATCTTTCTTTCTTCACATTTACAAAGCTTCCTTTTTAAGAACTGTGATCAACCATTAGTTCTTCTGTCTTTAGATATCCTGTCGATACATATGAGTTTACTTATGCAAGGCCATAATTTCTTATTCTCTTTTAGCTAAGGCTAACGGTAATGTCAACCTCGGTAAAATACTTCATGGCAACAGTTTTTGTTGTGAAGCTGTTTATTTGTATTATGCAGATATCTATCCTGATTACATTTTACAGGCCACTGCTTCATGAATAAATATTTCTCACCGATGAATTGATACAAATCATCTTTTTCTGTGTCATGGCTTTAGGCGTTTCTTTTTTTTGTATACAGATACATACATGGTGCGGTTTTTGAGGCTTTTATTATAAATGTATTCTATATTTTGGTATGTTAACAAATATTTTTGTGATTTATTAATCGTTGCTGAGAAAGATGCTATCATAAATAAGTAGATATACTTTTTAAAAGAGATCTAACAAAACTAAAAGTAAACTGTTTTGAGACAACAAAATGTATATATATTAATACTACATTTATTGTTAAAAATTACAGAGAAACATAATTATTACAAAATTTAAAAACAATGAATAAAATAAACGAGCGTACCGCCTCTGACATGTATAATCTGAGCCTCTCAGGTGGGCTTGAATTTCTTGAAGGTTAGGTCTAATGGCTATTTCTACTTTTTACGTTTCTCATCGTCACCTTCATGGTAAATTTTAAATACTGATTATTTCAACTATTTTTGTGAACAAATACAAAGCGTTCGGTAAGATAAGTAACATATATAACTCAACAAGTTAAATTGTGAGTCAGATTTGGAAGAATAACGTTTTGAATTATTAGATCCCACGTAGGTGACGCGACGATCCACGAAGGTGACGCAGTAGCTTTACAGACATTATTAATCATTATTTAAATACTAATTATAAGTTAATATGTTCATTCGGCAGTTATATGGTAACAGCTAGTTAACTAAAAACAATTACCAGGTCCTATACACACGCTTTTGACGTAAAAGTTATTCTGGAACCATATAACACAGTACATCTCTTTGGCACAAAGTAGCAATTTATCAGTTATCTAGATCCCATGGCATAAGCTTATATTGTCTTAATTTGGGCTAGCTAGATAGATAATGTTGTGTGAGATTGTCCGTACCTGGCTTCTTATAATGGAAGCACTCTGCGGCTGGACGATCGGCTCACCGAACTCGAGGTAGAACTGGGTCGCATAAACTAGCACATACTGGGGTTGTGCGGAGGCCGAAGAAAGGGGGAGGACACGCTAACCCTTGCGCCGGGTGACCTATTCTACTTTCGGGAAGGTGATGGAAGACATTCTTCCGAGGGCGGTGTCGGCTTTATGGTGAAAAAGGACCTCGTTAGCAGCATTGTGGAGATCAGCAGTGTTTCGTCTCGGGTAGCATACGTAATACTAAGACTCACCAACAGGTACTCCCTGAAGGTGATTCAGGTGTACCTATGCCCCGACTTCGAGAAGCACTGACGAGGCAGTTGAGACTGTGTACGACGACGTGGTGAAAGCATTACAATGTACTGCTAAGACTCACTACAATGTTGTGATGCGGGACTTCAATGCCAAAATGGGAGTACAAGAACGCCGTGAAACGAAAATCGGACCTTTTGGTGTGGGGCGTAAAAATGACCAGGGGCGTATGCTTATCAACTTTCTTGAGGCTCAGGGGCTCTTCTTGATAAACTCATTCTTTAAGAAGAAGCGCCTTAGAAGGTGGACTTGGCGAAGCCTCGACAAGGTCACAAGGAACGAGATAGACTTCATCATGTCGGACAAGAGGTGTATATTTAAAGATGTCTCAGTGATCAACAGGTTTAATACCGGAAGTGATCACCAACTCGTCCCAGCAACTCTGAATTTAGACTTCCGCGCCGAAAGGGCCCGGATGATAAAGCCTACTCTCTGACCTACTGCGCTCCAAATAGCTTTGTGTGCCAAGAAGTTTCAATTGTAGTTTCAAAATCGTTTCGATCTGCTGGAAACCACTGGCATCGATCACGATAAGGCCGACACTGTAGTCAGGACGCTACAACAAGTCTCCCGAAGGTTTCTGTCTGGAAAAAGCAAAAATAGGTGTTCCAAGCTTTCGCCCGAGACTCTCGAGCTCATGAGAATCAGACGGCAAACGCCATCTATGCATACGTCTTCGTCAGACCAGAGAGATTTAAACATCAAAATCCGAAAACTGATACGATGCGACCTCAGGCGTTATAACACCAACATCGTCGAGGCAGCGATCGAACAAAATTGGGGTACTAAAGTCTTTGCGCAGCAGCTTGGAAGACCCCGTCTGACCAAATTGAAAACAGCGGGTGGCAAAACTGTGACCTCGAGGTTCAAGATTCTCGAAGAAGTTAAGAGCTTCTATAGAGACCTATATGCATCACGGAAAAAAAAACGATGGGACCTAGCGACTGTGACCACAGAGCCCCACTAACGCGCCACTATACCGAAGAGGAAGACATTCCGGATATTGACCAGGGCAAGGTCAAGGCGGCTCGCAAACAACTAAAAACCAATAAATTCCCCGGAGAGGACGGAGTTACGACTGAGCTTCTTAAAGTTGGCGGGACTCCAGTTCTGAAAGAGCTGACGAGTCTCTTTAATTCCGTCGTCCAACAGGTACAAACACCTAAAGCGTGGAGCGAAGTGCGGTGGCTCTGTTTTTATAAAAAAATCAGGAGTAAGACCTTGCTGAAGAATTACAGACCCGTCTCACTCCTTAGCCATGTTTACCAGTTGTTCTCTAGAGTAGTCACAAACCGTTTCGCCGGAAAACTCGGCGAGTTTTACTCGACGAGTACTACCTAAATGTATATAAGTTGATATAAGTTGGTATTAAGTGCCTTAATTAAGCTTTATGTGCCATGACTTCTGTCCTTGAGACTTGGATGTGAAGGCCGTTGTGTCTTCGTTTAAATAGCGCACAAAGGTGCTCGAAGGGTCACAAGTCTACGCCTCGAGAGCCAAAACAACGGCATGACGTGAAAGTTCTTAGATTGCTGCACGACTCAAGAAGCGGAATTGCACCTGAACTAACCCAAAAGACGCAAGATAACACCCAAACCCGTAGGCGAGGCCACGGTGATAGCCTACATCTACCCTGATACATCTTTCTAAGGTGTTACCCGGGGCGGCGCCTAACACTAGACGGGTAAGTAGGTACGGTGTGAGTTTCAGACGGTATGGACTATGGTTTGGATCTTACATAACGTCCGGTGGGATTTCTACTCCTATAAAAGGGCATCACACGGAATGTTATAGGTATTGCTCTGTCATTTGCCATGATTGTATAAACCTAGTTATTTGGTCTGCTATCATTCCGCTACACACTATAATAAGAATCTAAACGAGTACCACTCTTACTAAAACTAGTCAAAGATCACTTTCGTGGCATAAACTCACCTTCGTGGGTAAAACGCCACGAAGGATGTGACACGAAGGTAACGAAAATATATCTTTTTTTCAAATTCCGACAAAGTTTAGCCGTTACGGTTTAAATCAAATAGTACATAAATATCTCAATTTATTAGCGGTTTCGATGAATTGACTCTGACTTCAATAGCTATTATACAATGTTCAAAAAGTCACCCACGAAAAGTACTCGAATTAAGTGTCAAATCTAGAAATTTATCGATATTTTTTTTTCTCATGGAGCCAGGAGTTGCACGTCGTACTCATGCGCTGCCATTCAACCAATAACGTTCAGTTAAGTTGAGTTTTGTTATTGGGACGGTCGTTTTGATCAACAGTCAACCGTTTACGACGCAAATCTAAAGCACCTATTTTCGTGTGATCGACGTATATTGTGTTTTAAGTTCTAAATAATAGTTACAAGATTTTATTTGTAATACTGTGTGTGTAGTGTATGTTATTACGGTGAATTTAGTGTATGTAACTTCAAAATCTATGGAAATTTGGTGAAGCAGTAACCCAATGTTTAACTGAATCGGGAAGTGTGACACGAGTAGAATGCGAAAAATGACCCCGATTTTGACCTTTCGTATTGATTTTTGGTTTTTTTTTTTTTTTTTTTTACGCGGGGACTGCAGGTTAGGCACTTCGCCGCCTTGTTTCGGGGGAACAAGACGGCTTCGTGTGGGACTCACGGTCTGATATGCGGGACCGTCCTACCCACTAAACCCCGCGGTGTTCCGCCTCGCCTTAACCGGGTAGCAGGATAGGCCGGTGGATAAATCACTGCGGCCCGGCAAAGGGTCGCCCCATTACGTAGGGACTCTCCACGGGGGGGACTTGATGGTCTGCCCCCTCCCTGAACTCCTAAAGGAGTTATAAGTTCAGGTGGCATCGTACCGCTCTCGGATGCCCCTCTGTAAGCAGAGGGGGTAGAGAGCAGTCGAGCGGGTGGGCGTAAGGCGCCCTCGAACCGAAAAAAGGCACCCCTGGAACACGGGGAGGTGCCTACCGCTATTACATATTGATTTTTGGTATGAATATTTACTTCTATTGCAACAAATTTCATGTATTTTATAGCTTAATAGCTGTTTTATCCACCGTTTTAAAACATTTCTTTCTAACTCATACGGTTTAGAAAATATAAGCGTGTGACCATCAAATTTAAGCAACGAGTAGAAATAGCCTAATGCCAATCTTTATCAGTATTTTGGATGTTAGTATAACCTATCATCTATTAAAAAAACTTGAGAGGTGTCAAGGGACACCCGGATGGAACTAAGTTCCTTTCGATTAATTAGTGAAGGAATTGTAATAAAATTTTATTTTTTTAATTAATAATAATATTTTTTTTATTATTAACCCCCATTTTATTACCCCCCCCTCCTTCCCCCTCCCCCCCTCCTTCCCCCCTCCTCCCCCCCCCTCCTTCCCCCTCCCCCCTCCCTCCCCCCTCTCGGTTCGGTACCTCTACCCTCCATACTATAGCAATAAGGAACTTCGTTCAAAAAAAGTGTCGTTACAACTTTTCGTGAGAATTTTTTCCGTCTAGCCCCCTTTCACAACGCGCGATAAGGAACTTCGTTCCAATAATCAAATCAGCTCATGGCAGACCACTGCTGAATACGGGCTTCTCCAAATATACGCAACAACACAACACACGGTCCTGCAACTTCTGCATCCAGTCTCACTTTGCGACATTTTTCAAGTAAATAAATAAATAATAATAATATAATTTATTTTTTTCAAGTAGTCAGTCTATCTGGCGCTGGGTCATCCTACCCCACGCTTACAAACTCGTATGCTTCATCGTCCTTCTACAAATGTGACCAGCCCATTACCAGATTAAAGCACTTACTCTGCTAGCTATGTCGAGCACTCTGGTTCCGTAACGGATACCATCGTTTCGGATTTTATCTATCGGAGACACTGCAAGCAAATAAAATACTGGTAGACTAAAATTGTAAAGCCCTTCACACATTCACATCACAGGTATGACTCAGTTCCACAAATAACGACTCCGTACCGTTGTTTGTTTTTCTAATCTGGCAGTACCTACCTACCTTCCTGCACTTATTGCAGTAAACTCCACCTGAAGCTAAAATTAAAACTAAATAATACAAGGAGCGGTTCTGAAGAGAGACAATAATAATATTCTAGCCACGTTTTACAATACTTAGTTCCTTTCTGCTCCGTTATACGTCTTGTCATTGAAGTCGTGCACGTTATTTGACGCCCCTGTTCAAGTGCAACGATCCTTTGTTTACCGTAAGCGCTTGTTTCTTTACAATTTCATTCCATTCACCGCAGTCGTACTTGAAACGTAATGCGAAGCCGAAAAGCGCTATTTCGCTTTATTTCAAATATCTAAACATCAATTTCCTAGCGCCTGACGCCTGCACATTGGTTATCTACAAAATAAATCTCAACTGAATGACGGATTGCAACGATTTTTCAGGTTTAGTTATGAATTGTTCAGACGATGATAAACGTAATTATTTCGGTTTTGAATTATTATCCAAATTTTACATCTCAATTCAATTCGACATTATCTCGTTAATTTTACAGCTGAGTTCCATGATTAAAATGTATATATTATACAGAACAATTTCTGGAACACGCCCTATCGGACTGAAAAATACTCGTAACATTGAAATAGGTCAAATGACGAAATACATTAAAAAGTATAATTTTAAATGTATAAAACATAATAATTCTAGTTTCGGTGTAGCCAAGCGCTTTAGTTTCTTATATAATAACTAATAACACTCACTAGGTACTAACTTTAAAAGAATAATTACACTCTATATTCGTATTTAGCTTCCTTTCATTTTTTTTATTTATTGAAATCATATTGGTCTAAACCCTTGCTTGCTATGCATTTCATATTTGTCGAATTTTTGTTATTTTTGCATTATTACATGTGCCAAAACCGTATTATGGTAGACTGGCAGCTTTGTCACCCTTTTGATAAAATCAGTATTGATATCGGAAATATTTATTTAAGATTGGCGCCGCCGCCGGCGCGCTATGAATTTGGTAAATGTTAGCGTGTTACATAATAAAATCGTTAATTTAATAAACTATTTGTTTTGAGCTTTATTTTTTGTCTTTTTTGTTTTAGTACTTAATTTAATGTAATAGATTATTGTAATATAGTGATGATTATTACTTGTGTTAAACTGTAGATTATGCTTTACTATCTTTGAAAACAATTAAAATGAAACTAGGTCAATTATACGTAAATATGTATTTCAACCGTTTCCGGAAACTAATAATGACTGAAATCTATTACCACAACACAATGAGTATGTTACCAATACCATGATTACTTCCTACGTATTCTCGATATTTCGACATTGTTGCAAGCAAGTATAATATCTCGTGCCGAAATAACAGAAACTCGAGAACTCAAGAAAAACGTAGTAAATATCCTGTTTTCAATTGTAGTTGGAATAGGAAACATTTTCATTGAAGTTGAGAATAGCGCCGGTACTCATTCCTATTTACCAACTCTACTTGTCATTCTTTGGCGTGTTTCCAGACACTCAAATACAACTATTATATAAAATGTTTTAATGAATAATTTCTCATATTTATGTACATCGTCTGGAAATGTTTGAGGTTCCTCTTGGGGTTTTCAATGATTACCGTTTTATAATCTATAAAAATATGATTTATTATAACAGGTGTTGATCACATACATATTTATTAACATATTTTTGCGCGGTAGTCTGTTTATTAATATGTGAAGCGAAATATTCTTACACCGATCCCCAATTCAAGCAAATAAGGATGGGCATGAAAATTGGCACAGTGCAAGTTTGGAGGTCTGAAACCTTTCTTTTTATAAATTACTTCTGTCGAATTTTGACGGCTAACCAGTTTTAGTTTAGCATGTTATGATAAAAACATTGGGAGATATCTTTTTTGCCCGACATTTTGAGAGGGTTCTGCTGTGGTTCTGAGTTGACTGAAGTATCTAAGCGCACGGCAGTGCGCAGGCCAAGTTCCAGCAACAGGCCGAGCGCATGCCGTACTCTATTTACACGAACCGCTTCGACCCACTTTTGACCCCCCTGTAGCTCAGTGCCTATTGCAAGTACAGAAATAAAATTGTACGTACATAATCATATACTAGTACTAAGGCAGTGTACCAAATTTCATAGATGTAGCTTTAGTAGATCCTGAAATATGACCCTGTGAATATAGCTAATTTTGGCACTGACTGACTCACTCACTCACTGACCGGTCATCAAAACCTCTAGGCCACTTCCAATTGTCCTAGCGTTATGAAATTTGGCAAAAAGATCGGGTGTTATATGTAGATTACCGAAAAATTGAGAAATTTGAGAAATCGGTCAAGCGTGAGTTGGAAAAGGGTTACAAAGTTTGTATGGGACCACAGGATTCCTTGGTCGGATCTTCTTCAAAATTTGCATAAATCATCGCTAACATAATTGATGGAAGATGTGTTTCGTATTTTATTGAAATTCATTCCAGAACAGGCTAAAAGGGGGTAACAATTGTTTTCTTCGGGGGGTTTCGATTCGAATTTGTATCAATACTTCTTAGTGATGAGAGGACTCTTTTGATTTAATTTACTTTTTATTTTAACACATGTCATGTTTAAAAACTCAATCAGATTTGAGAAAGATGTTGTCAATGTTTTGAATAATGTCAATCAAATTCTCTATACATACAAATTATGGAAAAGTCAATACTGCACATTGAATATTGTTATTCATATTTGTGAAATATTTGGATCAAATTCGTCCAGTAGTTTAGAGATCAGCAAGCATTCTAAAGGATGACTCACGCTAGACCGTGCCGGGTCCGAGCCGAGTGTCGGCCGTAGCACGGTCACCGAGCCGGTTGCATTCACGACTGCTCGGGCGAAGCTCGGTGGCACTGTATTCATGCAACGGGCCGTGGCCGAGCCGAGGCGGGACCGAGTTGTTTATGAGCGCTTTCCGTAGTTCGGCTGTCACTCAGTTGCCGCTCGGTTTAACGCGTAGATTTAGCGCGAAAAATTCTAAATCTATGGTTTAACGTGAGTTTGTTCACACAAAATATATATAATATTGACCTTGCTGCGGCCGGCACTCGGCTCGGACCCGGCACTGCGTAGCGTGAGTCATCCTTTTTAGGGTTCCGTACCAAAAGGGTAAAGAACGGGACCCAATTCATGAGACTTCGCTGTCCGTTTGTCTGTCTGTCTGTCTGTCCGTCAGGAGGCTGTATCTCATGAACGGTGACAGCTAGAGAGTTAAATTTTCACAGATTATGTGTTATTGTTGCCGCTATAACAACAAATACTGAAAACAAAAACATAATAATATTTAAGGGGGGCTTTCATACAACAAACGTGTTTTTTAGCGACTTTGTCTTATATATTCGGTAATAAGGTATCCTTTACAATTTAAATACGTTAGTTAATTTGACCATTTCATCAAGATCATTCATTCCCTTTACACCATGCAAATTAAATGAATACTTTAGGAGGTACAGCACAATCAAATGTTGCTCAATGAAATTAATTTCGTGTCGCCATGATTGAACATTATACGGGTCACATACTGACTTATTTTTCGACTTTCATCGTAAATATTTGTTCTTTAAAAAGTGAACAACGCTTTCAGCAGATTACTTTAGGTAGGTGTAATATTTCAAAGATAGCTATTTCATAGGGAATGGTAAACAAATAGTCCATATTTTAGATTCTTCTCCAGTATAAACAATTTACGTACAAACACACAATTTATGTTGTAGACGTAGATATCGTGTTTATAATGTCATTATTCAAATGTCATCAATATTCTGAAAAAGAAATTAAACATAGAGTTCACAAACTCTTTTTGAAATATTTACTGTACCTACCGTAGAGGATCTATACAAGGATAGTTAACACTATAGAGCAACGCGACCTGTCTAAAGACGCGCGTTGTATAACACTATAGAGCAACGCGAACTGTCTAAAGACGCGCGTTGTATAACACTATAGAGCAACGCGAACTGTCTAAAGACGCGCGTTGTATAACACTATAGAGCAACGCGAACTATCTAAGGCGCGCGTTGCTATGTGTTAATAGGTAATGAGGGCAACCAGTAGACGCTTGAAATACTCACAGAATATCGAGCATTGTATTTTCATAAAAAAATAATAATTGAAACAAAATGGACCTTTACTGGGACATCCTTTCGAGAGCTTGTCTTGTTGAGAGAGAGTATAAAATAATGTCATGTATACATAATGCACACTTTAAAGCTTATTAAAGACAAAATAGGTACAGTTTCTTGAAAAAAAGTATTGAAATCCCACCAAAAACATCCCTGTTGAAAAGGAGGCCAAGTTCCTATGGGCTAATTGTTCGCCTAAAAAAGGGTTGAAATCCAATCCAATGCCAAGTTTAGATGTACTTTAAATAATCTAAAAATATCTAAAATAATGTTACTTCTAAATTTGAACTTGGCAGGTTAATTTAATTATATACATAATAAATTTAATTATACAATTAATCAAGTGTTGCGTACTGCACGAAACCCTGCCAAGTTCAAATTTAGAAGTAACATTATTTTAGATATTTTTAGATTATTTAAAGTACATCTAAACTTGGCATTGGATTGGATTTCAACCCTTTTTTAGGCGAACAATTAGCCCATAGGAACTTGGCCTCCTTTTCAACAGGGATGTTTTTGGTGGGATAATATTAACTGAAGAGATTGCCATCGTTGTTAATTTTATTTACTCTGCAATGGAGCTCTATTGACGTCTTCGGGATACGTCAGTCTCACCTTCAAGTGGTGTACCCGTTAACTGAAGAACGAGGTAATGGCGAAGTGAAGGAAATCTCAAGATAACCCGTGTATCAACTAGTCTTGTCAGAGTAACATAGTAAAACTAGTCACCCTCTTAATAATGTTGCCAAATATATGTCGAAGATTGGACGAGACTGCGATAGCCTGTTGTAATTGATTGATACCTACTGTGATCATTAAATCCGCGCGAAATATTGTTGATCAATAAAGTCAATAAACATCAGGCGTGATTTATGATAGCTAAGATTTTTATTGCTTGTGGGTGTGACTTTGATATTATTGCCATATTTTTATAATAAGCAAACTTTAGTCAAATAGTAACCTACTTATCAAAACTAATCAAATACTATCTTACTAATATTATAATGAGAAAAGATTATGTTTATTTGTAATCGATGAAATTTGAAACTACTGAACCAAATTAAAATATTCTTTCGCATTTAGAAACTCTTATAATTCATAAGTGACATAGACTATGTATCATCGTGTTGCTGCTCAAGGACGCAGAGCAGTTATATTATAATAAATGTCAAGAAATATGCGATATCTCCATACATTTTGTAAATACGGACATGTATGGGTTAACTGGGTGCTACGGGGTTCGTAGTTACAGGCGAAGCTGGGGGCAAGAGTAGTAAGAAATTCAGCGTCACAAGCATATCTTTAAATTTAATAATGATTTACTGACAAATTCATTCTAAATTAGGTACATTTATTAAGAGGTTTCGCAAAAATTTGCACTACTCGTTAGTCATTACTTTGAATGCATTTGTATACTTCATGATTCATGGATTAAATTTATTTATGTGTTCCAGTGATGCATTTAATGAATCATCTGGATGAGTTAATGCACCTTCTGAAGACTATCTCGTTTAGCTGGTAGATAATCACTGACATAAATATGCATTGGTATTACGCATGTGGCTTACATTTAGATTACTCAAGAGTCTGAAGTAGTCTTTACAATATTAATCAAATAGTATTATAATATATATAAACCAATGAATTCCTGAATAAAATATTGTGCTATAAATTGTAATATTCGTGTGGTAGACATTCGTTTAGTAAAGGGTTTGGACTTCGGTGACCACCTGTCCATCTGGTGAGCCGTATGCTTGTCTGCCACCTTAGTGAAAAAAAAGTAGTAATTAGATTGTTTCCAACTAAAATATCACTTAGTTAAAGATCCCATGTAAGTATATTTTGAAATAAACAGAGGCAGCATGTGGATACTGCTGAAAATTTTCAAACCTTTAACTTTCCACTAGGCTTAACGTGCCTTCCGACTCACAGAAGGGCCTGTAATTGAAATAGCTGCACACGTGCCTAAACTAAAATAACATTATAAATACTAATGTGAGTTGTTTCTCTAAGAACTCAGACTTACAAATGCTGCTGCTTCTATTTTTTTTACATAGAGATAGCATGATTTCATTTAATCCCTGGAATTAGTTTGCAAAAAGAACTGCCTATTCCATTTTTGTAGACTTTTCTCTATCTGTCGCTTCTTTCTTTGATTTGATGATATCATTTCGCCCACTGTGTTACTGATATTACTTGTATTTTTTGTATATTTTGATCTTATCAAATTGCTTATAGTCTTTTGTTTTATTGATCTGCATTGTTTTGCCGATCGTTCTTTGTTTATTTGACCGTCATTTGTTTTGCCTATCGGCATTTGTTTATCCGACCGCCATTTGTTTTGTCGATTTTTATTTGTTTTATTGATTTTCATTTGTTTTGTCGATCTTCATTTGTTTTGTCGATCTTCATTTGTTTATCCGACCGTCATTTGTTTAGTGATCTTCATTTGTTTTGCCGATCTTCATTTGTTTTGTCGATCTTCATTTGTTGATCCGACCGTCATTTGTTTAGTGATCTTCTTTTGTTTTGCCGATCTTCATTTCTTTATCCGAGCGTCATTTGTTTTCCTCTATTACGAGTAGTACAGACAGAGCAATAGCATACAAGCGCACGCTTAATTCATGTCATGAACATTTTATGACTCGTAGACGTAATAGATTTCTTTAACGCTTTTAACAACAAGCACTAATTTTGCAATTTTTATTGACGCTCGTTACTGGCACAGACGTTATTTAGTTTTCTATAGTCTATAGTTCTATACTAATATTATGAAGAGGAAAGATTTGTTTTTGTTTTTTTGTTTGTAACGAATAGGCTCCGGAACTACTGGACCGATTTGAAAAATTCTTTCACTGTTAGAAAGTTACACTCTTTGCGGTGAACATAGGCTATATTTTATACCCGTATTCCCACGGGAACGGGAACTACGCGGGTGAAACCGCGTGACGTCAGCTATTTACTTATATAATTACCAGGGAAGGCAATCACGTATTAAAATCCCGTCGAAACGTACGTCTAGAAACCTAAGCTAGCCTTTTGTCGGCACGCCCTAAAAAGGGCTTTTTCAAAATGACAAATCTTAAAGGAAATGTAATGGCGAGATTTCGCGGTAGTGCGGGTGACCACTAATAGAGTAGAAGTAGAGTAATAATATAAAAGATGATAAAAGAGAAGCCCTTTAAAATAACAAGTATACAGTCGCTAAAGGTGCTTGTATCGTTATAGGTACCCAACGTACCAATGGCAGCGTTTAGTTTTTTATGAAGTGGTATTAAAATTAATATTTTGTGTTCAACCATCGTCTATTTTTGTAAACCATCAAAGCGTCAGTTTTATGCGTTGAGCTTACGGTTTGACTATTGTTTTAAATCATGATAACACTTATTGCCACTCCGGAGCCGTATATTTTATTACCACTTTTGTTATTTTTATTGACTTTTGAGCTATTGTTGAGATAATGATGTGTTTTTGAGATGTTTTAGAAGTATTTCCGCTCATCGTTCTTAGAAATTACTATTAAGTAATGAATATTTAAACGACTATAATGATAAATGATTTGGGTATAAAGGAACCGACAAGGTCCTCAGGACTTAAATCAATGTCACTAGCAAGACTGTGACTGACAGACGTAGTAAAAATGGCATAAATCAGATCCTGGTCATATTTCAAAATACTAACCGGGACTTCCTCGTGACATTTATGACATTGGTGTACCGACATTTTGGATGTTTGCAATGCATACACCTACATCTACATCGCTGAATTACGAGTATTACAACTAGGGGCGATAATTTGCACTGCACTAAGTTAGTTGTGTGTGCTTCATTATTTTTTCAAATGTAAAGCTACACACAACACATGAAACTTCAGTTCGATTGGATTGGATTGGATCGTAAATACTTGAACCGATCTTTCCGCTCTTATATTATTAATTTATTTATTAATAGCGTTAATGAGCTTTCCCACAAAAACTGAAACCATCTTAATATTTACATCAATTATATTTATAATGCTACCGACGACTGTTGACAATTAAAATGTTTATTGAATAAATGTGGGATGGGTAGGAAGCGGGTAATTAAATTAGTTTGCGGTTCAATACTGGTGCAAACAGTATAGAATATAAATATGTACATACATACATACATATGGTCACGCCCCTATCCCCGAAGGGGTAGGCAGAGGCATATTATATGCCCACATTTCACCTTTTTTATAATTTGTCCCACGTAATAGGTGGTGAGCCGTATTGCCGTGTTTAAATGGACAGGCGCAGGTTGTGACTGCCTGCTGTTGAAATAAAATCTTCAACTTGACTTAACGACTGCCATTTTACTGGCAACCGGGACCAACGGCTTAACGTGCCTTCCGAAGCACGGAACATAAATATGTACGATGAATATAATAATGAGTTGACTTTACATTACAACAGTAAGTAGGGTACAACAAAGGGTTATTAAACGATATTCTCACGCAAAAACCTAGGCAGGGGCCTAGACTTTCTGGAACATCTACTAAATGTGGTTATTCAAAAGGGGACTTACATGAAAAGAGTTGCGTAGTCCCCAGGGTAAAAGTGTCAGCTCTAGAATCTATTTTTGATAAGGTGTCAATTATAAACAAAGAACGAAAACAAAATAAAGGACGGGAGGTGATAATGAAACCCATCAAATACTCCAATCACCAAGACCCCAAAAGAAATGAATCCGAACTCCGCAATAAAGGTAATATAAAGCAGGTAGTTAGGTAAGTAGATTAACTACCAGGTTCTTACTGATTCATTGACAAATGGGCTCCATATTAGTTACGGCACCTTTTTCGTAAATAAATGGGCACCTGATATAAAAATTGATGATGAAATGTGTGCGTTTAGACCTTTGTCTAATCACTAGGTACATACATACATACATACATATAATCACGCTTGTTTCCCATCGGGGTAAGCAGAGACTATGGCTTTCCACTTGCTACGATCCTGACATACAACTTTCGCTTCTTCTACTTTCATAACTGTTTTCATACACGCTCGCCGGTTAAGGGTACTCTTGACCTTGCCTTTTTCCAGAACGTCTCTGATTTGATCGGCATGCGTACGCCGAGGTTTACCCCTACCAGTTTGCCCATTCATTCTCGCCTCATAAATCTGCTTTGTCAGTCTATTCTCATCCATTCTCTCCACGTGTCCAAACCATCTAAGCATCCCTTTTTCGATCTTAGTCACTACATCTTCTGTTATACCACATTTTTCCCTTATCACGCTATTTCTTTTTTTGTCCATTAAAGTCACTCCAGCTATACTTCGCAGACTTCTCATTTCCACTGCATTAATTTTGCTTTCATGCTTCTTCTGCCATACCCAACTTTCACTACCATACATAAGTGTAGGGATGAGCACTCCCCTATGTACAGCCAACCTGGCCTTCTCAGACACATTTTGACTGCTCATAAAGGTGTACATAGCCCCATTCACTTGATTTCCTGCCAAAACTCTTCGCTCAATATCCTGGTCACACTTTCCATCCCTTACAAATTTGGAACCCAAGTATACAAATTCTTTCACCTGTTCCACTCTTTGCCCTTCAATGAAGATTGAGCAATTCGTCATACTTTCTTCTCTTTCAAAAACCATAACTTTCGTCTTGTTTACATTAACTTTCATTCCTCTACTTTTTAGAGCCTCATTCATACTATTAACCATCAGCTGCAATTCCTCCGCTGATGATGCTAATATCACCTGATCATCAGCGTATAGGAGGCATTTGACGGTCAGTTCATTCATTTTTAAGCCATACATACTCTCTTGCAGTTCTTTCAGACAACTATCCATGTATAGATTAAACAGCCACGGAGACGCTACACAGCCCTGTCTCACACCCTTTTCAATGTGAAAGAAGTCCGTGCAGGCCCCGTTGATCCTGACACAAGCACTGGAACCCTCATAGAGAGACCTCAGTGCCCGTATCAAGTTGCTGTTCACTCCATACATGGACAATATTGACCACAGTTCATTCCTCACCACTCTGTCATAGGCCTTTTCCAAGTCCACGAATATACAATAGACCTTTTGACTTTTAGCCAAAACTTTCTCAGCTACGCATCGTAAGGAAAAGACCTGATCCGTACATCCCCTTCCTTTCATAAATCCTGCTTGCACATCCCACATTTTTCCTTCAGTTTCATTCATCACTCTTTTTATCAACACTTTTGCATACAATTTGCCAACGATGCTGAGCAAGCTTATGCCGCGGTAGTTTTTGCACTCTTGCTGCGACCCTTTTCCTTTGTAAAGCGGCACAATGACAGCTTTACACCATTCTGCTGGTACTCTGCCACTTCGCCAACAAAAGTTAAAAAGGCGGTACAGCTGGCAAGCTACCACGCCACGTCCAGCTTTCAGCATTTCGACAGAAATCCGATCTATTCCAGCAGCCTTTCCTACTTTCATACAATTCAACGCTTCCACTATTTCTCCCATACTTAACTCGCTTTCATCGCCAAATTCATTCAGTTCTAAAACACGCGTATCGCCTTGTAAAGGGTGTTTTTTTTCGAGGTATAGAACTTTGAAATGGAATAAAACGAAAGTGATTGTTTTTATTGATATGGAAATGACTTTATTCGAAAGGAAATCTTCTGGCATTATAATTTAAATATGATTTCTGGCATATAACCGCCATGGCTGGCTCGGACGTAGTCTAATCTAGAGGTCCAATTTTCGATGACTTTCCCAACATTTGTGGCCGTATAGCGACAATATCGCGCCGAATGTTATCCTCCAAGTGGTCAATAGTTTCGGGCTTATCGGCGTAGACGAGCGACTTCACATATCTCCACAGAAAATAGTCAAGTGGCGTAAAATCGCACGACTCTGGAGGCCAATCCACGTGTCCAAAACGTGAAACTATGCGGTAACCAAACGTTTCCTTCAATAAATCAATTGTGGCACGAGCTATGTAACATGTTGCGCCGTCTTGTTGAAACCACTACTCCTGCACATCATGGTTGTTCAATTGATGAACGAAAAAGTCAGTAATCTTCGCTCTATAGCAGTCACGATTGACTGTAACATTCTGGTCAGCATCGTTTCTAAAGAAGTACGGACCAATTATTCCACCAGCCTATAAAGCACACCACACAGTCAGTTTTACTGGATGTAACGGTGTCTCAACATACACTTGAGGATCATCATCACCCCAAATATGGCAGTTTTGTTTATTGATGTATCCATTCAACCAAAAGTGAGCTGCACCGCTAAAGAAAATTCGCTTATGAAAATCACGATACGCATTTCGGACAGAACCATGATTTTCAGAATAAATTTGCACAATTTGGAAGCATTGTTCAGGCTTCAGTCTATTTATGTTAAAATGCCAAACCATACTAAACATAAATCACTTTACAGCTGACAAAAATACCGCCGGTTAAAACAGCTAGGCCAACTTAAAGTTCTATACCTCTAAAAAAAACACCCGTTATATCTTCTTTTTCGAATAAACTCTCAAAATATTCCTTCCATCTCTTTAGCACACATTCTTCTCCTCTTACAAAACTTCCATCCTGGTTTCTGATGTGATTGAGCGGCGACATTGTTTGCTGACTCCTCACTGTTCTTATGGACTTCCAAAAAAATTTAATATTCCGTTGGAAGTCTTCAGATAACCTTTTATCAAAATTTTCTCTATCATTCTCTTTCTTTCTCATCATCGTCTCTTTTGCAACACGTTTATACTTTTTATATTCATCCTTTGCCATTTTTACATCCTCATCCGTTGCCTTTTACATTCTTTGATTGGCCTTTGTAGCCAACCAGTCCAACCATGCTTTCTTCTTGCCAGTCAACGCATTAAGAACTTCCGCACTCATTCCCTTTGCCATACATCCTTGTCGTCTTTTGCTAACCCCACACACTTCAATCGCAACTTCCACAAGTCCTTCCTTAAACGGCTTCCATAATTCTTCAATCTCACATATTTCATCTAGGTTTTCAAATTTTTCACTCAGTTTACTCACAAATGCCTCTTTTATGCCTAACTCTTGTAAATTCTCAACTTTTATTCGCTCTAGTACACTAACGGGTTCATGCACACGATGTCGCCACCGCTGAAACAGACCCCTTACCCGGCTAATTACCAAGAAGTGATCTGTGTCGATCCCGGTGCCACGGTACGCCCGAGTGTCTAGCACTTTCTTTCTCAGTCTTGCGTCTACTATCACAAAGTCAATCATGCTTCTCTGATCTCTCTCCTCTCTTGTATACAAGTGGATATCCTTGTGGTTGAATATGGTATTAGTTACCACAAGATTCCTTTCCAAACATACTTCTAGCAAGCTTTCTCCATTTACATTCACTCGTTCATCACCAAACTTTCCTAATACACTTTCGTATCCATCGCGCTTCACTCCCACCCAACCATTACAATCACCTAACATCACTATTCTCTCGTTTCGTTTACATTTATCCAGAATATCACTCATACTCTCCCAAAATGCCTGCCTCTCGCTTTGGTCTTTTGAAGACCGGTGCCACCGCGCATCCTGCGGAGCATACACTCCCAAAACAAAGATGCGGGTAAGTCCAACCTTCAGTCTTAGCCAAAGGAGTCTTGGGCTCACACATTCATACTCTGTCACACACTCATTCATTCTCGCGGAAAGTAGTACACCGACCCCCTGGCATGCTGTGCTGGTTGTGGCTACACCTGACCAATAGGCCGTATAGGCTCCGTGTGTCGTGGTGTCACATCCTTTCCGCTTTGTCTCATTCACACACAAAATATCAAGATGCCTTTCTTGCATCATCTTACATACCTCCTCAATTTTATCTTTCATTCCTCCTCTCACATTTAATGTAGCAAAGTGGCTAACCCTAGTCCACTTTTCGCCTCGATGGGAAACGAGACGTGATGGGTGGCGAACCACATCGCCGCCGTTTTTGGTTTTAAATTTCACTACCATAGCGTTCCCACGAGAAGCTAGGGAATTAAATTGGTCCACCTGAACAGAGCCCCGCTTGTCCAGGTAAGGCTAGCCTTGTTCTGGGTTCGCCCGGGCCCAGGGCAATTAGGCACGCTTAAGACTACGCTCGCCCGTAGCCACGCAGCTCATCGGCACGGCGACCTTGGCTTGGCGGATAGTGGAGCGGATCAGGATGGGGTAGGAAGGGATTCACGGACAAGGAAATGGATAAGGTAGGAGAGGACGGGGTTAGAAAGGATCCAAAACCATCTGTAATTCAAACCAAAAAAAAAAAAATAAATTCCAACAGGTACATATAACTAGGTACATAGTATAAAACAAAGTCGCTTTCTCTGTCCCTATATCCCTTTGTATGCTTAAATCTTTAAAACTACGCAACGGATTTTGATGCGGTTTTTTTAATAGATAGAGTGATTAAAGAGGAAGGTTTATATGTATAATAACATCCAATAAATAGTGGAGAAATACTGTATACCCGTGCGAAGCCGGAGCGGGCCGCTAGTTATCGATATAAAGACTAGATCATGGTTAAGAACTTTAGACTCTAACCCTTGACTATTAGGTATGACAAATGAATTTACTTATCTACGTCATTTAATGCCGTAAGGTACCTTGTCCAATAGTTAGTTCAGTTGATGACAATTACCTAATACCTGATTTACCCGAAAATGATAGGACGTGATCGATATCCATAAATATTGCTTTCACTAGCAAAATGAATCCAGGATGCGTAGATTTAATTCATTTTAATTTACTGTATTTTCGCAGGATGAATACCTAAAATAAGCGGTGGCCCATTTTCTCATAATTTATATTCTCAGAATCGTGTATCTACAATCTACATAATATCCTCCAGTAAATCCGACTTATAAAAGCTTTACGTCATAATTTATATCAATATTTACTCGTTTTGTTCCGCGCTTCAGAGAAGCTAGATAAATTTATCTAACACGTGTAAAACATGTCTTTGTCCAAATTAATAAGTAGGTAGCAAATAATTGTTTCGGAACAAACGTACTTATGAACCAACAGGGTAATTAAATTCATATTTTAATTAAATTTATTTAAAAATACATGGAATAAAGGTCTACTATACTATAGGATTACGGCCCACTAAAGAGGTTCCCTGAATAAAATTGTATCATTCTGACTGTCGTATTCGTTAGAACCGACTGTTTCAAATATACTGAAATCGCATTAGAATGCATTAACTTTCAGGTCACGTATTAACTGTACAGAGCTAGCTGCTAGATACCTAAGCATAGTGACGTCACATTGCGTTGTCAGGAAGTCTATTACCGCGTCGAATGGCACTTGATCCTTTTAGACTAAACGGATATAGTGCCGATGACACTGCCTGTCTGCATTTGCTCTATTCCTTGAAGCTGGATATTTGCCGCTTACCTGACTTATAAAGGGTGCGTTTTCTAGTCTGCACAGCTTCAGCCATTAAATCCATGCCACAATACTGGATAAAGTCTGGACGCTGGATTTGGCGATGATCTATCTTAGACCCAAAAAAATATGACAACAAATCGAATGGCAAAGCAGCGGGATATTAAATAGTATAAAATCTTCAACATGAACAATGGAGATTAAAATCGAAGTTCCAGTTGATAATTCCTGGTTATGGCGCGACTAAAAATGAAATTTTATTGTTCGGCGTTGGATACCTATGCAATGTCGTAAGAAAAATTATGCACCAATGCATATTATTTTTACAACTATAACATTCCCTGTAAATGGACAATCCTCATTCACAATTCGAGGGTAAAACAATCTTGCATATATTTTTAAACACTTAGTAGAAGTTGCGAGTAACTCAGTAGGTACATAATAACGATAAACGGCGTATTTGTATTCGTTAAAACATAACCGTAAAGCTTTTAAAAGAATTTGAAGTTGAAATGTACCTTTTGTATGAAGATAAACTTTTTCTTAAACATGTTACTTCTCGTATTACGAGTAGACAGATGATCTAAGTAGCTTTGATGTATGTAGCGTATCATAATCATAGGCATTAAGAAAGCCAGAAAAATAAAAACGCGTTGTCAATATGTAGGTACATTATTTTACAGAAGGAGATCAAGAAAATTTTATTCCCAGCGCGAAAATTTTAATACAAATTTTATGTACATGATGATTTTAATAGTTACCTTTTCTTTGTAGACAAAGGCTCTCAACTCTACAAAATAGACTCTTACAATACTACACATGTAGCTACTGAAAGATTTTATAGTTGCATATACATAGAATCAAGAGTTACCTACGTGCGACAGTTACGACATTGCAGTGCAGATCATGTAATCAATACACTACCTAGTACCTAGCTCCGTGTAAGTCAACAATGTGCAATTAACATTGTGTTTACGAACATTCCCGAACACGAATTGTGCTAATAACGAGTGTAGGACGCTGTCCGACCTTATTCATGTGAAGGGCTGTCCAGAACTACTTCTCGATGAGAAAAACAAACGTCCCTACAAAATGTACGTCACCACGTGGCGACTTGGCAAGTGCCCATCGAAAAACATATTGATTGCATAATGTATGCGTGTACGGAGTGCAATCGGAAATCTATTGTGATCTATGAAATGGGCTCAGCTCCATTTGTCAACTGTCATTTTACTTGTAATGTGTTTGCTACTAATTAAAGATCGGGTAACGAAAGAAGACTTACAGCGAGCAAAGAAGCTACGCGACTTTTTCAAGTCTACTGAGATCCTAATGTATGGGGACCTCAGTATTCCCTTTGATATTTTTAAACTGTACTGCGACGTAAATTCCATCAAGGTCGTCTGGCAAACACTTTACCAGATAAATCCAGTTTGTAACTCAAGAACGAATTTGTTGAAAAGACTTAAACGTAAAAAAATGTGCTCTTATGCTATCACACCGCTCGCATATCGTAAGGTTTGTTTGCGTGGGTTGTGGAACTCCTGGCTTCAGTTCGTCAAAAGAGCTCTTAGAAGATTTTTGCTTGGTCAGCAGCGCGAGTACTGTCTCTTTGGTTTGGCAATCGTTCATGGACTATTGTGACCACTTTCGATCAGAGGAACCGTATGCTTGTCTGCCAATTAAGAGTTATTATTATACATCTATACAGTATTCCTAACTAGTACAAATCTGTGACCAACGCGGGACACAGCTGCTCCACCGGCCGCAATAGCATACATAGACATACCCTTAAAACGCAAGGCCTAGTTAGAGTTTGTGGACGGGGTTCAACCCATATCAATGTAACGCCACGCTTGAGTGACTAGGGTTGTAAATTTAGTGAGCCTCAATCACCTGTCAAGAAGTATGGACATTCAAAGCAACCGATACGAGCTCATAAGACCCACTTTGACGCAGAGATCTTTGATATTTTCTGCGATAGGTATGATTTGAAAATTGCAAAGGTTCACTTAGCCTCTCAACGAGTCTCGGCGGAATCTCTTGATGAAAAGCTTTTTTCTTTGATGAAAAAATAAATTATGTACCAAGTCTATATGAATATTGGAGAACTTTGTATACACAACGGCATCAAACGTCGAAAAAAGTATCTATATGGATAGCCTAGAGGTGCCTGCGGTTTCCCTCTTGAAATTCTGTTCCCTTCCCGCTTTTCATGGTAACATATTTCACATATTCAGAAACTTTCTCATTTGTAATATTAGTAGGATAATAGGAACTAAGAAATAAGATAGTAGGAAGTAGGATTTTTCAGACCTTTTGTCAAAATGTACGCCACTTATTATTTATCCTCAATCGTAATTAAAGTTATACACTAGGAAGGAAATTCTAGAGAATTGTTTAGTGAAAGTCTACCCTTCAACCCTAAAAGACCCATTAACTTGACCTACATCTATTGTGACAAACACATACTCAAGTTATGTGTTTTCTATGTCAACTGTAGATTCTGTAGGACTGCAGGACTGCTCCCAACTCACAAAAACCACACTTAACCCTAACGCACAGAAACCACACTTCCTCATGGATAAAACACACCAGCCATAAGACTTGAAAGCATGGACGAAAATTTACGAGTAAAATGTCTTTTGTTTCACAACATTTCGCCAGTAAATTTCCGTTTACGCTTTTCTTGCCCAAAGGCGCTTATTAAACAACAATAAACGTACCTACTAAAGCTACACAGTCGTGTGTGAGTTTCCTCCTACACGGGAGATATTTGGATAGCTAGATGAATATACATGCATATATATCTTTTATCTACTCTGATACTATAATACAAAGATTATAAAATTGAAATCAATACTATTATGACAAACATTACGCACAGGCCAAAAAAAAAGTTTTATTACGATACAGGTCTTGTATGGACACCTATATCATAATAAAACTTTTTAATCATTACGATACACCATAAACAATCTCCAGCTGAAAAAGAAGTTTGAACCTCTACTTTAAAAAAAAATGTGTCTCCAGAGTAGCGAAAAATCCTAAATCTATGGTCTCCACAGCCTAAAAAAAAAAGAAACACGCATGCGCAATCGATGTTTGCGCCTTGGCGCCAACATTTTACATTTAAATTAAACAAAGTTTGGTTTTGTTTGTAAAATAAATTAGTTTTTGTGTAAAAACATGTCTTAAAGCGAGGATGGTGGTAATTGTACACCACCAGACATTCTGGAAACTGCGTCAAACATGACCATGAACCTGTTACCGGCGAAATCAAGGAGCAACTATATATCACAACAAAATGAAATCAGGTATTATAGTATGAGAGTAGATAAAGTAGTGTATGACACTGTACATAACTTGGTCTTATAACACTCGTGTGATACTATAAAAAAACTCGCCTACGGCTCGTTTTTTTAAAACACACTCGTGTTATAAGAACCCTTATTATGCAACAGTGTCATAAACTACTATTATGTGTACTTTGAAAAGCTTTTATGGGGTCAATTTACACGCGACAATATTACTGTTGATGGTAGTTGCTGTACATTAATATGATATAGCTAACATGAAACACTTCTGTTGTTGGCCAAACAACATTATTGTGTTGATTTACCACATAAATAGTTTCTTGACGAGTGTACGTCTATTTAATTATATCGAGGAAAAAATCTTGTCAATTTACACGACAATATTACTGTTGATGGTAGTTGCTGTACATTAATATGATATACCAAACATGAAACACTTCTGTTGTTGACCAAACAATATTAATGTGTTGATTTACGACATGAATAGTTTTTTGACGAGGCAAACATCTTGTCTCATAAAATTATTATTAGGCCATAGTACATAGCTATCTGGAAATTTGTATTTATTTAATTTAGTAGATATCTAACTAATCTCGTAGAATTTGAAGTTAGTGAAGTTATTATCACGCACTATTATGGATTACACCGTGGTTTACCGTATATGCTAATTTCTATTTCGGGAAAATGTACAATTTTCAGTAAAAACGCGTACGGGAAAACTTCAAACGCGGGTGAAACCGCGAGAATAAACTAGTGAACTATAAATATAAAAGCCATTCTTTATTTCTTCTTACATTGAATAAAAGCCTAAATGATAGCTCTGACAAAAAACAAAAGTAAAATTTATTCAACGGTCTAAAGTGGCCTGTTTCAATTTTCATTAAAAATAACTGTCTAACGTCTGCCTCGGGCGCCTCGGCACAAAGTTAATGGTACGATTTGTGTGAAAAGTACTTTGAAAAAGAAACTGTCAAACATTGTCCAGGCAATGTTGTTTAAATGTCGCATCATAGTCATTGCCAGAGGAAAGGAATACCATATATAACAATTCACCAAAGCCATATCTTATACGATACGATGATGTTATCCTAAGAAGATTGCTATACATAAAATAAAGGCGGTCCTTTCCTGTTTCCAATCAAGGGGATGGAACATGGCAAAATAAAATACCATTTTTATTTCATTCAAAAAGTAATAGTTATTTATTACACATACGAGTATGTTATTACTTAATAAGAACTAAGGTTCAGCCCAAATTCTAGAACATCCTTTTATGGAGTTACCCTTGGCGCTAGCTAGACGGTTTTAGTCACACGTAAAACAAAAGGTTGCTGTAGGGCTGATAGAGCGTTCATGAGGTCACGCGTTTGATGGGTCAGTTTTGCGTTCTTTGTGTTGTATTACTTTACATACTACCCGTTCGCTCTAACTTTGCCGCCGGCGTAGAGGCGTATACCCGAATTTTTAATTAGACGAAGTAAATTGACAGTAGCTAATGTCACTTCGTCATAGAAAATATGCAACATTGTATGAAGAAGTGACAATAGTTGCTGTCAATTTACTTCGTCTAATTAAAAATTCGACTTTAGTATGGAGCCGAGCGGCAAAGTTAGAGCGAACGAGCAGTACACAATCATACTCAAATGTGAGATATTTTGACCGAGCCAGGCAACCAACAGAGAATTCCGTAAACAACTGCACGCCTAAACGTAGAATGCAAACTTGTAACGCTTGAACGCCTGTCTGAAAGAACCTTAAGAAATAAACAGTACTAGTATTTAAGTACCTATCTAAACATACTATCTTTTACAGTTAATGTTATTTTTGTTGCAGCATCCTGTTTGCTGATATTGTGGGTTTCACGGTGCTAGCATCGCAGTGCAGTGCGCAGGAGCTGGTACGCTTACTCAACGAACTCTTTGGCAGATTTGATCAACTCGCCAATGTAAGTACTACCTACTTTCTTATTACAGTCGGAAATATATCGCTTGTTTTTATGACAGTGGTTTAACGTAAACAAAAATAGTCTTTATTTCGTCTGTCGTAGTAGTCATTCATAATTTATTTGGACCTCTGTTTTCTCACTCTCGGCAATGCAACCACGAAAGTTTTGTTTTGGTTTATATTAGTACAAATATCATTCGAATCAAGCTATATTTTACACACTTTACCTACTGTGTGATGACATATACACATTATAGATGAATATGTCCACCAACCCCTAGTAAACCTTGACGATATTGTAAACACAGAAACATTTCTAGAAATATTATTTGATTTATACAATAAAATACTGGATCGAATCTTGGAAATTTATACATACACTATATTGAGTACCTAATTTCCATTTCCAATCCAACCTTTGACTTCAATAAAATATATGGAGAAGCAATAAGGTCCGTTCTATTTGATATTGTAGGACAGACAGAAATGAAAGACTCTCGCCTTCTTCGCGAAGGAATCAATAGGGACATCAATCATAGGGTTCGATTCCCGGGTCGGTCCAAATATTTGTATGACACACAAATGTTTATTTCAGAGTTTGGGTGTTTTCTATGTATAATATGTATGTATTTCAGAAAGAATATACATATTTTACCTACATTTTTATATACATTTATTGTTAAAAATTACAGAGAAACATAATTATTACATATCTATATTTACATTATTACTATCTAAACTAAACCTAAATAAGGCCCCCGTGGCATTGTGCCCAAAAGACTAGCAGCATTCCCCCTTTGAATAGCAATGCCTATTCGTTGAGCGAGAAAACTGCCAGCCCTTGGGTCACCAGTTGACTCCACAAGGCGCTTTTTCAAATTCTTGAAAAATTTTTGCGCATTGGGACCCCATGGACCTAGGGTCTCGACACCGACTGGACAAAAACGATACGATGAGTCGAGACCCTTATATTTATTAATTTTAATATTTTCAGCCGCTTCCGCTGCTGCACTGGCTTTTACCTACATAATGTGTGTTTCTCACACAAAATCGTCTAGCCTAAATTAAGCTAATATAAGCCTATGCTATGGGATCTAGACGACTGAAATACAAACTTATATATTTCTAAATACATACATAATTAATTATTTATTCATAGAAAACGCCCAAAATCCACAAATATACTTTACCCCCACATTATAAGCTACGAAATAAAGTCCTTTGTAATGAGCGTAATGCAGCTTTGGCCACCTCCTGTATCTAAAATGTATAAATGTTATCCAGGACAACCACTGTCTCCGCATCAAAATCCTCGGCGATTGTTACTACTGCGTGTCCGGGTTACCGGAACCGCGTTCCGACCACGCGCGCTGCACTGTCGAGATGGGACTCGACATGATCGATGCTATCGCGTGAGTATTACCTCTGAAACTATTTTTATTTCCACCCACATACTTTCCTATTGAACAAGTATTGATTTTAATGGCAAATGTGTTTATCATCACACCACCTTGTATACAATGCAATACTTATCTAAGTGTGCCTTTTGCTCTGCACAAAGTAATATTTGTTCATCCCCATGAACTTTCGGTTTAATTATTTCAATGGAACTTTTAAATTTATTATTCGAGTATAAACGAACAATCTGATCCTGGATGATGCAGCTTATTTTAGTCTAGTTACTCATTGATGACTACTACCATAAACAGTAATATTTCATATCATGAGATGCTAGAGAGAAAGACGTTAGATGTGGCTTGCTTACTTTTATAACAACAGATTTCTCAATTTAGGAGACACTATAGGTCAAATAGAGATAACGAATTACTATTTCCAAAGCCTTACCCTTGCAGGTTTACCACGGTAACCTTAATATACTAGCAGTGAGTGTTACTATTTAAAATTGGATATACATGCAACTTCATTTTCCGAAAGTATTTCGTATTAGCAAAATAAAATACATTACTAAAATGGTAATTAAAAGATAATGAATGTCTATTGTACTAGACTAACTAGATCGCTATTAAAACAATTGGAACTTTGTCTGGTATATTACTAAACACGAGTACATAAACATTTTAGCACGCCATTAATTGATCTGATTACTGAAATGCTACTGGCGATGGCGACCGTGACCTGCAAAGAGGTTTATAATGTGTTAGATAATACTGCGTGGGAGCTCACTCTATCTTTTGCTATGCGTAATGTGTTAACAATGCAGACTTCCAATTTAGTTTTAATTAATACCGAGCCTAATGAAGCTTAGGCTCGTATTTTGTCAGTTTTATTCCTACCTATGCTATAAATCTCGTAGCACCCATTTAATTTATGCATGCCCGTATTTATGACCAATTTGTAGACTTCCAATTTAGTTTTAATTTGTAATACCAACCCTACTAAAGCCCAGATTCATATTTGGCAGTTTTAGTTATTTGTTCACTGTTGTAATATAGGGATAGGTAGGTACTATGAATCTCGTAGAACCCATTTAATCTATACTTGCCCGTTTTGAATATTTTTTTGACATTTATTATTACTGTTTGCTCCTTTGGGAAGTAGTATAACAATACATATTTGTTTCTTCAGAATAACTTGACTTTTTAAGTTCGAAAGAGTTTGTGAAATTCGTCCAGTAGTTTAAAATTTTAACGATTACAAAGAATCTACTTTCCTCTTTATAATATTTGTAGCAATCCGCTAGATCGTAGAGGCGTGGCAGTCCTAAAAAAATTGTCTTGACGTGATGGAGAGTGACATCTGCTCTGACCTCGATACAATGAAACCGGAGCCTGTGAAAAATTGAGGAAAATAAGTACCTATTAATTGACCCCAATACTCGGATGATGATGAACTACATAATTTATTAGTATAATGGTGCTACGCTACGTTGATATGCACCAATCATATTCGTCGGTCCACAAGTAATGTTGACCGTTTATATTGTCAAATTGTGCGACCGAAGAATATGATTGATGGATTTCAAACGCATCTATAGCAACGTAGCATAACACATCTCTGGTGGAAAGGCACCCTAATGCCCGCTTTCCACTGCGAGCGAGTCGGACCCATTACGGACTCCGCTATACTCGTAACGATGATTTTCGATACATGTCAGCTCCGCTTTGGTGGAAGGACATGTATGAAAATCGTCGTTACGAGTATAGCGGGAGTCCGTAATGGGTCCGACTCGCTCGCATTGGAAAGCGGGCATAAGGCGGTTTAACATGAGTCCAGTTTAATTACTACCCGTTCGCCCTAAGTTTGCCAGTCGCTTCACATAATACGCCTCTACACCAGCCTCTACGCTAGCGGCAAACTTAGAGCGAACGCGCTACACATTGATATTGATGAAGCCAAGGAACTGTACCCAATAAAAATCTCGGAAGCAGTTCAAGTGACCACAGTCGAGTCACGCTGCCCAATGAGTTCAAACCTTGACTTGCCAATTTGTGTCAGCGGTAGAACAATCAAATTTAATTGTGCATTTCTGCTGAGGCGTGAGGTAGCAACCTTACTGTCCATCAAAATTATACGTACCGTTTTAGATGTGTTTTTATTGCTCAGATACGTCATTAAGGGATTTAGTATTGATAAAATTTTACTCAAAGTAATTTATATCTTTTGGCGTACCTAGTAATGTTTAGTTAAATGTTTTACTAGGAAGAGATAGTTTACTAATAAAACGGTTCGGTTGATAATAAGCGTATACTGAGACCATACAAAACATTCGAGCCTCGAGCTAACCTTAACTTCAACTGCATCTGCTGACCAACGGCCTAGGCTCTTGACATAAGCCAAATCATAGCTAAAGGTAGTATTTGAAGTGAAGAGTGAAGAGAAGATCAATAATGTATTACCGTTGAACGCGGTTTTGCACTTGTGAAATTCAGTTACTAAGACCTTCCCGGTCAATACCTTGGGAATTACCAGATTAAAATCTACATTTTCCCCATGTACGTGTAGTGCGTATTTTGTGCCCATTTTCGTGTTAAATTTACTACTGTATTCATCTTCTGTAGTCTTACAACGAAAGTTGAACTAATACGGAAAATAATACTGCCACAAAATTCTCGTTCGTAATACATATTGGTTTATTTATAAAACCTAGTCCTGTGTGGCTCGCGTCATAGTACGAGGGCGAACGCAGCGGAGCATGTCGCGATATGCGCTTATCTGCGCACTGGCTCATCAAAGGAGAGCTGCTAAATATACTCTTTGTCGAGCGTGCCCCGATCTATAACATCCTAGGTGGCCCTCCCTTGTAGTGTGAAGGTCACAATGCCACATTACAGCGTTCATTGATAGTAATAAAAGAAAGACAGTCACAACTTTCAAGGCAATTTTTTTGTCGACATGAACGCTTTGTACCGAAATAATCTTGATACATGACCAAAATAATCTGCTTCGACGTCATTTGAGTGCTTAGAAACGACACGATTGTGTTTTACTTATTTATAAACGAAGAATATGTACTTCAAATCGGTAGTAGGAAATTAACACTCGCGATGCGACCCTCAGACTGACCACAAGCCGCAAACCTCAAGCAGAAACAGCTATCTGTATGCACCGCGCGTCGCCTATCAGACTAGCCTCATGTTTGCCCCTGTCATCTGGGCGTTATCGTACAGATACATCCGCCAAGTCTCAGTCTAGTACTCGTGTCTGTGATACGAATGCATAATCACAGTCCAATTATTATACGTATTGTCGTCTTTACTTTTGGGAACCTATTGAGTTTGATTATTGTGTACTCATTACATGCTAACACAGGAACATTTCCCACAGAAACTTTGGTTTCGAGGAATAGCAAATGTAATGTAATACACCACCTCCACATAGGCTACATGGGTGATGCCCAAAGTGCAATTAATATATTTGTGTACCAAATTTCAGTTAAATCGGTGCAGAGTTTAAAACGCGATTAAGTAACAAACTTTCGCATTTATAATATTAGTAACTGCTCCCCTCGGCATAGCCTGTGACATACTTTGATAACTATTATAATTTTGGCTTACCCTAAATAATTTAAGTTCTAGGTCCATGGGTTCGTGGTTCACGCGGTAATTTTATTATTTATGTATATTAATAGAAGTAGAATTGAACTTTTTTGCACAACATTTGTCTTTTTGCGACAAAGACCTTTTTGCTGAAATAATGCAGTGGAAAATATTGAACACAGTAATAGCTGTCACTTTCAGCAGTTTCCGCAGTGAAATTCGGTTGTCTGACGTAATGTGTCATTGAAACGTTCCGATCTTGACCTAAATTAATTCCTCGGTACATGACACCACGTAAATTACTACAAAAATAACGAAATGCTACCAACAAAATGTTTAGAATTCCTGATTTTGATATATTTTAATATTGTAGTCAAGTGCTTAATCATGATAGTAAATTTAAAAAGACGCATGATTATTTCAATTAGTGTCTGAAATTAATTAATAGCACTCTCGTACACAGCGGGTATGAAATGCCAGTTTATTTTTTTACATAAAGTCTGTCTCACCTGAAGTGAGAGAGGTCAGAAGTGTTGATGATAAATTTCATAGAAACTTTACAAAAAATATATTATACTCAGACTAATGGTATAGTATAGGCAAGGTTATTATCAATCATGGTGCAGCTTATTTACAGAACAATAATTGTTCTGTAAACAAGCTGCACCATGCTAATGAATTCCGTTCATTAGCATGGTGCCAAATCCTGAACTTAATGCTAATGAATTCCGTTCTCAAAGTCTCTCATGCTGACAATAATAATATTATTGTCATCATGAGAGACTTTGAGACCGGAATTCATTAGCATCAAGATTATTGTCATCATGAAAGACTTTGAGAACGGAATTCATTAACATCAAGTCCAGGATTTGATCAACTTTGTTACATTTTATCAGTATTTTCAAGTTTTCCTTCTTCTTAATGTCTTTTCAGTTGCTCTTAAAACTTGGGGTCCACATTTATTGGCTTGATTCGCACTTTATTTTGCCAATTTTAGTGCCTACCTGGATGTTATGCCCGTGCTTTTTAAAGCTCTGTCTGGATCCAGTATTGTAAGAGATCGATAGCTGTTCTTAAAGTTCAATATTTCTGTACTCTGAGACTTCAAGAAAGTAACATTATATTCAGCTACACAAACATTTTGCAACAATAACATAACCTCTTGTTGTACCAGTCTTATAAATAAAAGGGAAGCGGCATTTATATTTACGATGGGCCGTAACCATAACCGGTTTGTGTTGTTGCTTGGAACTGTGAGTGTGCTCGAAGCATTTGGGGCAAACACGCTTTGTTTTCCAACTGCCACCGAGCCAAGTAATTTCGTATTCAAAACATGGATGCATATGTCGATAGTGATGAATGTGCCTATGTATAGCGAGCGAACGTAACATGATTGAAGTTTCTGATTATACTTCGTGGCTGTAAACGTCCAATTACCGATATATGAATTGTTTCTCATGGAGGAACTTGAGTCTAGTCAGACTTATATTGGATAGCAAAATTTTCCTATTCCACCTACCACCTATCCCATTTGGGGCATAAATGCCGTCAAAGGTAGTTAATTATCTGTGTACACATTACAAAATTAGCAGTTCAATAATAGTTAGAATATCCGGTTGTTTTTGGTGCAAATCTGTACACAAACCGACAAGAAAAGATGTCTTGAGCATTTGTCTTCTAGAATCCGTGAAAGAACGTTTCATTTGAAAACTATTGCCGTCTAAACGTCCAATATCTTTAGCGTTTATGCTTGTCTTGGCCATTAATCGGCTGGTAGTATTTGAACTTGACTTGACTTCTCTTCTGATCTCGGTGAACCTAGGAAATGTGGTAAGTGTGGTGGTAAAAAAAAAAAAAAATTGAGTGTTTGTTCAATCCTCTTTATTTCATAACATTATTAGTAACACAGTCAATAGTAACAAAGAAATTAACATATATCGTAATTAACTTAGAAATACTCCAAGCTTCCCATTTGCCTACACGGAGTTAGTTACGCCTGTATTATGATTTAATCTAGTTAGTTACACGAGTGGAATATCTAACACGAAACTAACTGAAACCTTGTTAGTTCCGTAACTAGTACATTTACAAAAGGTTTGATTAAAACTATTGGCTTGTTTTAAAAGCTTTTGAATTACTTACTAGCTTTGTTTATATCACTACTCCAATAAAGATATTATATGGAATACTAGCTGACCCGCGCAACTTCGTTTGCGTGATAAATCAAGAACCGCTCGACCGATTTTGTGCAAACTTCACATAAACCATCTACTAAATAGTCCGAACAAAGCCTAAACATTTGGTTTGGATAGGTGAGTCCGATCTCGAGTTATAAAATTACAACGAAAAGTGGCATTGATTTTTATATATATAGATGTTGTGTTATGTAATATGAAACAATTTATGAGCAAAGAATTACATCAATTTATTTTATACGTACAGTTTACAGTTATTGAAGTTTACGACTATGTTGTATAAATGTAACAAATTTAAAAGCATGCTTCGTAGTTGTAAACATCTAATTACCAATACTTACTTAAAACTGTTGTTCATAGACCAACTCGACTCTATGTTTATTATTTTTTACTGGCAGCAATCATAGCAAACTTGATGATAAATGTCTAAACTGGTTAATATAATAGAGTTGTTGGCCGTAGATTTTGATGGAGTGGAAAATGCAGGAAGCATTGAAGGTGTGAGCTATGGTTTGGTAGTATTTTTCTGTATCCAGTGTGCTTACTGGATCCACCACTATCTCCATGTCCAAGTAAACCTAGTTTCGTTTCTAATGGTAAAGAAATAAAAGCGAATTTACAGTTAACCACAGTTATGAACCCCATAAGATTTTTGTTTGCCGACAACCAAAGACGCTTATGGGGTTTTGAGATTCCAGTGGAGGCTCTATAACCCAGTGCTAGGCGTGTTTACTGCTCTAAATTTTACCCAGGAGTTTACCACCCGCCACCTTCTACCAACGGCAGTGACCTCCAATTTCTTATCCCAGTTCTAGTAAATACACGAAATTCCACTCTATAAATTCAGCCCTTAATCCCATGTTCCAGTATCCTTTGACAACAAACGGATAATTAATGAAACTTAATAAATATTTAATAGCCTCCCCTTTCTCGTGTAACTTGTTATAACTAATGACAGCCAAGTGCAGCATGAAATCCAGGCAGATCTTGTTGGATAACTGGCTTGTTGACCTACTTCCTAACTGTAATCCAACAAATAGGTATTTAATTTGTCGTCTGTCTATGAATAGGTGCTGTTGAATGAAGTTCTAGGGACAGAGCGTTATACCTAGTTATTTATTAAACGATCACGACTACTTGCTATTTACTAAAAGTGTTTTAAAGAAATATTAGTTCTAGTAGCGTGGCGCTACAGACATTAAGTAGGTACTTACATTTTCCTTTGTCTCCTTGAATATTAATATTGTGAGTGTGACCATCGTTGCTCTCTTTGTGTATCAAAAATTTGATTATAAATATAATCAGTTAAGTACAAAAGTCATAAATGGAACTCATCGATTTGTTGGCAAAATTATTTACTTAGTAACACTTGATACTTTTGGTATCTATACTTTCTTAGCAGACTGAAAGTACTTCGAACGTCATATAAAATACGTGTGTATATATATCTCATGACACTAGAAGAATATACAACTATTTTCCATCGGTAGAGCCGCTATCATGATTCTTATTCTCAGGCCATCTATTAAGACTTTGAAGTCATTCTGACATGTTACAAGCAAGAAAAACACCAATATATAAACTTCAAAAGTCAGTACATTTGATATACATGACATGGTTAGCCAACATTCTACACAGCACAAACATTACTCGAATCATATACGTCATCACTCAATCAACTCTACCTGGATACGTTTCTCTCTCACACTGAAACAGGTTTATTTATTTTTACGATCATATACAAGGTAAAAAGGATAGGATGCATTCCATGAAAACACCGACGAATATAGTTTATGGTAGTCAAGAAGCACAAGGCACAGAAAGAAGATATATAATTCTTGGTCTAAGCCTAGTCACTCTTAAGTCATTTAAGAATGGTACCGATAAATACCAAATGGTAAAATGGAGGCATAGAAAACAGGCCACGTTAATGGACTGCAGATGTATGATGACTTAAATCGGAACATGATAAGGAAAAAATCTTAAAAGTCAAGAAAGAGAACTTCAATACCGAACCTCGCAAAAGCAGAAACTATGTGTCTTATCTTCACTTCTGGTTTGGTTATTTATTGCACTCAATCATTGTCTATCGATCTGGCAGAGTTCACTGGAATTAATGCCAATAATAATTTGTGAGAGCACACTGACATGTCTGGAAATAAATTATTACCTCATCTGAATTTCATTTGAGACTCTAATTAACAAGCTGTTGATGTATCTATATTCACCAACAATAAAAATGCTGATAATAAAAAATAAAGAAGTATCGAGCGAATTTTTACAAAACTCCATCTAGCTCAAATTGCTCTGGAGTGGAGATATTATTTTAATGTCAATTGCGTCGTCAATATAACTACATACTTTACACGAGAAACTCTCACTGCTGTGTCTCTCCCTTAAAATGGATTAATGACAATATATTTATCAATGGAAATGAGCTGTGAAAATATGTATGAATGTATTTCAAAATAAACCTGTTGAAGTGTTCACATTCATGTCTGTATATTTTTATTTGGAACTCCGTGAAACTGCGTGTGCGCATCGCATCGTTGCCAAGTTTATTACCATTCCTCTCCGTAGTTACCTCGTTCGTACAATGATGAGGAACTAATTTAAGTGTTGCAGATCTTAAAATACATTCATAATTTTCCATTGGGATAATATTAGATTTCTGTAACGGTTACATCCGTTCGTGTATTACACGTCAGTAAGACTAGCTCTCGAAGCAGTATTCACTCAAATGCAATGTACGGTATGTACCAATGCATTTATTCCTTTTCTTTTTGTAATGACATCATTATTTCCGTTTAGTAGTGACATTACTACCACGACTATCACATAATGTCTGATATGCTATAAGTTATCTTTACTAATATTATAAAGAGGAAAGATTTGATTGTTTGTTTGCATCGAATAGGCTCCGGAACTACTGGACCGATTTGAAAAATTCTTTCACTGTTGGGAAGCTACACTCTTGCGGTGAACATAGGCTATATTTTACTCCCGTATTCCCACGGGAACGGGAATAACGCGGGTGAAACCGCGTGACGTCCGCTAGTTTAAAGTAAGTAGCAATATATATCTTCGACTGCCTCTGTGGCGCGGTCGGTAGTTATACCGCCGGCGGCGCTGGAGGTCGTGGGTTCGATTCCCACCAGAGACAAATATTTGTGTGACCCATAAATGTTTGTCTCAAGAGTCTGGGTGTTTCTATGTATAATATGTATGTATTTAAAAAAAAAAGTATATAAGTATTTATATCCGTGGTCTGATACCCATAACACAAGCAGGTTATTCCTAGCTTACTTTGGGATCAGATAGCGTTGTGTGAAATGTCCGTGAATATTTATTTATTATTTATTTATCTCATACTTTTACAAATGGTCTTTTACAAGTACGAGTACTAACTGCAATTCTTGCATAACCTGTCAATCGATTGTCAAAAATTTTGAAAATCGATAGCCAAAAGTTTACTTTTTGGTCCTATTTAAAGATTTAGAATCTTGGGACTAAAATGTGAACTATTGGCATTAAAACATAAGACTTGTTCTTGTCGGTAGTTCATATATTATGGAAGGCAACAGCCACAAAAAAAAAGCAAATTATGCAGGTATCTGTAATGTAATAAGTATGTACCGACCAGTTTTAAACACAGATTAAAATCTTTAAAAACACAAAGTTTAATTAAAACTTGTTCAGTCGTTTTTATACCATTAAAAGAAACAGATTATTACCATGTAAGTAACGTTTAAACGTATCTTGATTAATTAGCTGACATAAATTATTTCAAGATGGACGACTTTTTTTAGTGGTTTCATAAAGTTCTGGAGTGTGGAGTCATGCTAATATAATACACCGATATAAATTCTTTGGCTGTAATTTCTGCTACTGTTTCTCACGTTTTATTACATCCCCTTGGTTTATTTTCACGCACTACGTGTTTAAATACACACTATAAAATTACAAGCATACTTTAAAATATATTAAAGTCTCGTATTAAAATGTTAATGTTTACAAAGAAATTTAAAAGCATGTCACGGATTTCGTTTTCGTATATCCTTCGACAAACAGGAAAATCTTTGCCAACGTGATATACTTCTTAGATTCTAATGGTAAGCGACAACCGAAGTTATGTATTTCACGTAGAGAAGTATCTATCAGAGTTTAATAATCTATGCTTACCTATAAACCTCGGGACATCCTTGTTGCAAAAAAAACCACATGTCATTCTCTGAGGGAAAATGTGACTGTTGTCTGCCGATGATTTCCTACTACAGTCAGAGTTAAAGTTCAAAAAACAAAAAGACATGATACCAAAAAAAGCTATTATAAGTACACGAGGGTGTCTCTCCTAAAGCATAAAATATGGCTTGACAATTTGGGTTCGTTGAGAAGTCTCAAGGATCTTTTTGTCAAGTAAAACGGCTCTCGCCAGTATCGGGCACTGCAGTTCCCTTCATGTGGGACAGAAATTCCTACTTTAATGAATATTGCCCACTTTAGTTATTTAGCCAATACGATCTGAGTCTGCTGTTATTTACACAATCAAACCTTGAATTTTCGTAATATCATTTCGTTCTTCAGTTCGTTTACATGACGTAAATATACTACAGACAATATTCAGATTCCCTACTCCATTGATTTGCAAATCTCATCCAAATCCGTTTTACTCCGGTAATAGATTCTTATGGGTCACAGAAACCCTTAGACTATCACTAGAGTAAAATAGTCTAAGCAGAAACCTAATGGAAGGCGTACGCATAAAAATGTAAAAAATGAAAATCTTATAACTATGATCCTCAGATTAAAAGAATTTTTAGTCTGAGCTACGAATGCTATGATCGTATTACAATTTAATAGACACATTAAGAAACGCTTTAGGCTGCTTACTTGCTGGTAATCAATCAACCATTTATATGCCTACTTTGTTATGCGTTCGACGGCGTTTGTAATTCATGAAAACAATATTATTTTTTAACAACTGTCATACTTTAAGGTCATTAGTTCATACTTACGCAAATAATTCAAGCGTAATTTTACGAAGCAATAGCATTTTACAGTCATGTTAAAAGACACCCGACACTTTCAGTAATAATGACATTACAATTGAGCAAAGATAATATAATAGTATTACATACAGATCGGCAACTCCCTGCCTCCCACTGAGTAAACTTCCCCAACCCCCGCAAAAGTTGATGTATCTACTGCCGCAACAATACATACTTGAGAGAGTGTCTCTGCGTTGCATTACGTATTACTACCTACGTACTTTGTGCTGTTGCTTTGGTTTAATTTGTGCTTAGACGAGGGTAGGTTTGAAAAAAACAGTACCTACATACATGAGATTGCGTTCTGTTCCTTATTATTTTGTTTCCATAGCTAGTGAACCTAGTGTGTGAGGAACACACACATTCAAGCATTCACATTACGTGAATATTAGTGTGGGTGAAAACGAATACTTGTATGGAGTTTCCGCCCTGTAATTTCAGGAAAAATATTATATTGGTTATTCAATTGGAATGAAGTAATAAAATATAAATAGATATGTGTAGACACTCCCACACAACGTCATCTAGCCCAAATTAAGCTAATATAAGCTTGTAATGTCAATCATTATCTGTTATTCTGTTGTGTTTTGATTTGTTATATTTTACTTTGAAAAAGCATATGTAAGGGACCGAGGATACATCTAATTGACCTTTCATTTTCATGTGAACAAGAAATAATTGAGCTTACTCTTCTAGGGTAGAATTTAATGGCCATAAACACATTAAAAGTAACATGACCTAAACGCTGTAACAATGTGAGTCACAACCACAACAATTTAGGGTTTGGAGTTTATTGAATCATATCCGTCCTCATAAATCAGGTACCTCTGCACTCACTAGGTCATATAGTCACATGGCCATACGTGACAGGCATTTTAACTGAAGCACTAGATATTCCGATACAACCTTCAAACTATCCGATAATTGTATAAATAAAAGTGATTAACAGGCTTCCTGACGCAAGATATAATGATTAATACTTAACAAAATTTATAACAAGTCATAAAAAATCTTCACTTTCATTTCTATACTTAGAAAAATCTGGTGTAGGTGGAAATGTAGATACCATGCAGTTGCGTAAGTACCTTTATCAAATTTTGTAGAGCAGTCTACAGTTTCCAATATTTACGTGGGCTTGTCAAATTTAATAGTAGATTGTTAACCGAGGGTGGAAAGAATAAATTCCCGAGGTATTTAGGCTATAGTCCGAGTCGGAATTGATTCTTTTACCCGAGTTAAACACTCTACTTTTCATTTCAAATACGAGGAAATTAAAACTAATATTATGATTAAAACCTTACCCACCATAAAAGATTATTACCAATTGTTTCGAATTCTGTTACAGATAAACAACAACTACATTATGCCGACTTTTTAAATTTTAAATATGGAACTCACCGTGTAATTGTTGCAGAGATTACCGGCCCCATACACGTACAATATTATTGACTCAATAATATTGCCACAATATTTATTTCCATCCGAATCAGTCTGTTCAACCTCATTAATACCAATTCACGTTCAATTTATTGCTATATTGATCAATATTATTGTACGTGTATGGGGCCGGAAGAAATTTTCGCTAAGTTCACACTGGCTGTTTGGAAAGTCGCATGGGCGCAGCATTTTTTTTTTTTTTACACAAATATCTTCACTATCACCGCTGACCTGTCAGCAGTTCTATTTTTAAAGTTCATTCCGGCCCTAGGGTGGGAAGTAATTTGTATGAGTTTTTCCCTCCCTAGGGAGGGAAACAGCATTTTCCACCCAATAGTCAGATCAAGAAAACACTATTTTCCGAGTATGAGAAATGAAAAAATATTTCCCTTAATTGGGTAAGGCTTTATACTTGTGGAAATTATAATGGAAATATATTTATAATTGAATAGATTTCCAACTGGAAAAGCCGCTTGGTTATAAACGGACTCACTGCCTACCGTTCATAATGAAAACGGCATAAAGTTGTGCAATCAAACTTTTGCAAGTTTTTGCTGAATTGCGCTGATCGATCATGGCGCACAGCAGACATAGGGCAGAAAAGGCGATTTGCGAGATTTTTACCCCTTTTGATTAGCAAACTAGAACTACTGTTTCCATGTCTATGGTTTTTCTTCGTCTACAATTACTAACCAAGCCTTCCAAGGCAATATAATGTACTTGGGTGTAATAATAATCATTAAAACATTAGATGGGTATGATATGACTGCCAGAACGATTTCAGTAATCAGATCAAATCACATCAATGCCATATCATATCAATGCCAGTGCTTCACTAAGGGAGCTAGGCGTATTAAACGACCTCGGTGGGCTTCCAAGGCACTATTTTGACCTTAGATGAAGCTATAATTGACCTTTATTTTCTAGACTTGCTTGCAATTTTAAGTCGAAAGTCGAGGCAAACACAAAACATAGAGTATTTCTCAGACTAATTTCTTATTTTTATAAGTATTAGATTTTCTAAGAGTAAAAAGTTGTTATATCGCAAGTACTTACACAGTTACTTACCATAATGATGCAAAGTTATTTGAAGCAATCCACCGCGACCCGGGCCGTGATTCAAAGCAACCCACTCTCCTCTAATCTAATCACTGTGAACTTCCAAACAAATTTTCCAAACCGCTGTAACATATTGCGTACAATTTACGAAGTATAAATACAAGTTTCAGAATTTCGATACCTGTTTAGAAATTTATGTCGGTGCAGTGTATACAAATATTTCAGTCTGAGAGTTATTTGTTATACAGACCAGTATACAAACCATTTTAGTTGGGTGTATAACGGTATAAGTTGATTAAATATGTACCTATTTATAACCATCAAAAATTCAACGACTTTTTCTTAGGTCGGTGGTGGAAGCGACAGATGTGCAGCTGAATATGCGCGTGGGCATCCATACGGGGCGAGTGCTGTGTGGAGTCCTGGGCCTGCGCAAGTGGCAGTATGACGTCTGGTCGAACGATGTGACGTTGGCTAACAACATGGAAGCTGGAGGTGAACCTGGGTAAGGTTACATAATAAAGAATTTGATTTTTTAAAATATATTTAGATCACCAAAATTATGCCATGCCGCCCGTCGGATGGAATATTTAGCGCTCCAAAATGATGCCTCCCGTCTGATGGAAAACCATTGCGATACCTAGCGCTTGGGGGCTACTCACACATCTTATCAATTCATTCTCCGCTTAGAGAAGCCTAGGTTGAAGAAGACGTTGAAAGTTTCTATAGTTTGAGGAATATAGATCTTTTGATCCTCACGATTTTGGTGAAGATTATCTCTACTGTATGAGAGCTGAACCTCTGCCCGGCACGTGTGATTGGGGATCGAAACGAGAAGATGTGATCAAGTTGAAGAACTCTAGAACACTCACCCTCGCTCAAATTCGTTTGAATCTATTTTTAAATTTGTTTGGTAAAGTGTTAATGCTATTTTGCCGTGCTTCTATTTTCGAACATTCTTAATTAGATTCAATGTCATGTTTACCATCTAGCTGTGTGTCACATATAATAATTATGTTTTAGACGTGTACACATAACTCAAGCGACGCTCGAGTGCCTCGGCGGCGCATACGAGGTCGAGCCGGGCCACGGCGGCAGCCGCAACGCCTACCTAAGGGACCACTCCATTCAGACCTACTTTATCATTCCACCGCCCAGACACAGAAAAGTATGTTCTTTATTACAGTACCCCAAATTAAACATCCTCAAACGTCACATATCTCCAACCAATCCCATTGCTCTATAACTAAATCTCGTTTCGATAATTTTTTAAAATTACTATTTAGGTAAATATTACTAAACTCAGAAAACACTGCACCGATTTTAAGAACTCTTTCGCTACTAAATTGCCTAATCATTCTGATAAAACATAAGCGGCGATATCGTGGGACACAGCTAGTTCTTTGCTCGTTCTGTTGAGCTTATAGGAGGTATTTCAGAAGATAATTTGAACATAACTACTTACTTCAGTTAACAAACAAATGTCGAGTATTATCAAATAAATAAATCCACTTTGGTGGCTTGTAAGTTGTAACCTAAAACCAACATCAAAGAATAATGAGCCTATATGTATGTAGCAGTTGCTTTGTATATTGACATATTGTACAAATGTACGTAATAATTTAGTAGGTAGAGGTTTATACATTTGTCTTCTAAGTGAGATCTAGTGGAAACGTAAACTATGTGTGTTCATAATTTTATTACTCCTTTGTTGTTACTTAAATAGGCAAAATTGTGAAGACTGGTTGTGGAAACAGGCCCCACAACGGAGGCGTAAAAGAGTTAGCTCTATTTGCGAACAAAATAGATACATTAAGAAGAACAACTACCGCTCGTAGCGTAGGTCTGCTTTCGCATTCTCAATGGAACCTACCACTGATCTGAATACGGTAACAGCGATGGGTGACAGCGACGGCGCCGCCCGCCTGATGTAAACCCATGACGATGTCTTGCGATTGGGGGCCACTCTCACAGTCTATAAGACTTCTGACAGTGCACCTCAAGTTGACAGCCTTAGAATATGCCTCTTCACGCTCCGCTGTCATAAATGGTTTTCTTACAACCATGGCTTCGCCCATGGTGTTGCAAACGTTCATAGGCTGTGGTAACCACCGGTCCTTCTGGTGGGCCGTATGCTTGTCTGCCACCTTAGTGGTATAAAAAAAAAGACCATTTATGACATTCCACTTTACAAGCGTTTCCGTGTTTCGGAAGTCGCATTAAACCGATTGCTAGTAACTCGGCCCTGTAGTCATTAAGCCAAAATGAACACTTCAAAATTTTCTACAGCAGGAAGGCACACACAACATGCCCCTGTTCATTTCAACATTGGCAATAGACTTACTATGATAATATATAGACTGACTTTGGTAAAAGCCCAGCTAAACGCCATATTCCAGTTGTTCCATGATGGAACAACTGGTATTTTTTAACAACTGGTATTTTTTAACAACTGGTATTTTTCGAGCCTAGTTGTTCCATCTTGGAACTAGCTAGCTAGACATTGGAACTACTGAGTTATGGCGCCACGTAAAACGTAACTTTTATTAATCCTTCATGTCCACAGATGTGTCTATCAGCAGGCGTAGGCCTTGGATCAGCTTCAGCATCACGTCGGAAACTATCCTTCAAAAACGTGTCCAACGTAGTAGTGCAACTGCTACACTCCATCAAGTTCAACGTGGATGTTCCCTTCTCCAACATGGCCGCCTCCCCACAGGAACTCAAGGCCAATGCGGCTAGGAAGGTACTTTCCGTGTATGACAAACTCCTTGAGATCGAGCGATAAGTTTTATGGAACAGTTCCTCTTTTGTAAAATTGTATTCTCATAAATTTTATTTGAAAGTTGTAATATCACACTTGAATTTCAGAATTAACTCATATTTAAGAGGAATTTTTCCAATAGTTCTTTAATTGTTACATGAAAATTTAAATTACTGTCGCACTTTTAAATTGTTTGCAAATGCAAAAGTATTGCAATTTTTGCGGACATGGCTAATAATGCGAGTTTATTGTCCGCGGCTTACCTCGCTCTTCAGTATGTTTGTCTCAAGTGATACCATTTCTCGTATCTACGGTCTACTCTACACTGGGAAAGGTAAGTTCTCTGTTTTCTTTTCCTTTATATGATTTGAAACTATTTTTGTATTTTTAAATGTTGTCAATATGTGAAAATATAAAATCCTGCCTTGATCCTGGAATGTTAAAAAATACGGGGTAGCATCTAAAATTGTACGTTATAGTATCTCAACATAGCGTGAGGAGCGACAACAACCAAGTCAAAAGTGAAGGGTTTATAATTAAATTTGTATCTGCCATTCGTCGGCAGCTGGATCATATTGTAGGGGTGTCTCGATTCTCGAGAATTTACAGATACATAGCTACGAAATTCTAATGTCCATCAGCAACATTTTAAGCTCAGAAATTTTATTAAAATTAGCAAATGAATACCTACCTACCGAAAATGACGATGCTCCAATAACGTCAAATTTTTAATGATCTACCACAAAATTTAACATTTGGGATCTGATTATGCCTATATCGCCCTAGCGTGCAGTTCCTATGTGTGTATTTCTCGGACGCTGAAGGTTGCCTGATCATACGCGTAACTGATACCCTGATGGAGCTTCTTTGTCTTCTTGTTACTATTGCAGACATTGCAGTCTATAATGGATAGAATTATAGCTGTTCATAGTAGTTAGTCAGTAACTGTCATATGCGGACACAAGCCTGGGGTTCTGGGGATAGACGTAGGATGTTGATGGGCGTCCGGCGGTGTTTTGGTCAATTAGACAGATCCCAGAACACTCCCACAGGGGCAGACCGGTGACAAGGAGTTTTAGTGAGTATTCCCAGTGCTATCGTGATGAAGTGTTGGGCGACCCACACACGAGCCCACGCCTCGCCAGCATGAAGGCTCTCCTTGTAAAAAAAAAATGCGTGTACTTAGTGTACACACGTAAGAAGTGAAACTTCTTCATAAACTTAATTTTCACCTCACCTTAAATTAAGTCAAAAAGTACAAAAGTACAAAAGTCCAAAAGTTCAAAAGTCCAAAAGTCCAAAAGTCCAAAGTCCAAAGTCCAAAGTCCAAAAGGCCAAAAGTCCAAAAGTCCCAAAGTCCCAAAGTCCCAAAGTCCCAAGGTCTCAAGGTCCCAAAGTCCCAAAGTCCCAAAGTCCCAAAGTCCCAAAGTCCAAAAGTCCAAAAGTCCCAAAGACCCAAAGTACCAAGGTCCCATCCAAAAGTCCAAAAGTCCAAAAGTCCAAAAGTCCCAAATTCCCAAAGTCCCAAGGTCCCATCCAAAAGTCCAAAAGTCCAAAAGTCCAAAAGTCCCAAAGTCCCAAAGACCCAAAGTACCAAGGTCCCATCCAAAAGTCCAAAAGTCCAAAAGTTCAAAGTTCAAAAGTTCAAAAGTCCCAAAGTCTCAAAGTTCCAAAGTCCCAAAGACCCAAAGTACCAATGTCCCATCCAAAAGTCCAAAAGTCCAAAAGCCCAAAAGTCCAGAAGTCCAAAAGTCCAAAAACCCTTAAATGACATGCTATCCCTGGATACAGTAATCTTAATTCGAATCCACCGTGGTGGGGAACAGAACAAAGATGGCGCGTAACCAAAAATCGTGACGTGACGCAAATTTTTTTCCAACGCCGATAAAGAAGTTTCACTTCAAAAAGAAAGGATGTTGATGGGCAAGCGTTCTGCGTCCGAGTGTCGTGGTATGTCCTGGCGAGGGCGAGGTAGCGGGTAGTGAGCGGGCGGGTGTGCGGGTGTGCGGGTGTGACGCTAGTCTCTCCCGGCAGGTGATGGACCTGCGGCGCGCGCTGCACGCAGAGCCCGGCTCGGCGGAGGCGCTGCGGCTGGCGGCGCTGCGCGCGGACGACGTGAGCGCCGCGCTCTCCCCCCCCTCCGCCCCGCACCACCACACCTTCGACGCGGTCATGACGCACCACGCCCTCCGCACGCACACACATGTACACGCACCTTTCTACCAACGCTGCTCTGATATACGGGTGGACTAATCTAATACACTGATATACCTACTATGTACTAGATCACTGATACCGCACTATATTCTTCACATTGCGCAATGACCACTTGAACGTTTGGGTCTATTCCACGAACGTGGAACTGGACGGAGTGGAGCGCGGGTGTTGTTAGTTGGTCAATCAAAAGCGCTCGAAGTGGAGATTTCGAGCAATGTGATTGGCCAACTAACAATCCGCAGCGATCCACTCCACCCAGCTCCGCGTCAGTGAAGTGAAAACGCACCCCAAGACACAATGTCTTATTAATGGCGAAAAAATAATGCAAACTCTCTGATATTAGCCATTAAGGCCTTTGGGCACGTCTTTTCCATGTAAAATAAGGTGCGCAATGGCCTGTATTTTGAACTTAAAAATGGTCATAAAAATTTGCGGCTATGGCTTTCGATATCCGCGACTTTAATGGAGCCAATCATGACGCGTTTAAGAGCAACGTGATTTTAGTGGGGTTAGAAAAAAAGCTCATTTTGCTGGATGTGAAGTCTGTGGCGCTGTGATAATTTGTCACAAACACGGTAACGTGATACAATTTCCTATGGTACCTACTTAAGAGCTTACCAATAACTTGTAAAATCTATTTACCGAACCTTTGCAAATCTTTTTCTCACAACAGTCTTTCTAGTACATAGTACGTATAACCTAATAGGCATAGACAATTTGCCTACTTAGTGCGTATACGTAGTGCATGAATCGCGCGCTCGTCGCTCTTATAATACGAGTATGTCTACGGACATTACAAACAGATCGGGTCGTGACGTGCGCGCGTTTCACACTCTCTGGATGATTTAGTATAATATGGTTCTTAGGTCTAGCTTAGGCGTATCGAATGCAACCATATTGCTATTTCACCCAAGGTTTTGAGATTTCACGCTTCAGATATGAGATACGCGAGGCGCATCGATACTTCGTTGCCGATGCGTTTCGTTATAACCTCGCTTAATGGTTTCCTAGTAGTTAGTATGGTTTTGAGTGGTGGTTTTGAACTAAATCTATGCTGCTTTTTATTATATAAGGTGTGTCGTGAGGGAGCTAAAGACTTCAAAGACTATTCGCACTTACGATTTCATTTCTTCCGATTTCATTGTTAGTTTACACGCAACGAGTTAGAAAAACACAGTTTAGTTGAATACAATGTTGTTAAGCACAAAAATGTATCACTATTGCAATTTGCTCTACCCCAAAATTATTATTATAAGTATTAGTTGCTGGTTTGTTTAAGCCGTCACCGCTGTCACTATTCATAATGTTGTTCAATTCCACGTAACGTACTCGTACTTGATACAAGTTTATAAAGTTATAAGATCGTAGAATAGCTATGTATAAACTGTCCATTGTGTGTGTTTGAACACACCAGCGACTAACATGCGACGTCTGCTCATTATTTTTCAGATATTCCGACCTTGGACATTAGTTCCACAACAAATACCCGCTGAAACAGTAAGCGCAGACAGTGTTGTTCATGTGTATTCTTGTTTTCCACCATTTACCGGACGACACGTTATAATTCCCTCAAATCAACCGTAGGTAACGCAATCCAACACAAGCAATATGGGTCGCACTTATTGCGTATAAGTTCACTACATACATTTCTTTATATTCACTGCGAACTGAATAATTGGGAAGGGAACTTCGTTTGATTTCGAAGTGAGCACACAAAACCACTCTCTATCACTGTTTCTTACTTCAGAATTGTCAAAATGTTTATGATATATACTTGAGATTGTTTTATAGACTGTTGTTCGATAATAAAGCCGGTCGCACCGAACTGTGTTTCACTCGCTACCCTGACTATAGTCACCTCCGCACCACAGCATGGCATGACCCCTGAGCCTGACTGTCGACTAACTTGCATGCAACCATCTCCCTCTTAACATAAGTGTTACTTGATTTCATTTGGTGATTGATTATTTCCATCGCTTAGCCACAAATCTGAGCAATACTAAAAACTTTATGTTAAGAAATAATCAAACACATAATTCTTAGTTATAAGTACTTCTATTGATCTCTCTCTCAGTAAATTCTGGTCAGAGTAAATTTCCACAGTAAAAATTAATTTCACTAAATACCTGACCATTCTAAAAATTCTCTCTTAAATTGTATGTATTGTGTAAATTTCATTTCATTAATTAATAATGCAATGCTGCTTCGGATTCCGGAACTTTTGTATTCTAAGGTCAGTTCTGAATTCCAAAATGTGAAGCATGGAGTCGGCATGGACCTCAGTGTACCTTCACCTCAACCATCGAAACCTCGAGTCCTAATAAGTGTACCCTACCACTCTAAATGTAAATTCCAAATTGTATTGTACAGTTAGGTCATAAACGAGTACTTTTCAGAGATTAGTATGACGAATGTTTGCCATGGGTGTTTACAGAATAAAGTAACGGAGAAATTCAAGCGGCCTTTGAAAAAGCGTCACTCGTCTGTGTACCACCAGCCTACCAATCGCGTGAACAAGTTCCTGGCGCAGGCCATCGATGCTCGCTCCGTGCATCGTGAGAAGGCGACACATGTACACCTGCTTACCCTCTGCTTTAAAGATGCTGCGAAAGAAGCTCAGGTACTTACTATTATGCCAGTTTATATTTTTTATAATAACCTTGATAAAGAAAAGTTCCAAGTTTCGTTGAAAGACAAAGAAAAGATCAATATGGAAAAGCTTTTTCCATAAAGAGTAGGATTTTAATTTTTTATCTAGCTCATCATCGTCTATATGTACATATATACGTGAAACTGTGTGTTAGGGTTCTTTAGCTAAAGAGTAAAAACGGGACCCTTTTACTGAAACTTCGCTGTCCGTCTCTCTGTTTTTCCGTAATGAGGTTGTATCCCCGAAACCGTGAAATTTTCACAGATGTTTTTCTATTGCCTACCATAACAATTAATACTGAAATAAGAAAAATAATCATGTAAGGGAGGATAACATACGACAATCAACATTTTTTGTACGGAACCCACCGTGTGCGAGTCTGTCTGTCGAATTTCGAGGACCACAGGGTCTCTAGGACTTCCAGTTATGTGTCAGTAAATTATTACCAAATGTGGAACAGAAAAATGTTCGTACAAGTTATAAGAATGTGGATCTCAATTTGTAGATACGTGTAAAAAGCCTGCTTCGTACTTTGAAGTAGGTGCTGGATTGCATAATGGAAGTTTTAAATTGGATTAGAGCAAATTAGATATGTAATGTTTAATCATGAACAGCATTCCATTCCACATTAGTTACTCTTGGAATGTGTAGCCATAAATCTTGTATATTTACGATTGAGTGGTGTTGTGATCTGGGGAGTTGCTCTTTTCACTGAGGCCTTAAATATAGTGTTTTATAGTTGTAAATGTAGCAGCATTATGGTTTTTTAGATATCTATAAAATAGTTGAAAATAGATACCGATGTTTTAGTTAGATAGCTATTAGCTAACTCACGTATCATTTTCATCAAACGTTACACTGAAAAACATTTTTTTTTCAAAGGATTCGTTTCTGGTCATAATATAAACAAAGAAGCCGTGTGACGGTCTCACCCGACTGCCCCTCTAACGTTTATTGTGACAGTGAAAGTTCAGGCCGATTGACGTTGTAATTTTTGTTTTATTTTAAACTTTGAACAGATGATCCTCCACGTGACCTAGTGACGTAATTTAATGCAACAGAGTCACAGACTACAGACACAAGTCTCGCCATAAGCCCCTCTGCAATCTATTTTATAGAGAGTGACTAAAATTAACTCCATTAGAGCAGTAGAATTGACAATTTTATGCTTGTTATAGTAGAAATTTAAATCAATTTTCGTGTATTTAATATTAAAAATTAAAACCGATTCCCCATCGAAACCTTAGGGCCTTAAGACCTGCATGTCGTTGGCAATTAGACGCCGCAGAAAATAGTTATTTTATGGTATTTTGAAATATCGAACGGAAATAAATACTTGATCATTCTGAATGATCAAGTATTTATTTCCGTTCGATACATTCACATTACGAAAACGTAACTCATTTCCCATATTATATTTCGAGTGTACTGAATGTACCTACTGTAATGTATTGAGAGTAGTGAAAATTCTAAATCTTTATATATATTCCAGTATTGTTTTTTGACATAATATTCTTTGTTTCAGTACCGTGCATCGACTGACGGAGGATGGGTAGGATCTTTAGGAGCGGCATTATTCGCATTAGGAGCAGCTGGAGCTCTCCAAGCCTCTGTACTACCACAGACATTGATTCTTCTACTCCTCTTCGTCACCGCATTCGCTTGGTCAGCTGCAGTGTTAGCCTTGACGCTAGCAGCCAGACTGCGGTTAATACCCTGCGATGTCTCCCGGCCGTTTACACTGAGGAACGCAATCACTACATTCACGATTGTTTTGGGATACGCTGTTGGACAAGTAAATGTGGTAAGTGTTTAATAAACACCACTATGTAATATCAAAGACAATATAATAGTATTACATACAGATAGACAACTCTCTGCCCCTCACTGACCAAACTTCCCCACCTCCGCCAGTCCCGCCACAGCTGTCATTATAGTTGGCGGGTATATTAAGGGGACATTTCGGGACCTGCGAAGGGGCGACCTGCCCGCACACGTGTTTCCCTCACCTTACAATCCCGGGTTCTTTAAGAGGAGCGCGAAGAGGCACATCACAAGGCTGCCAACTTGAGGACCACAGTCAGAAGTGGCCCCCAATCGCTAGATGCGCCACGGCTTTCCATCCGGCTGGTGGTGACGTCAATTTGGCAAGCTAAATATTAAAAAAAAACATCTGCGTAGCCTTGTTGCTCACACACACACATTTAAGCTCTGTAATATACGAACATATCGTATTTTAGTGTAGGTGACAGAATTGCAAACGAATCATTTGTATGGAGATTCCGCCCTGTGATAAAATGTAACTTCCTAAATTCACTTCAGTGTCGCAAGCTTGACACTAAGTGACCCATTGGTCTAGTTAGCCAAACCGAAGGTCGTGGTCCTTTGTTTCATATTTAGAAACGACAAAAGATTTCAACCGTAAAATTTCGTCTACGCTTTTTAGTGTCCGACCGAAACTGGTTTTCCGGCCGAAACCGAAACCGAAACCGAACTTTCGGCCCAAGGGTCAGTTTCGGCCGAAACCGAAACCGAAACCGAAACTCACGTGTTCATATTGAAAAAAAAAACAAGCCAAGTGCGAGTCGGATTCCGCACAGAGGGTTCCTTTACAAAAATTGGGCACAAAAATTACGTTTGTTGTGTTAATGCTTTTTTCTGATTTTAGTAGGTATTTTTTTGTTATCGGCATCAGAACAGGATGAGGTGGTGGTGGCAGTGTCCAGGTCAGTGTTTTTGCCCTGGAGCTGCGTTTGGGAGGCGCTTATTTACCATGGAATGCCTCCATACCTCCGTCAAATTGTCGGGGCCTATATTTCCGAGAGGGCCATAACTTACCCGAGCTGGCTAAGGCTGGGTCCGCGAGATGTGTCGTTCGGTATTTCATAGGGACCGATTCTGTGGAACATCGGTTTCGATTGGGTGCTGCGTGGTCTGTTGCGCAGAGGTGTCGGCGTAACGTGTTACGACGACACTCTCATTACAGCGCGAGGAGCAACGCACCGAGACGCAGCCCTGAGGCCACCTGCGTGATTCAGCTTACATATAGGGGGCGTCAGCATCGGCATAGAGCTCTCGATGACGTATCAGGGGCTCGTACGCGACAGCCGGTGGAACTTCGGATACCACTTCCGAAGTTTGGTCCCATAACTGAGGGAGGGGGCATCAGCCGCACTCTCGCGGTTGTTGCCCAATATCAGGAGACCCAACGCTCCCTGCAGGAGACTGTATCTTGGGATCGTGCGGAGCATGGCCCTATACGGGGCCCCCGTATGGGCGGAGATCCTGATGGCCAGCGATGCGGCTAGATTGCTTAGCCTGCAGAAGGCGACGGCTGTCAGGGTGATAAGGAGATACCGCACGATCTCAGTTGAGGCGGCATGTCTTCTAGCTGGGACCCCTCTATTGGACCTGGAAGCAAGGGCCCTTGCATCATTGTTTAAAATGGCGCAAAGAGGCGCTGGAGCGGGGCCCTAGGCCTCTTACTGTGAGCAGGTCATGCTCGTAAAAGAGACGGCGGGGAGGAAGCGGGAGAGAACTCCGCCACCCGAGTTCCACAGTCTGCGGCGGCGCCCCATACTATCAGCCTTCATGACCGGGGGCCTGAGGACGGTGACGGGGCTGCTTACCGTCTTTACAGAAGCAGGCCTCAGACGATAGCATGACGTGAGAGATTCATCCACGCCCCACTCATGAAGCGGGATAATAACTGAACAACCCCCCAAAGACGCGGCCGCAGCATGCATCATTCCGAGGGCATACTCGGGGCTCCCAACCGTAGGCTTACGGTTACAGTTACGGTTAGGTATGATACGCGTGGTTTTGAGTCGGTAGGACTACTGCACAGTGAGAATTTTAGGCCTAAGTATATCTGGCACGGTTCCAGCGATACAACCTCGTGACTAATAGACAGACGGACGGCTAGGCCTCATGTCTCGTTAATAGGCTTTAACCCCTCCGTGTGTGAGTTAGACTCGCACTTGGCCGGTTATTTTTTCAATAGGTGCAGCAGGTTCCACCAAGTGCCATCAATCAACGGTATAAATCTTCTCAAGTGTTTATTTTAGAAATATCTCCACCTAAACATGAGTTTTTTTCTTTTACGTGTGGAATTACACAAAGATGCTATTGTGAACTCCTACCGACTAAAACCACACGGTGCCCTGCTACTAGCTCTTGGCTGGTTTTGATTACGTTGTAGAAGTATATAACTAAAACTGGACAACAGTGAGCCGGACTAGCGCGCGTAGGGTTCCGTACAAGAAAATCAGCAAAAAATCAAGTATGTTGTCTGGGCGGCCCCCTTTAATATTATTAATTTGTCTATTTTTATTATTTGTAGCTATAGCGGCAACAGAAATACATCATCTGTTAAGATTTAAACTGTCTAACTATCACAGTGCATGAGTCTGCTGACAGACAGACAGACGACCAACGAAGTCAACGGAACCGACAACAAAGGGGTAGGGTTATGTAATGTCCTAGATCACCTTTTTAGGATTCCGTAAAATTGTATTATTATAACTATTGATTGGAAGTCCTTTGTAAATCTGTAAATCTTCGGTTAGTAACATATTAACTGGTTGAGCTGACCCTAACCACGTCACAAGCAGAGCTAGGCGCTCAAAATTCATGAACACGTGAGTTTCGGCCCGGCCGAAAGTTTCGGCCAATTTTGGCCGAAACCGAAACTGCGGCCGAAACTCGATTTTTTGGCCGAAACTGGCCGAAACCGAAACCGAAACCGAAACTTCGGTCGGTCACTAACGCTTTTGAGTTGTCCGATTGAGAATCGGTCGCCAGACTAATCTATTTATCCTGAATGTTGATATACATTTAGGTATGCATGTTAGAATAGCGCAATCACTTGCGTTCTATCTATCAATCAATTCATGGAAGGTTAAGATATGGTCGACGATGTTCTCACCGAATTTTTCGCTACTTTATTCACTGACCTTTGTGGTCTGCTAGGACCATAGTAGTTAATGCTCAGAGAGTAGGAAAGTAGTAGAAAACAGATTAATCAATCAACTCGATAAATGGCAATTCAGTGCAGGACGGAGGCCTCTCTCAATTCACGCCACGATACATTGATATGCTTCAACATATTTGGGCGGGTGTTTGGCCTCTACCACGCTAGCGATACAAGTTGGTACAGAGCTTTGTTTTGAATTTTCTTTTCTATGCGCCATGACTTCGTCCTTTATACAACGGCTTCACTATTCGCAGGTGAGACTTACTCGAGACGAAAAAATATAGGTAAATAGGCCTCCATCGCACTTTTAGTATAGGCTAATATTGTACGCAAATATATTTATATCGCAAGTGATGACATTTTAAGTAGGCGTGAACCGATATCTAAACAAATTGGCAAAGCAATAAACCGTAAAATAGAAACGACGTCATTTCATCTATCTATCACAAAGCGGAGGATCGTAAACATATAGCTTCATACCAAATTTGTTAAGCAATTTATATTCCAATAACGTGAAATCGCAATTTGTCTAATAAATCGAGAAATAACAAAGTCAGGTTATTTGTTGCTCTTTGATATCTACCGAAGCTTATACAAAATTTCTTATAAGGAGCTTTTAAACCACCGTAACACATATATAGAAAGCTAAATAAACGAGTATGTCAGTTTAAATATGTAGTTGTATAACTACAGTGTGCATCTGGATTGCGGGCCCAAAAATTAAATTGTCGCAAAACAAAATAAGATTTAGGACTTTAGTTATAATTTTCTTAAACTTAGGGCAATATGCCACAAATTTCCTTAACACGAAATAAAGCTTTTATGATGAAATAACTTGGGCCCTCAATCCAGATGCCTGCATTAAGTGGCATAGTGTGATTCTCAGAATGTACTACCTCTGGGCTGATAATTTTTATTTAAGGATTTAGTTAAGAATTTCTTACAACTTTTAAAAAATTCCCAAATATGTAGAATACGATATTACAGAGTTATTACAGTATTTTCTCCTACAAAAAATTAAAAACGTAAGTGTGTAAATCTTATTTTGTTTTGCGAAGATTACATTTTTGGGCCCTCAATCCAGATGCACACTAAACTACATCATCTCATTATAACTTGAAGTCTACATCATGAATCTTCAATTGCTTTCACGATGCAGCGAAGTCCTCCTTCATTAGGATTCTTTCAATACAAGTCGTCAATTTGTCAACGTTGCGATAGAACCGGAGATCTTATTGTACTCCTCTACACCCAAAGATGAAACACATATTTGACATGATTTTTCCAGTCATAATATTTATTTTTGTAAAGATATCTGCCGTAGTCAATATGCGTGGAAATCGAAATATAACTTGTAAAATACTGTGGAACAGTGAAGTTTTTCAATATGTATAGCAAGTTCCATAAAGTGCCATCAATCAACAGTATAATCTTTGTAAAAAAAATGCCCGCCTTTTAGGTGAAAAAGGCGTGACTGACTATATCCATATATTAACAAGTTACTCAAGCTAAACAAACTTTGCCTGAAACAATTTTGCGTTGAAAATTGTTCTACATTGTATGATAAATTTCATAAATTAATCCATAAAATCGAACGATACTTTTAAAACTTTCAAGTAGGTAGGTACGAAGCACGCGTTGTATGTGAACTTCTAACATTTTGTAGGATACATTTTGTACCTATTAATATACCTACTAACCGACTCGATGCGACAATAACTTTCTGCCAGATAAGTTATCCAAGAAATTTAATAAGTAAAACGAATAAAAATTATCTTCAGTCAGAACAAACAGAGATTAAAACAACGCATTAATAAATCTGCTATATATAATAATTCTATTATACATATAAAGCAGATTTATTAATGCGTTGTTTTATATAAAGAGAGGGGTATGGTATTCATATTTTGAGTAATATAATGTTTTCCTTCGCATTTACTCCCGTTGCGTCGCTTACATTTATTAGAGCTGACCCGCAAAACTTCGTTTGCATCACATGCGAGTGAGAAGGATAGAGGTGTGATATTAATATGTAAAGTAATATAATGTTTCCTGTTGCATTTACTTCAACCCTTCCTTTTTTGGTACGGAACTCATGTGTGTCCGACTCACACTTGGCCGGTTTAGTTGATTGGCTACCACTGCAGACCACGTTTACTCCCGTCGCGTCGCTTATACTTCAAAACTTAATAAAAGGGGTTATTGTAAGTGAACCTTAAAAGATAGGCATATGCTGTTGACGACATTTTTTTGTATCTTTTAAAGGGTAACATTTTTGTAATACAATATTTTCACGTAACTTTAACCATTTACGCAACGTACGCAGTGGAAGCTCTCAAAAGAAAGAAATTTTCCCCGTGCTCGAAACATTATTTATGGCTGCTCCGCTCCTATTCGCATTAGCGTGATTTTATATCGCCATTAGCCATCCTCAGTAAATGGACTATTAAACTGTAAAATAATTTTCGAAATGCAACCATTAGTTTCTGAGATCCTAGGACAAACAAACTCTTCAGTTTTATAATATTGTGAGCGAACCTTAAGAAACAGACAAATTAGGTTATTGTGAGCGAACCTTAAAAGATAGACATATGCTGCCGCGGACTTTTCTTTAGAACTTTTTAAGAGATACAATATTTTAATACACAACTTTTACGTATCTTTAACTACACTCGAGAGCAATGAATCCGGGTCACTTAAAGAATGTTAAAAATCTCGGAAACTAAAAATGATAGGATAATGCAATAAATTGTATTTAATAGACAATGTAATACTCCTTAAATGAAAGTAAAAACATATGAGTCACCATACATTTTATTAACACAAAATTACATAAAGAAAAAACTGCTGATCTCTCCTTAAAACAAAAATAGGAAACATGAAATTTTTGAACTTTATTACGATTTTCTTGAATTTTAATACTTCGTATTGCCTCCTCGTGCTTCCATTACTGCGTTTACGCGGTTTGGCATACTGTACACCAAGTTCCTTATACGATTTTGGGGAATATTCTCCCATTCCTCTGTGAGAGCAATTTTGAGCTCACGAAGCGTGATTGGGGGAGGGTTTCGTTGTTTTACGCATCTGCCTAGCTCGTCCCAAGCATGCTCGATCGGGTTGATATCCGGGCTGCGCGCTGGCCACTCCATACGAGTAATGTTCATCTCTTGAAGGTAGTCATTCACAATCCTACCTGTATGAGGTCGGGCATTGTCATGCATAAATATAGCATCCTCACCTAAATTGACCATAAATGGACCAACGTGATCATTGAGGATTTCTTCCACATATCTTACGCTAGTTAGAGCCGTTTTCTATGATCACCAGCTCTGTGCGACTTTCAGAAGAAATTCCGGCCCACACAAGTACAGACCCACCACCGTAGGCTACTTTTTCTTCGATGCATGCTTGCTTGAATCTTTCCCCTGGTCTTCGATACACTCTGTGTCTTCCATCGTGCTTGTAGAGCATAAATTTTGATTCGTCGGAGAACATAACTTTTGACCAATCTTCAATACTCCAATTTACGTGGCTCTGGGCATACCTTAGTCTCGAAATACGATGCCCACGCTCCAGTTTAGGGCCGTTTGCAGGTCTAAGGGGTTTTAAGTTAGATTCAGCAAGCCGACGTCTTACTGTCCATGCACTTGGGTTACTTCCTCCGAGGCGTCGAAACTGATTGGTGAGTTCAGTTCCTGTGAGAAAGCGATTTCGAAGCATGGTGTTCACCAAGTATCGGTCTTCTCGTGCTGTGGTACACCTGGTTCTGCCCGTTCCTGGTCTGCGTAGGTTAGAACCAGTTTCTTCGTAACGTCGGAGAACTCTTTGTACTGTTGACAGCGACACACCGACAGTCCTGGCTGTATCGCGCTGACTCCGGCCGGTTTCCAGCATTGTAAGTATTCTGGTGCATTCTTCAGGGCGTGTTCAATAGACACGCGCACACTAAGCGCACGCCACGCTCTTCAGCACGCCTCTGACACGTTTTATTTGTTTTTTAAAATATAATTTAAGTCCTATTATCACATCAATAGATTTCAAATTGCATTAATTAAAGTCCATCCGCACACGCCACGCGCCCGCTTTGCACCCGCCCCGCGCCAACAACGCGCGCGCCCCGCGCATACGCGCATCAATTCAATTTGAGATCTATGGACATGAAAATAGGGACTAAACTATATTTAAAAAAAAAACAAAGCGTGTTAGACGCGTGCTGACGAGCGTGGCGTGCGCTTAGCGTGCGCGTATCGTCTGAACACGCCCTCAGGCGTAAGCGACATAATTTCAGCTTGATTAATGAATATAGAGCACTATCAACATGGTTTATGTACCCACATAAATGACAGATTACAAACAAAAGCAACACCAAATGCTGTAATTTCGTAGTTCCATCTTCGAAAGTGGCCCTTTTTCAAATTTGATTTTTTTATGATATAACTTTACAATAACTAAGAAGTTTTAATACCTTCATTTAAGGAGTATTACATTGTCTATTAAATACAATTTATTGCATTAACCTAGCATTTTTAGTTTCCGAGATTTTTAGGATTCTTTAAGTGACCCGGATTCATTGCTCTCGAGTGTATTTACGCAGCGTACGCCTCGGACTCGGAAGCTCTCAGACGGTAAAAAATATTCCCCGTTTTCGAAACATTATTGATTGCTGCTTCGCCCCTATTCGTTTTAGCGTGATGTTATATAGCCTATAGCCATCCTCAATAAATGGACTATCAAACTGTAAGAGAATTTTTGAAATCCAACCAGTAGTTCCTTAGATCCTAGCGTTCAACCATACAAACAAACAAACAAACTCTTCAGCTTTATAATATTAGTATAGATTAAATAATGTCTTCACATTAATTAATTTCAGGTAACCTGTCATAGAATGGAACTCTGCGCCAATTTAACCCACAATATAACAACTATAGAAAATATTCGAGCCATAACCGGTGACATAGCTGAAAAATTGTGGAGCAGTACAGAACACTTAGCATGCCCAATACCTCTGTACATTACACTCGGCTGTTGTCTTAGTATGTTGGTAGTGGCTGTGTTTCTGAGGTTGCCGATACTGATCAAGGGTATTCTTCTATCAGTGATGACGGCTGGCTATATGGCCGTTATACTGGGATATCATAAGGACCTGTTCGATTGCTATGATCGGATGACTGAGTAAGTATATTGACATTTTTAAATATTTTTGTAATTTATAAAAAGTAAATTGATAGCATACTTTCTTGACGTAGTAGATACATAATAACTTGTAATCTTAAAAGGTATAAGATTATGTTTTTATATAGGACACTTACTAATAGCGTTAGAGGCTTTGGGAGTCCTCGGACATCCTTCCAAGGACTTACTCGGGGCTCCCAACCAAAGGCTGTTGGGAGTTACGTGAGGTTTTTTAGTCGGTAGGAGTCCGGCATAGCATCCATTAGGATTTTCCCTAACATTAAAAAAAGCCTTAGAGGCTCCGGATACAGTTCAATGCGACCTGACAAGTCTAATGTTCAGTCTCAAAGCACGCACAAGTGAATATACTTTCATTCACAGTTTAGCAGACTTGCATTGACCGTTTCCGAATCCACAATAACTTGCGCCCCGTAAAAAAGCAGCCCTTGTTCTTTTCCTAGCACTATTCTATTTCTGTACCTAATTAAGAATTGGTTTACTGGGTCGGGTGTGGAATTGTGACAGACAGGCAGATAAAATATATATTAGTAGAGAATAGCGATGAATGGGAAAGGAGCAACCTGAACGGAAAAGCAAAAAAAACCCTTCAGCTAAAAATATTAGACACTCTAACCGGAGTCTAATCTCCTGCACCTGCATATCGCTCCTTTTAGCATTCCAAAAATATTATACATACACATACACATCATCACGCCTGTCTCCCATCGGGGTAGGCAGAGACTATGGCTTTCCACTTGCTACGATCCTGGCATACCACTTTCGCTTCTTCTACTTTCATAAGTGCTTTCATACATGCTCGTCGGTTAAGGGTACTCTTGACCTGGCCCTTTTCCAACAGGTCTTTGATCTGGTCATCATGTTTACGCCGAGTTCGACCCCTACCAGTTTGCCCATTCATTCTCGCCTTATAAATCTGATGGATCTCTTTAATCTGTTTAATACATGTTACATAATTGTATGGATGGATAACCATAAACTCCAGACATGCATCGTTTAGTATAGTAATTAAATTTGCTGATAATGATTAGACTATTATGAAACTAAGCCCTAACTAAGCTTATAATAAGATTAAGTCCCGCCTTCGGACTGTGTTTAGTGAAACCTATTGGCACTAAGTCCTATTGAATGTAAATGGATATCTAATTAATTACTACATATATCTAATGCTGTCACTGTATAAGCTCTTTATATTTTGCTACGGGGCATTAGATTGTGATTACATAAGTGGGACTAAATTTGAAATACATACTTATTAGAATCAAACAAAATGGAATCAACGTTAAATGATGATGCCATAAATAACACTAGGAGTGCCTAGTGTGCTTACCTAACATATTCCTTGCAAAATTCGTCAATTTCTTGCTGATATCAACAGCACAGTGGCGCCCCAATTTTCAAAGTGAAACGTATTTTTTTTCTAATTTAAAAAGGAAGAAAATATCGATTTCGAGCAGGATTCATTTTTAACCGCTCAGCTATCGAAACCCTACCCGGAATCAACAATTTTTTGCACCTTATATACGCCTTGGGGCGACTTCGCCATATTTAAATTTATGATTGAGTTAGTAATTGCTCTTCATAATTATTTTAGTGTACTTTTATTAATTTCTGGTGTACCTATATTAAATTTTATATTTTTCAAAATCCATTTCCAGCGCTGGTATAGTGGGCTCAGCGTACGTGGCGAGTGCGTGGACGGTAGCTCTAGCATTGGCTGTGCTACTGCACGCGAGACAAACAGAATGGACGGCGAGGCTAGACTTCTTGTGGCAAGCGCAGGCACGGGACGAGAAACGAGACATGGACGCTTTACAGGTAATTAATTTAACCAGTTGTAATGAATAATTTAAAAACAGTCTATTACAGTGTATTTGAGGCCTCAAACCGGATGTCTGTGGAGACGGGGTGGTGGTGATTTCGGTGCCCTAGTACAGTCAATTACAAAGAGATGTACTTGTTTAATCTTATAAAATAATGTATCCCTGTGTGTCGAATGTACGGCGATACATCATTTTGTAAGATTAAACTAGTAGGTACAGACGAATTTGAGAATGCATGGTCAATCCGAAATGAAATTGCTTTGCACTGAGAATTGACGCCATCTCTCGGATAACATTGGAAGTCAAGTATCTAGCGTTGCCGATTTTTTTAATACCTCACACAGGAACGCGATTATTGTCAAAATAGCAACTCATTAATCTTTTGAGTAATGTAAATATGCCATCTAGTACATTTTTTGTGATTCTAAGGTGTCTATGCAATATTACATTCGAGTAAAGTAGCGCCATCTAGTAGAGTTTTCGTGAATTTGGACTCAAACGTGCATGGGATTATAGATCTTAAGGGGCCCATGCAATATTGGAGGTGACTGTACATCTCTTTGTAGTTGACTGTACAAGAGAGTAGGCAACTTCGAACAAACTAAAAGAAACGCACCGAGTTTGTTTGCTTGTGTGACTCTTGCACTCTGGCGCCGAAATCGCTGTCGTCACCGTGTCGCCCCGCTTGCCAATGACATCTAGTTAAAGGTCTTAAAGGAAGACCCTTCTGAACTTTCATGAACATTACATTTAAAAAATATAGAGACAGTTCTTTGTTATTGAGAGAACCGATGTTAATGAAATTGGGTATAGAGATAGTTTGAGTCCACGGGAAGGACATAGGCTACTTTTGAACTGACTGCACCAAAGGAGAGTAATGATTTAAGGGATAACGACCGCGGACGAAGCCGCGGGGAACAGCTAGTATGTAATAAGCTTTACTTTAAAATTAATCCTTCTCCACAGTAGAACAAAGTTGAGAATTAAATGGAATTATTTTATCATTGTTATGAAATTCACTCAACTTCTTTTAAAGTTATACACCTTTTGTGTTTCGCGAATCTAGATTGTAGTTTGAACCTATTGTATGTTTTGCTCACAATAGATTTAAAATGAATTCTACCAAGTTTAGACTTTAAAGTTTAGCTTACTTTATACCTGCCTGGTCCATTTGAAGTATTGAATTTAGTGAAAGAGATTAGGGAAGCTTTCAAGTTTTTATTTGCATTGTTATAGCTTTTGGAAATATGCTGAGTTGATTGAATCCATATTTTTATCGTTCAATTTTATGGCATAAATAATTTTTGCAGCAGTGATTGTCGCCTAAACTTCCTACTCCATACGATTTCTATTGCAGAAGAAACTTGTCTATTGTTCAATAGATAATAATGGCTTGGGCCTCGAACTCGGCCATCTTATAAGGGCTACTCAGGCCTCCATTTACCAAAGGTTTTTTATTTACCTAAGTCTCAAATATGTTTCTTACCATAAAGTTTTTACTCAAAGTTTGCCTGTAACTCTTCAGCCACACTATGGCTCGCGCTCCCTTGAATTATATAGTCTCTTTGTTTCCTCGAGCTAAGATATCGACAATAAATGGATCAGCGGGCAGGCCGAGTAACGCAAAGTAACCCGTTCGCTCTAAGTTTGCCGGTCGCGACCCATACCATACCACGCCTCTACACCAGCCTCTATGCCAACGGCAAACTTAGAGCGAACGGGATATACGTCTCTGCCCGTTTCCCACGCTATTTGTCTCGCGAAATTACCTTTGTGCGATAGGGTCGCCTGTTATAAACTTTATTACCTACTAGCTGACGCGCGCGGCTTCGTCCTCGTGAAATTTGGTTCCCGTTCCCGCTTCCCGTGGGAACATTTTCCCGGGATAAAACACTTTTTATCCCGGGAAAATGTATTAGAAATAGAGTATAGTCTGGAATAACTCATAGGCTATCCCACTGGATAGCCTATGAGTTATTCCGGACTATACTCTATCCCTGTACCAAATTTCAGCCAGATCCATTCAGCCGTTAGAGCGTTATTGAGTAACAAACATCCAAACATCTTCACAAACTTTCACATTTATAATATTAGTAAGATTATTACCTACTAGCTGACCCGCGCAACTTCGTTTGCGCCACATAAGAGAGAGTATTACCTGTTCCCGTCGCATTTACTCCCGTCGCGTTGCGTTTACTCCCGTAGCGTCTCGTCGTTAATATTCAATACTACGTGAGAGAGAGAGAGAGAGAGAGAGAAAGGTTTCTCGTCACGTGTATTCCCGTCGCATTATTTTTAAGAACAATTTCGTTTATGAAAGAGGTATCCCGTGGCATTATTGTAGAAAAAAATTGATTGCTATTAAAATGGTTATTGTGCACCAACCCAAAGATAGACACATGCTATCGCCAAATTTTTTTAGAACTTTTCAAGAGAAACAATTTTATAGTACATATTTTTTACATAACTATAAATATTTACGCAGCACACGCAACGAAGCTCTCAAAAGGAATAACTTTTCCCCCGTTTTTGAAACATTTACTATTACTGCTCCGCTCCTATTCGTTGTAGCGTGATGCTATATAGCTTATGACACTCCACAATAACGTAGCTTTCTATTGGTGAAAGAATTTTTAAAATCGGTTCAGTAGATCCCGAGATTACCCCTTACAATTTAACAAACACACGAACTTTACTTCTTTATAATATTAGTATAGATTACAATACATTAACAAAATGTATTCTTGGCACTACTATAAACAATAACTAACTATCCACTGCTTAAAGAGTTTCATTGTACATAATATGTAAATCTTATGTTTTCAGGCTTCGAACAGAAGAATCCTCTTCAATCTCTTACCGGCACACGTCGCTACACACTTTTTGGACAACCACTTCAAAACGAATATGGTAAATATAATAGAGAATGCTGGCTGACGCTTATATCTTATACGATAAAAAAACAGTTTACTTGCATAAAAGTTGCGCGCAAGCACATGCCATTTAAAGCTTACTATAGAGACACTGAGTAGGTACATTATATTATACATAAATGACATTGGGCAATCCATTGTCAAGTTTCTTAGTATCATGAGTCTGTAGGCAGTCTTTGCAATGGCACTTAAACGGGGACTGATATTTTTTGTAATATTAAGTATTATGTTTTGGAATAATTCTCATACAATACTGTGAATTGGCCTAATGTCATGTCTTGTATAAATAACTTGCTTTATTTATATTGCAAATTCCATTATATTTATATTCGAATACTAGTTGTCCCGACAAACATTGTCCCGTCGCGTCGCAGAATGTCAACATGTCCCATCTCTCTATACAAACATTTTCCCACTATATGGGATACAACAAAAATCTATTATGCATACCACGTCAAAAGAAACAATGATTATGTTTATTTTATTTTTAGCTAAGTAGTCCAAATAAATCCGTCAAATGCATATTGTACAATTTCTATCTTATACCACCGAATTCATTTGAAGGAACATTTCATAAACAAAAGCATATCGCCTTACCCTCACTGTTTATTTAGGTATATGTAATTATTTATTATTGTTAAATTCTGTTGAATACTTCAAAAAATATCCATACGTTTTCTCTAATTCAGTGTTCTAAACAAAAATAGGTACTATAGTAACTGCACTCTTACTGACTAGTTATATAAATTTCTTTCTTTTTTTCTAGATTTTTTTAAATTTCTTTTTTCACCGAACACTATTAATTTATGCCAGTTTTATCGCGAAATTTGAGTTATGTGCTTGTTTTAATAATTTTCACGTGCAATGCTTACTAACTGCACAAAACACCAATGGGATCTAGTGACAGACAATACTTAAAGCATTCTTAATACTTGTTTGAACCTTTTATTTAACATTCTGTTATAAATTTGTTGTAAAATACCCTCTTTTACACAAAATCTCTATACTTAGTACTCTACTCACAAGGCAACCCACAAATTATATTGTGTCAGAAAATAGCACACTGGTAGGTGCAAAACTCTTTAGTAAACATTGTCTACATCACAAATTACTACTACTTACTGAAAGCAAAACAAATAGGTAGGCTTCGCTCCCTTGGGTAATAGGTAGCGTGATGATAGCCCATAACCTTCCTTCACGAATGTACAGTCAACTACAATGACATTTACTAGTTTAATCTAACAAAATGATGTATCTATGCGACTGCCATATTGAACTAACCAAAGATTGTGACAAACATGGAATCCTACGAACTTGATAGTAACATGTATTCATTGCTATGCATGATATGCATGCTATTTATTATTTAACTTTAAAGTTGAGTTACTCAGTCATCTTTGAAATAAAAAATAATTGTATTGGGATACATAATTATTGCTCTTTACACGCATACATGTTACTGTCAAGTTCGGTGGATACCATGTTTGGTTAGTTTACTATGGCACTCGCAGGGATACATTATTTTGTAAGATTAAACTAGTACATTTCATTGTAGTTGACTGTACCATCGTTTAGGTAAATATTTTTGAAATTAGGGCAGCAGATCCATAGATTACCCCCCACAACTTCACAAACTTTTTGGTTCTGGTGCTATCCCGCTTGGATCGTGAACCATGCGTCTTCTTTATAATATTACCAAAGATATTAGTACATCATAATATTAGTATTGTAATAAACAAACGTAGCTAGGTATATACTGTCACTGTTCCCTAACGTGTGTGGCTACCGGACGCTGCCGGTCTGACGTCAGAGGCGCGCTTGGCAGGAGCTGTACAGCCAGTCGTACCAGCGGGTCGGCGTGGTCTTCGCGTCTATCACCAACTACCACGAGTTCTATATGGAGCTGGACGGGAACAACCAGGGAATGGAGTGTCTAAGGCTTTTGAATGAGATCATCGCCGATTTTGATGAGGTGATTATAAATATGGTTTATTTTCGTCTTTTTTGTTGGCATACCTACAAATCACTCAAAATTTTTAACTTTCTATCTGTCTGTCTTTCTATACATTCTAATTTCCAAGTATTTGTACACCTTTTCAATTTCAAAATTGATATTTACCGTTTGTAAATATAGCTTGATCTCTCTGACATTTGTATTTACGTAAACAAAATGGAACTTTTCTTTCAAAGGCATAATGTAGTTATGAATAGTTTAGACATCTGTGTTATTTTCTCTACATTTTAACCAGAAATCTTTATACCTTTGAAATATTGTCTACTTTTGTTTTGGCCTTTACAACTGTCATTCATATCAAGCTATATTTTAAACATACGTACTGATATGTCCTTATTATCTTATACATGTCTTATGTATTACAGCTGCTAGGTGAAGATCGATTCAGTGCCATAGACAAGACTAAAACAGTAGGATCCACGTACATGGCCGCAGTAGGTTTGATTCCAGACAAAAAGATGACCGATGAAGCAAGTACTCTGAAACACATGACGAATTTGGTCGAATTCGTATTTGCGATGAGGGACAAACTAAAGGACATCAATGACAATTCGTACAATAATTTCATGTTACGTGTTGGTAAGTTATCTCGTAAAGGACGTATTTCATAAATGTTGAATCGAGAACAGCTTTCAAATGTAATTGTTTTTGTAGGTATAAATTTGGGACCAGTAGTAGCCGGTGTGATCGGCGCCCGAAAACCACAGTACGATATTTGGGGTAACACAGTCAATGTTGCGTCACGAATGGACTCGACGGGACTTCCGAACCACACGCAAGTTACCGAAGAAGTATATCAAGTCCTGAAGGATATGCCTTACCAATTTGTTTGTAGAGGAAAAGTAAAAGTCAAAGGGAAGGGTGAAATGACTACGTACTTTCTTACCGATAGAGCACCAGCGAACGGGCCTATGCCGAATTCATCTAGTGGTCAATCATCTAATCCACCGACTGCCTACGGCGGTGTAGCGACACCACTAGCAATGTTACAAAACTCTGCACGAAGAGCAGCGGCGCAGCCATCAAGGTTACCTCCAGTTAGAGAAACCTCAGTCGCTGGAGAAAGTGAGCCTTTACTACCCTCAAACGGACATCAAAGTAATGGAAACAATAAAGGTAGTAAAGGGAGGAGAAATAAGGATAGCGATGAGAAACCACCACCGCCGCCACCGCATGGGATAGGGGGTAACCCTAGATGGCCACCGCCTAGAGCTTTGGTACCACCATGGCCCAGATCACAGGAACAGCGACCAGTCCCGCCACACAAACGTCGCGTACCAGCCAGATTACCGCGACCACGCTCCAGTGAAAGTCTACCTTTAGCTCGAAGCCCTCGCGTACATTCGTCAGCCGATGAACTCAGCTCGCTCACGCGTTCCCCCAGCCTTAGTTCTTCCGACGAAAGCTATTCACGAACGACAGACGCTTCACCTTCACCACCGCGGCCGTCACAATGGTTGCCCCCATCTAGACCTCCCCGAACAAATCCCAGTCCCGGTTACGACTACCCTCAGGTGCGACCTCACAAACCTATCGTCAATCATGTCGGTGAGATTTATGCGAAACACAAAATGGTGAGAAAACCATCTCTCGAAGACAAATTTCTCGAAGAAAGCGTCGAATTCCAAAAGGAAGAGGAGAACTTGCAAAGGAGTATAATAAACATGCTTCAGGCGTCTGCGAAAAGGGACGGTTGTTGTCAAACGGATAAAAAGGACGTAGTCGGTAGGCAAGGACAGCGAACTAGCTCATTCTCAAGTTCGGGGAGTAGACCAAATAATCTAAAACACCTCAATCATGATTCTCGTGAGCCCTTTGCGAAGCGAAGTCCGTCTGATGTGGCTTGCGTACCGCCTTTCGAGAGAGAAATTCAGCGATTACTGGATGACAAGAATCTCATTAAGATTGGTCCAAGTAAAAGTGACCGAAAAGAACTGAAATTAGAACTTAGGTAAGATGTTTACAGTTATAATTATTCTCTTTTACGTAAGGATGCATAAAAAAATACTCACATTCAAAATTTCTACATCTTCGTGAAATTTCACTTTGTTTGATAATGCATTATTTGCCAATGTCTATTAGATTTTTTTTAAAAAATGACACGTATTTCTTATGAAATGTATTATTTAGGGCTACAAACCCGTCTCTGGAACCAATCCGAAATTGCAACAACAACAACAGCAGTCCTCTTCACGCTGTGGGACTGGCGGCTATCACCCAAGTGGCGCGTCACGAAGCAATAAGCCCAGGCCGGGCTCAAGCCGAGTTCCCGGGTGTATTGCCCACTGATGTTGTTGTAGAACTACCTTCGCCTGTACATGAACGACGTCGGAATAGGTAACTACCCACTTTACACTGTATTTTATAAAGGAAGATCGTTCGTCAGTGTCACAAATTAGATAGTACAAATGGAAACCTACATACTGAATTCGCTGTGGCTACGCAGACATAGACACCGCTCACAGAGTTCACAGACACGTGTTCAAGAGATTATTATAGTAGTAGTGCGCGAGTGTGCGTAGCAGAGGGTAGGTGTAAAAAAAGTACATTCATGAGATTTCCATCTGCACTATCTCTAATTTGTGTCAGTGTTCTGTAAACAACCAATGCGTTATGCATGCTATGGCTAGTCCTAAAATGGTATGCCATTGGTTCCGCCAGTAAAATTACAGTCGTTAAGTCAAGTTGAAGTTCTTATGGCTGGCTTGAAAATTTCACCAGAAGATAACCACAACCCGCGCCTCTCAATTTTAATACGGCAATAATAGGCTTACCATAAAATACAAATCGCACCTTTAAAGTAAAACCGTTACTAAACGAAATTATGAAATTTTATAGAAGAGCCAGAATTAGAAAATAGTCACTGTTTTTCTCGATAAAATCTGAGTTCAGGTTTCTTTTAGTCATTTAATGAGTTTCTATGATCAATTTACATTATGACATATTGTGATTTCAAAAAGTTATTTTTATTATTTACAGCTTTATTTATTCAGATTTATATTATTATAATAACACTTTACCATTCATTTTATTTGTTCATTATGGTAAATTACTATGAAATTACAGTGCAACTAATGATACTAAAATTAGAAAACTATTTAAACTCTATAATTTAAAAATATTACTTTACAATTAAATGGAAAATCATAAAATTTTGCATTGTTGCGATGTTATAATATTACTAAATAAATGCAAAACATTCGAAATTAATAATGTTCTATTACAAAATAAAGAGAGATTCTTAAAATCACTTGGAATAGTTATTTATCAATCAGTTTTGATAAATTTGTACCTCTAAATCACAGCTAGTACGTATCTTACTTGTCTTAACTTTTAATTATCTTATCTTATTACATTTTTAAACAATTTGACTAAAACAAATCAACTGGAAATAGCAATAAAAAATAAATATAATAAAGATAGTAACAATCACAGTTGCATTTCTCTACCCACGAAAGGTAACAGAAGTAATGTTCACTTCTATTACTTATTTAATTAGAATAATGAGTCAAACCTATTGACATAATAATAAAAGCTTCTACTTTCAGCTAAATGATACACACCTTGGTGGGGTTTCTGGCATGTAATCAGGATCACAATCTGCTTCATCAGGAGAAAAATCATTACCCGTTTCGGACGCACTAGATGAAGATGATGATCTTGATTCTGAGCTAGTTGAATGGGATCTTGTTCTACTGCTTTCAATAACATCTTCTAGAGTTACTTCTGAAAAACCAGTACCACTTATTAAATATGGGTTTGGCATTTCGTCCTCAATTCAATCAATCATTCAATTAAATCAGCCCAAATTGCGCTACAGTTCCGGATTTTAACCCCCCAAGCATCTCGTTCCATTGCTCGCTGCGCAACTTTAGCTTCACTGTGAGTGTCCACGTCTTGGCACCGTAGGCCATAACTGGTAGAACGAACTGGTTATAGACTCTTGTCTTCAGGCATTACGGTATAGGCGAATAGAAACCCGACGTAATTTGCTGAACGCTGCCCAGCCTAAGCGGATCGTTCTCGATATTTCCTTTTCCAGGTAATTGCCTAGTGTGATTAGAAGGAGTTGCGTTCACCGTTTATATTCACGCCCCATCTAGCCCAGTTCAGTGACTTAAAGACGTCCTCAAGCGCCTTGGTGAAGAGTTTGGGGATATTACATCGCCCTGTATTACACCTCTGTGCAGTGCTATAGGATTGGTTTTCTTATCGTCCAACTGGACGATCATGGAAGTATCATCTCAGCACCTCGATATATCGCCAATCAACTCGGCACCTCTGCATAGCTTCCAGTACTGCCCAGGTTTTGATAGTGTCGAAGGCTTTCTTGTAGTCCACAAAAGTCATACACAGCGGCTGATTGTACTCGTGTACAGTCTGCGGAACTGTATAGATGTGGTCCACGGTACTGAAGCCTTTTCGAAACCCAGTTTACTCCTTTGGCTGAATCTTATCACGTTTTCCGGGAATGCAATTTTTTGGATTAATCTCTAAAAAAATTAAGGCTAAACTGTGACTATACAAACTATAACATTTTATCAATAAAATTGATTTATAAATTGCGTAATTTCAGAATACGAAAACTGTGTCTAAACAACTGGAAACACTATATCTATTAAAAGAAATCAAAAACTTACCTTTTGTTTTGCCTACGAGCCGTGTTAATACAAATAATGACACTGTTGTTTTAAACTTTCATCATCACTCTGCCACGATCATGTTCTTACTGGTATAAACACAATATTGCACTTAGCGAGCCGATCATAATTCGGTTTAGTAACGCTTTGATTTACCGCTAAATGGCGGGAAACACAATTTTTTACAAAAAGAACCAGTTTATCTTGTAGTTTACGTATATTTTAGATAGATGGCTTTGATACCTCAATTCATGAAAATTTTTGTTTAGTAACGGTTTTACTTTAAAGGTGCGAAATGGTAAAATGAGAGTGTACAGTAATGTCCCTGCTTACCACTTCTAAGAAAAGACTATTTTAATTATTCCCTAGATTTTTATTCAAGTTTACCAGCTTTGACTTAATATGTTGTTTGACGAAAATTGTGTTTTTGCAGCCCACTCGTTGAAAGAAAAGTAGAGCCAATTATCACCCGGGATAAAGAAAAGGAGGTCCATGAAAGACTACACCGGGTAAGCGATTTATTTGCATATTGACATTTCATCATTACACTAGGCATCAGTTGGTTGAGATGATGAGGACGATTTTGATGCAATTTGAATATTACTCAACATCAAATCGAGTATTAGGTATAATAGCAAGTTATCATAGGCTTCTTTACTAAAATATTTTGTGGTGTATTTGATAATGCGTTTCATCACAAGTACAGCTATTGCTCTTGACAGATTTATAGAAAACCCCCACAGAATTCGCCCACTAGCTGTTATATAAATAATATCAATCCCATTATACCTACATATATTGTATTTGCTAAAACCATTATACTTGTAGGTGGCCGCTTCCAATCATAGAGAAATGGGTCTCTACGGTGAGAGTCAATCAGAATGGAGCTCATCGTGTTCGGAGGGCGAAGGGGATGGCGACGGGGGTCAACCCGAGAGTACCGGATACACGACCGATGACCCAGCATTAGAAAACGTCTCTATGCTTAACGAGGCAGGACTTACTGATGCGGAAGCAGCACTCAGTGACGTCAATTCGTGCTATTTCGATCGCGACGATGATGTTTCATCCCGTGCTTCCTCCCGTCTCCTCGATTCCGAAGCTCTCGTCTCCCTAGAGTCACTCAGCGCCATCTACGACTCCGACGAACCTGCTCATAGGTATCTAGCAAACATTCGCACAGTCAGCGAGTCTATAACAAGGAATTTCGGACAACCCGCGCACGTCACCGACGGCGAAAGTGATGTGTAGTGATAATATGTGATATATGTGATGAGAAGAGTGATATGATTCGATTTTGTTGAATCGATTGTGTACAATATACTTTTCAATTAACTATTCTTGTGTACTGCCTTTTGGTCAATTGTGATACTAAAAATCTCTGTAGAACAATCATGAAAAACTTTTCACGATAGTGCTGTGAGCGTTAAACAGAGAAACAATTTATTTGGCTCTCTTAGAAGAAGCGAATACTCAAAATGCTGTTTCGTCGCTTTTCGTTTGTTCATTAGTATTTTTTTGTGAAGAAAATAGTATTTCTTAAAGTTCGTATTACTATTGTATCATTATTGCTGACGTGCCTGCACTTTGATGATTTTGTACTATGTAAATTGTGTCAATATGTACCTATTATAGTTACACTGTATAATATTCATGTACAGCTGAATGTGCCATGTGATGGCTGGATGCATCATCTGTAGAAGTAAGCGATGATCTCTACAATTATAAGGTGCTCTGACTTAGAATTATAACTGGTTTGTCTTGTGATAACGGCATAGAAATTCGAATTTGAGCGACCAATATTTGTTAATATCAGTGTTTTAGAGTAAGGGCTGGCCCCTGCGCTGTAAAGTCTAATTCGTCTCTATGTTTTCTGAGGCAGATCACTTAGTAAAATCGCGAACTAACTTCGTAAGTACGTAAATTTATAATAATGCATTTCAAAGTATCTTTAGAGTAAACGCTGTTACCAGGATACTACTGAGTATTCTTTTACCTGCATTAAATATATTAGGAAATCCTGTCGATATAATATTTTTGGATGAACGATGACAGCTTTGGCCTTAGTGTCCATAATCTAGTCACTAATAATTTCTCGAGTGTGAGCCTCTTTAGGGTATTGTGCATTGCCGGTCCCTTTTTAGCTGCTATAATTTTTTTTTATAATTTTGTTACGTCATAAAGGAGGAGGGGTGTAATATCATTATAGTCATAAGTAAAAGCGTGAGACTTAAAAGTACAACCAATACATAAACACCACTAGCGAATATTTGTTGTAGAATATTCCTTGTAATAAATATCTATTTTGTTTTTTTTATTTTATTGTCTAATGTCAATTTCATATAATGATCGTTATGTTAGTGTAAAAAAACATACTGATAGCAATTTACTCGAATATATTTTCTCATTTGAGGAACTCAGATAATTTAGTACATTTGAAGCAATGCAATGTTATTTGGTTATTTTTGTACTTAAAGTAATTTTGGTGATTTTATTAATGATTTTTTTTGGTAGTTATAGTTATTACATCTGTAGGTATATTTCAGTTGTAATCATCACAAACGAATTAGTTGATTTAGTTGGCAAGTTACTCGCAATCATATTGGATATTGAAATTTATATTATTTCTTTGTTATAAATGTATGCACACCATTATCTTTTCGTTCAGTGTTTATTTCAATAATGTTTATTTTCAATTCTCACACATTTATGAAGTCAGTTTTTGGTGTAAAATTGTTCAATTTCATGTAGTATTAAGTGTCGACTGCTTATTGTGGAATGATATATATGTTGTTCTGAGATTTGTATATAGGATGAGCACTACTAAACTATAGGCCCATGAACAAAAATATTCGTTGAAATGATCCGGCTTGAATTTTTAGAAGGCTCGTACACAAAAATGACTCGACCATCTGACGTCACTTTTGAGCGGGACATTGCTAATTTGGTGGCGATTTGCTGTGTATGGAAAAAAATCCTTTATTTTTATACTCTCGATTATAAGTCAATTTGGTTTTCGTGATATAAAATTTAATTCCTTTAACCACGCTCAAAAGAAACGGGCTAGACAGCCATAATGTATTTTCACTGGGTCCTTTCACTGTATAATTTTATTCATGCCTATGTATAGTGTTCTAGTGAGATCTAGAGATTGTTAAACTTTGTAAATATGTATTGTTAATCACCTATCAAGTGCTATTCCATGTAATATATATAAGAACACTGAGAACCATTATTTTTCGAAGGAATGCTCTTGTTTGCTACATTAATTCTCAATATTTCTGATTAATATTTTTTCATGTTGAAATGCTGCTTGGCAAAATGCTCCAAATAGCTCCAAAAAAGCTGGAATGTTTTGAATAGAACTTAAAACTGACTAACACCATTAGGAGTTACCAAGGAAGTTATCTGCAAAGTGAGTCTAAAATAGTATAAGTAAATAAATAAATTTCACAGACATCGTACACACTTCGCTACCTGAGTATACCCAAAGTAAGCTAGGAATAATTTATGGATCATACAAATTTCTGTCTTCGGTTGGAATTGAACCCACGAACTCGTTTGTTTGTTTGTGTCTCTATACCAACGAGGCAGTCATTTATATAAAAGAGTTAAGGCTGTCGAACGCGTTGTCCTGGGACATCCTCCCGAGGGCTTACCCGGGGCTCCCAACCATAGGCTGCTGGGCGTTCAGATCGGCGCGTAGAAGTCCGGCATAACATCCATGAGGATTTTTCCTCACGTTAAACAAAAAAAAAGGCTGCCGAACGCGAAAAAGACTATCAATTTTCATTACTGGATATTTATTTCTAAAATTCTGGTTCAATATGTGAATCAAAGTTCATCTTACAATTATATACTGTTCAGTATCAAAACTAATTTAAGGTACGCTAAGTGTTGTACTGGGTTGCCATATAAAGAGCACAATGGCACCTACTAATTTCTACCTTTTTTGCCAAGCAGTATGTATGCAGTGCCAAACTATTTCGTAATATGCTTCTATCACAATTTTGTTTGACGCTTAAATAAATGTTTTTGATATTAAAGTTTACTAGGACATCATAAAGAAAAAATACAATTACCTTTTTCTTTCAAGTCGAAGAATAGTTGACATACTATTGAACTTTATTGTTATTCTCATTAATAAATATTTTCATATTATTTATACAATACAATGAAGGAAATTTGGACGCTGTTTTTAGCCACTTATCAAAGTTGATTAAAATGTGTTTACAATAAAGCTTAAAATAGAACCAACAGTAGTTAATAAAACAAAAAAAAATTGTTTTCAGTTAAAATTGCTCTTAAACCATAGAGAGCTACTAAATTTATTTTTAATGAAATATCAGCTTGGTTCAGTACGGAATTTCTATAATGAAATTTACTTTTTTGCCAACTGAGGAACCTATGCTTAAAAAACAATTTTATCAAATAAAAAATCATACTTTTGAGCAACGTTATTGCTTAAAATTGTAGTTCACAACTGTTGCCATAGATGGCACTGACGGTACCACAAAACTTATGAAGTAGCGAAGCATTCAATTTCAACTTTTCTGTACTAGACTAGTACAGAAAAGTTAAAACTAGTACTACTAGTTTCGAGCCATTTGGTAAATCAGATTATACCTAGCAACGGTAAGGAATCTTTCAGTGTTAAAATCCCGTCCTGAACCAAGCTGAGTTGGAAGTTCACTAAAAATTATTAGTAGTAGGTAGTTATTGCTATAAAAATTACCTTATTTACATCATAACAAATTAATCTGGTTAATAACTAAAAAGTGAATATTAACTATTTCAGCATGTCTGTAAAGACAAATTCTACAGTTTATATCTCTCTAAGAAACTAAAATCAATCCCTTGCACAGAATATGTCATAAAAACATTTGCAAGTCAAATAACCTAATAGCTGTATCTCATAAAATGTACTTTTAATTTTAGTGAATTGCGCCTTATGTAGTAGAGCAACTGTATTGTGTATTTTATTTATTTCAATTCAATTACCTAAGCAATATTAAATAATATTATTACAAAATAAAAGTGGTTTACATCACCAGAATTTGATATGTTTGTTGTTTTTTTTTTTGCCAAATAATGTCTAAATGTTAAATGCTAGACTAGACAGTATTGTAAAAATCTGAATTTCATATAGGAACAGGTGCCATTGGACATGGGTAAGACTCCTTTCTTGCTCTCGTTTAGCTTTTATATGAGGGTGATATTCATTATAATGTGACTAGGTACCTCGGTAATGGAATGAGAGGTGACTTGAATTGCATAGTGATTCCACAGTAGAACTTTTGTTGTTTGGGGTGTTTAAATGTCACCAAATATCTTAAACGAACGCCATCTAGCCTCAAACTTAACACTTTTAACTTGAAAACTTGATAAGTAGCGTGGTTGTATGGTTGGGAGACAGTTGCATGGTTGCAACGCAACTAAAAAGCTCGGATGTCTGAGACAAACCGCCGAGAAAAGAATCGCCACTACCAGCATAGGGTAACTTAGGTACTGGCAGCCGATAACTTTCATCTGTACAGAGTCCGTCTTTCAAGGTTCAAGGGTTCCTTCTCCCTCTTACCTCTTCTTTATAGTAATTTTGCTTTGTTTTATCCTAACATAGTTGCTGCTGAGCTTAGTCAAACAATACTTTGTTGGAATATCGGTCGCCAAATATCTAATCACTTGTAATGTCATTAAGATTTGCATCATCTCATTTTACCTCAATCCTAAATTCCTAGTTTGGCAGCAAGTAGCAGTAGTGAAGTAAGTATGAACCTTGAGTTTAAATTTAGAGTGGTACTTTTCAGTATAAGTCGTTATGTCACATAGATTTGCGGGTCAGGTACACGGTGTTGGTGAGGCATGTACTGTGAATACTGATGGCCTTTGCCTTGAACGGAGTCATAAGCAAGCAGTCAACGGCGTAGGTAGATAAGATACATTGTTACATGAACACGTGGTAACCGTTGCTTTAGAACAAAATATTTTTAACGCATTATGTAGTAAAAATGCAATGAACTTAGTAGAACAAAAGCTTTAATAACTGTTTTATTATCTATTAGATAAATAAATACCTACCTTTGGAGGCAATGGGTTGGGTCTCAACCTAAAAGCTTGCAAATAATAATAAACCAAGAGGACCATTGAGCATGCAATGAGGAGATCCTCATTGCATGCTCAATGTTATCCGCAGTAATGGTTGGCATGGCAATATTGATTAGGTACTACTTACTACTTTTTAGTCTTATTTATTATCTATGTTCCTGTATCTTTGTTTCATGTTTAACTAAGCAGATACATTGGTACATAGTAAGTATAGCTAGATATTAATGTGTTTGATGACATCAGCCAGTGTTGGGGGTTTTTTTTTTTTTTTTTTTTAACGTGAGGGAAAATCCTCATGGATGTTATGCCGGACTCCTACCGACTAAAAAACCTCACGTAACGCCCAACAGCCTATGGTTGGGAGCCCCGGGTAAGCCCTCGGAAGGATGTCCCAGGACTCGTGTTGGGGGTTTTAATAGATCGTGTATGAGTGGATCTTTTGTTCGTATAATATCACGCAAATCGTATAGGTAGTTGTACTCCTTGCTCAGAAAACTGCTGTTTACTCTTGAAAGGCTGAGGCTGCCTGAACATTACTAGTTTAGATTCACACTTATCGCGTGTCCTCGCAAACTGACTCAGTTATATGCCGTAATCAGAGGCAGTTTCATTCAAAATCATGTGTAATAGGTAGTCGGTATGTTGTATAAAATACAAACCGGAGCAAGGCAGGTATGACGCGGCACGGCGGGCCACCACACCACCACAAGCGCACAGCTGCGGGCCGAGACGCCGGCGTCGATTGGCTGCACGCTAGAACCGGTCCCACTGCCCCCGCTTCACCCTGCCCCGCGCAGCTACAAACAACTTCAAATTTTATTCATGTGCCTGCCACGACCGTTGCCGCCGTTAAGAGCGCGCGCGCGTACTTTACTTTCCGTAATCTTATCGATAATGTGTACGAAGTTAAATGTGAATCTAGTGTTTGATGTGTGAATCTAACCTTAAAATACGTGTGCAATACAGGTATAACCGGTGGTGCAAAGAAACCCTTGGATTGCACTATGAAAACATACGACCAACCTACTGTTTTTGTTCTTTTTGTAAAGCGGGTGCTTCGTGAACGGGTTCGACGCTGGGCTACCTTTTCCATGTGTATCAGATAGTGTAGTGCTCCTATTAGTTTGTAGACAAACTGATATGTTAGCTAGTGGATAATAAAAGGTGCTGTGAATTTCATTGTGTTGCTCTGTTTTGGTGAATCATAGTGAGCGGTTTCGATATGAAGGTGACTGTGTGTTTCGGATCTGTGCGGGTGCTGGTTCCTTGTGGCGCTGGCGACCTGCTGGTCAGGGACCTCGTCCGAGAGGCGACGCACCGGTACAAGAAAGCTACTGGACAGGTTAGTTTAAAAAAAACATATTTTATCTGTGGGTGATTTACCGAACTTTTTTTGTGAGTCGGTTTTGTTTACGTTCTGTCAAGGCGTTCACTCACAGATTTGATCAGCACAGGTTGTTTTTTTTATATTATCCTTATTCTTACCTGTATTCCATCAAATAGGTACTTTCATTGATCAAAGCCTGTATTAAAAAATGTACCTGTAAGGCAAGGTATGTAAGTGAGTGGACAAGTAACTAGCTCAAAGGTAGCTATAAAGTATACCCTTAAAGGTCCATGCCATTACCATAGATGTAATAACCTTATGACAAGGATAATTATACATATATATAGAACTATTGGGTGGGTTAGGTACATTACATACTGAATTCAAACGTGGAATGCGCACTATAAAGTTTAGAGTCTTCACTCGTTCATAGTACATACCTACACCCCTGTACCCACGTGTTTCGTTATTAGACTGTGTCTGAAATTTTCGAATGACATAAGACCAACGAACGTAAAATATTCAGTCGTTTATACCTGCATGAAAACAACGAAACTAATCTTTTAAAAATACAGACAGCCGCAACTGACTATAAAGCTAGACTCAGGACACTATAAAATAAACGGTTTGATTAGGGTTGCCAGTTGCCAGACATTAAAATGTAGTGCTTCGATAGACTGTGTCTAAAATTTTCTAATGGCATAAGACCAACGAACGTTTCAAAATATTCAGTCGTTTTATACCTGCATGAAAACAACAAAACTAACATTTTAAAAATACAGACAACCTCAGGACATAGGAACGATTTGACTGGGGTTGCCAGTCAGATTAAAATGTAGTGCAAGTGCTGCAGTGGTGCTGAAGTAATTTTAATCGATTATTCCGAACCTGACCCGAAAACCTGACCCGGTCGCGGGTTAGGTTAGGAACTTGAAATAAAATGTAATATTTGTTCCGAACGTAACCCTCTTCCTAACCTGACCCGACGTCTCGTTCCTATCATAACCCGAATTGCGCAAATTGGTCATTCTCTGTAATCGAAAAATGTAAAAATCGTAAAATCGTAAATGTTAATAAATCGAAATAATGTAAAATAAGAACACGTCGATAAAACAAAAAAAAAACCACGAAAGCTAAGGCCTAGCCTTAGCCTTAGCCTTCGTGGTTAACGTGGCTAACCTAACCCATCCGAGTCGGGGTGTTAACCATTCATTTATTATGGTTGAATTAATCGTTCTGTTAATTATCACAAAATAGTAAATATTATATATACTGATTTGACACATATGTACTTTTTAATTTGAGAAAGATTACAGAGAATGACCAATCTGCGCAATTCGGGTTATGATAGGAACGAGACGTCGCACGTAGGAGTATTTTCATGTAAAATCCGGACAAAACTATTTAATGGCTTATTTAATGATAAAACATGGTCATATTATATACTATTACTAGCTGATGCCCGCAGCTTCGCCCGCGATGGCGCTGTATGTGAAAAATGATTTTTCCGCTTTTCTGTTGAAATTTTTCCTGAATTTTCTTTGCTATAAACCTCACGGAGCCCGAGATCTTTCCAACGAATGCAAAACCGTGGAAATCGGTTCGTGCGTTCTGGAGTTATAGCGTCAGGAAGGAAAACCCGACTTATTTTTATATAATAGATATTTAATGACAGTAAAATGTACAAGACATGTATATTTTTTACTTTTTTTTTAAACCCAAAACATTACTTTTGCCTTCAGGGTATTCAATTATTTCAATTAACTCTATATCTATTTTTTTTCACCTTTTCTTTGATTTTATTTATTTTGAAGTTATGCATAATATCTAACAAAGCTCTTCTGATGAAAATAACAGTAGATTCTATAAAATCTGAAAATTAAATTGAAAAACAACATTCAAGTCAAATATAATATCCATGTTTTACACTGCCATCTTTAAATACTTGAAAACAAAAATGGCGCACATAGGCGCGGCAAAATATTATTGTATTTATTAAAACAAACCCTAGGCAATATATTAATCGTAAAATAAAAGTGCGACAAAGCCCGACAAATAAACAAAAACACGATTTAAAAAAATACATTTTATGAAATTTATTTCACATATTCTGTTTACCTTTCTGATATTTTTTAAATATTAACACGAGACATTAAGCTATTAATTTTTATATTAAAATAATCTACACACCTTGTACTTCCATACTAGCACTGTTGTTTTTCCATAGTAAATCACACAAAAGTGTAGTTTACAACTCAAATACGGTTAAAAATTACGAACGTCGAGAATTAAGTCATGCGGTTCAGATAACGACTGGGTTCCGACTAATTGTACGAGAAGGCACTACTAGTTACGTTATAAATTTGTGTGCTAGGCGATAGACCGGCTAATATAAGCTGCAAAAATATGTGAAATTAGTAGACCTTTATTTGATCTTAAAATTTGACTTTTGACCGGATTTTACACAAAAATACTCCTACGTGCGTCGGGTCAGGTTAGGAAGAAGAGGGTTACGTTCGGAACAAATATTACATTTTTTTTCAAGTTCCTAACCTAACCCGCAACCGGGTCAGGTTTTCGGGTCAGGTTCGGAACATAGGATTTTAATTCATAATAGGGTAGAAGAGTTACTTAGCATGGTGAATATCGCAATGGGCGGGATTGCCTTGCCTTTTGATTTAGTTGTAATGAACTGCGACAGCCGCGGTGATATTATGTCGGTAAAGTCTCTTCAAATCAAGAAGTTGGATTCCTAACTAAACAAAATTAACCGTTGTCGGAAAAAAAGTAAAAATAGGTACAAGCTGTCATGGTGCGATAAGCCCGATTAAACCCTCTGTTTTATTCAGGCATAGGCGTAGGCCTAGTTTTCATCATATCTAAGCGTTCGACCCTGTTGCATTCCTGGGTGGCATTTGCGCATTTGCCTCTAATAAATCCACGTGCGTTTTGATTGATGTAATATTAGTCTTGGTCAAGGATAACTATTTACGTAGATATGTAATACTGAAGCTAAATTTGAAAGTTGTTTGGCAATGTTCACGTCGAAACTGCTGGTATTTAACGATTAAGTACAGATATCCGCACTAAGAGTCCATTCTAGAATGCCAAAGTAAGATGGTGTCGCAACGAACTCCTGTTTTTGCACTAATGATCGTTTTGTTATGGAATGTAAGCCTGGTTCTTGCTCAGACCAGTACCGTTTAGTCCATAATCAGTAGGTACATACTAGCTGATCGACCCGACTTTCTGGATATTGGCATCCATTTTTATGTCTTCGCTATTACGAGTATCAGCAAGTTGCCAATTTCTTCTGGAGATATTAATGAAGGAGAAACAATTAATTGGCTCAGCTCAAAATGCGTAGGGCCTAAATGCACTAGCTAACACTAGACAAATGGCAGATTTACGTTTTAAAATGAGTTTTCACTCGACTCCAAAACAGGAGATTGTCAATTCACTGACCCACAATTTATTTTCTGATAACATAATTCGGATGGATCCATCTGAAACATTTCTCTTTTCTTGAAACGTTGCAGAGTTTGATTGAACTTGGCGTTTTCAAGTGACGTTCTCGGCCATTAGTTTATTCCTCATGTAATGCACAGCAGTGGTATCAAGAAAGAAAGAAAGAAAATGTGTTTATTAGCGATCACAACGTACATTAAACAGTTGCAAACTGATCAACAAAATTATCAAATATCTATAAAAAAATACATATCAAGGGTGGTGGCAATACCTAGGTAGTTGTAGTTTTAAATGGCATTACAGGAATTAAATCTCCATCAAGGACAACGCGGGGATATTAGAATATTTAGAGTGTTCTAACGCAGTTACAGAATAGCATTGATATTATCTATTGTTTGTTTCCACTCAAGGTCTACTATTTCAGGTAGACAATATCGTTCACTTTCTTACATTTCGTAACTGTGTTGTCTGTTACGATTTACATCGTGTGAAGGACTTTCTTATCATAGTAAAGTAGGTAGGTACTAGGCGTTGAATGCCACCTGTCTATATTGAAGGTGTAGGGCACATGGCCCATATGTTTCGTAGGATAACTGGTAGCAAGAAATCAATTCCTAGGACAAGGTAAGCTAAAGCTACATCTTACTGTCGGACAGTGTTCGAAAAGTATGCTATTCTGGATTCAGAAGTCGCCAATGTGCTTTGATGGCACTATGGACTTCTTTGCGTCATCCTCAGTTGCCTCCCTCCGGTGGGCTACAAAGTAACTTCTACCAGCCCGGTACCAAAACATCTGTCAATGTCTAGCACCTCCGCATTCCTACCCGCGCCGATGTCTACGCTCAAAGGTTTGCTTTTTAGTGTTCCGTGCCCAAAGGGTAAAAACCGGACCCTATCATGAGAGTTTGCTGTCCGTCTGTCTGTCCGTCACGAGGTCACGAGTTCACGACGCTGTATCTCAGAAACCGTGATAGCTAGAGAACTCAAATTTGCATAGATGATGTAAGTACCTACTTCTTTTTCCGCTATACCTAACAACAAATAGGTACTAAAATAAAAAAAGGGGGATTAAATAGATATACCTATAATATTTAGTTTAGATGTAAGTATTTTTTTTAAGCAGCTTGTAGAATGACAACCCATGTCATAGAATCAATGGTTACATCTAAAGATTAAAGGTCTTTACAGACGGAAAAGAATTTTAATAGCGGCCCTCAAGTTGACGGCCCGGCCTACTTATATGGTATCATCACGCTTCTCAGTTCTGAAACAATGATTTGTACCAACACAATGCCTTTAGAATCTCATTCGCATCAAACATTCACCTGTATACTTGCAGTAGGTACTGCCTACAAGCGTTCCTAAGTTTGGTCCTCGTAGGAGGCAGACGGCCTTGTCAGTCATAGTTCATAGTGGCATTCCATAAACAATAATTATAGAGCCGTGCGAAACTGTGCGGCTCAGACGATAGCCAAGAGAACATTTCATTCGAGTATCCTCATTATTATTGACAGTTTGTAGGATGGAAGGACATAATCATTATCGAAGGTAAAGGAAGACTATAGAAAATATTAATATTCTAAATTTAGAAGAGGCACAATGTTGGAGATAACGTATGCATGCATATTGTATCCCAATTTGGACGAAGCTCTACCCCAGTAAAGCGGTGGATACTTTACTGGAGCTATCAGATCTTTCGAGGTAGAGTTTGGAAAGTTACAAGAAAATCCTATTTCACAGCGTTATCATATCCTTAAACGTGTGCTCATTGACATAGACACTTGAAAATACACTACCTAGGTAGTTTGAAAAATTATGGAACGGAGTTAAATAAACGCCTTTTATCGTCTCAGACACAACTCCTCCATTACAAAAGCTATAATATTATCCTCCATTTGACAAAGTATAAGCTACCGTGACTGCTTGAATACTAAACCGTTTCTGCCTGTAGATGTTTAAGTTCCTCTATTAGGCAGGTGTACGCAACACCAGTCATATAAATTGCGCACTTATACCTATATCTACTAATATATTGCATCCGCTCATTCTGAATGTGGTGGATGAAGGTTGATTGCAACACTTACCCTAACATAATTCGATAACATAATGTATTAATATGCTAATCGAGTTACTTTTGGCAAGCGTGTTTATTTCTGCATGATTCGTTTTCGACGGTTACACAATAAAATAACCGGCAACCTTCTAGCTTTTGCTACTAAACGATATAGCACGGAGACACGCACCGGTTTCTAATTCTAATATTATAAGAATATACTAAAACGGAATGTACGTAACTACAACTTGTACCGTTTCTTTTTATAGCCTCTAAATTCCATCCTACGTAAGTGTGCAACTTGCGAAAACGTTTACTTAATATCGTATCTATTACAGAGTTTTACATTTTGTTATAATAATGATCACAGTGCTATGAATGATTATATTTTTGTGATAAAATGAACTTAAACATTACTAACGTACAGAAATCATACCATAGATATGAAGGCAGCATCGTTAATGTTCGTGAATTTGATGTTACCAGATTGTCTTAAAACTGGTTTCCATCAGTAGCTAAATGTCACTCGTAACACCTTGTGGAGATACTTACTTACTAAGTAATTGCAGGTATCCTATCTCTAAGATCGAAGTTAAAATAATAAGGGTTCCAATAACTTTATCTTAGCCGCTGTACCTACTTACCTAGCTCAGAACATGTATTGAGGTCAGGTATTCGTGGAGAAATCCCTTATTACCGACTAAAACCACACGTTGGTTTTAGTCGGTAATGAAGGATGAGGGATGGACAGTTGCCTACAACTCCCTACGGTCGAGAATCCCGGATAAGCCCACACGGAAGGACATTCCAGGATTGGTATTAACCGCTGGGTATAATTAAACAATAAGTATACAATCATCTGTAAGGGATCCGGCCAAATCTACAAAATTGTCATTTTAAGCACGTTTGCAGCGCTTATTATGTCGCAAAAAAAAGAATTTTGTTTGTATTGCAAGACTATTGTTACCTCACGTATTATTTTACCTTAAAACATAATAAATTTCCAGTTTGGGGGAACTGGCGAAATACAAAATATTGGTGGAACAATAGGACCGTTGTTTTGGCGAGACGTGCGGCCCTTCAAAACACTGTGGGTAACTGTTGGGTCATATAACTCAGTAAAAGCTCGACCCATCCTTCGATTCCCAGAAAATGACAACACATTCTTTTGAAACACCGCCCTTAAAAACATCGGTTTTAAATTTTGAAAATAGTTTTTATAGGTAGGACTTCAGGTTTTTGCAGAGAGAGGGACATTGATTCAATGAATTTCAAAAGAATATAATATGCTAGAATCTTCCCATTAACTTCTAAATCCTATCTGCCGAGGCTGGAGTAGTATTTTAGTGTAACTGATTAGTGATGATTGATGAATTTAGTTAGTCTTATCCACTTATTTCTTACTTACCTTATGAGTTTGAAAGTGTGTCACAATACTAAAATAAATTAATAAATAAATAATGAATTATTTTGATCCTCACCTCATGCATTATCCTTCCCTTGGGCAGGTCTGTACTTACCTATATTCTGAAATATTTACACTTTTAAATCAGTAGGTAAGTAAGTACAAAGTGTTTACTTTGAACCCATTGAAGTCATGACGAGCTAGATACTATCTAAGAAAATATACACAGAAGCGGCTAACGTGGAAATGATAACAAGTGGCACTTCTCACACTGGCCGACCATATGTCAAGTGGATAGTGAAGGAAGGGTCTGTAACCTAACGCTCTTTTCCATTAATGGTCCGCACATGTTCTTAATCTCGTGAATCTTTTAAACTAATCGACGTAAAGTGCTAACACATTTTTACACGTCAGGGTCAGATCTAGTGATGTGTCTTTCTTTGTATGTGTTGTCAAGGTCTCAAATAAGACAAAATACTTTTTTTATTCTAGCATTCGGTAGTGATAGTGAACAATGAATCCTTATAGTCTTTTCATGTCCGTAGTTTGGCTACGAGACCCTTAGTTCTAGGAAAATTGGAATTTGGGACGGATATCCATGTCAGTCACGCCGATAAAGCGGCATATTTGCCAAAATATTGTAAGTTGACGAACACAGTATTTCTCAATCGAGGACGTTTGACAAACATTTGCTAAACTTTAAAGTAATTAATTACTAATTACTAATTCTTTTCAGTGTTAACTTCTACTAACCAGCTAAACGGTTGTTCCAGAGAAAGTGAAAATTCAGATCAGACCATTAAATGAGTTTTTATAAGTGTACAATACAAGTAGGTACATATACCGTCGTCCGACACTTTAGATATTGAAGTAATGATTTCATACTAACCAGCAGCTACGGAACCATTGTTCGTGACCCGACACGTACTGGGACGATTTTTGTAAATAGAATAGAACGTGGTAATTTCTAATGGAAAATTTAGTTTACTTGACTGCATGATAACGTTAAACTAAGGAGGTCATAGTATTAATTCCAGTCTTTTATGAGTAACTTTTAATCTTATCTAAAGCTACTATAGTTAATAAGGTAAGTAGGACGTTAAATGGAGTCAAACAGGTGACAAGTTTCGTAACTTTTACTTGTTGGGCACCTGAAAGTGCCGTTCTTTGATAATACATATATGCTTTGACGAATGTTCCTAAACTCATGTCGAAAATTGCAGAGTAATATTTAGATTTGACTTTGGTAGTGTAGTATACAATATTTACTTGTGTAGAATTAAATATTCACGGATAGTTCTCATTATATCACCGAGCACCTGCCTAATTATTTTATCTCTGCATCACCCTTATGTTGACTGGCAGAAAATGCCCTAAGACCCTAAGGCATTAAGTCCGCCTTGTACTCCGTGCTAAAGTTTGAAATGAATAAATATTTTTAAGTAAATATAATTAAAATTCTTTAATTAAAAAAAATAATATTCTTCGTAGAACATAAATTCCATACTTGCAGCATGGAATATAAACAAAGCATTTGCAATAATATTTTTGTGCTGACTTGCCAATTTAATTTCGTCCATTTATGTTCGAGTTCTCTTCCGTACTGAAAGACTGAAACATTAAGTAGGGTTTTTTTCCCAATCGTAGCCTGTTAGGTAGGAAACATGTGGTTTTTAGTCGGTAGGAGTCCGGCATAGCATCCTTGTAGTATTTTCTTTAAGTTAAAAGAAAAAGTAGGTAGGTACCTACGTACATTAATCTGCAGGAATTGCTGAGAACATACCAGTAAGAATAACGTTGACATTACAATCTCTACTGCCTTTCTCAGTATCCAACAATGGTTAGTTACTGGAACACCTCTGACGATCAAATCGCTATAACTATAATCATAATCGCATAACGGCTGGTTACTTGACTAGCGAAGTGCGTGGGCGCATTCAGTTCAATCACGTCAGACAACCGCGCAGTATGCCTGAGTCATGCGCACGTGCATCTACCGAGTCATGTTCTATGTCCAATTATGAGACGAATACCACCTAGTGTTACCTCTCGAGTATCTCCAAGCATTCCTGAGAGTATGTAACTCGATCTCTGTTAGGAGAGCAGGCTTTAGAAGATCACGTTCGCTGACTTCTTCTCAGAATTGTTTACTTAATAGGCTACTGATGTTTTGTAAATATCTATTATCGTTATGGAGCTCGCAAGCTGCAGAGGTTGTATTTGTGTGACTGTCAGCTGTCTTTGACTGTTGGAATTGGAGCTCGGATTGCAGAATGGTTATAGGTTTTCTCTGATGTTTGTTAGGTACTAAAAAAAATAATAGCAAAATGTGGGTGTGCAATTCACCTCTGCATACCTCTTCGGAGATTACAGACACGGTAGAAAAATACAAAAGATTTTTTTCTCCACTCTGTATACATACATATAGGGTACACGGGTGTAGTTGTATGTGTGCTTTGTGTACGTTATGTTGATATTAATTTATGTAAATATCGACGATGTATCTTAAATAACATAGTTTCGAACTAGCCCTCATGCATTCCTGGGACATCCTTCCGAGGGCTTACCCGGGGCTCCCAACCATAGGCTGTTGGGCGTTACGTGAGGTTGTTTAGTCGGTAGGCGTCCGGCATAACATCTATGAGGATTTTCCCTCACGTTAAACAAAAAATAATGCCCTCATGCATCTCCTGGGGCTTACCCAGGGCTCCCAAACGTAGTCAGTAGGTAGGGAACGTGTCGTTCTAGTCGGTAAGAGTCCGGCATAGCATCCATGACGAATGTTCCACACGTTAAAAACCCTCATGCATCTCTAAATCTCCCTCTTTCTCTATCTACTTCTTACTTTCTATCCATTGCCTACACTTAACACATATATACGTTGTTTTAGGATTCCGTATCCTGAGGGTAAAAATGGGACCCTATTACTGGGACCCCGTTGAAGGTTGAAGTTCTTTATAATGTTACCATGTTGGTGGCTGAGATCTATGGCTATATGCCGTACAAAGCGTACTTGACAAACGCTTACGGAACATGGAAGTAGCAAAACAGCGGGTAGTTTTGGTAGGTATTCAAATAAAGAAACAGAACGTTACTTACATATTAAATGTAAAAAAAATAATTATGTACCCTTAATTAATTCAACAATTACATAGCTCATTTAGGTAAGTATTACTTCAGTGTTGTATGCGACGAATTACAATATGTTTAGCCCATTCTTAAGAGCCTACCAGACGCCAAATTGTTGAAAGAAGATAGAAGATATACATTTTAGTGTGCAAGACAGAGAGAGATGCGATCGGTTTTTGTGCGTTTTTAACGAAATAAATTAATTATAAAAAAACTACCTATAACCAATATTAAAAAAGTGGTCTAGTGCAAATGAAGGTTTTACTATTGTCTATCTTATAAATATTTTATATTATAAAAACAACTTAAAACTTATGAGATCTAGGTTAAAATTTCAAGAAATTGAAGTATTTTCAACACAAAAATCTATCGAGGATTTTATCAGCAATCGTGTTTTTAGCATAGTGCGTTTTTAGTTTATGAACTGAAGTTGTCTGTGTTAAAATTTTTATTCATTAGACCTCACGAGTCCTGAGATCTAGATCAAGGTAATAGTCTATTTTGGCGTCATACAGACTCTTAAGTTATTACCTATAGGTAGCGCGGCAAATAGCTTTTCTAATACATTATAACTATAATTTAGGTACTACTTTTACTACTATAAAATTTAATAACCTTTAATTAATTCAACAATTAGCTCATTTCATTTGTATAATATAGGTAAGTATTACTTCAGTGTTGAATGCGACGAATTACAATTTGTTTAGCTAGCCTATTCTAAAGTTATATAACTAGGTAATGCGGCAAATAGCTTTTTCTAATACATTATAACTTACTACATTGACTACATTTTGTTGCGTAAATTATAATAATACCAGCTTGTCTTCAAAAACAATAATAAACCATTCTTTTGACGGTTTGAGAAAGTAACTTGGTGCCTAGTAATATAATAAAATACTTTTTACATAAAATGCGTTTGTTCAGTAGTATGAATACGAAACTCAATTTAAATATAGTAGTAATCTGATATAAATCTACATGTCGACATAGCTTGCAGAGTATGCGTTTTGAAGTGGCTGCGGACTGCCCACATATGTAGAAGACTGCCCAAGTGCCCACATTATGTAGAAGACTCGATGCACGGCGCGAAAGACTTCTAGAGTGGAGACCAAGTGGAGACTCGTGGGATAAGACAACAACCCCCGTCTACAATTCTAGATGGACCGACGACATAAATAAATTCCAGCACTGGACTGCCATTTCAATATTTCATTTGATTGAAGCTGGTGCAATGCAATAATAAAATGCAATAACAAAATGGAAGCGCTCTTGGCCCCGCGGACTCAGTGCTCTGTAAACTATAACTGTAGTAAGCAACTTTTACTATGGCCAGTCCTTGGATGGGTGACCATCCATGTGACCACTTTGTGACATTTATTTGAGCGTTTCCGTGCTGCGGAAGGAACGTTAAGCCGTTGGTCCCGGTTGCCAGTAAAATTGAAGGCCTATTTGGAGGCTCGAAAAAGTTCAACAGCAGGCAGTCACAACACAACCCTGCGCCTGTCTATCTCAACACGGCAATACGACTCACCACCTATTACGTGGGACGAATTCTAAAAAAAGGTTAAATGTGGGCGTATAATATGCCTCTGCCTACCCCTTCGGCGATAAAAGCGTGACCATATGTAAGTATGAAATTTACTGTAAGTTAAAAAACCCTATTTACTAGTCTAGAGTGAAGCAAGTTCAATGGTATTGCATGAGACATTGGTCACGGTAACACTCAGCTAATGAACAATTACTTTTACGACTACATAAACTGTGACATGTGACATAGGCACATAGCGTACCTACTACGTGCGTAGTTATGGCAGCCGTGACTGAGTCACACTGACGCATTTTGTTCTCAAAGCAATTTCTACCATTGTCGTAAGCTATGTTATGTACTGTACTAACTTCACACTCTCATAATCCATCGATATTAATTCGTGTTATGCTTTGAATTCAATTAATTTGCGTTGAAATATTACTCTTGTTCACCTCATGCGGTTTCGCGGAGCTGCGCTAGTAGGCCCGGGAATAAGATATAGCCAATGTCTCTCGTGGAAAGTGTAGCTTCCCAGTAGTGAAAGAATTTTTCAAATCGATTCGGTAGTTTCGGAGCCTATTCAATGCAAACTATAAACAATCAAATTTTTCTTCTATAAATATTTGTATAGGCACTTACCTACCTACTTATTTCAAATTTCTTTGGCCTTACTATTATCAAAACTCTTCATCGTAAGGCTGTCATTGCTTCGGTCATTGGCAGTTACTTACGTAACCATTATTTTAATTTGTAAAAAGTGTAGGTAGTGTTTTGTTCATTAATTATGTAATATTTAGTACATTGACATTTATTATATTTATGCTAAATATAACAAAACAAAAATAAACTAGGTAAAATAGTTAAAAGAATTTACAAGACTTTAGAATTAAATGATACCTAAGGCCAATATTTGATCGAAGAATTCCAATATTGTTGATCTTAGTTCAAGGATCGAAGAAGATTTTCGTACTTATAAGAAAATTTGGCATGAAACACTGTCGTTGATAATTTATACTTACTAACAATACCTTTAGAATTAACATAACTAGGTAATGTAAGTATTTAGTAATACATACTTTAAAAATAGGTACTTATTACTTACCATGTAATAAAATATTATGTTTTGTATAAATAATAAAGGCATTCGCTTAAACAGGTCATTGCCTTACTGTTGGAGTTTTAATATAAGTGAGTTATTCAAGTAGTATGATTTAGTAATTTCATTACAATCTAGATAAGATCTATACTAATAACTATTTTCCTGACGTAAGTTATTACATATTTGTTTAAATAATATTTCAAAGCTATTAAAGTATTAACTCAACACTGGTATTCAACAGAAATAATGTCTCAAGAGAGAATGTATGTTGGCATTGATATATGGAAGCGAGACGTGGCCAAGTGGCCACGTCTCGCTTCCATATATATCGCTTCCATATATATATATATAATTGGTCCTAACTGAGTGGTTCGCTGTGGAGTGTCCGTTCGTGATAAAATCCACAACGAGGAAATCCGAAGCAGGACCTGGGTCACCAACATAGCTGAGAAGATTGCCCCGAAAAATTCTTGAGTGACGGCCACATACCAGAAAACGCAGTGCGGGTATGCCTCCCGTAAGATGGACAGATGACCTAATAAAGGACATGGGAGCCTTCTGGATGGCGGGCTGCACAAGACCGAACACTGGCGATCCTTGGGGAAGCCTATGCCCAGCTGTGGGTGCCAAATCGGCTACAATGATGATGATGATGATGATGATGATGAAGAACAGAAGCAGTAGCAATCAAATTCTTTGTTTAATAGTGGTGCACAGAGACTTAATATTATTAGATGCAGAGATATGTTATGAATCGACAACATGCCTCGTTAAAACGGCCGCTTTAACATGATAAACAGGAGCATTTAATGTACATTTACTTTCAAGTGGATATATCTGTTTCATTTATGGTACAGCCATAATGGAGTATCGCATCGTTAGGCATTGAATAGGCGCTCTGCCATTGAACGTTTAATGGTTCTCAGTCTTGCAGCGAACTATGCTCAAAAACTTGAAGAATTTTTTGACCATAAGCCACAACCCATAAGTATTATGGGGAATTACACTGTAGAATTTCCTACGATGCAGCAATGGTCCTATTGGTCCTGGTGCGACTAACGCTCTTCGAAATTAGAGAAAATATGAAAGCACGATCAATTTTCCTCGGGACGGGAATACTATGGTGGAATGCTAGCCAGTAGGCTCTGCAGGCTTAGCTAGTTCGACTTGCTCTCGCTAACGTTCTGCTGAACTTTGAAGCATGCGTAGAAACCTAACAAAGAGCGTCACGAGATTGACTCAAATACCAAGCAGTCAGGGCTACTTTTGCGACTATCTGAATCGAATGGAACTGGAGAAAAAGCACTGTGGTTCCGATCGGGCTTCCGCCCAGCACGTTGGAAGGCGTTGAGTCCTTAAGACAACTTGATATATGATATCAAAGATATGAGCAGATCTTTGAAAGGTCATGTCTTCAAATATCTGTCATGAAACTACAATACCCCATTGATGCTTGTAATTGCCCTGCTTCTACTAATGACACAAACAGTATCTAGCGACAATAATAGCCCAAGAACTAGCCCATAGTAGTGATTCATACCACTTTGTTTGTTTGTTCTCGTACACATTTGCGTGAGATCGTTTGATCTTGGTTTTAATTGTCGGCTTAAACGAAGTGTACCTCATGGGATTGTGTAAATTATTTGGCTATAACATAGAAATCGTTCGTTATTTATTTTGACAGTCCCTCTTTGTTCGCCAGAGTTCCCTGTTAAGTATATGGGTTTAAATTAAAAGACGAAATTGATAGAAAAATATTCGGTCCAAGAATTTTAGTCTAGAAATCTCTCTTTAGAACAAGACAAGGCTCGAAATTACCCGATGGTAGTTTTTATTGTTCCATATTGCCGACTCTTACTATCCTGTTATTATCCTCCAGCAAGAATAGGTACCTACCTAATGATAGCTTCCTTTTAAGTTTTAAGCATCTGGAACAGGAAATGCGTAATTTACCATGTCACGCAATGTGTCTACTCACGTATATTTTAGTTGAGGAAAATGTATGCCTGATTCACCCCACTTCAATATACGACATAGGCAGTTGTCCTGTGGTTTTATCCAGAACGGAATTGTGCCTAAATAATAAGTCAATATTCGCTATTGTAGCATTGTGAGTGCAATAAACAACTTTTCAATATTTGAGCTTTTGCTAGAAATAAAGATGGGAATAATCATTGGTACATGCAGACTATGACCGTAGTCGAGCCAGAGCCATTTTTGAAGGAGAATTAGGAAGAACCAAAATTCGGAAAATTACAGAACTCCCTCTTTTTGTATTTCTCTTCTCGTAGGCGGTTTGAGTTATTAGAAGAAGACATAAGTATTACTTCCCTATTGCGGGCGTTCATGACATTAGATAGGTATGATGAGGCAAGACTAACTCTTGAAATTGTTTCCGAATTTCCGATTCTGTCTGCCCCAAAAACTGAACCAAAATATATAACAATATTTAACGGTTCCAAATTTAAATCCATCTCCTTTTCGCCGAAAGTGAGACAAGGATGAAGCGAGGAAAAAAAATGTCCGGAGTCTATTGTGTCGAAGACGGCAGGTACCAGTTGTTGTCATGAATAATTATGGAGTTTGGGGATGTGGCATGGAGCCATGCAATAGTGTTGTTCCTTTTATTTACCATCCTCTTAGCAGGACAGGTGGCACTTAGCGATTTTGATTGCATACTGAGGAGTTAGTCCAAGATACGTGATGCACTTTGAACGTTTCATTGAATCATTCAGTCCATAAGTATTAATAATTTGATTTGTTTAAGTTCGGGCTAGAAAACATTGTACAAAATAATGTTGCCCAATAAGCACCTAATTTTAATTTAAAAAACCTACATCGAGATATAAAAACATCTTTTTTTGAAGTCTAAAAAATGGCATAAAACCTAGCAGACGCTTACGTAATTCGTACCTAATTGCCATAAATACTTTTAATTTCTACAGTACAACGATTTTAAATTATCCAATATTAATCACATTACGAGCGTGGTAAACGGTCTTAATCTGATGATGATATAACAATAGGCAATAGAACATTACAATTTGGACAAAGTTCATAGTTACTTGGTTGCACCATACAAAAAATACATTGCCTAGCTGAAATTGTTCACATTCCGCAGTTTATGTAGTCAAGGCCGCATATCATTGCACGGATTATAAGTACCTACGGCCCATTAAAAAGTTGCGTAGTGGTTTGATGTTCAAATTATAGTTATCAATTATTGATTCTTTATACTTCCACGTACCATTTTAAGTAAGACATGATTGCAGGTACCTAACTTTCATTCTTTTATGACTTGACAAAATTTTGAAACTGCCCTGGTAATTGTAGTACCTACCGTATGTAGAGCAATCTAAATTCTAAGGATATACAAACACTCAGATTAAAAGAATAACGATAACAGTTTTGTACATCCATCTTCAACATACATGTAGGTCACCAATCACAATTCATCATACCGCCTATAACATAGTGATTTCACTATCACCATCGCTGACTTCCGTTAAGACTAATGCCATAATTATAGCTTAAAAACCGTAGCTCCACTCTCCTTCCTGGCTGTATAAAAAATCTACCTGTTTGTTTCTCTACTCAGGTAAAACCTCCAGCAGTCGGGGATTCGATATAAAGTCCTTTTTACGATCTCTCTATCTTTTTTCAAACTACTCGATTATAACAAAAACTATGACTTTTTGTCGCTACTCGAATCCATCCGATCTCGAGATTAGAATGGATTCCATGATGAAGTATCGTGATGGATAATTCGATATTACTAGTCGTTAGTGCCGGTGTACACGGTTACACGTCACGAGTTGTTGGACACGACACGTCGCCGTGCATTCGCCCAACAGCGTGATTAAACTTTAATCTATTATTGCCTGCAAAGGGACAATGAGAATAAGTATATTAATTTAAGTGTCATAGAACCTTCATGAAGGCACATGTTTAGCGTTATGTGTGAGGTACAAATGCACATAAATATGCACAGTTAAATAATTATTACGTAGACTTCGATCAAGTAAAATAAACGTAGGTGACTGATATTGTCAGTCTGGAATATTTTCAAAATTACGGTTAGAGAGATTCGTAAAACTTAGATCATAGAGATTCTTTAGGGTTGAATAGCGATGGTAGACATACACCTGATTTAAGTCGTCTGAGAAAACTAGTCTGTATAATGATGCATACGGTATTAAGCATTGGATAATATACCCAGGCTATGATATATCATGGCAATGTGTTAACAAAACAGCCACCCACTTTTTTCACACAGATATCGCATTTGGTGTCGTATGCCGCCACATCCTTTGTTTCAAGTTGCAAAGCATTCCCAGTGGTCAGTAAAGTATTCTTTGCTTTTTATTATCGTAAGTACGTCATAGGGTTCTTCCACTTTATTACCTGATTGAGTGTCAGTAGGTAACTAGATATATTATCTTTTTTTTTTACGAGAATACCTACCTACTTTATAATAACACTAACTAACGCATTAGAAGGAAATCCTTGTACCTACCTAACATTTTTTTTTCATAACATAGATATGATTTATGTAATGCAGTCTCTAAAACATCTAAATATGTTTAAAATTAATAAATAAAATTAATTAATTTAAAACGTCGTAATTTTTTCTATATACTTAATTAAAAATGTTTTACGAAATCCTTAATTAGAATAAATCGGCAAGACACTGTATTAAATCTTTTTTTTTAAAGATGAATGGCAACTGTAAGGAAATAATCTATTTTAAATACATGTTTTAAAACAAACTTCAAACAGATCCTTTTAAATCTCGTGTAAATCGGCACTTAATGTCATAGAGCTGTGGTAAATGTCTTTCGTTCTCCGATCATTCGCTAGACACTTTTTATTCGGCGTGGTAATTGTTTGTAGGGAGGGAAGCAGCCCTTGGAATGTTACCTGCCGTCCTACTTCAATTTATAGAGATAATGCTATTGCCCTTCCTGTCTAAAGATGATACAGGACTATTTTAACTTTTTGTTCATGTAAAGTTGTAGCACTGGTTTTGTTGATAAAAAAAAGCATCTTAACAAGTTTCGCTGCCCGTGTTAGTGGGTTAAATTATGTCTTAGTGCTATGGTTATTTAATTACAAAATACTTTTCTCCTTCCTTTAACCTTCAGAAACTTATAATCCAAATTTCTTGAGTTATTTTGGCACGATAGAGCGTGACAATAACAAAAAAAATACAAAGGAACAAATCGGAGCGTGATACAAGGCACATTCATTGTTTTAGTTACCATTTCAATGCATTATCGATATCAATCTGTGTTGCACTTGGCAATCGTCGGTTGATGACGTAGCACACAGGCGTGGTGCATGGAATTCCTGCTCGCACAGTTCCCTGCGTTTTGCATTGCAATGTGCGTGGGCAAAGCGCTTATTATCAAGTATTTACCTTCGTTTCATCACAGCCAGTTTGCACTATCGTGATAATTATTGCAAAACATTCTTGGCAAATACAAAAAGGTAATAATACTTCAACTTAATGTAGCTCTATAAATCGTTCGCATATACATAATATTGTGTGATTCAGTTTCCTTCCTTTAACATGATTCAAATGCTTTGATTATAAATTTACTTCACAAATACTCTTGGACAATTTTGTTATTGTATAAGAACTTGTGTTTACGATTCATAATAAAGTGGAATTATGTACTAAGATTGGTGTAAAGTTCACCACGGAGGGCGTTAACCCGTGTAACCTCCTGCTAAGTTCCAAGTTGGGTATATTTTAGAATTTTTTGATTTTCAGTCCCACTGTTAACCAGAAGAGTGTGTTCTATATCTATAATGCCTACGCAGTGTGCTGTAGGCAAATAAGGATGAATAAGGATGGCTCTAATTTTGAATATCAATTCACACTGTACTGTACAATTGTATATATCACATTCAGTACGTGTAACTGTAGCTCAATACATTCAGTGCTCCCTTTGTTTAACTCCAGTTACAATAATAACACCGTCCACGCGATAGCAGTGGAACAAAACAAGTAGCTGCAACAATGAGAGAGCTGTGTGTGAAACTGTGAAGTGTTCGAGTACACAACACAGGTATACCGGCACCGGCAATCTACTGCCTGTGTAGGTAGTCCGAAAGTTGTAGGGTTGGCACTTGGCACTTGACTAGAATATTGGTAATTTTTTTATATTTCAATATTATATGACATTCTGACAACGCCGTCTCGCTAATTTAAACTGATATAAGCTTCTGCTATGGCTATGGGATGTATATAACAACTGATAAACATTTAGGACAAACACCCAAACTCCGAAACAAACATTAGCTTACTGCCCATTTTAGGACATTTTACCAGTTTTATGTTGTGAGGTGATGTTGTGTTGGTGACGGAGTATGTAGGGTGCCGTAAAAGGCAACTGGGGGGGGGGGGGGGAGGTACCTGCTGCATAGATAGGGAAAATATAAACTAAATGAAATAAAGTATAATATCAATAGTATGGCCAGCTTGGCCAAAATGCTCCTCTTTTTGCCTGGAAGAAATTGCTGTGTGCAATAAGGCCGCCCATTGTATCTAACTTTACAACCTTCTGTATTTCTGTACCTTGTTATTTTGTAGTTAGTACAATAAAGCATATATCTATCTATCTATCTCTTTATGTTTATGTGATCTTTGGGGAAGGCCAGCTGCAGGCGTCAAATCTACTGAGATAATTACGATTAAGAGTGGTGAGCTATTCTCATATTGTTTGACAAATAAGGCAAAATTTAAGTTGCACAGAAATTCATAGAATATTTTGTAGGTGACAACCCTTTGATACGTGATAGCCTAATTCCGCGAGACAAACGCAGTATCATCATTCTTAAACGTTTGCATTGTAATACGACAGTACTTTTGTTACTAAATTAGCGTGAGAAATATGCACTATTTTGAGACCTATCATGTCTTTATCTCAAGTAAATTCAGATGCAGCGGAATGAATTTCATTATCATTCTGAGTGTACTGCTCTAATCTTTTTTATCTGAATCCTGATACATTAGGAATGTACCTACTATCATAAACTTCATTTCGGAAACTTATCTCTGAAATCTGAATCGATCTTGGTATTTATACTGACCTTTCTACTTCTTATACTAATAAACATGTCATAGAACTTATAGGTTTAACACAAATAGGTATATGTTCTATAGTTGCACTCAGTCGTGATGAGGGAGTATGATGTGATGTGAGGTTTTGTCATGTTGATCTCACTGTTAGCTTCCACGGAGTTACGCACCTTTGAGATACATTTATTTTTCGTACCCTTTCTTTCATAAATGCGAGACAAGTTTTTCTTTCTTTCCTCTCAAAACTCAACCTTTTTTTAACGTGTGGAAATCCTCATGGATGCTATGCTGGACTCCTACCGACTAAAACCACATGGTGCCCTTACACCCAACGGCCGGGAGTCCCGAGTAGGTCCTCGGAAGAATAAAACTAGTGCCCGACATAAACCTAGGTACCTTCTAAATAATTTCATATCTAATACACCTGGGTGATGTATCGTACGTAACCTATCTCTTAAGTTTCACATTCCCATTCCCACCCAACGCAGATAAGAGGCTTATCAAAAAAATTGTTGAGTGTGTTCCAATTTATTTGACCGATAATAAATATATGGAATTTGATTCCGACCCAGAAATAAAATAGCAAACCCTTATCCATTATCTTGTTTTATGACTCTGTGATAAAAAAAAATGGGGCAGTACCTGCACATCACTCGTTGTTTCTTTTATTATTTTTTTTTCATTCTGCTAAGGCGGAATACAAGCATACCGCCGTCACCGCATCCTATAAGCCTGATCCCACCATCTCCTTTCCGATCCCGAACAACGCGTGCCGGGTAGAGATGCCACTCATACACAGTGGAGAGAGTTTTCGCCAGAACCGAGCGTTTCAAAAGATCGTTCCTCTGTCGAACTATAAAAACATGGACTGACCTGCCCGCACACGTTTTTCCCTCATCTTACAATCCCGGGTTCTTCAAGAGGAGCGTGGAGAGGCACATCACAGGGCCGCCAACTTGAGGGCCACTGTCGAAAGTCCTAAGGACTGTGAGACTGGCCCCCAATCGCTAGATACGCCACGGCTTACCATCAGGTTGTTGGCGACGTCAATTTGGCGAGCTGAATATAAAAAAAAGCAATCATAAAATTAACAGTGTTCAATGTTTCTATCACTGTGTCGTAGTTATGCTGAAAGTTCTAACTATAATGATTTATCGTTTTCTTCAACCATTTTCACCTTTATAGTAAGAAATGCTTACTGACATTCATATGAAGTTTTGATTTTTATAAATCATTGGTATTGCTTGCCTATCAGCTAAGCTTCAGAAATTCCAACAGACGTAACACGAATTAACCATTGTACTCAGTACTGTTTGTTTGAATATTCTAAGGATTATGTTATGACTTACTTTTTGAATGACTGTTCACGAAATCGATGACAAACAGACACACCCATAACGTGGGCACCAATTGACGTAAAATGAGTAAGTACTCATACGTACAAAACATCAGTTATTATGTTTTCATAAAACAGCATTGACTTGAAGAAAGCTATTGTGTTTATGCCATTTACAAAGTGTCTATGATTAAAAACTTACCCGTTTCTCTATGGTTTATATACCTGTCTCGCTCTCGCCAGCGTGTGCCGTCTCCTTCAAACGGCACTCTTGTTTTGACAGTGTCAGGTTGACAGCTCAAATTTCATAGCGTTGTGATTTTTGCCGCGCAAAGAATCAAAAATTTTCCCTAAGTGTAGAAAATTGGAAAAACCATTGAAATATAGTTTTTCTAGTGTGAAAATATCAAACAGCGTAAATAAAAAGCGTTTCAGTAGTTAAAAAGCGTTTTGGACGTGTTTTGTACTAAGTCCGAAATAAACGACGCAGGCCGGGTACGTTCCGGAGGTGATCAGTGAGAATTTCAAATAAGTTCATTATCCTCGGAGGATGAATATGACTTAGCATCACCTCCTCCAAACAGTAGAAGTAATTAAGCTGTACCCAAGTAAGTACAATCCAGTTATTACAAGTTCATACGATTTACATTACGACCGTGAATGTTTTTCATGTTTTGTTAGATCAAGTGATACCTACTGAATTTTTCCCAATTATTATCGCGTTAACCTAACCTGCAGACTGGTACTCATACTTCTGCACATCTTGAAACCAATTCATCGACATCTTGTTGAGACATCCGTCCACATCTTCTCGTAATTTATCTTTGGGCGAGCACAAAGTTTGATCAAAGACTGATATAAATTACAAGAGTTATTACAATTAGATGAAACTGATTCAGCCTCTTGAAAAGTTATTTTATACAAGAAGGCCTTTCCGACAGACCTTGCGAGTCCAGAGGTTCTAGGCCTCAAACAAAATAAAGAAGTTTGCAATGATAACAAGATTATACAGATAATACAGAGACTCATATTTAAAAATGAGGTGGTATTCAAAGTTTTAGTAATTGGTTAGACATCTAAGAACAAGACTATCTAAATATTGACTCATTGTTATGACTGAACTTTTAGTTCAGACTTACAGTTTCAGAAAAATCCTGAAACTGCAGTAACTATTTCACTTGAATGAATTCTTACACTTACCAAATAACTATTTGTGAAAACAAGGTTGAGTGTAGTAAAGTGTGACTTTTAATAGCCCACAATTAAAAACAATTCGGTTTTTGAAACAAATTTACAACTCGCATAACTTCAATATCAAACCATAAATTTTTGAGGTTGTCTCATGTCTCAAAAAATTGTGCTCACCTACACGCCAAGGTGCTAGCTATTACATATTGAAGTTAAATATTGGAGCTACATACAGCAAATTTACCATAAAAATATATTAATGGAAACACCTCGGAGGTGTTATGATTATAATACTTACATCTATTGTGAACAACTTAAAGCAATCAAATATTCTTTGTCAAATGTTTTTAGTAAAGAAGTCATATGAGAGACTAGGTACAATCTAGGACGGGCAGTAAAGCCTTTTCTAGTTGATATTTCAGACTAATTGCAACTAAAGAATTGATTGGCTTGTGGAAATAGATGCTCATTATGCTTGTATTCACTTGACAATTATTGCACAGGAGTTTCACAAATATGTGGTATCACAACCTCCCTTTGACCAACGTTCAACTCTAAAAGATGTTTTTTAAATTCAAATTGGTGAAATTGGATCGCGGAGATCCTAAGTACCCAAGGATTTTTGAATTGTTTATCATAATATAACATGATGAGCCTTTCAGGAAGCGGAGACAATAAAATTGTGAGTAGGGGGTTGGCACATAGTTTATCAGAAATCTGTGTTAGAAATTTCTCAGGAAATAGAACATCCCAGTACAAAATTGAGTCGGACTTAAAAAGAAAAGATAGTTATTGAGAATTGAGTATGTAATTGAGTTGCATTTGTTTATAATGAAAAAAAAAAAAAAAAAAAAAAAAAAATGCCGAGCGGACGGTGCCTTTTCTGTCTGATTTCCCCAGAGAGTTTGTTTAGTTCACTGAACTTGGCAAACTGCTTGTCTTTATTGCCCTCAATTGCAATAATTTCTTGGAAAAGTTCAAACAGAACAAGCCGCACTTAAAGAGAAGGCTATCTCTCTTACAAAGGTCATTGTGGTTGGTAACTAGACATTGTATGGTACTGTTCTGTACATTTAACAGCAGATGCAGCGGATGCAGGCTGAGGTGCCCACTTAAATGACACATCTGTCAAAATAATGGGCTTAATAGTGTATGCAACCATAAACCGTCAGCGGATGACAGTGTCACACATTTTCTTTTAACAGCAGATGCAGCGGATGCAGTATGAGGTGCCCTGTTAAATGACACATCTGTCAGATAATGTGCTTACCAGTCCAGTGTAGACAACCATAAACAGTCAGCGGATGACAGCGTCACACATTTTCTTTAACATCAGATGCAGCAGATGCAGGCTGAGGTGCCCAGTTAAAGACACATCTGTCAAGGTAATGGGCTTAATAGTGTATGCAACCATAAACAGTCAGCGAATGACAGTGTCACACACTTTCTTTTAACATAAGATGCAGCAGATGCAGGCTGAGGTGCCCAGTTAAATGACACATCTGTCAAGGTAATGGGCTTAACAGTGTAGATAAACAGCGAATGACTTCAAAGGATGCACACATACTCCATACAGATAGACAATAAAACCCTTGTTAAATGAGGGAGAAAGTCCCTTGCACTGCTGAAACCCAGCTTCCGAAGCTCACAGGGCAACTGCAAATAGCTCTGTCACTTATCTCCCGGAGAGGCTAAACGGAAATAGTGAAGTTTAAAGAGGTTGCAGAATACTACAGTGGCAATTTCTTCCCCAGGCCGCGGAGGCTATGTATGATACGTGGGGCGTCCCAGATACGATTTGTTCGCATCAAATGAGTTGGCTGTTGTACAAGAATATGCAACTCTATCCTCTTTTTGTTTTTTGACATTTTCAGTTGTCATTCGGATTTTCAGTTGGGCTGGGCATTCCACCCACCCAACGTTGTACAAGAGTTTGTAATTCTAGACTACATTTTCAGCCATCATTGGGACTTAGTTGGGCTGAGCATTCCACCCACTCAACTTAATACTGACAGTGTTAACTCTCCTAAATCATGCGAAAGGAACATATGTTAGTTCCTAATAGCATCAGAGTGGAACTTTAATTTGGGCTGGGAAATCCATCTACCCAAATTAATAATAAGAGTGTTAGCTCTCCTATATCATGTAAAAGGGACATAGTTCCTAAAAACATCAGAGTCAGAATAGAGCTCTTTACTGCCGGATTTGCAGACCAGAGTCCGAGCAGAACTGATCCCAATGAATGATCTGCGGAAGGTCTTAATAGATCAGGATACAGGCACATACCCTCCCTAATTCGACAAGGACGGGAGGGGGGGGGGGGGGTTGACAATAAATACACAAATTGGTCTGTTTTAGAACAAGTTTGCTAGTAGGCAGTTGGTGACAGTCAACTTTTGCAACTTTCAACTTTTGCATGTTCTCCAATAGAAAATTACCTAGGGTGGTGTCAGACCAATCAGGTTATCCTGAAGTTGCCTGTTTGTCAACAAATGGCTCTTTCCTTTGCAATATTATTTATAGAAGGTAAGTTGACATGATATATCTTACCAACTTGTGTAAAGTTGGCTATCTCAACATATTGTGCTAAAACGGATTTAGACATTTCAAAGAAAATTATCATTAAGAGCAATCACTCTGGCTAGACCTGAAACAACAGAACTCCCAGTAGGGGAATGTAGCTGTCAGTTAACTGGCTAAGAATTTCATCTTATTCTTTGAAATTGTCAGGAGGATAACATCAATTACTATGTTAGTCTCAGATCGCAGATTTCAGGTCAAGGATATAATGAAATCATATTGCAGCCTAAGTTCAGGTCAAATACTGATTCAAGTACCCATTGGCAATCTGGCTGGTTGCTTTATCAACAATCTGACCATTATATTTGTCCAGTTAGACAAATTAAGACTATAATGAAAAAGTTAGTGAATCATTTTCTATTTATTGAATTCTGTATTAATCATGGTACTTGCCATGAATGAAAAGTCCACATTTTTTATTTATTAACATATTTTAATTTTTTATTTATAACTAAGCAGGTAGACTTCAACCAGTCTCAAGAAAAATAGTTGCAGGTTGTATTTTTAGAGAGGCTAACATTAAAGCCCCAACAGTTACAATGTCAATGCTAATTTATTGCAAGCAATATTTGGTTATTTGATTTAGTGTGTACTTATAGAGACGTAGTCCCGCCTTTGACCCTGGAGAGGTAGGCAGAGATACACAAATAGTAAATTGTAACCTACATTTCATTAATTAATGCAGTTTCCTTCTCTTTTAACAACACAGATAGTGTTGTTTTGAGTCAAATATCTTCACAACTTTATTATTGACACACATAAGTATTTACATACTTTATGTTTTTATTTTTAATAATTTAAACTTAAAAGTTAATTCGAAGAATTAAGTTTAACTAAATTTAGTTTATTATTGGGTTATTTTCAATAATAATTATGATTTTAAATAGACAATCTTTAAAATACTATTTTAAATTGACATATTACCTACTAATCATCATAGCGTTTGTGCTCTCTACCAGCAGATACCAAACAGGTCTTCAAGTCAATGCTGTTTTATGAAAACATAATATAACTGTTTTGCATTTAAACAAAACAGGTATTATGTATGAAATAAAACAGCATTGAAGCAATGCTCTTGCTGGTAATCTTTGAAGACACTATGAAATTTGAGCTGTCAACCTGACACTGTCAAAACAAGAGTGCCGTTTGAAGGAGACGGCACACGCTGGCGAGAGCGAGACAGGTATATAAACCATAGAGAAACGGGTAAGTTTTTAATCATAGACACTTTGTAAATGGCATAAACACAATAGCTTTCTTCAAGTCAATGCTGTTTTATTTCATACATAATACCTGTTTTGTTTAAATGCAAAACAGTTATATTATGATGCATGCCACATTGAGTTCTCGTTTTAGGGTACCTGAGAAAATGGAACCAGAGATACCTATTAGTATAGTACTGTAAGCAACTATTTAGTAATCTGTGCTGTAAGCCCGAATCGCAGTTGGTTGCAGTAATAGGAAATCACAGCGATTGTACGAGTTTTGCGTTATCTTCATTTTAATTTCCCCTCTCTCAGTTTATGTAAATTTTCAATACCTAGCATCTCGGATTCTGATGAATTGGTTACCAAGGACGTGTTCATAATTCCTCCCAGCATCCATACCAAAAAATACCCAAATAAATCGTTACATTCGGAAAATATAAGTATTTATGTGACTGTGACACCGCATAGGATACTCCTTTCTGCATGGCCTATGATACCAGCCACCAGCCAACTAAGTAACACGGAACTTACCATAAGTTGCTACTGGGTAAACCAGCTTTTTACCACTTTACCTCTTGGAAACAATTCCAAGCATTTGCAATAGCCCTCTTCACCTAGCCGTACACACATTTCTGTCCTTTTTTACATCATTATAACGGGGCTGGTTGCAGTTAGTAATTTGCGTCGCATCATCAGATGTTAATTAAACTTGTAGGTTTATTAGGTCTTTTATAATCCACGTATTAAAAGAGTATTACAGAAGATATTAATAAGACACTATACAATTTGAAAATATTACCGTTTTTATCTCATGTGACATTACTATGAAATCATAGTACGGTGTGCAAAAAAGTAGCTGTGCATAGCGGAATTTAAATTTATTATTTAATATAAATTGTAATCGCTTTCTTTAAGTACACCTTTATACAGTAATAAGAAGATATTTTAATGTAATTCCCTTTCCACTTGATTTTTTTAGGTATTTATGAACATTAAAAATCTTGTAATGGGATAAACGCATTTTAAGTCTGAAACTTTAAATGCGTTTGTCTCAGTACAAGATTTTTAGAGATAGTTGGTTTTCGCAATATAACGGCATTTTAATCTTTTTATAGTTCTGATCTTCTGATGACTATGGATCTAGTGCACATGCTAGATAATTAATCAAAAAATCTACACAAAAACACCCTAAATTAATATTCTGCTATAAAGTATTATTACGCATGTGGCATGCATATTTGACACTAACAAAAACATTTAAATTAAATTACTTTAAATATTAATATTTTTTAAAATACTTTATAAGTGGATAAGTTGAGAGTATTCTATAGGTCTTTTCCTGAATATTTATAACGAATGATGCAGTTACGATTTTAATGCTAAGATATAATCTGCAATATTCCACAGAATAGTGCTTTAAATTTAACTATCTAAATATTTCTATGTGACGGTTTTATGTAAATAACGTTATAAAAGTAATGTAATCTGAATTTGTTCCGTAATTGTGTCGTGCTTACGGGAGGCTTACGTCCAGCAGTGGCCGATTTTATTTGTATCATTGGGTTTATCTGGAATTGTGATAAATGCCAGATCACCCAAATTAGTTATTTAATATTATTTCGATAGTAGCGTGACGAGCATTCTAACATATCATGTCATTGGTATGTTTCAAAATAGATCAAATGAGAGCTTTAGCTACTAATCCTCTCATGAGTTATTTACAACTTATCTTGTTTCATACTCTTTTGCCTATATCTATACTAATACTAATTATGAATAATATTATAAAGATTTGATTGTTTGTTTGTATGTTTTTCAAAATTCTTTCACGCTTGGGAAGTTACACTTACCCCGGTGAACTTAGGTAATATTTTATTTACGTCTTGCCACGGGAACGGGAGCTACGCGGGTGTAACAGCGAGCATGACGTCCGTTAGTTTAAAAATAATACTGAAATTATTTTACTTTTAGATACTTTGATTTTTGGCTTTTTATTCAAGTGAAGTATTGACCCTGTCGTATTTTAACTAGGTACCTATCAGAAGAATTAAACTCTATTACTGGGTGAAAAAATATCGGAATAGATTTTTTCTAATGATCTTTTATCTATATAGTTTTTAATCGTAAACAGTAGACTTCTAGAAAGCGATATACCTTGTACCGTATTGTACTACAGACCTATAACTCTAACCTAATAGTAAAGACACCACTTTCAATTTCTCTCCCACGATCGGTCACCCTCTGCTGGTCACCCTGAACAAAATGTTAATGTGAAAATGTTATTGCGCGCAAGGCTGCCATGTAGCTCACTGGGTAGGAACGCTTACATTACACACTGACCGATACTAGATAGGTAGTATCCGGTCAAAATATGGTAAATAATGTACGTACTTATAAATACCAGTTTATCCATTCACATAGAGAGATTGCACTGCAATAATTTAATACCACCTAAATGGCGCATGTGGCTCCTGCGCATGTTTCCATTCCATCTTCTCATGGGAAATTATTCCCAAGATAACAATTGCCTATGTATTCCAGATTATAATCTATCCCTCAACGAAATTTTGGACAGATCTGTTCAGCCGTTAGAGAGTAACAAACATTCGCGTTTATGATATTAGTAAGATAAATGGAGTAGGAAAATAAGCTATGATGATTTTATTACTCAAAACCGTAGACTACGCTTTAATACGTACATTTACTATCAAAATATGCGTCAACGCAACAGTCTCGATTTATAATAATGTCGATGACTAACGGAACCGAAGTGACACTCGATGGTAGAAAAACATAGTTGCGTATACTATGTAAATTGAGTATTTTTCTGGTGATACAAAGTTTTATGATATTCACAGTCAATGATATACTGAACTCAACATATTATACGATCAATATTTTTGATTGTACTTGTATACATAATACACCATAATATAATATTTGCTTGTAAGTATGTTAACTGAAATCAAATTGGTACTATTTATGAAATCTGTTAACGTACTGTTCGTGTTAACTTTTTGGGCAATTAGTAGGTGCCTAATCACGTTGTCAATGGAGTATCTCTAAACATGAGAAATCGAATATCATAACTTTTTGAAACATAGGCCGACCTGACTATGCTAAAAATTTGTTTTTTCTTGAATGTAATATGGTAATATCATTATTATGCGCTCAACTGCTTGACTGTTTAGAATGTATAATATATGTAATATTTATTTCTACAGTTACACGATTATATTATTACAGAATTATTATTATATAATTTATTTAAAATACAAAAGTGAGCAATGCGGTAATTAAACCTTGTAATGAAGTTTGTAGTAGGGTAGCAGTCTTGTGATCGATAGCACTCGTGTTTAGTACCATAAAATAACATCTAAGTCAAATACTAACTAACTTAACTTACTACTAACGACTACTGTCTGTACTGACAGACAAATATGGATGCATAAAATAACTCGTTCCATGTATGGAAAACATGACACAAAACATCTACATGCCTAAAAAGAAATGGCTTGATGAGGAGTCGCTAGAAAAGCTTGAAAGAAATTTTATATCAAAGTCAAAGTCTTGATAGTTCATGAAAAATAAAGGTAATCAGATTAAGACTGTTATCCCTGGAACGATGCTATATCACAGGCTAGGGTGTAGAACATTTTTTTTTTGCAAAGCAATGGAACATAGAAACTACTATTAAAAATAGTTTTTCCGATATTTCGTCGCTCGCTGGTGTAAACGCCATGATAAGGAAGAATTGAATATTACTTGAATATTAGTACTAGTACATATTAGAGACCATGAAAATTTCGATACGTAAAATAAAGAAATATTGAATAATGTTTTCACCTACATTACCGCATAATGAACCGACATACCTGAATTATCGAGATGACTCATATGAAATTCCGTATAGGAAATAATACGAATTTGATATTTTTCTTCAAATTGCCCTTACGTCATATATCGCCTCGTTACTATGATATTCTAACGAAATACAAACGGCTAGAGCCACTAGACCTCTGTCTCGGCATATTCTCAGTAAAGAGTTGTGCTTGAGCCACTGTTTTGTATTCGAAGGTCATGTTTGTAGCGGGCGCAGTCCGGCCGTTGACCTATAAGGCGTACCTATTGATAAAATTAATATGTCTGCATAAATCTACCGACGCATGACAGTTGCAGTTTAGACTGCTATATTAAAAGAAATTATGCTGTTTAAAGAGTTACTTGAAATTTGAGGAAGTACCAACTTATTTATATTTCCACGTGGTTTTAGTTATTTTTCATTTATCATTCAAGGGTCATTACAAAAATCAGAGAAATATTTTTTAGGGATTTAGGTGGGCCTGACATAATATGTAACCAAATAACCTCACTTTCACATACACAACAGTAAACGTCTGTCATTTGGGCACGCTGCAAGTCGGCCCCTTTTGTAGAACCCCGTACTGTAAGCGTTTGGGAAAACCGAGGCAGGGAGATCATTCCACAACCTAAGCGTGCGCGGTGATTTTATGATGCTATTATTGAACAGTTTTGATTTGTCATTTCCACGATGGATTTAAATACAACGCAAAACTATAATTATAAATAAATAAATCAATATTCTCGGACATCTCACACAACGCTATCTGATCCCAAAGTAAGCTAGGAATAACCTGCTTGTGTTGTGGGTATCAGACCACGGATATTAATACTTATATACTTTTAAATACATACATATTATACATAGAAACACCCAGACTCTTGAGACAAACATTTATGGGTCACACAAATATTTGTCTCCGGTGGGAATCGAACCCACGACCTCCAGCGTCGCAGGCGGTATCACTACCGACTGCGCCACAGAGGCATGAAATCCCATGATGCTTTGAAACTAAACCTCACCCTCAATAATTAGTCATAGACTTTCTGTAACCGACTGATAATACGACGAGTTCATTCGATGCGGGTTCACAGTCATTATCGCTCCTTTGCATGTGGGAAAGTCCCAAGGAAAGTAATGGGCTTAGGAATCGAAATTGAAATCCTTTGATAGTAAGAAAATACAATAAATCTGTATGCTTTAACTATAAATATGTATGTTCTATTCCAAAATAAACTGAACACCTTATATAATCAAAGCTGAACAATTGTGATAGTAAATATTTATTATAATTTAGTGGTACAAGAAAAATAAACCTGCGCACTGTAATTGGCATATAAAACGTGTCAACTGTACTACAGAGTTCTAAAAAAAAAAAACTTGAGAGGTGTCAAGGGACACCCGAATGGAACGAAGTTCCTTTCAATTAATTAGTGCAGGAATTGTTATAAAATTTTATTTAAAATTTAAAATTGTATTGTACAAAAACAAAAACAAAAACAAAAACAAAATACAAACAAAAATTAGTGAAGGAATTGTAATAATTTTTTTTTTTTTTAATTAATAATAATATTTTTGTATTATTTTATTACCCCCATTTTATTACCCCCCCTCCCCCCCTTCCCCCCATTCCCACCTCCCCTCCACCCTCCCCCTCCACCCCTCCCTCTCCACCACCCCTCCCCCTCCCCCCACCCCCTTCCCCCATATTAAATCCCCCCCCCCATATTACCCCCATATTAATGGAGGGTAGAGGTACCTCTACCCTCCATACTATAGCAAAAACATATAAACGGCCGAATTGAGTAACCTCCTCCTTCTTTTTTGAAGTCGGTTAAAAAAGTGTCGTTACAACTTTTCGTGAGAATTTTTTCCGTCTAGCCCCCTTTCACAACGCGCGATAAGGAACTTCGTTCCAATAATCTCAACAAATAAGAAAATAGTTAAACTTAATCTGAATCGATCAGATAAAGTTCAACTATTTGTTGAGATTATTTTGAACAGAATTGCCAAATTGCGGTCTTGATATTTTTTATGCTAACTCTACCTACGTGAACACGAATATTGGCATACAAATTTGGGTCAATCAATACACTTAACATAATAATAATATTATACTCGAATATTGTATAGCCCTCTCTCTCTCTCATCTTAGTTTGAAGTCTCGGTACTAATTCTAAACCTCCTTTTTAGATATAGTAGATATCTAAGTATTTATTACCCCTATACATTTATTCTGATACACATTAGTAGGTACCTACCTAAGTATTTATTATGCAATTGGAACAACCTACGTCTGACTGGTAGAAGTACCTATATTGTTGACAAGCGGACGTCACGCGGTTTCACCCGCGTAGTTCCCGTTCCCGTGGGAATACGAGAATAAAATATAGCCTATGTTCACCGCAAAGAGTGTAGCTTCCCAACAGTAAAAGAATTTTTCTAATCGGTCCAGTAGTTCCGGAGCTTATTCGTTACAAACAAACAAACGAAAAAACAAATCTTTCTTCTTTATAATATTAGTATAGATTGAAGGGTAGGAGCGATTAGTAGTATGCCTGGGCCTGTGCCAATCACGTGAACTACTGGGATGGGAATTCATACTGTAGGTACTTAATAAACAGGCAGGGTCAGATTCTGATGCTAAGGAATTTAGTTAAATACGATGAAGCTACAATATTACATTTACGTGTTGTTTAATTCTGTATTCATTAACACGGACTAAGATATCGCAAATTGTTCAGCATTTTATAATGTTAGTACTTCCTTGCCCCAGTTTAGATGTTTCCGCTAAGTACGTCTAAACATGCGATGTTGTGCTACTTGATACACAGGCATGTCATTCACCCCAATCAGTGGGTAAAAAAAAACAGTTTCACCATTTTGTTTGTCTTATTTTCAACATCCTCTCTAGGACACCCACTACTCAGACCTATTCAGCTCCATTCAGATTATGCCGTAGGTATTTCTATATTTTTCTTACGCTTTGAAGAATCAGTATCATCATCATCAATGGAGAGGAAAGAATGCGTTTGCTGTTTGCTGTATAGGTAGGATCTCGCTCTGTTGACCGATGTTTAAAAGCGTAAGTGAGGTCTCTAGTCGGTAACACACCCCATCAACAGTCCTTCTGACGGGGTGATGGGGTGAAGTCAGTGACGATTTTCGCACAAAGTTTAAATACCGGCTAAGTGCGAGTCGAGCTCGAATTCAGTGGGTTCCGTGCCAAAAATGGAAAAAATATCACGTTTGTTGTATGGAATCTCCCGTTAATCCCGCTTTTTTTTGTTGTTATAGCGGCAACAGAAATACATCATCTGTGACAATTCCAGCTCTCTAACTATCACGGTTCATGAATAGGGTTCTGATTTTCCCCTTTGGGCATGGAAGTCTAAAAAGAGCGCTAGATAAAGTCTGGGTCATAATGGTCAACCCAATTTAATAACTGCCTCGATTTAACAGTACTGAGTCAGCCTCGATCAAGGACCTTCAAGCAGACAGCGATAAATAACTCAATGACTGCGACTCGAGTAATTGAATTTAGAGCCGTTGGTTGCCGACATGACACTAGGCCGGGCATAAACTCGAGAATCTGGTTATGTTTATGACTTTTTGTGTATAATCAAAGCGCCATTACGAGTACCTCAAGTTCTGAAATTGGTATTTATGATGCATTTATTGTAGTAAAATAATTTACCGATAATGATGGACAAGGTACATGGAGGAAAAGCATGTTGGAAGGAAGGTTTCCACTTAGATATCGTCGCCCATTATTATTTTATAGCTCTCGTGTACCTCACATACCGCTGTGGGCAATGCCTGCCAAAAAGAAGGGACTCCCTTCACTGATAGCTACGAATAGAACATCTGCTTTGATGAGCGATGGACTACTCGTATTTAGCAATGAGCCTTGGCATCGCTAAGGCTTTTGACCAGACGACGCAGATGTCTTCTAACGTATCTTTCGACGAAATCTGCAGACAGACATCCTTCATTGTGTCCAATAGAATAGTGAGATTATAACGCTGTCGTCCACTGCAGCTGTTCCGAAAACTGAAGCCGTTCCATTGTCCAGGCGTAATTGCCCAGTCTGAGAAACCTCTCGCACAATCTATGATTCGTAATCTGATGATGATGATGTGATCGTTCTAATCTATGATTCCTCTACATAGGTAAGTATGTATTTGAGGGACTCTGAAAAATGTGTAACTAATAGATACCCAGACTGGGATATTTCCAGTTTCCTTTGTAGCTTGATATCCAGGGTCAATAGTATTATTGATCGTATTTTCGTGTACTATATTTTAATATTTATGGAAAAAAGTCAGTTTGAAGTGAATGGAGAAGATCTTTACACGCAGCTTATTTCAGCTTGCTTCCGAAGCGCTCGCTTTGTAGCCTGTAGAAGCTAAGTCGATGAGTGAAAAACAGTACAATCCCAAGTGAAAGTCTCCCTGTTCCCCTGCCGTTATTCAAACTCTATGACATTTTCCATCTCACAGCCATTGTGTCTGAATGGTCGCGGAACAAATGGGAAATTGCACTGGTAATGCATGGAAACAGGCGCGTGGAAACTTGTTTGCGTGTGTGTTATCTATTAATGAGAAAGACAGATTATAGTGTACGTAGACATTTTAATAGTAAAGTGCACGTTGATGATAATTTCTCCTTCAAATCAAAAGGTCTTTTTGTTTCTTATTGTGTTTTACAATCTTTTCGACGAAGACTTCGGGTGGAAAAACACAATTCCACTCCTATATGTATTCATATACAGGATGAATTTTTGAAAAGGGCTTGGATGGCCAAATCCGAAACTATAAGGAATAGCTAAAAATGCTCAAAGGAGTCACGAGCCCGATTTTGATAAAACTTATGCAGCATTAGATTTTTGAAAAACCAATAATCCTAGCTGGGAATCGAACCCTATGATTTTGAAAAAAAAAACGTCCTTTATTATTACACCATACGATAGTGTCGCTGATAAGGATCAAATTCTGCGAAGTAATGATATACGGCAAATTTAAGGAAAGTTTGGAATTTTAATAGAATTCATATTTCATGTACTTACCTAAATTTTGCATCATAGTTTGTTTCGTTCGAAATCCCAGAATAGATCGTAACTATTCCCTGTTTTAAATCATGCTCAGAATGATTTTTTGGAGAATATTCTAAACGGAATCAATAATATTGAATGCAGTACGATTCTTGAGGTCTCTAATCCAGCTATGTATTGAAAACAATGGTCTACATTTTGAACAATTAATCAGTTAACGTAAGCAAAATAAATTGTATTTTGTTAAAGATGAGCACATTCCTTTAGTTTGCCGTATGTCATTACTTCCCAGAATAAGATCCATAATAGTAACTCCATTGTATAGTGTAATAATATAGGGTGTGTTTTTTTTTCATAATCAATGGGTTCGATTCCCAGCTAGGATTATTGCTTTTTTAAAAATCTAATGATGAGGTTTTAAGTTTCATCAAAATCGGGCTCGTGACTCCTTTGAGCATTTTTCGCTATTCCTTATAGTTTCGGATTTGGCCATCCAATCCCTTTTGAAAAATTCACCTGTATAGGTCACGCATATATGAGAACTAGCTATAGCATGAAGTGATCGTTTACAGGACAGGATACGAGAAGCGCTTCATCCATAACTTCTATTGGCATTCATTATTGTGCCCTCAGTTTATTCGGTATCCAAAATCTGCACAACGCGGTTTGACATGAAGACTATGGGTGCCTTCAAATTAGAGGCGCGAGGAAGCGCCGCAGTGGCGCCACCACCAGTTTTCATACAATATTTAGAAGCGCCGTTGCAGCGCCACTGAAGCGCCACTGACGCGCTACAACGTCGCTTCTAAAAATTGTATGAAAACTGGTGGTGTTGCACCACTATGGCACCACTGCGGCGCTTCCTCGCGCCCCTAATTTGAGGGTGCCCTAACGTAATAGGTATATATGAGCTCAAAGCATTGAAATAACACCGATTAATTTAATATGAAATCCTACAAGTGGTTACAGGAAGCTTTGATACGTTAGTTTCAAATGCACTGAGGAATATATACTGAGTCACAGAAACCCATAAAATGCAGGTGTAATAGGTACTCGCTATAGGGAAACGATAAGTTCATTTACTGAGGGGATTACCTACTTCGAATTCATTGTTGAATAGCATAACTATCAGTTCATGCTTGAACACAAACAAAACTATCAAAAGTTTTTAAAATGAAATGTTTAAACAATTTATCAATGTGACGCTGGGACTAGGTAGGTAGTACTTAAGATGAGACACTCTAAGTGGTCTAGACTTCATACTTGTGCATAATTTAAAAAAAACCTACCTTTCTTTTAATAGGTACCTACTGGAAATCCTCAAGGAGATCATAAATTAGACTACTAGCGACTAAAATCCACAGTCCCATCAATCATACGCATTATGCATACAGGGGGGTTGTCCAGGGTGCTCTCTTGGTAGGAAAATTTCAAGGCTTCCAAGGTACCCAATTGCGTACAGTAAAGGTGAAAGGTATACTTATATTATGTTATTTGTGGTAATAATCTTCATATGGCCGCCAAAGTTTACCTATTAACATAATAATAGCTGATAATAGTAAACTAAGCTATAAATTGAACCGATTGCATAATAATAGTAACATCTAGTTATGGCCGCTAAGGTTTTCGTATTTAACATAATATAACTAGATATGCCACCGGCTTTACTATGCCAGAGTACAAGAGATATGCCACCGGCTTTGCCCGTGACCTATATTCGATAAACATTAACGCCTCTGTGTCTTTACCCCTTTAGGAATTAAAATTTGAAAGATACTTTCTTGGTGGGTGTCTAAAATGATTTATTTTGTGGGTAGCCTTATTTCATTTATTACATTAAAAAAAAATCTAGTTTTAAAGAGATTTGATAGATGAATGAATCGAGTCACCCGGTAGGTAGGTACCCTACTACCTATTTTCATTAATAGGTAGGTATAATATAAGTACTTACTAGATAAAGTACTTATGTGCACAGGATAGAAGCCAACTGGTTTACAAATTGCCTTCTAAGTTTATTGATATGCATATTAATCTGAAACATTTTTTTACATGGTATTGATATACCTACCTATAATGTTTAACTTGACCGGATAGGCAGGACAATGCCGAATGAGTCACCGCGTAGAAACTCCAACATCCGCAAAAACCTGCATGTTTGTGATCTTCAAATAAGTTGCAGTCATATCAGGTGATTGACACCAATTGTTGGGTTATAGGCTTCCCGTCTGGAAACCCTCCTGGATTCTACGGTGTCCCGCTTCTTTGGTGTAAGTAGTATTCCATTTTTAGGAGGGGTGAAGAGACACGCCACCGTCTTGACCTGTTTCGGTAAGAATGGCGAGCAGCCAGCCCGTCGTTCACAGGCCCATGGTCATGGAGCTACGCCCAGCTCTCCCAAACTTTCTTTAATGATAAAAGAAAAGCTTACATGCTTTTATTTTAAGTTAATTTTAGAGACAGCTTAAGTAAAAAAGTATCTTATAAATAAATAACAACTTATCTATGGTAACTTGAACTTGATCAAAGGGTTCCTTGGTATATAAACATACGAGTAGTGCCATCTATTGTAAACTGAAAGAAGTAATTGTAATGCGTTCTTCAATTACAATAAATTAAACACACCTGTGGCAGACAGAATAATTGCAGCATTCTCTGTGTGGCTAATTTGTTTGACTTACCGTAGTTTGTACGAAAATCAGCCTTTTTCCTTTGGTCAGTAAACTCTTCTTGAAACTTATCATATGTGAACAGTACGTAACTACCTACTTGACAATATAGTTCGTCATCGGTCTAATAGATGGCGCTACTCATATCTTAGAAAGATAAATAAGGCATGTATTTAAATCGATATCTGTTTATTCCCTTTTTTCGAACAAAATATTACAAAGTTAAACCAAAAATACTGACTTGCACACTAATTATGCACACTAAATAAGTCAAATTCAATATACTGTTTAAAGGTGTTTGCAGAACTATTTTACTGAACAGATCACTATTATCAAAATCGTTTATCTAAAAATTCCTTAGCTCAACAAACTTATTAAAACTTTTTTTAAGAAAACCATCGCCTAATTTACTTTTATGAACATCTTTTATTCAAATTAAAACCCAATTTAATCAGTCATCTTTACAAAATTAAATTTTATTAATCAAAAAAATAAAAAACTAACCTAACCTAACCTATTCCCCTATAAGATTGTAAAATTTTGAGTGCAAGTAAGTATTTTTGATAAGCAATTCGTATTTTTGTTTAGCAAATCTTATATCCGGTGTAAGAACGAAATTTTTGGTTTAAATTCGATAAAAAAGGTCATCTCGTTTTGTGTAAAATTTTAGTTTTTTAAGTAGGACATGTTTAGTTTATCAATTGGTTTTTTTGCACAGCATTTGATTTTCTGGTTTGCGTTCTGTAAATTAGTGGAGTTACCTAGTGTGCAGAAAAATTAAACAGATGTGCATTTAAAAATATCCCGATAAATAATCGTTTGGCCTAATGGAGACACTGCTTCACACACTGTACACGCTTAACCCCTCAAAGGGAGTAAAGGTGAAACACACTGTACTACCTCTCTAGTCTAGCACAGTATAAATATATGTTTAACTCTCTAGGCATGTTTTCCAAGGATTAACCTTCTGCATCTGGAATCTATTAATCGCTTCCAGTCAGGCCAATCCACATGCTGGTTGCTGCATGGAGATCAATAGCAAATCTTTATTTAGCCCAATGATCATCTTCCTCCGAGTGGCGACGGGCCCCCCGGGGACCCTAATTCATACCGAGGGTGTCGTAAGAGGCGACTAAGGGAACACTTTCGCAAAACGATCCATTGCGTAGAGAACGAAAATTTCGAAATGAAACCATAGAGTTATTATTACTACGTAGTAATAATAATACGTAGTAATAATAGTACTATATGTAGTAATAATACTTAATGAATGAAACCCGGTTATTAGTAAAAATGAAAATCGTTAAGCCACGTTGAAGGCCTTATGTGGCTTGAAACATTTCAACTGCAGGTCGTCACGACCTGCGCCTGTCCATTTCAGCACTGCAATAGGCTTACCACCTATTAAGTGGCGGTATTTACATCGGCTGCGACTGCGACACTTATATTATTGTCGTTGCGCACACAACCTCGCACAACCTGGGCAATGATTCTCACTCCTAAAAAACCTTTATGAAAATAAATAGATAGGCGACAGGTTATGATTGCCTTGAGTTACTGAATCCGCCCTAGATGCCGAATTTTCATTCTCGAGTAGGTGTTTCTGACCACGGAAAGACCTATAAAAATACTTTTTTGTGGGTCTTTATATATATATATATAAAGACCCACAAAAAAGGGATTTTGTTATGACCATGAACCCTGAGTGTATTGTCGCGGTGGTGGGACGATAACTAGCAATAGCAAGCACCCCACGTAGACGTTCCGCTAAGTGCACACCCGTCACGCGCAGCCGATTGCCAACGCCACTGACCCCTACTCCGATGGTCACCCACCGTCCACCCTAATATTTTACTATAGTAAATTGTCTGTAGGAAAACATCCGCAGGAAGCGTGCATCGTCGTCCTAAAGGATCTGGAGTTCGTTAACTCTGTAAATTGTGTGCGCAATAAATGTGATTTAATAAATAAAACAAAGATAATTAAAAAATTGATAAAATGGAGTCCTTTACTTCAACAGGTTATAATAAATTACACACAACATATAGTAGTTTTCGATACAAGTGTGGGATGTCTGTTATTACAACGAGTTACGACAGGTGTTGACCCGAGCCGAAGGCGACGGTAAACAGTCGGAACGAGTTTAAATAACAGTCCCACACGTTGTATTGAACAACTATTTTTAATACAGTTGCGAAAAAATTAAGCAATTTTATAAAATAATAAAAACACAATAAACCTGAATATCCAAAATGGCGCCAACCGTAAAAGAATATATACCTTCCTAAGCAGAGACTATGGCAGTGCACTTCATACAGCCAACTTTTTTTATATTTATAAATTTAATTTGGCCGATACTTATATTAATTTATGCTTAAATTTCAATAAAATTACTTTTAATCTGATATTGAAACAAGTTAGTATCTTTTTTTAGAAATATCTGCATGAATCACAGACATTATTTTGACAATTGGGAAAGAAAACGCACGAGTGCGGGAATGGTAAAGAAAAAGCACGAGTGTGTAATAGCCCACATCCCGAACGCTATACGTCCCTGTAATACGCCACTTTTTGAGCAACTGTATTAAAAAATACTTATTTACTGTATTTTCTTTTACAGGTAATGTTTTGTTTCTGTAAGTGAGTACTGTAGGTAAGTACTTTATGTCCATAGAATGATAACGCAACGATGTTATAAGTCTATGGCTATGTCCATAACGATCTTAGATCATCTAACCACGTGTTATATGGTCTAAGATAACGATAGGTCGCACTAACATTGCTTGTGACTATAATTTTCCGGGGAATTATTCCTGTCTTTTTAAAGGGAATGCTGATTGATTACAAAAGGTAATTTCACATCATAATAATGTTCTATGGGTTTACTTGGTCACGTTACATTCGAAAGGTTCTAGAGACGGTGTTTGCTGTTTGTAATAGTACAGGTGTATACGACAGAGAGCGAGGCACCTCTCAAAGGTTTGCAGGGGCAAGGGGGGGCGGTGACCTGCTGGCCGTCCGCCCCCCCTCCGCGAAGGCACCGCGCGCTGCGACCGGCGCACGCGCAGAAAGTTAAACCAGTTGTCCGCCGCGCAGCCTCCAGTTTGTTTACATCGATAATAATAATATATTTGTCCTTTACTAATTAACTTATCATAAGCAGCTGATATCGTCAGCTATTTATCGTATCGCGAGTGATTCACCTGTGATTATTTTTACTTTAGTGAGACAGGTTTTCGTGTAACTGTTGTGTGACCAATTTGTTCATTTTATGTTCTGCTGAAAGCATTGTGGCATTGTACGCTTTTGCCAGTTAGCATTTGCACAAAAGTTGCACAGCTGGTTCCTGTGATAATAATGTTATTGTAAGACAATGGAGTGACGTATCTGTTTTACGCCATTCATCCTTTGATATTGTTTTATTGTTGCTAAATAAAAATAGAACTTTCAGTCTAGTTCTCTTCTTATAAAGTAATAATAGAATTTTTAATGATGATGACCTTCGTTGTCAGTTTTAACCCAACAGCCCATGTGAGAGACAACCTTAGGACATCCAAGTGATAGGAATTTGTTCAAAATAATAAAGACAAATACTAAAGATAATAAAACAATAAATTTAATGGGTAAAGTTATTATTATAGGTATATTATGTTGCGTGACTAGAAGTAAAACTACTAATCAATAACAAAACTGTCCATTATCTTTAAAATCACGTATTGTTAATACAATATAGAGTGGAATTGACAATAGTAAGTGAAGCATATCATAACATCGTGACAGTAGGTGCTAAAGAACAACTTCCATTAAACACAAATGTACATAGGTACATATTTAAAATGTTCATAGCATTGCACATAGCAGGTATTTATTTGAATTCAAACAATATCCAAATAGCAGCAAGGTTGAATTTAAGTTGATCAGTGGTAATCTCATTCCATTATACCCAACATTTTATGCTTACCAAATAACATTACAAAATGCGTACCTTTGAAATTTTATGTAATACCTATTTGACTAGGAAACTACTGCCAATAGTTTTGAAGTTCTAGTCTTCCAATAAGATAATAAGAGGTATCTAAATAAAATGATATGTACTGCACAAAATGCTTAGATCAAGAAGTTATTCTTAGTTGTTATTCCTGATCTAAGACAAAATGTCTGTAAAATAAACAATAGTACTGTTTTACTGAATCGTATGATGCAGAGATAGTTGCTTAGAATAGGTACGTACAGCAAAACCGTGTCATTTGACATACTTTATTGCAGACTGCAACAATAGCTATAGAAAATGAGCAATTACTGGAAATATCACATAGAATCGCGAACATAGCCGGCAACAGTTGTTTATTAATCGCTATCAATGCCACGGGTTGTACCATGGCATTGTTTGCTGAAAGGTAACATAATAGTTGTACTTCGACGCCGATCTAGATACCCAGATAGGAGTAGAAAGTGTCGTGAGATCGAGATCTCGCGACACCTTAAACAGGCTTATCGAATATCTACTGGTTAACGTTTCTCGCCTTGTAGTCAGCTTTCTGGACTGTCAGTACATTGTATGAAGCAGAGGCTGCAATAATATCCTCTTTGACAATGGTAAATGAAGCGATCACCAAATTACATTGGACTATGTCTCTAAAACATTTGATATTTCTTGATCCACGTCCGGAATCTTCAGAATTTGGATCAAATCTTTTGAATTCCCATATTAATACATGTGCAATCTCCGTCAAAGGATAAGCAGACAGAATGAAGCTAATTAAAATCATTCGGTTTCTTCTGAAATGCCTTGTGAAACTAGATAGAGATACGTTAAACTTTAGTTGGCGACATCTGAACTGTTGTGCAAAATTAGTTAGTTTTATTGTTATCCATCGTATGTAATAAAATGTTACATGTAAAAGAATGAAACGGGTTATGCCGTATCTATTCATATTCTGTAACGTGCAAATAAATGGGGTTCTTTACCTCGTAATCATTGACAAAGGAGTGTTATTTGAGCACTATAGTCGTGCTTAATTAGCAATTGTTCATTTTGCATTCATTCGATCCACCGTGGAACAAAATCCTACCTTTTGGATTCTATGTTCGATACACTATCATCTTTGTGTGATTAAATCAAGTTATATTAGGTTGATTCTGTACGACAAATGGCAACTTTTCTACATTTTTTTTACCTAAAATACTGTTTTTTTCCTTTTCTCATGTGCTTGTCTTAAAATATTTTCGCTGACATCACAAAATTTCATAACATTGCTTCGCTTCGTTGCGAGAGCAGCAATGCTTATGTTGATATAATCAAACAGTCTTTGTAGAAGGGCGCATATTACCCCCGTTTCGCTTGCAATGATGAAATATGGGCTTAATTAATAAAATTTCTAGCATCTTTGAAATTTATTGTACCTACCTAGTTAATTAGGTATTAGCTTAGTATATTGTGCATTGTATGTTAGTTGCAGTTCATTGTTTGCTAGAATTCAAGGACCATTTAAATTTAACGCTAGATCGTAAAGTGGCTAACCTCATTGCTTAAACAAAATTAATGCCAAATACATACAACAATGATAATAAAGATAACTAATAGTGTGCTGCAGTACCTATTCATTTCGAGTACGAACGGGGAAATGAGGCAAATCGGCACAACTGCATGGACACAAAAGTTTTCAAAGACATTGTATTTCAACTCGGCAATGGTACCTACATATTCCCAAATTACCCTTAAACCTATTCTTAATCACGTAATAACTGCTGCAGTTTATAATGATGTACAATGCACGCGTCCTCGTCTCCCTGGGCGAGGCCGCAGTAGCGGCCGTGGGTCTGTTGGGAGTCCTGGGACATCCTTCCGAGGGCTTACCCGGGGCTCCCAACCATAGACTGTTGGGCGTGACGTGAGGTTTTTTAGTCGGTAGGAGTCCGGCATAAAATCCATGAGGATTTTCCCTCACGTTAAACAAAAAGAAAATGCACGCGTCCTCGTCAAGTTTTATGAGTTTTTCTTCTTAGATTAGGTACGAACGAGTTTCTCAATCTCGATCATCAGTTATTTGGTAGGTCTCGCACCTCCACATTCAATGGGAAGTAGAAGACACTTCCCTTTTACTGCATTACGATTTTATATGACAAAAATTCCCTGTTCTTCTGCAGTTCTAGCGTTTTCTGTTATTTTAGGTCATTATTCTGTTATACAAACATGCTCGTTAAGGTTGTAAATATATCTTATTCTTTTTAACATTTAATCAGTGTTTGGAATACATTTCGTAATATGCACAGATGGTGCTGTTTGCAGTACGTTCGACGTCTGCACACAAAAGCATCTTTCACGTTTCACATACAACCTGATCAGGCACATTGTGTTTAGTCCAAGTGAAGGTGCAATTTGGAGGGGAGTGGTAGATAACGATGGCGACGATAACGACCCGGAGGCCGCAGAACTCCGTGTCGCGCGACAGTCGACAATATTCTAAAACACTTTTTGCACGCGTCGGTACAAGGCTTGGTAGACCGTATTATTCTTCTGGGTTTTCACGTACAATGTACTGACAGCCAGTAATTAGTTTTTTTTCTATTCATTTTATTATAGCGTTATTTCCGGCATGTTTGTTTTGTGTGAATACTTCTTCAAATGTATTGTTTGACTTTAAATAAATATAAAAGTGAACATTAGCGAATATTCGCACAGTTATAATTTTAAAAGAACACAATGCTACATAAAATGAGGATTCTGGATTATAATTAAACAAGTGACAAGTGATTAAAATGAAAGATTCTGCCCCAAGATGTGAGGACGTAGCAGATAAACTGATACGTCTCTTTGGATGGAGGCAAACCTACCCTGTTCAAAAACTTCAGAGGAGTATACTACCTCAGACACCAGAGAAGGTGAGTCTTGCATAACAGAACATATTTTTTTTATGACTTGTATTAATATAACCAACTAGCTGACCCGCGCAACTTCGTTTGCGTGATAAATCAAGAACCGCTCGACCGATTTTGTGCAAACTTCACTTAAACCCTCTACTAAATAGTCCGAACAAAGCCTAAACATTTGGTTTGAATAGGTGAGCCCGTTCTCAAGTTATAAAATTACAACGAAAAGTGGCATTGATTTTTATATATATAGATATAACCATGCTTTAGAAAGCAGACTTTTAATTATAAGTAGCTGTAGCCCGCGACTTCTTACGCTGCATTATCTTTAGATTGATATAACTTTTTTATTTATGAACCGATTGACATGAAACAAACACTAAATGTTAAGTGGAGCAAACCGCAACCACAGTATAAAGACCGCAACGCAATATAGAAAACCGCATCGCAATGGGTTGAGCGGTTGCTAAGATTAGCGTGCACAAACGTACAGACAAACAGACGAAAATTCTAAAAACCCTTGTTTTGGGTTCTATTGCGTCCAAAAAGCCCCCATATAAACTTTTTTCTTATTATATCTTCAATGTACAGACAGCGACCTGTTACGATTGTATTATATGTATTGATATTGATGATGATGACGATGTTGCAGAGTTCATTCTGCCCAAGTAGACATCTCCGTGATAGAATGTTTTATAGATAAAGTGACATAACGTCTTAAAAACCACAACTATCCTCGTATAAAAAAAAAACTTGTCAAGCGACTGCTTCCTTGTGACGTGAAAGAAGGACATGCAAAAATCACACTTTCACATTTATAATATTGCTTTAAGGTCAGGTGGGGTATGTGAAACGACGGGGGAACTGAAACACACATGCACAGACAATAAACCACAGACGTATAAAGAGAAAAGCAGACTAATCACAACCCATGCCAATGCGTGGCAATTCCACTACAAACAAACATTAATCACACAAACACAAAACACAGGGCCGAATTCAGCATTGTAAGATTGCAATTTAAATAAAAAAATTGTAACTAAAAATATATACGTGTATGCTGCATGCCGAAAAAAAAAAGCAGCAGCAGCAGAAGCATGAATATATTACTTTATTAACATTAATTTGATCGATAGTAATAATAACGTTCGGTGGACTGCTAGTGCTCTCCAAACGAACGAATATGTTTTGGAGCGTACCAAGTTCGGTAAATCGGATCGATTCACCGAACCAATTTTGTCGTATGTTAGGACTTTACTTTGCCACTTAGGTAACAGACAAGCACACGGCCCACCTGACGGAAAGTGATTACTGTCAAACTGGAGCTCCGTTTTGCTGTATGTTCTTTTTTAAGGTTATGTAAATGATAAAAAATAAAATAAAAACTTTTAGATGAGTGTTTATTTATTTTTAAATAAATGACGATCGAAAAAACATATGCAGATCAATAAAACAAAAGACTATAAGCAAGTTGATAAGGTCAATAGTTAGTTGCAGTCATATTATCTAATTTAAATGCGATTACCATTCAAAAAAATAGTTGCAAGCAATTCTCGACCTTAATGGCACTTTACTAAAAATGTGCTTTTAAGCGTTTATAGACATCACTGATCACGAATACGTAAAAATAAAATGTCGAAATTTGCATTTTTCGTAATCTAGATGCAATAACCATTTAAAAAATAGGTGCAAGCAGTTCTCGACCTTATGAGCATGCATAATATCTATTTATTTTTTATATATTCATGATCAGTGATGTCAGTAAACACCTAAAAGCGCATTTTTAAATAAGTGTCATTATGGTCGAGAATTGCTTGCAACTATTTTTTTGAATGGTAATCGCATTTATATTACAAAATATGGCTGCGAGAAAGTAAGTTTTTTTAGATACGTGATGCATGATGGATCTTTTTAATGAATTTTAGTGGATTAGGCAGAATAGTGGGTCCAGCAAAATAGGCTTTACCGTGCTGATATCGGAAGAAAGCCCCTGCTTTCTTCTAAAATGTTTGTTATTTTTTTTTATCTTTATTTGATTTTTATACTACTTAAGTGGCAGACAAGCATATCTGTGGCCCACCAGTTGTACTTTTCCGTAGCCTATGGACATTTGCAACATCAGAGCCGTTAATCTCGCGCTGCCAACTTTTTAAATACCTACTAAGATCCATTTGGAAGTAGAATATGAGAACTAATTCGAATAGGCTTAATATCTCGTCCTTGTTGCTAGCTAGAAGTTCTTTTGTAGTTGCCCCTGGTTTCCAGAAGCAGAATACCTGATAACTAGATCCCAAAATTTTTTGCAACTTTTTACGCTGTCCCCTGCCCTGTTCATCAGAAAATATTATAACTTTCCTCTTTGTTTCATAGGCCTCATTCGCTATATTCTTTTGAATGCTCGAGTTTACTATTCCACTATTATATATAAAAATGTTCCAGTAGTTCTGCATTCCCAGTGCATCTGCAACAGATTTGCTGAATAATTGAGTCGTAAGACGCACCTACATTTTTTGTATTGAAAAATATATAAGGTCTTTTCTTATTTTACCGCCTAAATGCACACCTTTTTTCTGAACGAGGTTTTCCAACAAGCACAAATACTCAAAATTTACGTCAGCACGCCATTGTGTAGCTTATTTTGACAGATACATAAGCTACATAATAGCACGACCTCCGATGTGTCAATTTGTCAGTTATTGTAGCCATACAGGAAAAAAAGAGATAAAGATATACAATATTAGGTTAGAGTGAAAGTAGCAACGATATTTTTTACATGGTTAATGTGTGCGTATAATTATGTTTAGTCTGCTTTTCTTTATACGTCTGTGCAATAAACTATAGGAGATAGACTCTAGAGTGGTTTGTTGATAAAACAGGAATGACGAACTAATTTCAATGTACCAACACAGATGTCGCTACGATAATTTTGTACTATGCTAAAATAAAATAAAAAAAATAACTGTCAACTCGACGATACACGAGATAGAAGCGGCAAGTTTTCGGCTCAATTAAAGTGAAAATATAAGTGTATTTATATGTTTTTAAAGGTAAGTACTGCATAAAAGGTGTATATTTTTTGGTTCTATTATCGAATTTAGATAAAACTTACGGGAAATAGATTTTTGGCGATGGTGTAAAACTTAACCTAAAAAAGTATTAGGTGGGGTGAGTGGAACAAGCATGACGGGGGAAGAGAATCATATGTTTCACTTTCCCCATATCAGATTTCACAAACACTTTTTTACGTGTATATTTTACTGACTGAAATAAAAATATTATTCCAAGTACATCAAGTATGTAGGTAGGTATTATATAGCTCGACAAAAATTAAAAAGGTTGAGATACCTTTTTGTTGTACAATTTTAAGGGTTCTGTACCTCAAAAGGAAAAAAGAAACCCTTTTAGGATCACATCGTTGCCTGTCCGTTTATCCGTCTGTTCGTTTGTCTGTCTGTCTGTATGTCAAGAAACCCTTTTTAATAAATCAGTAAACACTAATAAACGGTAGACTTTACAATTTTACTTTTTTCAGGTAATCAAAAGATGCCTCGAATTTACCAGCGAAAAACCGATAAAGCTTCGTACTCCAGAGAGCAACTCCAGGACGCAATTTTATGTGTCAAAAAATGTGTATTAACGTGCCATATTATACAAAATACGTACCTTAATAACTATTAAGCCAAAATACGAACAAAATTGTTCATCTAAGTAAAGAAATTACTTTATATTTTGTTTTTCATTTCACTGTAACTTCTATTTAAAATTATGAACAAATCTTTAAAAAAATGTTTTCGACATCTGACTAAGACGACTATGTTACACTTACCCCAATATATGTTTCTTTAGTTTATTTTCGAATATAAACCTTATTTCGATTAGACAAGATACACATTAGAAAAACAAAGTTTAAACTGTTGTTTTAGTCAGGTTCATAGATGCATAGTCACATTATTTATTAGACTTTTGGCGACTGTTTCACTTACCCCCCTCCAGGGGTAAATGAAACAAAACCATAGTCTCAATTTTTTTCTTGTTTTCTCGCTTATAGTAAGACTAAAGAGCTAAATGTCATTTTACTGTAAAGAACTGATTAAAGGAGAGCATTTTGCACTTATCACTGATGCAATTAAGAATTACATTACTGTGGTAGATACTTTTACATTTAAAACAAATAAAATATGTTTCACTTACCCCACCTGACCTTAATATGTATAGTTTATTTTTGCTACTAAACTTGTATTTTTATTAGACTTAGTTATATTTCCCTGTAAATATAATATTAAGTATAGACTTGTGCTCGGAATATAAACTTTTCGAAACAAATCTAGAAAACGAAAACTAAACGATGATTTTAATAAATTATTAAAAATAACCAGTTAGGAAAATGTTTTTCAATGATGTAATTAAACCGTCGTTTAGTTTTTGTAATATTAGGTAAATAAATTGTTAAGGAATCGTATTTGAACTTCTAGAAACCATCCAACCAATCTAGGATGATATTAAAGGAGAGGAGGAAAAGATACCATCCTTTATTAACGTTTTACGATAGATTTCCGCCATGTAACGCCTGATTCCATTAGCTATCTCAAATGTAGGAATGTTCTGCTCCAAATTTTTGGATTAAGTTGTTTATGGAAAACTAAGTGTAGTCCAAAGCTCAAGAAAAGACTGGACAATGTAGGTATTCAAAAAGAATACCTAACACATACAAATCACTCGTTTAAATTATTACTACTGTTCTGTGTTCTGGTTGGTTCTAGCTAATTTAAAACCTAATTATTATTCTATTAAGTACAACGTGTTATCACGTATTCAGCAGAGATGCTTCCAGAAGTTCCCATGACTAAGTACGTGATTTTGTAAACCGTTATTTCTAATTATACTAAGTTCATATTTTGATGATTCTTTTTAAAATAATAGATTTGCGTACTCAGATTTAATTTTACACCAATATTTACTAGTGGTTTCTCAAAAACCAGTATTAATTTGTACATAGAAGCTCTATGATCAGCTATCTACCTAATTAGAATCTAATATAAGTATACCTAATAACCCACTGTCCTCGATTTCTTAAGCTTAAATTAAAATATATTCTAGAAGTAAACGTTTACAATTTTAATTACTGCTTTCATTTTAATTCATGTATTAGATTGATTTCAAATTACCAATACCGAACGGATTAATACCTAGTTTTCTTTAATTTGCGGTCATTTTAATGCTATTGTGCTACATAATTAATCAAAATCACGCCCAAAATAAATTTAAGTAGGTATGTCTGCTATCACTTCTACTAAGAATTATGTTTTAAAATACAGGTAATTATGATTAATTGCCTGACAGATTTGGAAGGTAATTGAAGTTTGCCTTTCTGTATTCAGCAAAGAACAAATTTAAATATTAGCGTGCGCCCACGACCGCGCTCTTATTTTTATACCAAGTTCGTACATCTTTAATTAGAATTATAATCCTGACTAGGATCACCCCCTTTAAACATTATCATTACATAGGATACTGTCTAACCCTACGGGGAATAAGGCGACACTCAAAAGAGAAAAATCAAGTGACTTTTGAGTCTTTTGAGAAACACGTAGAATTGCTAAATACGTGACAACACGTTGTACTTAATAGAACTAACCAAAACACAGAACAGTAGTAATCATTTAAACGACTGATTTGTATGTGTTAGGTATTCTTTTCGAATACCTACATTGTCCAGTCTTTTCTTGAGCTCTGGACTACACTTGGTTTTGACATACAATTCTACACAATTCCGATTTTTTAAAATGTTACTAGACAATTGAACTGATATTACTAGCGTAATCATTATAACTCAATGTACTACACTAGATTACTAGAAACAATTTGATTATGTTGTTTGTTCTTGCGTCTGAAAAAAATATCAATGAGTTTTGCTCACGTAAACACACATTTTTTTAGTAATGAGCACATGAGTATAATTTATTGTTAGTGAATAACGTAGTAAAATGTTCGTGCGTGTAATATTTTATGTAGCTACACTCACTCGAAGGACGCTAGCTAAATTACTGCCTAAAAAAATTGGTTAAAGTGGTAGGGAAGCATGCTTCTCTCGTTCAGGCTTTGTAAAAAAGGCAATACATAGTAACAAGGAAAAAATTACAATAAAGATTATATTTAACCTGTGGACATCTTGTAAAAGTAATAATAGGTAGAATATTTTATTATAATTAAAATGGCAGACGCTATCTTCGTCCATAGAAAAAAGTCACCAGTCCATTTAACCCCCTACTTCCCTTTGTCTCTTACTGTTCTTTTACTTACGGCCGGAATGGACTGTCTTAAGTGGAGATCCTATTAGGCTTTATCTATTAGATTAAAATTCTTAAAGACCTCTTTAGTGTTTGACCAGTATGTCCCCATGTAAGACGAAAAAAATATCGGGTAGGTAATTATCTTCTGAAGAAATAAATACAGAGAAGATCTGAGATGACGAGACATAATAATTTAAAATTATGACTTCTGTTTTGCAGTAAAACGGTATGATATAGCATTTATATTGAAAAATTATAAGCCTACAAATGCATACAATCTGTATAATGACAGTGTAGTTCGTTACGAACAAACAACTTCCTCAACGTCTTGTTAGTATAGTACACGAGAGGCATGCTATTGTAGTTACGTTTACTTTCACAGGTCCCATACACGAAAGTGTTTGAAAGTACTTCATTAAATCGCTTTAGTGCAAGTCGTGGTAATTACATAGGCGATAATGCTATTTCGTCGCCAGTCGCTTCGCTTGATATTCACGCGAGCAGACCATTGAACTTAGCTGCGCCGGCGCAGGAGTTTCATACTCATTAAAATAACAGAACATTACACAATACGTTACAACAGTGTCTGTAACTGTTGCGATTTGTTAATTATTTCATAGGAAAATTATAATAATAGGTTGTTATAGTTTAACATAAATATATTTGTTTTAACAAAGTTGGGTATTATACCTTTTTTTAGTATCTACCTACCTATATGTAGTTAGACACAGAGATTGTATTTAGAATTTTGAGGAAGATTTTCTCCTGTATCAGTGAACCACCACACAATTCTACTATGACCACACGCTGTTCCTGACTGTTCCGCTTAAGGGGACTCGTTTCAAAATGATGAAATAGAGGTGCAAATGAAATCTTGTCTGCATAAATAGACGAAAAATTATATCCAAAAATAGATTTTTAATCTGCGACAAGATGTGTGTCAAAAAATGGTTTTCTTGTAATTTGTATACTAATTAATTAAACGATCTCAAAGTCAGCCCTAAATTTTTAGATGAATACATTTTATGCCTTCAATTTTAATCGACGCGAAAGAATATAATATACCAACATATAAAGAAAATATACATCTATAAAATGGTTGTCTTCGATTTTGAATAAGTATGCGTATTATCTGATTACAACTAAAATAAGCTATAAAAAATAGTACATTTCGTATCGAGAAAGACGCGCGTTTTTTATTTGGCCAAGGTTGTTAGCCCTACCACGGCCTTAAATGACAAAAAGCTGAAATGAGCGAATGATGAAAATTCTGTCAGTTCTAAAATTCTCAACTCAAAATTGCAGTATACATATATTTCAAAACCATTTTGCCTATTTTACTGAAATGCAAACTGAAAACGAAATTGAAAGTTGTTAGCGTCAATTGCCTAAGAAAGGCGATGATGATGATAATGATATCAAGGCACACAAAACTATGTATAAAAACGTGCTAGATAATAATTACTCGTAAATGAGACATAATAAAGATTATCGTCCTTTTTGTAATCAGTGAAATTCCTAAAATAGCTCGCGGTAACAATGTCCATATTTAGGTAGGTACTTAGTCTGATATCAGGTGTTCTACGCACACTCTGTACAAAAACTATTATAGCTAAATGACTAGTGCCTTTTTGTAAGACATGTACCTAATTGTTGTCTTTTTTGTTTCAAGACTCGGACTCTCCGTTAGCGAGTTAGTATTCGTTATCAACTTAATCACTAAATTTCTGGATATAATCATGATTTGAAGAGACCTGAAATTGTGTTAGTTATGTAGCCACTAAATCGTATCTTCTTTAATAATCCGGAGAAAAATAGAGGAGGATTTGGAACGAAAGTTACTCCACTTTACAAACTAGGACGGGCTTTTTTTTTTTTTTTTTTTTTTAACGTGAGGGAAAATCCTCGTAGGATGCTATGCCGGACTCTTACCGACTAAAAAACCTCACGTAACGCCCAACAGCCTATGGTTGAGAGCCCCGGGTAAGCCCTCAGGAAGGATGTCTCGTGACTCCCAACAGACCTACGGCCGCCAATGCGGCCTCGCCCAGGGGGTGGTTCGGGTGCAATCCCGCGTCTATGGGGGGTTTCGGGTGTGACCCCGCTTCTAAGGGGGGGCGTGCGTGAGTGCTCACGTCACGCTGCCGTCATGGGCCTGCTTCTGTAAGGACGGTGAGCGGCCCTCTCACAGTCCTCAGACCCCCGGTCATGGAGGCCGATAGTCCTCGGCGAAGACACGTCGGCGGCGCCCAGGGCGCCGACTGCGGAACTCGGGTGGGAGAGTTCTCTCCCGCACCCGGCCCGCCGCCTCCTTCGCGAGCATGACCTGCTCGCAGAAAGAGGCGGCGCAGTCCCACTTACTCCCGCTGGAGAGCATGGCTCGCACCATGGCCTCAAGCGAGAGAGTGTCCACGCCCAGACCCACTACGAGGACCTGTCGCTGTTGTGCCCACGCCGTGCACTCCACCAGCGTGTGGAGCGCCGTGTCATCGCTGCGGTCCTCGCAGTGCTGACACTCGGCCGTGGTTTCCCGGTGTTTTCGCCACAGATACCTACCGAAGCTACCGTGCTCGGCAAGCATCTGTGTCAACCGGTAGGAGAGAGCACCGTGTCTTCTCTCCAGCCACTCGTCCATGACCGGTCTGACGGCCGCGATTGTGGCGAATCCCCCCTTTGGTTGCTCAAGTCGCACCTTCCATGTCTCCACGGTTTCCTGGTGGAGCAGGGTCCGCTGGGCCTCGATTTCTCGAGACGCAGGCCTTTGGCCCCGCTCCAGCGCCTCCTTGCGCCATCTGAACAGTGACGCAAGGGCTCTCGCTTCCAGGTCCCATGGAGGGGTCCCGGCTAGGAGACATGCCGCCTCACCGGAGATCGTGCGGTATCCTCTTATCACCCTGACGGCCATCATTCTCTGCGGGCTCAGCAGTCTAGCCTCATTGCTGGCCGTCAGGGTCTCCGCCCATACGGGAGCCCCGTACAGGGCCATGCTTCGCACGATCCCCAGGTACAGCCTCCTGTAGGGAGCGTTGGGTCCCCTGATGTTGGGCATCAGCCGCGCGAGTGCGGCCGATGCTCCCCTCAGTTTTGGGACCAAACTTCGGAAGTGATGTCCGAAGTTCCACCGGCCATCGAGTACGAGCCCCAGATACTTCATCGAGGGCTCGATGCCGATGCTGACGCCCCCTACCTGTAGGCTGGATCCCGCAGGTGGCCCCATCCGAGGTCCGTGGAAGCACAGAGCCTCGGATTTGTGAAGGGCGACCTCGAGACCCAGCCGCCGAATCCGACCCACGACCTGAGCAACCCCTGCCGTGGCCTTAAGTGCTGCGGCACGGTGCGTTGCTCCCCGCGCCGTAACGAGGGTGTCGTCGGCGTAACACGTTACGCCGACCCCTCTGAGCAACGGACCACGCAGCACCCAGTCGTAACCGATGTTCCACAGGAGCGGCCCTAAAACCGATCCCTGTGGAACACCGCACGACACATCTCGCCGACCCGGCCCTAGCCAGCTCGGGTAAGTTATGGCTCTCTCGGAGAGATAAGCCCCGACAATTCGACGGAGGTAGGGAGGCACTCCATGATAGATAAGCGCCTCCCTGACGCAGCTCCAGGGCAAGGTGTTGAATGCGTTGGCGATGTCGAGAGACACCGCCACCACCACCTCACCCTGTGAGACTGCTTCCTCCGTCAGGCCTCTAATGCGCATGATCGCGTCCACGGTGGAGCGTCCCTGACGGAAGCCAAACTGGCTATCCGCCAGATCAGGCCCCACGCGTGTGAGGTGCCCGACGAGGCGTTGTGCAATAATGCGCTCAAAGAGCTTGCACACCTCGTCGAGCAACACGATCGGCCGGTACCCTGATGGGGAATTTGCCGGCCGCCCCGCCTTTCGAATCAAGACCAGTTTCCCTGTCTTCCAGACCTTGGGAAACTGGCCTTTCTCGAGGCATGCGCTAAAGAGCCCAATTAGTCGAGGCCCAAGCTCTTCGAGAGCCAGGACCCACGCTCGGCCTGGAATGCCGTCGGGTCCAGGGGCGGTGTTTCTGCGGGATTTAAGCCGCAGTACAGCCGCCCCTAACTCACCCTCGGTGACTACGGGCACGTCGTTCTCGCTGCCTTCCGCGTTGGGCGCCTGAGACGAAGCCATGCGCGGAGAAATGTGTTCCTCCGCTCTCGATGGGAACAAGGAGTCCAGGACCCCCTCCAGCCGCTCCGGCTGGAGACTCTGAGTCAGTGGGGGCGCCTTAGGGCGTAATTTGCCCCTTACCATAAGGTACGGGCGCCCCCACGGGTTCCGCTCCAGAGTCTCCATCAGCTCATCGCGGCCCAACTTTTTGGACCGCTTGATGGCCGTCTGGAGGGCTCTCTTGGCTTCCTTGTACTCATCATAAAGCTCCGTCTCTCGGGCTGCCGCATCTTCTGGGCGGCGACGCCTCCGGCGGAATCTGGTGTACCGGCGGCGCGCGGTAACGCACTCCGCGCGCAACTGCGCGATTTCCGGCGTCCACCAGTACACCCGCTTCCTCGCCGGTCTGGGCCTAGCCCTGGGCATCGCCGCATCGCAGATGTGCGACATGGCTCTCCCGAACCACTCCACTTCGGCATCAACATCGGCAGGCCCGTCCGCTGCCGGAATCCAGGCCTGCACGATGGCCGCCTCCAGGAGAGCCTCCCGATCCAGGCGATGGAGTGCCCAACGCGGTTCCGGGGGATTCGCGATTGTTGGCGGCAGGTTAGGTGGAGGGGAGACGTCGAACCGAATATATCGGTGATCTGACGACGTCTCCTCCTCCTCCACCACGCGCCATCCCTGGACACGGCGGGCGAGCTCAGGGGTCGCAAACGAAACGTCTATGACCGAGCTGAGCCCCCGCCGCGTCCAGGTTGCGACATTCCCCCGGTTCAGGATGACTAGGCCACGTGTAGTGACCCAGTCCTCCAGTATCCTCCCCCTGCCTCTGGTTTCCCGGGAGCCCCAAGCCTGCGACCAGGCATTGAAGTCTCCCAGGACCAGGACAGGGCGAGGCCGGCATGCAGCGAGAACGACGTCCAGCTCAGGGAGCCATAGCTCAAACTGATGCTGGTCGAGGCTCGGCGAGACGTAAACAGCCACGACAGCCTCACCCTCATATTCCGCCGCGACGCAACCCGGGCCCCTAGCAATAAGCGCTAGGCGCGAGTCGTCCGCGCCGGTCCCCCCAAAGATGGTCGCCATGCCGTCCAGATCCACCGGGCTTCCCGGGTGAACCCAGTACGGCTCAGCGACGACAACAATATTAATGGACCACTGCCTGATGCTCTGGTACAGAAGGTCCTGAGCACCAGTGCAGTGGTTCAGATTCACCTGCAGGATGCGGATATGGGTGTCCATTAATGGACGTCCATATCCGCACCCTGCCGCGAACGTGCACCCACACCCTCACCCCTCCGTGCGGACGGACGGGGCTTCGGCCTTGAGGCAGCGCAGGTCTTACTGCCCGCCCGGTGGTTTGCCTCCTTGCCCTCCGCCACGCATTTAAAACAGCGTGGCGGAGCGTCACAGGCAAGGGCCGTGTGACCGGGCTGACTACAGCGGAAGCACCGATCGCCCACGGTGACTTCCGCCGTACACTGCACTCCAACTAGGACGGGCTACTAGATAACGAGGGACACCACGATAATGCAAAGTGGATTACCGTGGTCACGGTATACCGTGGTCCTCCTCCGTAGACCCAGTATCCTGGTTTACAGAAGTCGCAGTAATAAAAGTGCGGTTGGGAATAGTCCCATTTCCTCGTTACTAAATAAATATATACACCCTGTTTGCCCGCTAAAAACCCCAAGGGAAATGTAGACTGACGGCCTCGATCCAATTCTGCTATGTCAAATTATGACTTTAGATTTTCATGTATGTAGTATGGGTTATAAAACGTAGGTATTTATATTCAATTTCTGAAGTTCAACGTCAATTTTATTTAAATATCGTTAGATTATGGGGATTGTTTCAGCTGTAAACTAAGTTTACTTGAAATTTGTACTTTGCTTGTGTTGATAATTTCATACCTAAATTATCATTTTGTTTACAGATATAAATAATATTGCTCATTTTATGTGTCGATGGACGGGGACTAAAAATCAGTTTATCGCTATACCTACTCGCTATTTCTAAACTGAACCCAAATTTGAGTTTTCGAGGGGAATCCTCATTAGGAGCATAGTAGAAATATATAGAACTCTGTTAGGAGTGTTGCTACAAGTTTTAAAAAGTCGATATTTGTACACCTAACTTATTTGGTAGTATTGATGCCTATGTGGGTGCAGCTGCCTTGCCCATTTCGGTATTTCAGGCGTGAAGTCGTTGGAACTGTGACATAATAGGTAGATAATGATTTTTGATTACATAGATAATATAATTGATTCATAGACAACACACCATATTGATCCTTCAGTCAATATTGAATCATAATCGGGCTGGGTTAATTGGTACATGTGAATGATCAAGTCAGTTTATAAATAACCTGTTCTTTAAAAAAAGCCATTTTAAGATCACTGTCATGTTTTTCCTGGATTATTATTTAATTTACTCTCCAATCTGGATCTAGGTATCTCTTATATTGTCGTTATTTTAGCGCTGTTTTATAGGTTTTCCAAATCCAATAGCTTTTTTTACGTGTGCTGGAAATCCCTCATGACGGACGAAATCCACACAGCGCCCTGTCACTGCTTACGCTTGGGAGCCTCAAGGATGTCCTCGGGACAATTCCCGACGTTGGTACACACATTAAGGCATTAGTTCAAGTACAGTTCTCTAATATTATAAAGAGGAAATATTTCACTGATTGTTTGCAACGAAAAATTCTTTCGCTGTTGGGAAACTACACTCTTCCTGGTGAACTTAGGCTTTATTTTATTCCTGTATTCCCACGGGAATGGGAGTTACGCGGGTGAAAGCTTGTGGCGTCCTCTAGTCATGGATAACCGAAGGTTCAAGTGGCGTACCAGACCCCCAAGTCACAACCACCTGACTTGAAAGATAGAAACTACCTGGTGAAATGTCTTCTGTCTTATGTTATGCTGTTTCTAAACGAGGCCAATAATATTTGAGTAGTAATAGAGCTCATACAGTTGCTAGATACTATGATTGAAACGAGAATAGTCCCCTGCGAGGGTGACTTCATAACACCTTGTCCACATAAACGAATGCACGTCCAAATCCGACGAGTTTACCAGTAATCCACTCGCGTGACGAGGTGCATGATCTGTATATGTATGTATAACCTTTCATGTTATGTAAAAAAGATGAGTTGGATACTACAGGAAATATTATAAAGAAAGTGATTCCGCTGAAAGTGAAAATTCTAAACAGACAGCTGTCAAAACTTTCGATATTATTGACAAAACGTTTATTGATTGCGTATTGAAACAATCACTTCCTTTTTCGTTATTACTTGGACATCTAGTGATATACGGCTCACAGTTGTCGTCGATTTATCAGCATTTAATACTTCCAACTTGAATAAATAGGTACTTATTAACATATTGTAATGTTTCCTCATGATCGAATGATTCAAAGATGGTGCTGCATATGTTAAAAGAATTAAAACTGTGTTTCTATCTTCTCTGAAGCTTACTTTTAGGGTGCTAGCTGCATTACAGAGTATAATTAGGTATACTATAAAAGTATGCATTCAATCATAAAGATGTTCATTTTAAAATTCTAAAAGAAGTCAACCGCGTGGTTGTTTATCGAGATGGTACTAATAGAGTTAGTACTCTACTTTAGTACCGACTGCCTCTCGGTGGCGCAGTCGGTAGTGTAACGACCTGCCGCGCTTGAGGTTCTGGGTTCTATTCCCGAGTCGGTGCAAATATTTGTGATATCCACAGATGTTTGATTTAAGTATGTCTATCAGTGGTCTTTTTTTTTTTTTTTTTTTTTTTTAACGTGAGGGAAAATCCTCGTAGGATGCTATGCCGGACTCTTACCGACTAAAAAACCTCACGTAACGCCCAACAGCCTATGGTTGAGAGCCCCGGGTAAGCCCTCAGGAAGGATGTCCCGTGACTCCCAACAGACCTACGGCCGCTAATGCGGCCTCGCCCAGGGGGTGGTTCGGGTGGGTGTCTATCAGTGGTCTTGATGCCATAAGCCTATAATTTAGCTTAATTTCGGCTATGACGTTGTGGGAAAATGTTCACAAATATCAAGATATTTTTTCTACTATAATGTCCAATCGTTGCCCTAATTTCAATGCAAATTATTACCTTTCTTATGTCACTTATATGTCTTGCTCAATGACCTGCCTATACTTATTTATAGGTACTATTCACTTTGACTGTGATAAAATTATTATAAGTGCGTGTGGGAGAATTTATCATTAATATTTTATATTCATGTTTTACATTAATAAAGCAGATACTTAACAAAATTATAGTTCGTAATTAATATTCATCACAACGCGTGGGTAGGTACCTACATTGTTTACTTTTCAATACAGTGTGCGAATGGTGGACGGAATCATCAATATGTAATAGTTGATTAAGCAGTTGTAATATATCTTGTTATGTACCAACCTGATGGTAAGTGTAGGTATATTATGCCTCTGCCTACCCCATAGGGATAAGAATGCTATGCCAGAGGGAAGTCAATTTACTATCTAAATATATGTAATTCTTACTGCTTAAATTATTATCTATTCATAAGACCTTGAGGTTAAATAAAAGAACGTAATCTATAGAACAACTTTAAGTACTCTATTTACTTGAATAAATTTTCATTCATTCATTACTCATTCATTTATTAATTCTATCTTCTAGTTAACCTTCGGTCCGTCGCGTGGGGTCTTTGAAAGCCCGAACATTACAAAAATGCCAAATTTTCTTATTTAAATCTATTGTAGCAGTGCAGTAGTTTATGTACCCTCCTAAGTTAGATTGTAGTTGGCGCGGAAGGTGGCTAACTTCAATTCGCTTGTAAGCGCCGTGTGATACGGACCTGTTTTGAACGCAAGGGCTCTCAAAGACCCCACGCGACGAGCATACAATTTCGTAAAGTTACGATTTTTTTTATTTATTCCTTATATATTATATGTTACCAAGTTGATTATTTCTATATGATGCCAAAAAGTATAAAGTAAATAATTACGGAGTAGATTACTTTATTTTATTTATTTTTTGTAAAAGTGATCTCAGAGTGAGAAATATAGGCTCCTACTTTTAGATTATAAGTTTAATAAGTAATTAAATACAAATTGCTTAATAATTTATCATTGTTTTATTGTAGTTTGACAAACACGTAATAATGTAATGATAAATTATATGAAATACTTATAATTTCCTATTTTACATGCTATTTTTCATTGAGGTTCTCAAGAACCCCACGCGACAAAACTCGTTAAGTAAAATGGCGCGACTGACCGAAGGTTAAATTCAATGCAAGTTCTAAATTCTAAAATTAAATTATATAAAATCTTAAATTGCTTTCTCGTTAAATGTCTAGCACCTATAGACTAGAAGCTATAGACTCTAGAAGCTATAGACTCTAATACCTATACAGAGTCAATTGTAAAACACCCGCAACCTGCCAGGGCTGGCTAGTTAACACCATACACAACAACGTCAACACCATTTGGTCTACCACTTGCAAGATACCCCAATACACTGTACACAAAAACACAAAAATGATTTTCAACTTTGTATGTATAGACCCTAGCACCTATTGGCTCTTGCACCTATAGATTCTAGCACTTATAGACTGTAGTACCTATAGGCTCTAGCACTTATAGACTGTAGTACCTATAGACTCTAGCACTTATAGACTCTAGGCCCTATAGACTCTAGCACCTATAGACTCTAGCTCCTATAGACTCTAGCTCCTAAATGCTCTAGCACCTATTGACTCTATCACTTATAGAATCTAGTACCTATAGACTCTAGAAGCTATAGACACTAGCACCTATATAATCTAGAAACTGTTTACTATTGCACCTAAAGACTCTTGCACCTATAGACTCTTGCACCTGTAAACTCTTGCACCTATAAACTCTTGCTTCTATAGACTCGAGCACCTATAGAATGTAGTACCAGTAGACTCTAGCACAAATAACTAATAAACTAAGTACATACTATGTACTGACACTAGATAGAGTCACAGCAAGAGGGAGTGTAGGCGAAAAATAATTCCATTAAATCATACTGTAGACCGCAAATAGAGCTAAATGTAATGAGAATGTGGGGGCGAAGTCATTACTGTTCCGTTATTATTGTGATTCGAATGAATAAAATCCTGAATTACTCACAGTCACACAAAGCAGATAGACCGAGTACCTACAGTGACATCAAATTGATGACAGCTTCATTGAGAGTATCTCGAAAATACCTTATGTTATGATAGACGCAAGTATCCCGATGATTATTATCTTGCATTCGAAATTAACGTTGATAATTAATTAGTATTGAGTTTCAAATAACAAATCTCAATTTTTCGCTATCGGTATGAGTCCTAAAACTTTTAGAACCAATCTCAAACTTCGGCAGGACTCATACGAATCTAAAATGTTGATCAAAGTGTCTAGCGATTATAGCGAATAATTTATTGATTGAATCGAAGCTAGCGAACATAAAATTATGCTGTTTATTTGCTACCCTAGCTTCAATTACCAATATCATATTATGAATAGTCAACTTCTTCAAACTGCTCTCTTTAGTTGTTTTAGTCCTAGTTCTCTTTGATTTATTGTATGGCGATTTGGAAGTCAGGAATATCTTAAGTTGATCTAGTTGAATTCAGCCAAGTGTCTAGGACTCTCGAATCCAACAATCTTAACCACATTCAGACCAATTTCTCGAGACGGAGGCTGTAGAATCTTTTCCATAGTTTTATTTGCGGTCATTGTTGATCTTAGCAAATCGCGTTAGGCTTCAGTAATACCTACGCCGCGGTGGCGCGCGATTGTCGCTTCAGTGCGCGAAAGAAAACACCTTTGAAAAAGAAAATATTCTGTGATAAAAACTCCTTGTGCGTGTTGTGATCTGTATCGTGTGCATTACATGTTTCGGAAAAGTACCTAGTTATTATATAAAAACAAAAATGTTTGCGTGTGATTTGGTGTCATTCAATTCCATTGCAAATTCAAAAGTTTGATCAAAAGGCCACACACGGGATATTGATTTAAAAATTATGTAAAATTTAGAGACAGTCCATGATATTTTACTCGGCAAATTGGAAATCAGATAGGCTTATTCAATACTCTTATGAATGCGAACGCACTTGACACTGTTTCTCAAATATGTAAAATATTGCAAAGAAAATATTATGCGAATCTGTTTTATTTTAATAGACAAAATAAAGTAGAAAAGTAGAGAACCAAGTTTAAAAAAAAAAATAGGATGTTTTTGAAAAGAGGTTACATAGGTTTATAGTTTTCTCTAACCACAGACAGTAAACGTGTACATAGAATGCAACGTTGTATTTGCATAACAATTTCGCGATTCACCTTGACGCTATTAGTATTACACAAAACATAGATGATCGTTCAATACATAGGTAGATGAATGTAGATGTATAGATATATCGATAAATGATAATTTTTTACATGCTTTAAAGACATACAAAAGTTTCAAGTTTCAAGTTGACATCATTTTAATTATAAATAATTCATCTGGCTCTTCGCCTTGAAGAACATCTTTTAAACAAAATCCTATTATCTGTGGTATAAATTAAGAAGTCGTCATCATTGACTAATTTTAAAACAAGATAAACAACGAATTCAGTACAGTTACTAAAAACAACTAAAGGCATAAATAAGCACGTGCCACATTTAACAATTTTGCTAATTTCAATAATAAATTGTAGTGTATGCATTTATATTGTTATGAGTACGCAAATCTCTAGTATTGACGCACTTGGACCATTTAACATTCGGTACACACGTTACAGGCCATAAAGGCTTGCATATCCGTTGGTTTTACCGATTTAGGGCATAGACAAATCAGTCTGCTTAGATAATACTTCATAAATAATCATGGTTTAGTTGAGGAACTTCACAGTGTAGCGATTATAACTGTCTCTATATTTTTATACTGTAGATCTGCGTGCCGTCACGCAGATTTGTGATATCGTAACTCGTAATCGTAAGTCAGCAAATGTCGTTTTTCTGTAATTATTGTCCAAGTTGGTCTTCCTCGAAGGTAAAACGATCGCACGAACAGCCAGCGTCAATGCTTTCGCAGAATACAATTCATTTGGTCATATGTTTCTAAAACAGGGTGCTTCTGCAATATTCACTGGAGAAAATTATGAGGGGAACACCTTTAGCTGTGATGATTCCATCACACCTAAAGGCGTTCCTCTCATAATTTTTTTTCTTTCGGATAACGGATAACCTAAGGATTGTATTGTTTTGAGCATCTTCATAAGGCGAAAACTAACTTGAAGCTTTTCTTGATTTTGAGCGTCATTTTGTAACCTTCCTATTATACAAATATAGTTTTATTATAATTTCGCAGGAATCATATAGGTACCTAAAGTCTTTACAGACTTCAGGTACTTATATGATTTCTGCGACTTAAACTAATACTAGTTAAACAATAATTGCTATGAAACCCTCTGTTTAATAGAAGTCTTTGTATGAAACAGTTTCGTGATAATTGGATAAAATTGTCCTGTATGGGCAACGAGAATGGCGTTGTCTCTTATGGCAATAGCATCTGGTGCAAAGCACGTGAATATCAGACTGTGTTTGGTCAGTGGTGCGCGAAGGCCAAGGTTTCATGCGCGCCACTGACCTGCCCATAGCATAGCTTCTAAACAAAACACCAAACGTAGTGCGCTGCTTTAAACGCTCCAGTTGTTTTTTTTTTTCACAAATCAGTACTTAATACAACTTGAGAATTTGCAATTGCTTACTTTGTATACCAGAATATAAGGTCGTTTCACGATTTCTATAAATGAAATTAGTGAAATCGAATGCTGGACATGTAAAGGATGTTGATATAGATGTTGATTCGGTGATATGTGACATATTGCGGATGGCATGCTGGGCCCACAATGGAGGGCGGGATCACAGAGCCGGTACCTCCGCCAAGGTTAAAGAAGCTAGCACGACAAGCGGCGACCAAGCAGGTGGAACGGAAATCTGTCACATGGGTACGAATCGCATTTGTAATGTTTCTCAATTGTTGACCAATAAAGTAGGTATCTATTAGATTTTCTAGTCATTGTAAACCTGTTTGCATGTAATGATTAATGAATGAATGTAAGTATTTAAGTTTACAATAAAATTGTTATTATTATCTAGTAGCCAGTTGCTGTAATGTAATAGATTCTGAAAAGGGTAGGTACCTGTCGTTATAAATGTAAAAAGTATTGTATATTACCTACGAGTGCATTGAGCAAGCCTTTATATTAAGGCTAAAAATTATAATATTAATAAATGTCTTGGTATAGTTACAGCATTAACTCTGTAAATTCAGACCAGAACTAAGTTGTCTTCCTAGAGCTGACATCCAGACAGAGAACAAATCAACATGCTCATCCAAAAAAAAACACTCATGCAAAGAGATTTTTCCTGGATAGAAATTGAATTTACGGTTTCGGTTTTGTAGCCAGGAACTCGAACTACTAGAGTACCTACTAGACCAAAAATCAATTAATAATTACGATAAGGTAGGTGCCTAAAAGGTGTTTATTATTGCTTTACTAATGAATGACTGAGAGAGATCATTCGGTAATTTTACCGTTGCATATGATATGATAAATCAGAAGAAAAATTGTATAATCAAAAATATAGTTGTTATTACTCATTCAACAGCGAACCAACACACCAAACCTGCGGTAATTGAGTACAAGTCTATTGTGTTTCGGAAGCCTGAAGGTCAGACTGTACGCAGATAATAATACTCTTTTGAAAAAAAAAAACTCTTTAGAAACTAGCACGGGAAGATAAAAATGTGCGCAAATAAAACCGCTTTTGATACGAAAATACGTTGAAAGAGGAACAAAGGAGGTTGAATATAGGTAGTTACAGACAGACAAAACAGTGGAGGAATACAAGTGTGGAGCATCATTCATTCTGAAGAATGGGAGGTAGAGGACATTTGATGCGTGAGAACTTTAAACGTTCCTGTTTATTATCTCGGTGTAATAAAAACATACGAATTCGCGAAACCATCACAATTGTGCATTTTCGCACATTGAGATTGTGACAGTTACTTCTCTTAATTCAAGCAGCTTGTTGGAGCCGTTATGTTGGTGCATCGCAACCATTAAATTTTGAAGTTCTGTAATACAGTTAGTAAAGTCTCAAACGCCTAAAACTTTCAATGTATGAAATCTTATTGTACTTAGTTGTTTGTTTTGCTTCTTTCAAGTCACAAAAATCAATGTAATAAAAGTGCTTCTATCCAACTTTTATTCCGAAGTTCACGAGAAGATTAATTTGTGTCAAAACCTAAGTTCGGAGTCGGTCAGACGATTGTTGTTCCGATTTGGAACCAAGTTGAAAATTATGCCAAATCAATAGTGTATGTTTGTCGTTTTGAATGCAACAGGGATAAAAGCTAAGATTAGGTGAATGATATTGTTCGTTAGTTACTCAATAGTTTAGTCGAGGTTGAATAAATGTCAACGTGTAGTAAAATGCAAGTTGTAAACAAAGACGTATCATATATAGACACGTTATACACGAACATTGCGGCTTTCAAAAACAGCAAAGCTTTTATAAATTTGAAAAAAGAATTCTATAAATTATCTGTGGTAGCATGCATGAAGTCAATATCAGAGGAATGTGGGGAAAAAGGGAAACTTGAATTTCACTTACTCAGACATAATATATGGTTAATGTATTTACGGGTAAAGTACGTAATAATTAAATTTATAAAATTTTAATGTAGTTTATCGGATTAGTAATTATTAATTTAATGTGAAAAAATTTTTGATCTCGAGCAGGATTTGAACCCGCGTCTTCTGGTTTGCCGGACCAGACGCCTTAACCAACTAGACCACCGAGACACTGCTCTCGACCGTCAAATTATTTCACCTCATTACGTCTTGGGGCGACGTAGCGTAATTATTAACGTAATTTAGGTCATAAAATAAAAATATAACAATATCATACAGAAACATTTATTTAATAAGTTATAATTTAGTACCTAGTACCTAAGTAATCCAAATATTTGTAATTTAAATAATTTTAATAATCTTAATGTACCTATTATTATTGTGGTTCATTATTTTTTAAAGAAATATAATTACTTAAATAAAAAAAAATATTCAAATAGCAAAATAAAACATTAGTACAAAATCTCCCCGACATCCCCTTACGGGTCGCGGGCGCCAAACCACAGACTATAGAGTACATTTTCACAAGGAGCATTCATTATGCTTGCCGCCATTTTATCGATCCGAGAAAATGAAATAATATTATTATTTCTGTTGTACATAAGCATGAAATGACAAGATTTTATATTGAACAGTTGCTGTGTAGCTTGTGCATCATCTGAAGATACATGAAGGCAGGTTTTTTTCGAGTTTTCTCTACTAAAAGAATTTAAAACAGTGCTAATAGAACTTTCGCTAACCCTACAGCCGCGTCACAGATTTTCAGGTAATTACCTGCTTTACGTGTTGCCATTTTCAAGTGTCTATAACGTATCTATAGTTTTTATATCATTGGTTGTAAACACATATGTGTGAGGTAAATCTATTCCAGACTAAGTTTATTTATCATAGATTATATATAATGGATAGTTTGGTACCGGTCTAATTACTGCCTTTTTCTGAACATTTGATAGAACAATATTGCACTAAAGATTACCGTCTGCTCTTTGAATGTTGACAAAATAAGATGATTATTATGAAATCGTTGTACTTAGTTCATTATATTATTTTGATAATAATAAGAGAATAGAGGATAGCGATAGCTAAATGTGTCTGTATAGCCCGTTCGCTCTAAGTTTGCCGCTGACTTAGAGACTGGTGTAGAGGCGTAGAGGGGAGGTGACCGGCAAACTTAGAGCGAACGGGTAGCATACTCTGTTTTTTTTTTTTTTTTTTTTTTTTTTTTTTATACCACTAAGGTGGCAGACAAGCACACGGCCCACCAGAAGGACCGGTGGTCACCGCAGCCTATGAACGTTTGCAACACCAGAGGCGCCACACTCGCGCTGCCGACCCTGTAAAAACCTTCTTAGACCCCTTTTGAAGAACCCCATACTGGAGGCGTTTGGGAAAACCGAGGCAGGAAGATCATTCCACAACCTAAGCGTGCGCGGAAGAAAACCCCTACCGGATCTAACCGTGCTCAAACGCTCCGGACGTAGGGTGTGAGAATGAAATCCCTGTCTATGGCGAGCGTTGCGATGATAGAAGGTAGCCGTGGGCATCATGTCAAACAATTCCTCGGAGCACATACCATTGTACAGGCGGTAGAACACGCATAAGGAGGCATAGTCTCTCCTGTCGCGAAGAGGTTCCACACCACCTGTCAGTATAGGATCGTTGACAACTCTCACAGCTCGCCTCTGCACCGAGTCAAATGGGCGAAGCTGATATTCAGGTGCCCCCGCCCAGAGGTGACAGCAGTACTCCATGTGTGGCCGCACTTGCGACTTATAGAGAAGCAGTGTTTGCGCCGCAGTAAAGTACCGCCGCGCCCTGTTGAGCACACCGAGCTTCTTGGACGCCAGCCTGGCCTTGTCCTCCAAATGACTGCGGAACTGAACGTCACTGGAGATGTCAACACCAAGGATCCCTATACTTTTAGAGATGGAAAGAGATGTGCCCTGGAATCGTGGCGCTACAGTAATTGGAGCTTTCTTAGCGGTGAAGAAACACGCCTGTGTCTTGGAGGGATTGAACTGGACAAGGTTTTGTCTACCCCAATCGGACACTCGAGTAAGAGTAGCCTCGATTTCAGACACAAGCTGTTCACGACTTTCTTCCACTGCGACCCGAGAGATACCGGGACGGCCTGTGTAACAAGTGTCCCCTGTACTGTCGTCTGCATAACAATGAATGCCGTCAATAGATAACATGTCATTGATATGCAGCAGAAACAGGGTAGGGGACAACACTGAGCCTTGCGGTACTCCAGCGTTTATGGCCATGCAGTCAGAACAGCTGCCGTCGACAACAGCCCTGATGCTTCTATCGGCCAAAAAGCTGGACACCCATCCGCATAATCTCTCGGTCAGTCCGTAGGAGGGCAATTTTTTAAGAAGACCACGGTGCCAGACCCGGTCAAAGGCTTTAGAAATGTCGAGGCTCACTGCTAGAGCCTCGCCCTTACTCTCGATAGCCGTCGCCCATCGGTGTGTGAGGCACACGAGAAGATCGCCCGTCGAGCGACCGTGACGGAAACCGTACTGCCGGTCACTGAGCAGGTCGTTTTCCTCAAGGTACCTCAGGAGCTGTGTATTAATTACACGCTCCATCACCTTAGACAATAGTGAGGTGACGGCTATAGGCCTGTAATTGGCCGGGTCGGTCCTATCACCCTTCTTGGGCACAGGATGCACATACGCGATCTTCCACGACGCCGGGACTTGTCGCATGGAATAAGAAAGCGAGAAAAGACGTGTAAGTACCGGACACAACTCTGGACCACACTGCTTAAGTACTACCGCGGGTATACCGTCTGGCCCACTCGACTTATGAACGTCCAGAGAACGAAGCTCCCGTCGGACGTCCCGCTGCGTAAATTTAACTTCCGGCATGGAAGTTCCACACCACGGAACGTCCGGCGGCACAGCACCCCCGTCGCTCATGGTCGAGTTAGAGGCAAAGAGAGAACCCAAAAGGTCGGCCTTCTCCCTGGCACTCTGGGCCAGACTACCGTCGGGTTTAAGCAAAGGTGGTAAACCTGACTGACAGAAGTTTCCCTCGGCAGCTTTGGCAAGCGACCAGAATTCACGACTCCCTGAAGGGTACCCTGCTAGCCGCTCACCAATTCTGCCGACGAAATCGAATTTAGCCCTGACAATTGCTCTTTTGCTGGCCCTCGAGGCGGCATTTAATTTGCGTTTCACCGCAGAGATGTTAGGATCTGAATTTGCACGAGCCGTGGTCCAGGCTCTGTAGGCAGATTCTTTCAGCATCAAAGCTTCTCTGCAGAGCCGATTGAACCACGGTCGCTTTTTTGCTCCTACAGGGATCCAGCGGTTGGGAATATAGCACTCCATGCCCTCCAAGATCCCCTCAGCGACTGCTGCAGCGCAGGAATCCAGATCGTCTGAGGCAAAACAAAGCCGCCTCCACGGGTACGACGCGAAGAACTCCCGCAGTCCATCCCAGTCTGCTGACTTATAGTGCCACACATGTCGCCACTCCTTGGGCCGAGGTGGTTCAGGCCTTGCGAGAGGCACATGCGCCCGAATGATACAGTGGTCCGACGATCCGAGCGGAGCATCCACTGAGACGTTGTATCCATCCGGACGCGTTGTCAGCAGGAGGTCCAGCAATGCACTATGCTCGTTCTCCTTATCTGGTATCCTCGTATGGGATTTAACCAGTTGGGAGAACCCATAGGTCAGGGCAAATTCGTGTGCAGCGTTCCCCGCAAAGTTGGTCATCCGGGAGCCCAACCAGTCAACATGATGACCGTTGAAGTCCCCCAGAATCACAATCTCCGCAGAAGGATACTGCTCAATCACCTTGTCAGTCGATTGTTGCAGGTGGTCAAAAAGGCGAACTGTGTCCGTGTTACCGCTGTGAGACCTGTACACGCACGCGTAGATCCGAGTGTGGCCCCCGTGATCCACGCGCGCCCATAACGTAGACAGGTCCCTGTCTTCAAGGCTTGTAAGACGGCGACAGCAGACATCATCACGGACGTACATACATACCCCGGCTTTCGGCTTGAAATTGTACTCAAGCTTATAGCCAGGGTACATTAAGTAGGATGTATCGCCCGGGCATGAAATCTGCGTCTCCGTCAGGAAAAAAAGGGTCGGCTTCGCAGTTTCCAGATGGTGGTGGACTACGTTGAGGTTCTTGTGCATACCTCTGATGTTGCAAAGGTCCATGTAAAGTGTGGACGACGAAGCCGCTGTGTATACTTTTCTAGTCTTTTTTCCTTTAGCCATGTTTTTTTTTTTAAAAAGGGGGGTTAAAAAAGTGAAGAGGTGCCTGTGTGCCGGTGGCGCAAGAGACTAAGCGAGACTCTAACTAACCAAAGGCAGGCAGAGGTAGTGCGGTAGATTGGCACGGCGTACGGAAGGGCCCCCGGTCCCCCCCCGATGCAGAGGCCGCGTCCACTCCGGTATCCTCCTCCGGCACGACCACCGCACCAGGGACTTTACACAGGCTGCTGGTTCAGCCTCCTGGGGCGGAGATTATGTAATCCCCCGGTTCGGGTTCCGTACAGCCTGCGGGCGGTCAGCGGTCAACCGTTTCACCGGGTCTCCCTGACCGCCGTACCAATATTCCGCGCCTCTATCTGCCAATGGAGACAGATTAAGCCTCTGGTCTCACCGTCAGCGGCACAGAGTCACCCCAATGAGCTCTGGATCCCTGCTAACCGACGGAGAACATAACCCAACCGGAGTCAGGTTACTATTACCGCGGTCTTCTGCAGGGCGGAGGTACTGCCCCAGGCGGGCTGCTCAACGAACGGAGTACCGTTATGCCCTTCCTCCTAATGTGGGCTTTTTCGTTAATCCCTAAGATATTGAATCTTAGGGATCTGATTGAAGAAGCCACTACTGTACCCTCAGGGTGTAACGTTAGCTCCATGAGAAGTAACGCATGACCCCTAAACCCCGAGGGGGAGAATTGTAATTGCCTGTATTCTTGGGCATACTTACCGTTGGTGTCGAAATCAATAAAACATTACATTACAAGATGAAGGTTTTTCTTTATCTGCCAGACCATCAGCAAACATTAGTAGTTATGACCTCCACTTCCACTTTTAAAAGAAGAGGTATGTAAATAAAATGAATAGTTTGAAAATACGCAAGAACCAAGAACTTTTTAAATATTTTTTTTTAACTTGTTGGACATAAACTATAATCGCTCGTCATGTAAGTTGAAAAAAATATATTGTTTTTTATCTCTTCTTGGGCTTTCTCGGCTTGGGAGTATGCCAAAGTCAAGTAATTTTCAAATCCATGTTTAAGAAATTCTTAAAATTAATTAATTAAAATTATTATTAAAATTTTGCAGCGTATTTGTGTAAAGCGGTGGGACTTACTAAAAGTGTCTTTGGAGTTTGTCGAAAAACGGAAGAGTCAAGTTTCACTGCGTTATATCACTTTCCAACACTTGTGCACGTTGTTGTCGAACGTTTATGTTTAAAAATCCACCACTTTTTGCACATAAAATACTCGAAATACATTAGTTTTGGAATTGTACAACGGAATATCATCCGTTTTTATCAGTGTCTTCGATTTCGCGCCAAAACTCATAATCGTCAGATTTGAGATTTGACATCACAATAATATTAAAAAATAAAGGTATTTTGATGAGGGTGCCAAAGAAATAATAGGTGAACGATGATAATTTCCTATACAGTATTCACACCGGGACCGTGACTCAAAATTGAAATCATGTTGATGGAAAAATGGATCCCTGTATCACCCTTTTTTATCATTTGTAATAGCTACCTATATCATTTCCAAGACTTATATTTTAAGAAAGATATTTCCTTATTTTCAGGGTCCAGAAACATGGGTCGGAGTAAGAGCTTTACGTGCCAGTTCCGGTGGTATCTTGGATCCGGACGACCGAGTGCGCGATGTGGCGGATGACCGGGAAACCCTCACTGCAGAATGCACAAGTCAAGCACCCCAGCCAAGAGCAGCACAGGCAGATGGCGCTAGTGGGTCATCTGCCGGCACCGCCTCGCCAGATATGTTTCGAGTAAGTAGTAGATTTTCACTCATACTTTTTATAGATATGTAATTAAAGGGGCGTGAAGAGATAAAAAACATTGAATATTTACAATAATTAAAATTATGTACCGTATTCTGCACAATTTATTATTTATAATAATATGCCGTATTAATTTATTTTTATAAAATGGTCAAAGTTATTTATTTCAATAGGCTGTATAATGTGATTCCTTTGCTCGTTAAAACATTCAAGTGAAAAGCACTGTAGATGGCGGGAAATGGCGGGAACTCAGATCTGATTGGCTAGGATAGGACATTCCATTGACCTTTCCAACTTCAGTCGATGGGAAAATCCTGTCGGTACGTGTTCATAATTTCTGGAGAAGATTATTTTTCTGTAAAATAAAATCAGGTCAAATCGTGATATGACGTTGAACTTGAAGCATAGTTGTTTATCGTTTAATTGTAATTTCGATATGGGTGTGTGTTTTTCTCAATGTTTTTGTGTGCGGAGCCCTGAAAATGATAAGGTACGATATTAATTACTGTCGTAGTTATATTTTAACAGCCCCCAGCTGATTCGCAAAGAGTCCCTAAAGCACAACCAAATATAAGTCCCGAACCAGTTTGTAAAATGGGTACAGGTAAAACCAGCAAAGGTACGCTGGCCACACAGATTTCAACAACAAATGGCAGTTACAAAAAAAAGAAGAAGGTTTTAGTGATTGCTGATCAGCAAGGCAGGGGAATTAGAGCGAAGCTGCAAAAACTCTTAGGTCAAGATTATGAAGTGTTTTCTTTTTGGAAGCCCGGAGCGACTACAAGTGAATTACTGGCCAGTAACAAAAAGGACATTCTAAGTTTATCCAGGTACGACTACTTATTGTTGCTCACAGGGATGAATGACAAGAATCCCCGAGAACTTCAGTGCTCATTACATTTCTGGCTGACATATGTGACTAACACTAACATAATTATGTGCGAGGTGCCCTATAATAAGCATCTCAATGAACATAAACTGAACTACGAGTTAAAGTACATTTGTAATAACTATGATCACGTGACATTTGTTAATTTAAAAGTTCCATATTATTATCTTTTCAGTGATTATTTAAGTGGAATCCTGCTAAAGGAAATTCTGCACATATATTATAAAAATAATTATATCTCATATAAAAAAAAGGAAATTGCTCAAATTAGCGTTGGTACACAAACTGACGTCATTTCATGTTCCCCTATTGACATTCAGGATAAAAATATAGAAACTATTTCCTCCACAGAAAACAATTTTTTTCGTAGATGATGTATCTATTGACCAATGTTCTAGGGAACCTTTAAACATTTTTCACCAAAACTTATGTGGCTTAGGTAATAAAATAAATGAATTAGAACTTTATATTGAAAATCTCCAGAATAAAATTCATTACTTGTGTATAAGTGAGCACTTTCTAAATTCAGAACAGGCATCTTTACTCAGTCTAAATAATTACAGAGTAGTATCTAGTAGTGCAAGGGTAAACAAGACGAGGGGGGGCACGATTATCTTGGCACTTAATAACAGGGAGTGTGTGGAATTGCCTGTTGTGAAAAAGTTATATACTATGGACAGTTTTGAGATATGTGGGGTCAAAGATACTTTAACTGGTCTCATGGTGTGCTGCTGCTATCGCACTCCGTATGACTCTAACTTAGATATTTTTATGAACAAACTCGAAAAACTGCTGGAGCACCTTTTCAATGCAAAATTCTGTATTGTGGGCGACTTCAACTTAGATCCTCACTCAGACGATCAGAAATGTATAAATTTTATGAATTTGATGACTTGTTATAATATTCGGCCATTAATTAACTCTATAACTTTTATTCGAGGTGATATTCAATCATGTATTGACAATATTCTGACTAATGTTCATGAGGATAGCATTCTTGACTGTGATGTTGATCACAACGGACTGGGTGATGGCCATGCAGCATTAATATGTGAGATGACATTATACAGTAGTACATCAAACAAATATGATAATTCTGTGACATTTATTAATAAAAGAATTTTTAATTTTAAGCATAAAAGTATTTATAGAGAAATGTTATTAAAGCAAAATTGGAATAGCATGGGCATTAATAAGTTCATAAAACACTTTGAAGTGACTTTCAAACAGGCCTTTAAAAAACAAAAAAGTCAAGTTCGTTTACACCCTTTGTCTAGTCTTCGCTGGGTCTCTAAAGGTATCAAAGTTTCCAGTAAGATGAAGCGATTTTTAGTAGTAGGTAAAAGTAATAAAAATGACTTGAGTTTAATTGACTACAGACAAAGGTATATTAGAATATATAATAGGGTCATAAAAAATGCTAAAAGGCTATCGATTCAGAGTCAGATAGCAAGATTCAAAAATGTTTCGAAAAGTATCTGGAAAATAGTAAATCGCTACAGAAATAAGAGAAATATGAAGGAAAGAATAGTTTTAAAGACAAATAATAGAGTGATAACAAACCCATCTGAGGTTGTTAATATTTTTTCTAGTGAATTTAGTCGAAATTTCAGTCACACTCATAATTATTCGCCTTTAGCAATAAATATCTTAGAAGCTTATACAAACAAAATTGATAATGAAATTGTGTGGGACCCAGTCACGCCTGGAGAAGTGCTTAGAATTATTAATACTATGAAGAATAAATCATCCTGTGGTTATGATGATATACCTATTACAGTGATAAAGAATAACATTGACATATTAGCTGAACCTCTAAGTAATTTTTATAATAAATGTTTTGACGAAGGTTTATTTCCCGATCAGTATAAAATTGCTAAGGTTATTCCAGTTCATAAAAAAGGAACCAAAACAGATCCCACCAAGTACAGGCCTATTTCACTTCTGCCGACAGTATCTAAAGTTCTAGAGAGATTGATGAAAACAAGACTCGTTCGACATCTAAATTTGAATAAAGTATTACACCAGAGGCAGTACGGATATCAAAAGAACGTGGGTACTCAAGACGCCATAGATGCTCTGGTCAAAGACATAACCTCTCGAATGAATGAAAAGAAGAAAGTAGCAGGCCTTTTCTTGGATCTAAGTGCCGCTTTTGACACCATAAACTATGAGCTATTATTAAAAAAGTTGGAACATTATGGAATAAGAGGTAAGGCTAAAAATCTGTTTAAATCATATTTACAAAATCGGAAAATGTTCGTGGAATTAAAAGCTATAAATACTCACGAAGAAGGCTTTCGGGGTAACAACATGTGGGAAAAATCATATAGGTCTAAAATGATACAAATTAGAACAGGAGTTCCTCAAGGCTCAATCCTGGGCCCTATCCTGTTCATAACTTTTGTAAATGATCTGATAAATTATGCATCTCGAATGGCGTCTGGCGAAATACAGTTGGTCATGTTCGCTGATGACACAAACGCTGTTATATCCGCAGACGATATGGACGTTCTCAAATCAACAGCAAATGAGGCCCTACGTATATTTTATAACTGGTTCTCGGCAAACAGTCTAAAGCTAAACCCTAGTAAAACACAGGTTGTTCTATATAAATCAACGGCTCAAAACAAAGGGACTCTTAATTGCCTTTTACATGGCGAAACTGTTAGTTCAGTAAGTGTTGCGAAGTTTCTGGGCGTATATATCGATGAGTTTCTTAATTGGAAGGTAGAGCTTGGCAATCTGGAAGGGGCAATAAGTTCAGCTTGCTATGTACTTAGAAGTCTGCGAAATGATGTCAATTTGGAACATCTCAAAATGGTTTACCACGCACTAGTCGAGTCTAAACTTAGATATGGCATTCTTTTCTGGGGAGGAAGCTATGATTACAATATTCAGCGGGCTTTCGTCCTCCAGAAGAGAGCTATACGTACAATGGTGTGCATAAGGCAGGAGGAGTCATGCAAGGGGTACTTTCGGGAGCTCGGTATATTGACAGTTCCCAGTCTGTACATTCTGGTACTCATGACTTTTTTTGCCAAATACATTCATGAGTATGAATCAGAAGACGAAAGGAAGATCAGAGAGAGTACGCGCAGGAAGGATTTCCGAAGCATAGTTTTTCCTCACCTTAATATTGTAAAGCATACCAGAACTTACAAATCCATAAGAATATTTAACAAATTGCCGTTGAATTTGAAGGGTCTTATTTATAAAAAGGAGTTTCACAAAGAATTAAGAGCGTATTTATTGAAAGGGTGCTACTACGCAGTTGATGATTTGTAGGTATAAATTTAAATTTTATTGTTATTTAGTTATTGTTATTATAATTATGAAATTTTGTGAGTTTGACATGTACTAATTTGTTTAGGTTTAAATTGAAATTGTTCTTTATGTAATTATTATTTTAAATTGTATTTTATATTGACATTTACTGAATTTTTATGAAGTTTGACGTTTATTAATTTGTTTTATTAGTTTTAAAATTCATTAGGAGTCAATTACTTTTGCGACATTGACATCATACCTGCTGCTAACTAAATTTTGAATTGACTAACATTGATACTTAATTTCATTTAACATTAAAAAATAGTACCTTTAATTAGCAGCACTACATATGTATTTATGTCTGTAATATTATTGTAAATTTCATACACAATGTAAAAATTGTTAATGAATAAATACTGAACTGAACTTTACTCAATAACTTTCAATTTTATTTATAAATTCTAAGTAAGTAAATTACTAGTCAATAATACAGTAGGTAACAGTCTAAAATGTAGCAGTACCTAATTATGTACTTAGATTCATGCGTTTATAATACACACAGACTGAATAGTCACGCCTATAACCCATATGTGGTAGGCAGAGAGACATTTCCTCTATTTAAACGAGATCTAGGTACTTACCTACATTACGAACTGCTAGCTAGATTTTTGGAAGACCTTTGATTCATATGACGTCTATAACTTCTACCTACTGACTTACAATTAAATCAATGTATGTATGTTTGTCCTTTATGCTCTCGTAAATGCTTCACACTTTATGAACTCATTGATTTATGATCAATGTGAGAGTTACGATAACATTATTTTTTTAATTGTGACTAGGTAAATACATTGCATGACATGCCAAGCACAGGCAGTACCTATTCCTAATGAGTAAAATAGCTATTTCGACGGAACATTCTATACGTCCATCCCTTACTTATTTTCATTATAAATATCTGATCTTTTTTTCCAACTTAAACAAACAGTCTATCTTTATAAATGTATCTATGATACTCATAAATTAATAAGTAGGTACTTCTGGGCTGTTTACACGAGCGACAGAATCCCAGCGATATTGTCGTGCTACAATTTCCAATTTTCATACAATTTCGATACACAAGGTAGGTACCTAGTAACTAGTAACATAGAAAACTGAACTATTTTATCCGTGTATTGTGGTAGTAACTAAGGTACCTATCCTCGTTCCCAGAGTGAGACGATAATAAAATTATCTAAGAATAAATAATAAATAAATAATGTTGGACATTCTCACACAACATCATCTAGCCCAAACTAAGGTATAAGCTTGTGCTATGGGATCTAGATTCTAGACGATTGATAGACATACTTATATGTATATTTCTAAATACCTTCATATTATACATAGAAAACACCTAAACTCCGAAACAAACATTTGTGGGTCACACAAATATTTGGACTGACCCAGGAATCGAACCCAGGACCTCCAGCGCCGCCAGGTGGTATCACTACCGACTACGCCACAGAGGCAGTCATTTTTTTTTTCGCGTAGTGCGCGCTCAGATCAGACTCTTCGAATTCGTAGGACCGATAATCGGGCCGACTTTTTTGGTTGTATTTCTTACTTTGGAAGGACCTGATACGCAGTAGAACACGTATGACGAGATTAAAGCATAGAATAAAATCGGTTAGCCTGACTCAGCGCTTATCATTTTGGCCTGAGACATCTGTTGATAACTTGGCCATCTGGTTTGCAATGTGCTGTAGACTACGAATGACCAACCAATGATTGACGAGAATAGAGTAGGTTAGGTACCTAGGTATTTATGTTTTAATTTTCAGCTTAGACTGCTGAGATTGAATTTTTTGTGGATGTCTAACAAAGCATGTGTCCTTGGTAGCTGTTGGAATTTTGGTTTAGCTTACAAAATTGTTAGGTATAGATTTTCTCCTGTATAAGTGCACGGTGACGGCAATAGGCTTTACAGAAGCGGGCCCAAGACGAAGGCGTGACGTGAGAGTTTCACGAACGCCTCACACCCCAAGAATCGGTAACGCCAGAAACAACCCCCAAAGACGCGCGATGTACCCGAAACCCTACGTGAGGCCGCGTTGGTAGCCAAAGTCCGTCAGGAATCCTAGGACATCCTTGCGACGCTTACCCGGGGCTCCCGGCCATATTGGCAGTGGTAGGGCACCGTGTGTTCTTTTTAGTCGATAAGAGTCCGGCATTCCATCCATGGGGATTTCCGCACGTTAAAAATAGGGGTTGTTTTCTACTAGTATTGTAGTAGTGTATTCTAGACAGGGACAGGATATGAGGTTTTATCAGATTTTTGTCACTTGTGCATTATAGAAAGATTAGATTCATGTTTTGTGCATTATGGAAGAGGGGCAGATTCTCGACCATACGACGTGAATGCGTGGATGGAAATTTACGAATGGAACGTCACCTGTCTCATGTTTTGCCGTTCGATAATACCTACTTATTATTATGATACGAATGACGTTTCATGCGTAAATTTACGTCGTTGCATGAATCGAGAATCCGCGCCAAGACCATTTAGTTCTTGTGGACATAACGATGACATGCCCGCAATCATGACATGCGAGCATTGGCCCCTACTAGATATATCTACGATTACAACACAATATTTTCCTAAGCAGGTGGTATTGAAACGTGATCTAAAATGATATAAAGCCATTAATTAGTCATTACTTAATTGATCATCAAGAGTACTTCATGCTTCGTTCGTTGTGGTGAATGTTGTTGATACTCGTACTATGCTGATATTATGCATTTTATGTCGGTTTCTTGTGCAAATAACCTTGAGTTTTACCATTTTTATGATCTCTGCAGCATCAATGCTCACTGAAAAAATGCTGTTACATTAACATTAAATTGTCTTATTTTTCCTACGGCTTAAATGAAGACCACTTTTTAACCGACTTCTATGTATGGTAGGTGTTTAATACATAGATACATACTACTCCTGGGACATCCTTCCGAAGGCTTACCCGGGGCTCCCAACCATAGGCTGTTTGGCCTTTAAGTGACGTATTTAGTCGGTAGGAGTCCGGCATAGCATCCATGATGGATTTTCCCTCACGTTAATAAGAAAACATAGGTACACACATACTACTCTAATTACACTACTAATAGTAAAATTTGTGCTATTTTTTTGAGAGTTAGCGAGTTCACCTCTTCCTAATCTAGAGACAATGCAATTGAACTTCTCAATATTGATAGACAGACTGCATCCGGTGTAATCTTTTCTTTATCTTCTTTGATTTGAAATATTTGTGAGATTTTTTAAAGTAGGTTTAGATAGACGAGTAGATACGCTTGAAGTTCCCTGGTGGTCACATGCGCAAATCCAATTCTTTCATTGTGTGATTATTGTTGTGATGTGCAGTCGTGTGCGCGTCTGGCAGTTTCAAGTTTCCTACTAACAGTTTATTATTTGCGCAAAAATAAAACTCAGTGTTATACTGGATATGATCTATGTTCTTGAAGGTTAGTAACTAGAATTACCTACCTCAAATCTATGCTAGTGTTAGTCTTGTCGGTTACTTAGATAGAATCCTTTCAAGTTCACTGAGTCACGCAACGCACGAAACCATACCTGCTCACGTGTCTTAACCGTCCCGTATAAGTTTAAGTAGATAAAACATAAGTATAAAAGTAGGTACCTAGTTAAAGTTATAATTGGGAAGGATATTATCAATGGAGGTGTATTCTCAGTCCGAAATCTATCTAAAAATTTCAATTATGATTTTTATCGAACTCATTTTAGGGTTGAAAACCTTATTTTTTTTAACCCTTCTTTGCATGGTGAGGGAAATTTCAATCATAGTATTTAGTCAACAAAAAAAGGTACTCAAACCCCTTGTACTGTAAATTTGTTGTTGCTGGCAACATTTTAAGCGACTATTGCGTACAACAAAACGCAGTTGTTAAATTTTTTTAATATTTTTAGATTTTAGATTTTTTTAAATATTTTTCCTTTAATCTAATTCTGGAGCATTAATTACATCACCCTGATTTATTTTAAAAAAAAGCAAAAATCATGCAAAGAAGGGTTAAATTTTCATGTTATGGAATGCATTTCCCTAAACAACGGGTTTGTATTGAACTCCTAGAGCTAAAGCCACGCTATAGGAGCCTCACCTTGGATCTGCCAAGAGCCATGCGACTCGCTTATTGACTTGATCCTAGTTAACAGACGCATTACGTACTATCAAAGCGGTTACACTGCGTGCGACGGGGGTAGCTAGGTGCCTGGATAGTCGATAAGCAAGTCACGAAGTGTGGCCGTAGGCTTAAGTCTAAGAGGGCTATCCACTACCAGACTACTCACTAAACTACTACGATGTTTCACCTCGCCTCTAGTCACACCATAGGGCAGGGGTTAAGTCAAAAGTTAAGGGTTAAGCTTCTCTTTGCATCTTAAATTCTAAGAAGGCATCTCTTAAAGGACCTACGGTAAATTTAAATTTTGTATTTCCAGGGCGGTGGCGGCGTGGGTGGCAGTATGAGGGTGCCCGATACCGACTCTTGTGTAGAAGTAGGTGCGGCTGACCTGGAGGATGGTTCTAACGGACTACAGGTCAGAAGAGGCAGCGAACCCACATTACACCAAGACACGTTACCTCCTCAGAGAACGGTAAGCACCTGGTTTATCATTAGTTAGACCAAGTTACTTATTTACGTATGCGTTATATTTTTTTTATTTCTGTCGTATGTATTTGTTGTATTGGAATCGCCCGTTAGTTAGTCAAAATTATCCTACAGTAGATAACGGATCGTGTCTATTTCGGCACTTTGATGGTCATCTTTTATCATCATCCGAGCATTATGGGACAGAGACAAAGGTTTCCAGGTAACAAAGATTCTTAATGTAATTTCATGAAAATCATTAAATCTTTTAGTATGTAAAACTCAGCTAATAATTTGTAATTTCAACCCGGAATTTAGCTAAGTTAATATACTTTCATCTCACCAGAATGATCACCTTACTATCTTTTTTATTTTAGCGGGACTTGCCCATTAGCTTCATTTACAGATAAAAAATAAAATTTGTCAAGTATTCTATTTACTCCGTGTATCACACAACTTCCACGCCCAACTGTCATGCTACCCAGTCATATAGAGCTTAGGTCTGTAGTTCTACTCGCTTGTGTATGCTCAATCTAACTGTACAAAGTAGCAGTAAACACCTACGTATTTAAACATTAAACCTAACTTAATAGCTTAGACTCCACAGTTTCGCACCTCTCTATTCAATTGTAGAAAATAAAATAAAGTTCCACCAACTTTTAATATTTAGTATTTAAATCGAGTTAAAAAAACACAACACAACGCGATCTGCGTGTTGATAACAAGATGCAATACGAGTAATATTATAAATTTAGTATACATTAGAATAAATTGGAATAATCACTGGTTGGTAGACAGAGCCGTTAAATAATTTTATGAAATCTACAAACATTACACTATTGTTCATTCGCTCCGTCATTTTAGACTTTTTGACTACATAACGTCAACACCCTGTCGCCAGTTGGAAAATCAGTATACTTCTCAAATTATTTCACACTGTAATTTATACACCAGTATGGAACAAACGAACCACCGTCCCGTGCCGGTGGTACCGACAACGGCACTATGAAGTGGCAGTCGCGGTATCCCACTTCAGTATTTAGTCGTCGCACACGTCGCCACGAGTAGGCGCAAGAGAGTTGGCGGCTTGTGTGATCGGATCGGCCGTCTTCGATCAACAATATTGTTGATCGAAGTCGACAGTGGTCGCGACTGGCTGTCACCCGCCACATATCTGCGGCGAGACTTATAGAGACTGGCCATCTGGCTATGCGCGGCGGCACAATATACAGATTCGGAGATCTGTTTGCTATAGGACTACTTTTTCGTGAGAACCTAATAAATGCCAAGACTATAAGATGTGGTAATCTGCGGGGGAGGCCAACTGAGGCAATCAGCTGAGTTGATGATTGAACTTAATGATACAATAGTTTAATAACAGAGCAATTCGTCCATAGGCTGCGGTGACCATCGGTACATCTGATGGGCCGTATGCTTGTCTGCCACCTCAGTGGTATAAAGAAAACACGCGCCTATGGATGGAATAATGACAACTGTAATTCATTTTCATAATATGTACTAATTTAATTCTAGGCGACAGAGCAGACGAAACGCTGGTCAGCCGCCGTGGTCTGTCGGGATGACAACGTCAGAGTCACGCAGAAAGCGCACCCTATAGACGGGCGGCCGCCGGATCCCACTCCTGATAGACATGGCCAGACAGGACAGCACTTCCAAAGACAGTCCAATAGACTTTCCATGCAGTTTTCCGGGCCTGGGTGAGTGTACAATCTTTCATTTTCAGACCTATTTGTAAGAGTTCCACCTTTTTAAACCTACTATTATTTTTCAACTTACATTTGATATTTTCATTATAAGTCTATAACTATATCAATTTTTACTGACCTAAGACTGATTGAAGACTAACCTGGGAGCCAGTGCTGCGTACTCTTACATGGAAATTCTTAAGCTATGCTTGCGTTGCACGGTGGTTCCGCCAATAGGTCATAAATGCTAAAATTTCATTATCAATTACCCCAATTAAATTATCTATAATGTTTGACCGATAGACAAGCTACCCTAAAATACAAATATGTCACCCATTTTACCTAATTATCACTTATTTCTCGACCTCTCTGAAGTGAACACTTCGTTACGTTGCGCTCGCCTTATCAGTAACTCATTAGCACTGCGCTGTATGTGTGACAGAATTTTCAGAACTGCATTATTTTGAGGGGGGTTTGTGAAATGGATTTCCAAGATCAAGGTATGTTATTACTAATTAGCTATATTTTTAGGTTTTGTTTTACTTATTATGGCGTATTTTTACGTGCTACGCCACACAGTATTTCTACCAAATTTGTATGTTATAGTTGACTTTACATAGACCTACAAAAAATCACAACCATAATCGAATACTCTCACATATCTTATATTAAAGATCAAACTGTCTACTTTGAAAATATAAAAGGTTTTTCTGCGCCCTTTTGCATCTTTAGTTGCTATTTAGGCTCTACGACTGCGTAGGCTTGTCTACGAAACACATTTTAATTATTAATGTTTTTTTTTTCAGGAACTTTGATTAAATGTTCTTTCTCAAGGATGCATTTTTTTGAGATTTGGTCTGCCATGGCTAGAACTATTCCTCAAAAAACATCAACACGTGTTGGTATCTATTCTAGCTTTACTGAAAGAGGCCAAAAATGTTGAAATTTTACTTAGATAGTGAAATACTCAATTTATGTTTAAGTCTTGATAGATTTTGGAAAATTGTCTCTAGAAATAAATCAAAATTTTGGCAAAATTACTCAGATTGGTTAAATGAAAATGAATGTTTCAAATTAGTAAGGGGTAATGAGAATGAAGCGCATTCAAGAAAACGCGAACCAGCCCGGGCCATCTTCCGAACGCGGACATTCCAGGAAAGATTTTTGAAATTGGTCTAAGCGCTCGAAACGTAGAAGTTTGGCAGAATTATCACAAGTAGTTGACTCTGTGATAATTCTGCCAAACTATGCTGTGAATTCATTAATCCATACTAGCAACACTGAATAAAAATTCTTATAAACTTAATGAAGATTCTTTGGAAACCGCTCGACTTTTAATTCAAGAATATTCCGCATAATCACCCAGCTTCCGTTCACTAAGCCTTCATCGATGGTACTGAAGTAGCACAGTATGCTTTATTATCTATTGGGGAATTATCCGAAGAGCCAGCAGAATCTAACAACAAAAATTATAAGGCTTTCAGACGGGATCACACGAAAAAATTGTCACGAGTATTTTCATTTTACGAATACGGACTAACTTAACAGACTTTTACTCAGCTCAGACCAATTCATTACTGGTCTTCGGAAATTCCCCCGTAAGAAATAAAAGAGCGTTATTTCGAGGCAGGTTTTAGATTTATAAAGAATTTACTTTAAATTGAAATTAGGTTTGTTGTTGTAATGATTTAGCTTCGTTGTGGTTATGATGACGTTTGCAAATAAATTGTAGTTTTAGTTTTCTTGTCTTTTATATAAAAAAAGAATATTATATTTAACGATAACCCCTTCATGAACGGCGTTAATATCATATTCAGACATATTTACGAACGAGGGAGAATAAATCTCAAATATTGTGTATAATTTTTTTTGTTAAACAGTAAATATTGTACAGTTTACTGTATATTATGTATTAAAATATGTAAATAAAGCACTAATGTACATTCATGAAGTATTTTTTTTATTATTTACCTTCAGAAAAAATCCCATTTAACAAATTTTAATAAAATAAGGTATTAATGACCGCGCTTGTTCGGCGCCTGGACCACCGTGCGTTGGTTCGTACGCAGCGCGACCTCCGTGAAAATGAATTCATCTCAAATCCACACGAGCGGGCTAGCTTTTTAAAGAACAGAATCAGTATGTGTCCGTGATAAAGCCATCAATATTTTGCTGATTTGGCGGTGCTTCTTGGTTATGTAGGCCGAAATCTCTCGCGGCAGCTCATGATTACCCGACCTTGCCATCGGATTCCGCTGATATTGGTCACGGGTGGCTGGTGCGAGTGTAACTTAACGCCATCTCTGTGATGAATGTTTTACCTATTCTTAGTCATCTCGTCTTGTAATTCGTTGCTTACTATACGACCACGTTCCATTTCAAATATAAAATTTTCACTTTAGTTGGTCCTCAGCTACCCATCCTCTAACATAGTTTTTTTTGTCGTTTATTTCCAGGAGTGGTATTTGGCTGGACGCAGCGGAACGGGTACAAAGTTATGGCAGCAAAAGTCTTCCGAGAGACGCGCGGAGAGAACCGCTCGGTCAAGATATGCCAGTCAACAACCATCAGAACCATAGGTAACTGATTGCTACTCCTTTCACCCTTCTGCAGTACGTTATGGTCTTATCTCATTCTAACCATGGACTGGCATGGACACGCAGCAAATGTCGACTTGCAGACCAGACCACAATAATGTTGAGTTCAGACAATGCGAAGTAAAAAAAGCAATCACGAATGTACACTCAGTTAAATACATGCAATCTCACCTGTAATCAATCTCGCGTATTTTGCTAAATGTTTGTGCAAAAATGTATTAAAATCTGTTAAGTGTTTAGAACTGCGATAAATAAATAAATATTGGTGGACATTCTCAGACAACATCATCTAGCCCAAACGTAGTAACTATTTTATTAATCTGTGCCCAAACTAAGCTATAAGACATTATGCACTTTTTGCTTAATCACTTGTACTTTATTCCACAACTAAATAATAAAAAATAAAAAAATTGTGGAATAAAGTACAAGTGATTAAGCAAAAAGTGCATAATGTGTTACAAGAAATTCCACCAAGTGCAACCATCCAGAGTATAAATGACTAAGCTATAAGCTTGTGAAGCTCTAAGCTATGCTGCTGTACTTCGCTATTTTTCATGAACCGACTATTCATGACCTCCACAATTATTTTTTGATATCGAGGTTCTGCAGTTAGACTAAATTATGATTAGGCAGGTTGTTTTTATTTTCACACACAGGCGGAAGTTTTCCTAAACGAACGCACTTTACCTATTTTTTATTGCGAACTTACGACTTATGAAATGTATTCGTGTTCCAGGGTAGAGGACATGCTGCGGTGGGTGAGCGGAGTGAACAACGTAGCGAGCGTGCACCCAGTGCAGGAACGTCCTCTAGATCTCTTACCTGAAGGTATGTATGGCCCCATATTCTACCACACCAAGCTGCCTATCTTCTAAAGTGATCTTATATACAGAATAGGTTTTTTGAGACTGAATAGGAACCGAAATCACATGAGTGAATAAACGTGCAGAGACTGAGTTCTGAATAAACGCGTGGATCGGTTGCACCACTACAGGCACGCCGGATGTATCAACTGGCTGTCCGTCGCGTACGCGGGGAGACTTGCACACACCCTTTTCGATCCTACAAGAACAGAGACCTCTAACAGTGGGGAGATTTTTCGATACGATTTCGAGGAGAGAACAAGTGGCCAGTTGACACTCACACATATACCCGGCGTGCTTGAAGTGGTGCCACTGAATCGTACGTGTGTTCAGAAGTTGGTCTCTGTACTCTGTACTCATGTGTCGAAATAATGACACGAGAAATCGATCTGTGCTGACAAAAATTCTCTCCAGTGTTTGAGAGACCCGTTGTTAGAGATTGAAAAAGGATGGTATCAGGTTGAAGAGACCTTCAGATCACTCGCCCCAATAGATTCGGTTGAACGCAGCCAAGTATGCTACTTTTATGCACTGCCATTTTCCTGACAACTGAAACTTTCTGAAGCACCTATGATTAATCCCTACTGATGTTATTAATGCGAAAGTAACTCTGTCTGTCTGTTACGTTTTCATGCCTAAACCGCTGAACCGATTTTGATGAAATTTCCTATAGAGGTAGAGTCCAAGGGAAGGACATAGGCTACTTTTTAACTGGCTGCGCCAAAGGAGGGTAATGATTTGACGTATAGCGACTTCTACGCGGGGAACAGCTGGTAATTTATACTTTTTCTTCATATTAGGCAGCAGCGAACGCGCAATCTCCGGAACAGCAGTGCCAGTGACTCCGACCAGCAAACACGTGCCTTCAGGGACGCACAACGTGTGTGTGGCGCTAGTCAAGGGTGAGAAGGGCCTGGGATTCACCATCACTACGAGAGACAACCCTACGGGAGGTCACTGTCCGATATACATCAAGAATATACTACCCAAGGTATGTACAACAAAATATTAAGTATTGGTGTAATGTGGGCGTAGGTATAGTACCTACGCATCTGCCTACCTTTTCTGGGAAAAAGGTGCCACAGAATGTACTAATAATTTTAGTAAGTATGACATGACATTTGTTGACCACGATGACGTTTCACCCGTAAATTTCAAGCTGACACTGATACAACAATTTCCTAAGAGTAGGTAGACGTTTTTTGGGTGAAGGCGGCCCCACTACCACCAAGATTCAGGGGCCCAAGCGACCTCACCTGGTGCACCTGCCGAACAACGGACGAGGCTCCGCGTATTTCGATACCCACATGGTGGCTTAGGCTCCCATGTAGGTGCCAGGTGGTACAGTGTTGGTCCGGGGGGGTAACACCGTGCAGCTGTAAAAAGCCCCCCAAGTAACCCACCCCGGTTGGGTTGCGTTCGGGGGTCAGCAGCTGCACAGCCGGGCCCGGGGCGATGTTTGATGCAGCAGGGGGGGACCAGTAGGCGCTAAGAGGATTCAAGTGTGGCTGACGGGGGTCGATCCGCCGGCCGGGGAGACCCGTAGAAACGGTTTTGCCGCTGGCCGCCCGCGGCATAGTACAGGGGCCCAACTGGGACTAACCACCCCGGGAGGCTGGCCCACCAGGCCGGGCATAATCCCGATGTGGTTCGTCGTGCCGGATGGTGACCAAATAAAGTCTGTAATATTTTCTTACAAAACATCTAGTTTCTAGATGTCAACGAGACAAATCCGTACTTAAGGTTAAACTTTATCCAAATTGTAATTTTGAACTACAACGCACTGGGGGCTCGTGATTTCTTAAGTATGAAAGTAATCGCTTCTTATCGCTCTGCTCTTAGCGACCAGCATGCGTCGTTGACCGTAGCGTCCAAGGAAACGACCATGGTCGCCAGTGCGCTCTTAATCAGCTTTATAGCTTACCTTACAATAAGCTACCTTATAGAAAAGTGTGACATAATGCGTGACCTTTAACCATTCGTATACATTTACAGGGAGCAGCAGTTACCGACGGCAGACTACGGGCGGGAGACCGTCTGGTGTCAGTGAACAGCGTGTCGGTGTCCGGCCTCTCGCAGCAGCAGGTCGTCGCCTTGCTGAGGAACACTCCCACCGACTCCACCGTCGAGATCGTCGTGGAGAGACCCGCGCCTCACCGGACACAGGTAACGAACAGGACACCAAAATTGGTGTTCGATTTTGTAGGACATTCCCTCCCTTGGCAATAGCCTAGCACACGGCGTATTTATTTTAACCTTCGGTCCGTCGCGTGGGGTCTTTGAAAGCCCGAACATTACAAAAATGCAAAATTTTCTTATTTAAATCTATTGTAGTAGTGCAGTAGTTTATGTACCCTCCTCACTGACCTGTAATAGTATCTGGACTGGTGATCGGTTCCATAAAATTGTGCCTAATTGAAAATCGCCATTTGGCGCTGACGGCAGCTAGCGAATGTACTTGGAACTAATACTAGTGATGTACAACACCTGTCTTGGTGTCGATAAAACTTTTGCCAGATACTGACTACCAATGATAATTTTATTTTTGTACCAATGATGTTTACATAAAATGAATGACTACTTTAAAGTACCTAAGTAGGCTAACCATCAGTCTCGCGAATTCAGTTTGGCGAGCTTAATATAAAAAAAAAAGAGTTTGTTTGCTTAAACAGTGGTCGCAGGTATGTTGCCAAAGTAGTGTTACTATTGTAAATCGGCTGAAAAATGACACCGGACACAGCCCACACAGTCATTAAGGTTGTCTTTAATCATAATTGGGTTATGTTAGAACTTAAAGCTAGGCGTCCAATAGGCGGCTGGGCCGGGCCGGGCCGCAACGCAAAAATCCGCATGCCATACGTTTTTAATGAAACTGTGTTTCGTTGCGGCCCACCTCTAGTAAAGGCAGATGCTACACAATTTCATATGAAACGTACGGCACGCGAATTTTTGCTCTGCGCTGCAGCTCGGTCCGCCTGGTGGACGCCTCGCTTAACGTGAGCCGCGCGAGCGTGCTCCCCGAAGCAGCCAATGCCAACTTGCTATTCCGCCTCAATGGCAACTATTTCCCATTTACTTCCCGAAGCAGCCGTGCTCAGAGAGGAATTTTGTTAAGTGACAGGTTAATGGTATTGGATTGGGATTTATTGTAGTTTTGTTTGTTTACAGAGGAGGGAAGGTATTTAAAAAAAAATATGAAATCACACATTTATTACTGGATATTTTTAAATGCACATCTGTATAATTTTTAAAAGAAAATTATCACATATTTTAAAAAGATTGAAAAACAAAGTAGATTCTCTTAAAATAGGCTTGTGTCCACTAAGAATAAATCTGATTGATGTGTGTTTCTAACGACTATGTCCAATATATAAATAATTAACCATAGATGCTAAGTTATATTTCACACGCTGTTAGTTACTGTTTCGATTATCTACTACAATTTTAAGTGTTTATTAATAATTTGAATATGTTCATTAAATTATTAAAGTACTTTTACCATGCCTCTTGTTTTTTAAACTACGAATTTTGGCATTGGACAGAAAATTATCGATATACATTTTGACATCCCTATTAAACATTATAGGTTATAAAAATATTCGTAAAATCCCCGAAACTCGAAGGGTATTCGCTTATGATAGTAAAAAAAAACCTAAATTATGGTTTTATAATAATTGTTTAAGAATTAGTTTCTTAGATTTACTTACTTGTGAAAAGAGACGCCACAGCCCTTCTCGTATCTTGTTTTACAATATACACACGATCTCATGATAAATATCCACTTAATTACACAATAAACTAAATGTATATATCAAACCACTTCAAATTTATAGCAATCGCAGTAATAACTTAAAAATATTCCAAATTTCACACATAAACTTCTTCTGAAATAAACAAACAACGGCCATTTGCAAACTAATTTAGTTCTCAGTGCACTCGGGGGGGGGGGGGGGGGGACGGCGGCGCTTTGAATCGGCACAAAAAAGTAGCTGTCATTTTGTATGGAATAGCCAGTCCAGCGATTATTATTACAGGTCAGTGACCCTCCTAAAGTCCTAAGTTAGATTGTAGTTGGCGCGGAAGGTGGCTAACTTCAATTCGCTCGTAAGCGCCGTGTGATACGGACCTGTTTTGAACGCAAGGGCTCTCAAAGACCCCACGCGACGAGCATACAATTTCGTAAAGTTGCGATTTTTTTTTATTTATTCCTTATATATTATATGTTACAAAGTTGATTATTTCTATATGATGCCAAAAAAGTATAAAGTAAATAATTACGGAGTAGATTTCTTTATTTAATTTATTTTTTGTAAAAGTGATCTCAGAGTGAGAAATATAGGCTCCTACTTTTAGATTATAAGTTTAATAAGTAATTAAATACAAATTGCTTAATAATTTATCATTGTTTTATTGTAGTTTGACAAACACGTAATAATGTAATGATAAATTATATGAAATACTTATAATTTCCTATTTTACATGCTATTTTGCATTGAGGTTCTCAAGAACCCCACGCGACAAACCTCGTTAAGTAAAATGGCGCGACTGACCGAAGGTTACGCGTAATAGACGCGCAGATGACGCTCGTATACGCACTTCAAACGAGATTCGAACGCTATCTGGTAACCCTAAGTACACGGAGTTATCGTGAAACCCGCATCTACTGCGTGTATACGCGCAGATACAACTATACAGACGCGTTGTAGGCGCTTCTAGCTTCTACTTTTTGATCAGATTAGTTATAAAATGGCGTCGGTTAAGACTACACTGCTTACGCTGGCTTTAGCACTACTTAAAAAAACCATAATAATAATAGGCGCCGTTTGGCGCTCCTCTGCACATCCATAGATGGTATTAATTGTACTAATATTATAAAGCGGAAAGATTATTTCACTGTTGGGAAGGTACACTATTGCCAGATGACATAGGGTATATTTTATTCCCGTTTTCCCACAGGAATGAGAGCTACGCGGCTGAATTCGCGTGACTTTCGCTAGTATTTAATAGTAAATAATACCATAGTCAAATCAAATAGTAACCCATCCTCTTTTTTCCAGAGGGTGGAACCCCAACAGAGTCCAACGAAATACATAGAAAAGGCGATCGGAACTCCCCATCCTATCCCAGTGGAGAACAAATCTTCAGAGAACGGTCGAGTTTCAAGTATAGTGAATGCGATCAACCAAAACAGTGCCAATAGTTCTATGAGAGCGCGGATACCCAAGAGTGCTTCTAAAGACGATCTCATCAATAAGGATCATAGTACTGACAGTGCGATAGACGCTTTAAATACTTCTACTAATTCGGTAAGTGATTTCCTCTATAATAATCTTACTCATATTATTATAGGTCCTCCACATTCTCACGAGAATCTCGCCGAGAATTTTAGTGGATCCACTTTCGAAAAACAACGGCGAGAACTTGAGAATCATATCCACATTCATGTTTCTCGTAGTTTTCTCGTGTTCTCGCAGGATTCTCGACGAATATGTGCAGCACCCATTATAAATGCGAAATTTTGTGAGTGAATGTGAGATGTTTGGATGTTTGTTACGGATGAATGGATCTGGCTGAAATTTGGTACAGGGAGATTATAGATTCGCAGTTTTTTTTCCGGGAATTAGTTCTAATGGGAAGTGAGAACGGGAACAATTTTTCACCTGGTTGTATTATAATAAACCCTTACCGTAAAAATAGTGACAGTGTTCGTTAATAGCTAAACTTTCTAAAGTTAAAAATAATCAACTTTACTCACTTTAAGACTTTAACTGTTTGTACCAGTTTTTAATTTGCTTTTCTTCTAATGTGTCTGCCGTTTGACTTCCCATTTCTCATGTAGTTACGGGCCAGACCTAATAAACTAATCTAAACATTCAATCCCCAGTTCCTAGGCCTCCGAAATCGTCTAATCCTTCGACTAGACGTGCCAGTCCACGACAGCGAGAAGGCAGGCCTGGGCATCAGCGTCAAAGGCAAGGTGACCGTCGGCATTGATCCACAGGACTTGGGCATTTTCATCAAGTCTGTACTGCATGGAGGAGCTGCTTCCAGAGATGGGAGGTGGGTTGTGTTATATTGTTTTTATTAAGATTTTGGTAATAATCTATATATATAAAAATCAATGCCACTTTTCGTTGTAATTTTATAACTCAAGAACGGGCTCACCTATCCAAACCAAATGTTTAGGGTTTGTTCAGGCTATTTAGTAGATGGTTTATGTGAAGTTTGCATAAAATCGGTCGAGCGGTTCTTCATTTACCACGCAAACGAAGTTGCGCGGGTCAGCTAGTTATTAATAGATTTACTACAGGATTCCAATTTTTGATTCTAATTACTTTGTAGATTAATTAGCAGATTAAAAGATTCCATAGTTAATGTGCAATATAATTATTACATATGTATTAACATTATTACTAGGTTTCGTTTAGAGAAACTAAACCCAAATAAGTCCCGTGGCATTGTGCCCAAAAGACTAGCAGGATTCCCCCTTTGAACAGCAATACCTATTCGCTGAGCGAGAAAACTGCCAGCCCTCGGGTCCCCAGTCGACTCTACTAGGCGCTTTTTCAAAACTCTTGAAACTTTTTTGTGCATTGGAACCCCATGATGTCGTCTCACGAAAGTCCCAGGTCTCGAGGGTCTCGAGTCAACACCGTCTGGAAGAAAATGTGAAAAGTAGATTTACAAGTATACATTCTAATCTGATTTGAATGTGATTTATGTCATAATGACATTTGTATGAAATTCCTGAGTATTTCTTGTACGGATGTTTATTGTCCCTATACGACGCGTAGACGTACAACTTACTACGTTTTAAATTAACATAGGCCGCGTTGTCATTGAAAAATATGTAATTTCAACAAGAAAACATGTTAGTATATAGAGGGTCTCTAGTTTCAAATCAATACAATAATAAAACATTCTTTCCACAGATTACACAAAAACGACCAACTGTTAAGCGTGAACGGAGTAACACTAGCAGGACAAAGCAACGCAGAGGCTATGGAAACTTTACGTAGAGCGTTACTTCACGCACCTCCTCAGAGATCTGGCAGTATCTCCCTCACCATAGCCAGGCGGACAGACAGTATGGACAGTCTAGCCAGGTGGAAAGACGACACCCCACCCAACGGCAATGACACCACAAACTCGAACGACAACTCACAAAACTTCAACACAGTCATTTACAACTCTATCAACGAAAAAGAAAACAAACCTGTAGATAATAATTTCTCCACAAAATACGATTCTAACAAAAACGAGGATATCGACACCCACGATGGTAGACCCAATAAAAAACATGCGTCAATAGTCACTATAAATAATAATACCAGTTGGGTTTCTAACCAATCAGATGATAGTAAAGGATATTTAGAGAGGGACAAAGATACTATACCTCATGATAGTAAAAGAGACAGTTTTGAATGGAGTCGTTTGGATGGTTGGAACCCTGTGATAGATCGGCTGACGGGCTTGAGGAATGAGAGTTATTATATGGCGACGCAGACAGAGGCGCCGCCGGCCATGAATGGACATCACTATTTAGGACATGTGCATATGTCGCGGTCGCCGCCTGCGCATCATAATGTTATTATTGAAGAAGATTATGGTACTACGAGGTAAGTCTTATAGTAATTATTCTATCTGAAAGTAGCCTAATGTCATTAAAACCTAGTTTGTTTCCCTTCTAGAAGCCCGTAACGTTCTGCTTACAACTTTCAAGCAGAGAGTTACGAGGCATCTTTTAATAAAGTCAACATAAGGACATCCTCCTCTAGGTAATTAATCAGGCGATTGGAGTAATCTTAAAGAGCTGAAACTCTTTAATTTAAAAATTAAAGTGATTTGACTTTTCTAATCATTTATGTAATTACACCAGTGGGCAAGTGTAGTATTGAGATGGCTCAACTTAGAAATACTTTCATAATCTCCACATTAGAATCTTGTTCAAGTCTAACTCTGGGTCCAGTTGAACTTTTAAAAACCCTTTATGGTGCAGTTTTCAGCATTGTTGGTAGCTTCTCATTTCTAATCTCCCAACTAGTTCTATACCTATGAGGTGTGGAGAACGTGGACTGTATTGTATACTATCTTCGATGCTGGAACCTGGGCGAGGCTTGGTGACGACAATAAAAACGATGATTTCACTTTACTAATTTATTGCGAACACAAGAAGTTGTAACACGTCAGCCATTGCAGGCGTACCAAATTCGAGAGAGTGAGAGAGCGATGTATGACAGAGACAGAGTGAATGAATAGAATGAACCTTTTGTTGGTGTTGCCAACATGGTGCCCACTTATGAGGCTAACAACCATTTAAACTTTTGTTTACAACATAAATAATTGTACTGTTTCCTATTTTCTAACACCCTACCTTACACATATTATACATACTTTTGTACACTAAAGTTAACACTAATTTAAGCTAACCTCATTTGTAATGATAGAAAACTTACATTATTAATATGAAAATGTTTAACCAAACAAGAAGCAAAACAAACCTAAAGTTTAGTTAATACAAGGATAAGTTGAATTGAAGCTTCTTAAAAACAATTAGGTGCATACATCTTAATTAGAGTAGGTACATAAAAGATTTTATGCAAAGTTTTTCAGCCTCACAATAGTAAACAGATACATTAATTTACACTCAGTTAAACAACCTTAACGACTAAATTGACTTACTCGGTACTATTATCATTAAAAGGCAGAATACAGATACTTGATAAGGATCGAGTATAGGTTTTTCCATTCGGGATTTGTAAATTTAACGCTCTAACTTTGCCATCTTTTCCAGGAAAAACCTTTACAACTCTTGCCATTGGCCAAAATAAAGGTGGCGCATTTGGATCCTTTAAAATTACCAACATGCCCTCAGTTACATTGGGTAAATCATCTCGCCACTTAGGCCTATTTTGCAAAGTATTTAAATAATATTTGTGCCATACATTCCAAAATTGTTGAGTCAATTTATTACACAATTGCCAATACTTAAGGCTATTTATAGGTTCATCAACAACATTGTTTTCAGGATAGGCAACCATAGAGGTTCCTATGGAAATATGACTAGGAGTGAGGTAACTAAAATCGGCACTATCGGCAGACATAGGTAACAAAGGCCTAGAGTTCAATACAGCCTCAATTTGAGCCAGGACAGTGTTTAATTGTTCATAGGTTAATAACGATTTTAATACAATCCGTTTCAAATGAAATTTCATGCTTTTCACAGCTGCCTCTGCAAGCCCAGCAAACACTGGTGAATAACTTGGAGTAAAATGAAATTTTATACTTTGTTGCGAAGCATACTCTTGTACCAGTGTTTGATGACTGGCAGAAGCGTGCAGCTTATACAATTCAGCCAACCGGTTGCTTGCCCCTCTAAAGCACCCGCCGTTGTCGCAAAAGACTTCACTGGGTAACCCACGACGAGAGATAAATCGTTTAAAACAGGCTAAAAACGAGTCAGTTGACAAATCTGAAGAAAGTTCGAGGTGAACGGCTTTAGTAACAAAACAAACTGAAACACAAACGTAACCTTTAGAAATTATGGCGCGCCTTAATCGAGAATTTTTGATATCTACGGGGCCAGCAAAGTCTATTCCGACCCTTTCAAACGGTCGGGCGGCAGTTATGCGCTGCTGAGGCAAGGAACCCATTAGCCGCTTTGCAGTGCTGGCCTTTAATCTGAAACACGTAATACATTTGTGTGTTATCTTTTTTACTTCTCTTACATCATTCATAATCCAATATTTTTGGGTTAAATGAGCCAGCATCAACTTAGGTGCGGCATGTAACAGTCTTAAATGCTCATGACTTATGATAAGTTCAGTTATAAATGAACCTTTTGGTAATATAATTGGATGTTTTTGGGCAAATGAAAAATCTGTATTTTGAAGGCGACCCCCAACTCTAACTAGACCCTGACTATCTAAGAAGGGATGTAATGGTTTTAAGGGACCCTTAACATTCTTACTATCTATTAAAGCCTTTATTTCATCCTTAAAACTTATTGTAAGTATAAAAAAAATTATTGTAAGTAATCTTATGTACGTAAACGGCAATTTTGGTATTAAAAGCTCAGGGTACGATGGAGCTGGCATGGCTATGTAAGCCAAAAGCTCCTAAATAAAGATAGATATTAAAAAAAAATCCTTAAAACAAATATATTGTTCATTTTTAATTATTAGCATTAATGCTTGTTGTAATTCGGAACTATGAAGAAAATAATCTAATATCTTATTGTTGCTTGGTCTGAGATTGTGTATGAATCTTAATACGTATGCCATTATTCTAATAACCTTGTTAAGATTAGAAAATCTAGTTAAAAATTTGAAACAGTTCTGATCACTTTGAACAATCAAAGAAACCGCGGAATTAGGACCAACCTTCAGCTCAGGTAAGTCAACAGGCAATGCCACATCCACACCAATTCCCTCACAGGAATAAGTAGGAGACTGCAAAAATGAGGGCCCGTGCCACCAGAGAGTGAAAGTGGATAGTTCACAGGGATCTACTCCTCTACTAATGAAATCAGCAGGGTTTTCCTGTGACCTTACATAATGCCAACTCCAAGCTGATGATTTTTCATTAATTACTTTTACTCTATTGGCAACGTAAGGTAACAATCTTGTTATTTCTATCTTTAGCCAAGCTAACACTACCTTTGAATCGGAATATAATATTACACTGTCAATTTTCACCTTTACCTTTAGAATATTATAGACTCTGTCAATTAATATACAAAGTAAATGAGCAGCAATTCTAATCTCGGTACAGATAATTTTTTACTGACAGGATTGACTCGCGACTTGGAACAGAGTAACGATACCGTTACCTCGCCTGACCCATTGACTACCCGTAGATATACACAACATCCATAGCCAATGGTGCTGGAAGCATCAGCGAACCCCATCAACTGCACTGAGACAGCTGACTCAGGAATTGAAACATTTCTAGTTAATTCAATGACATCTTCACACCTCGGTCTATTTCGCCCTAATCATTAGGTGTAGGATGAGGTCTCATTTTGAAGGTCTCAAAGAAAAATAAGACGCTATACATAAAAAATATACCGGCTATAGGGGTAGTGGCTGTAGTTGCGGATAGGAATCAGGCAGTGATAGTGGGAAGCGCCGCGCAGGCTTCAGTAGGGCGACGTTATATGTCTGAGAAATGTCTAAACCTTAGTCAAATCTAGGGTCCAGTTGGCCTTTAGAAGTCTTTATGCGTATCGCCGTTTTTTTACTGATTTTATCTCGATTTATTTTCCTACTGGAGATTGACGGAATCGTTGATAACGAATGGCCATTCATTTAAGAGAAGAAGAAATCTCTATGGCTCAGTTTTCTGAAAACTCAACCAGTTTTATGTATATACGGACCTTCACAGCTCGGTCTACTTTGCCCTAATCAGTAGGGGTAGGATAGTAACAATAGAAAAGACAAGACGCAATAATATAAACAATATATCAGTTACAGGGGTAGCGACAGTGGTTACGGAGAGGAATCAGGCATTGAAAGTGGTTTTCTATGTCTGAGAATCGTTCGAAACCTTAGTCAAATTTAGAGTCCAGTTGACCTTTAAAAGTCTCTATGGCTCAGTTTTCTGAACTCTCAACCAGTTTTATGTATATGAGGACCTTCACACCTCGGTCTACTTCACCCTAATCAGTAGGCGTAGGATAATAAAAAAAGCGTATTAAAAAAAGTGTGTGCGTGTAACCTTTACGCGCGATTAAAGTAAAACTTTTTGCCATTGACGGCGTTGTGACTACGTTTCCGCTATTCAAAATTCCAATAGCGTTACTTCTGTCAGAAAAAGTATCTGAGTTACTGCCTAGTCGCGCCTAAAGAAGTTTTACTTCAAAAATACAAAAGATAAGACGCAATAATATAAAAACCTAATCGGCTATAGGGGTAGCGGCAGTGGTTGCGGAGGAGAATCAGGCAGTGAGAGTGGGGGCGCCGGCTTCAGTCGAGACGCAGTCGGACGACGTTCTATGTCCGAGAAACGACACGCTGCTTTAGATGCTAAACACACCGGCACTTATAAGAAGATTAAGGAGATTAAAGCGGTCAATGGTAAGATGCATGCTTTGCTAATATTTTATATTTAACTTACTATTGTACTGTAACCTGAGGCTTGAAGATAGCGAGCGTGGTAGGACGATAAATCGATGAATTCTAGGTTATCCGCATCTGCTTAGATGTAATTATTCGAATTGTGCTATTATGTATACAAACAGTTTTCATACGCAATCTTTAAATCATATTGTAACCAATTTTTGTAGGTTTAGTAATCAGCTGTTTAAATTGTCAAGATCCCTTCTGTAAAGTGTTTTTATTTTATACTAGCTTTTAATGTTTTATAAACTTGTTACTGGGCGATTTGATCACAGCTGATGCTGCCTTCACCGGCCGTGATTGAATTAGCTTTTAGCAGAACTCAGATGTATAAGAGTTAAGAATTCAAGCTAGGGTTGCAGTACATTTCCTCAAGTTTATTATTAATGCTTATTTAACTTTACTGTTTTCATTATCTAATAAATGTTTAATATAAATAACATTCACACTAATCTAATTTCACGATTCGATCTCAAACTACAACAAACATCGAAATTTTATGACAATTTAGAACTGGTCATAAAATCTGGATCATAGCCGAAACTTGCAGAATCTTCTAGAAAGTGTTGTATGATAAAATATTGATATAATACAACAATTCCAGCATTGCAAGTGGGGCCATCATTGGGCATGCGAAAGTCTTCCAGCTTAGAGTCCCTACAGACAGCCATACAAGAGAACCAAAGGAACCCGCGAAACGAACCGATATATGCGCGTGCGCACCCACGTAAGTGATTTGATGGTACTGCTATTGGTGTTGGGAGTAGATATTGTTTAGTTTGGTATGTTTCTTGTATGTAGCTACAGACTAAATGCGCCTTTTCCTCTCGCGATCTTGGCATAAATCTTTTTCTCCCTTATTTTCAGCAGTGCAGGTGTAGTGCTATCAAAGATAATATAATAGTATTAGATATATACAGATCGGCAACTCCCTGTCGCGCCACAGCTGTCAGTAGAGTTGACGTGCGCGTTGACGGACAATTTGCTTACATTTTATTGATCACACGCACACATTCAAGCTGGAGTTTCCGCCCTGTGGTGCTATCTTGAATGTATATATTATATATATTTTGGCTTAGCTTCAAAGAACGTCCATATATTATTATATATAGTTTTATTTGTTTTACACATACTCCATGGCGTGTGTGCATAGTGTCTTCATGGTTTTACATGGTTTGATACTTAGACACGATCATAATTCCTATAATCATATCATAGTAAGCTTTTTGTGTATACTAACAGTTCACTATTGACTAACATTTTAATTTTAGTCTTTAACAATGCTTCAAATCACCTATTTATATAATTGTTTCCAGTGAGTTGTAACCATCCGTAAACATGCGAGTCGAACTCGAATACGAAAGGTTTCATATATATAGCAATGATATATATATAATCCATTTCTTACAGCGTTGAAGACCTGGTTGACAGACGATAATAACGGACCGGATATAGTAAGGGGATCGCCGCAACAGTCCTCATTGTCTCACAAGAAGCCCTCGTTATTGAAGTCCTTATCTACCATGTTTAGGTGCGTAGTATTTATGTTATTTTGACATTATTTTTGTCCGACTGCGCGACACAAAGAAAGGGTAGCTAATCTGTTAGATAAATTCAACATCAAGAAGGTCTGTTGGTCTAAAAATTGAAATAAAAAGCATTTGATAACTCCAGAGAGGTGTTATAAGTTTAACCTATGTTTTTGTGGATCTGTGTGCATCATAGCTCTCCAACAGATAGAGCATTTTTAATGCGGTTTTAAGTTTCGAAAGATCTTCAGCTCATTTCATCAGGTGACGAAGGGATTTCACTGAAATTCACAGGTCTGATTGATCTGAAATTTGGTATACAGTTACTTTGATGATATTTCTGCCACATGGTGAAACTAGCTGTTGCATCAAGTAGACTCCTGGACACTGAACCCCTCACAAAATTACAAGCATAATACATACTTACAAGAATTTCTTAATTTTAAAATTAAAACTTATATAATTGATTGATATTATACACAGGTTAAATAAGCCAAACAAGAAAACTGAAGGCGATATATACGGAAGATCACAACCGGGCCGGTCGTCTGAAAAGTCGTTATCCAGAGACGCGCTAGAGAGGCACAACAGGATAGATGAAAGGGACAAAATTGACGAGAATCCAACGCAGCCACAAAGGTAATAAAATAATAATTTAATCCAACCCATTCATTATAGCCACGACTAGATGAATGTAATGTATACATATATGTTATCACGCCTGTCTCTAACCAGGGCAGGTAGAGACTATGGCTTTCCAGGTATTACGATCCTGGCATACATTTCGCTTCTTCTATTTTCATAAGTGTTTTCGTACACGCTCACCGGTTATTCTTGAACTGGCCTAGACAAAAAGATCAATTTTATTTAGATGCGTTCAGTGATATTACTCGAAAGTAATTTTAATAATGCGTGGAAGCTGATCTTAGGTATTATTATGGTGATATACAGGGTGAATTTTTCAAAAGGGATTGGATGGCCAAATCCGAAACTATAAGGAATAGCGAAAAATGCTCAAAGGAGTCACGAGCCCGATTTTGATGAAACTTAAAACCTCATCATTAGATTTTTGAAAAACCAATAATCCTAGCTGGGAATTGAACCCATCGATTTTGAAAAAAAATACACACCCTATATTATTACACCATTCGATAGTGTTGCTATTAAGGATCATATTCTGGGAAGTAATTACATACGGCAAACTAAGGGAAAGTGCTCATCTTTCGTATTTTTCTTACGTTATCTGATGAATTGTTCAAAATGTAGACCATTGTTTTTAATACATAGCTGGATTCGAGATCTCAACGATCACACTGCATTCAATATTATTGGTTCCGTTTAGAATATTCCTCAAAGAATCATTCTGAGCATGATTTAAAACACGGAATAGTTACGAACTATTCTGGAAATTCGAACGAAATAAATTATGATACAAAATTTAGGTACAAGAAATAATTATGAATTCCATCAAAATTCGAAACTTTCCTTAAATTTGCCGTATATCATTACTTCGCAGAATTTGATCCTTATCAGCGACACTATCATATGGTGTAATATAAAGGGTGTGTTTTTTTTTTCAAAATCAATAGGTTCGATTCCCAGCTAGGATTATTGGTTTTTCAAAAATCTAATGATGACGTTTTAAGTTTTATCAAAATCGGGCTCGTGACTCCTTTGAGCATTTTTAGCTATTCCTTATAGTTTAGGATTTGGCCATCCAAGCCCTTTTCAAAAATTCACCCTGTATGTATACCTAACATCTAAACATATAGGTTCGAAACAGATTTAAACCAAATATATACTAACATTTTTGAAAGTACATACTCGTATCGCAGATGAAAAAAAACTAGCAATAGGCACTGTAGTTCCTAATGAATCTTCAACTGTGGGCCCTATGCGCCTACAGTTAAAGATTCATCATGAGTATACGTATTCATCAGTGTACAGTGCAATTCTATCTCGCTCGCCACTATGTTTATTTTCTCTCAAATTTAGTTATATGTGGCGTGATTTTAGCGGTCTACAATATATTGTACGACCGCTTGTTTTCATCTAAGTGTTGTACTACCAGTTTGGTTCCTTTTCTTATTAAGATAGTACATATTATGTTAAAATCCCTCGTTCCCCGCAGGTCAGAAGTATCCCACTCGCGGCAAGGCAGTAGCGGCAGTCTGGGCGAGCGTCTTCACAAGTCGGAACGAAGGGCACCTCCATACAGAGCACCTCCTCACCAACAACAACAGGTACTTATTGACATTCTGCTATAGTATGAGGTTTTCACAAAAGTTCTTATTCTCAAAATGCTGAACTGTTTGTAATATGCTTCTTTCACAGAATACTGATTTTCAGAATTTTTCTTTCGCAAACTGTCGTGATGCGATAAACTGAGCACTACTAAAAATTTGTGACAATACCTATGTCTTAAAACGACCGAAAAAACTTATTCAGATCAAAAGTGCATGAAATTTGGATTGCATATACCTCTTATACTCGCGTAGACGTGATGGCCAATAGTGTGATGAAATGGTGGTGTGACCATAGGTCGTTAATTATACGAAATTCTCTGATATTATATGAAAAGTATGAATCAGACCAGCTATCTTGGTCTCCGGTATCTAAATTCGGGAGTTTGGTTGTAACTAGTTATAATGTCAAAGAGCATTTTTAAATCTGAGGGCACTATAGTGCCTGCGCCAAATCGAGCAGTTAACCTGTTTAAGAAAATAGCTTACACCGTTTTAAATTGAAAGTTTAAAAAAAATGCCATAGCTAGCAAAAATGCCAAGTTTGAGCTAAATCCATTCATTAAATATAAAACTTACTTTTATATTTGTTATTGTTGAAGGGTATGGACAGCGCCTGGGGTCCGACGGGTCACTACGTCAACTACGAAGAAATACAACAAAATCTAAAGTAAGTTGCACAGCCAAGTTCTTTTTAATAATGTCATTTATATGCAATACTAATTATTAACAAAATAAAAAATTCTTATAGTGATATTAAAACTCGTGTGTGTTTGATAAATAATAATAATAGGTGGGGGTTTTCGAATAATCGATGATGTATATTCACAGTTATTAATGGTATTTAGAGCAGGATATTGAGAGAATGCGTTTGAAAAACGGAAAATATCAAGACAATATTTAATACCGTCGCAATATTTTCCGTTTGTATTGCAAGACTTTTCTTTCCAAATTGACTTGTTCTTTTATGTTGCTTAACAACATAAAAGAACAAATCAATTTGGTAAGAAAAGTCTTGCCACCATTTTAACGCATTCTCTTCCTGACTAGAGCTTAATTTCATATTAACAATAGTTATGGTAACGTTAAATATTAGTGGACTGAACTTAACACACAAGTAATATTTTGAGTTTATGACGCGAATTCAGACCGTCTATAATGTAATGACGCTGGGAAAATTCGTGCTTTAAAATCGAAAATAATGTTAGACAGGGAACTCATTATCGTGCATCAAATAAAAATATAATAAGATTTTAAAGATTAGCAGCCATAACGCAAACTGCGATCTCTTTCATGCTTGTAAATATTTTACGACTTCCATAGAAATTTTACTTGACTGCCTCTTTCTGTGATATATACAATTCAATTTGATTTCTTTATTTGAAAGTTTGTGCTTATTTACTGAAAAAAATATATTTACATAAATTTACATCGTTTTCCAAATTAAAATAGTGGGTGTAATTACAGCGCGCGTCGCGAGAAGTTAAGCGAGGTACAGATAGGACAGATGAGGCGCCAAGTCAACGCTCAGAGGGCTAAGGCCGAGGAGGAGAGGTGAATATCACTACCACAGTATTTCTTATCGCCTACCTTCGCGTTACATTTGTCATGTAAATCATAAAGGATGGGACGGATAAAGCTTTTGAATGTCTGTTTGACTTGGCGGGTGAACTGCCGCGTCCCAGATTGTGTTGTTATTCAATACATGCTTAATTATGATACCTTTTTTCTATTAAGTACAGCATGCGTTTGTTTGTTTTGGAAATTTATAAATACGGGGCATTTTGTTTGTTTTAATTTTATTTATTTTCGTTAGCAAAATCGTAACGTTTTTAATGATAAATAAAATAAAGGACGGTAGATGCGGCTGTGCTTTTGTATGTCGACTTGGCTGGGAATTGCCGTGACCCAAAATTGTTTTATAATCTAGACTGAATACTTATTTTATATACAGCATGCGTTTTCGATGTGTGACTTTTAAAAATAAGGGCCATTTTTATTTACTATTTATATAAAACTAATTTAACTATACTTATTGTAAATAATATTATTACCTATACCTATTCTTAACCTTTTGAATCTTTAACTATTAAAATATATTTGCGATCGAATTAAAACTTTTTATTTAAAAAATCAAGCTAACAATGTACCTCTACCAAATTTCTGACATTTGGTAATAGACATACCTAATCTAAAGGTAATTAATTCAATGAAATCTGGTAGTTACCTATTTCCCTTCCGTTATCACTAAGACCCCTGGGATGAAACTCGGAATTAACCAATGATTTAGAATTTTTCCTACATTCTAAATCTATGGAATTAACAATATATAGGTACCTTATACACCAAATAACAATTCCTTTTAAGTAACAATGGCTAACGAAAGAAAAAAAGCAAAGAATTTACAGTACAGTAACTGATTAATTATTTCTATATGTTTTCACAAAATCATTGGCGTTGGTAAGATGCATGTGTTTCGTAAGATTGTTTATAGGCCTTTAGTTCAGCACTAAAATTGAAGGTTCATGCACATGCTATGTAACAAGCATATAATTTATATTAATCTATTTATGGCAAACTATGACGATACTTTGAAGCCGGTTTGGACTCATTGTTAATCCTCTTTTTGCTGGTTATTTTGACTAAAATATTGTCTTCCATTGCATACAATTAGTTCATAATCAATCTGAAATTAAATTCTTACAAAAAAAGTTACAAATAAAATAACCATGGAACCTTCTATTTTAAGTATGTTTGCGTTTTTTTTGCTTTGTTGTTTGTGTAGTTAGTCAATTATGTTATTCTAGAGGTATTTAGTGTATTCATTTAAATAACAAAAGAAATTGATGATTCATTTATGTTCTACCAAACATGAAATCATTAGGGCAGTCATAAAGAGCTATTATAATGAAAGATTGTATTTAAATGTTAGCTAAGTAAACTAATTTAATAAACAACAGTCAAAGAGCTATTAACAAAATTTATGACTCAAATTTATTTTAAAATTTATCTACAATCCTCAATAGTTTTGAAGGATACTTTACCTAAAGTTTAAAGATATTTGAAAATTTTGTTTTATTTCTGTCTGACACTATACTTGTATTTTCGTTTTAGTATCATATTATTTTAATCATTGGAATTATAAATTAAGTTCGTTCATTTTATAAAAATGCTTTATACTGCTGCTCTATAGAAATAAATTACCTACTTTAGAAGCAAGTTTGAGAAAAGAGTAGCTTTAACTGATGCGTAATTTCATATTTAGGAAGTATTTGACTATCTATTTATACTACTTATAATGTTGAGCTGAAGATGATGTAAACGTAGGCTAGTCCTTAATAATATTTACAACTACTGCTCGTTCGCTCTAACTTTGCCGCTCGGCTCCATACTAAAGTCGATTTTTTAATTAGACGAAGTAAATTGACAGCAACTAATGTCACTTCTTCATACAATGTTGCGTATTTTCTATGACGAAGTGACATTAATTACTGTCAATTTACTTCGTCTAATTAACAATTCGGGCATACGCCTCTACGCCAGCGACAAAGTTAGAACGGGTAGTAGTACTATTTTAATTTCATGAGTTGGCTTTGTAGTAGCACATTATTTATATTAATAGCTGTGTATTTTCTTGTAGTAGTTTGGCATTAGTTTGCTTGTGATGCATAGTGTCTAGATAATTTGTGCAGTAGATTAATTTGCCTTATTGTGGTAAGTTGCGTTCGGAACGAAAATTCTCGAAGGCCATATCTATGTTCCGAAATGACTCACTACATTTTCTATGATACACCGTATTCACACAAACACAGTTCCTTGGAATTCTTTTAACCATTAACATAATTAACTTTACCTTGGTAGTGTCAACCTGATTGGCTGTTTGAACACTTAACAGGGGATTGGAAGTCGACTGATCTGTGTATGGTTTGAAAATTTGACAAATATGCTTATGTTTGAATAAAACTGCTTGCTTGATAGACAATTGTTTGTTTTGCTTGGCTTGACGTTGACCGCTTGCTAAATTGAGAGGGACTTAAAAATATATACTGTTCTTAAACAGTTTGACGGTAGAAATTAATAATCTATCTGAGCAGATTTGTGTTTCCTATGAAATCAATTCTTCATTGTTCTAGTGCTGGTACACGCAGGTTAGAATGGTATTTCACTCAATTTACGAATAATATTAAAACGATTTCTGCATTAGAAAGTTTATGAATCAGATTAATTATTAATTTTGATCGTAATTCTTATTATTAAGTATCAAATTATGATCACAGATTTATCTAGATACCACAATATTCACCTAGCTTCTGCTAGAATGCTATAGCACAGCGATTCTGCCATATATAGCATAATTAATTGTTAAGCGCAGACCATAGTGAGAACGAAAAGAATAGTTTGTGACTATTTTAGTTGGCCAAAATCATAATGGGATGATGTGAAGCCTCTGTAAGTTTCCATACGAATACACAAAGGGTTCAAAAGGTTCGAAGACGCTCGTAGGTGACATAGTATAAGATTCGATAGTAGCTTTAACCCTAAGTCATTTTTGCTTCTCTTATTTTGGATGTATGGAAATTTTTATAGATGTTTTGACTTACTTACCGGACTTTCGCAGCTTACGGCTGGAAGCCCTGGATGAGCTCTTGGCAGGATAACCCCAAGTCTACTAAATTTAACTTCGTTCGATTATGATTTGCGCTTTATCAAGATATTTTTATACTAAATAATTCTTTACTGCAATTTGTACTAACGAATGTTTTCAACGCACAGTCGTCGGGCAGGGGCGGGTGGTTACCACTCACAGCGCTCTTGTAGAGAAGGAGGCGTCCGGCCACAGTCTAATTACTACGAGTACGAAAGTGCCCCGCCCAGGAGGCCTGGGAAACTTTCCCACTACCACTGAAGAAAGGACTATTCCTCGATATCTATCCTTACATTCGAGAAACACAGGCCTTCTTTGGATCCACGAGTGGCTGGTTTACGAGACTCCCATTGTTTTTCAGTTTACTTGTTAAGATTATTTTCAATTAAAATCAAGACTATAAAATATTTTTGACTAAATTGTATAACGCGTTGTTGATCTACAAAGTACCGTTTCAATGGAATTGATTTTTTAGTTGTTAAATGTAAATTATAATAATTATGGGTCTCTTGACTAAATAATGTTAAAAAATCTGTTGTTACATGTGTTTTACAAAATTTACTGAACACAAATATATTATGTACTTACAATATTTTTTGTTGAATTTCGAAATACATCAAAGTTAAACAGGCCGCATTTTGTTCCTAGCTTGGCGGAGGCACTGCTATGCTTACAGATTCAAATTTTTCTAAAGACTAAGCAGTATTTATTTTATAAAAAGGGGCTAAGAGGGCAATGTTTTTAAAATGTTGTTTTAAAATAACTTCGTTGTGCATTCCAGTCACAATGTTCGGATACTTGAATGTTTTTCGGGTGAGCCAACAGATCTCATTTCCGAATACGATTATAACAAGTAGGTCATGTATCACCTTACTAGGCTTTTGATTTTTACTTAACTTTTAGTGACTCGGCATTGTTTAGTGAGAATGTAATTTGTAATGCATAAGACAAGTATTATTTTAAGTAAGTATGTACTTATCTGCCGTCCTAAGAGTTATTTAAGTATGACTTAAGCGGTACTTAGTGTGGATTTTTAAGATAAATCTACAGTATGACACGTTTCTATTAAAACTGTGTGTGTGGGCAACCAACTACCAACCGACTACCACTATTTCTACTACCTACCAGATTTTTAGTAACAACTGTATGCGTGGTCATAGGCTGATTGGTGCCTATTCGCCTATTCGTTCATGAAGAGAAAATATTATACAACTCCCAACCAAAACTCTTACACCTAGAAACCTGATTTTTTTAGAGTAATCTGCCCTTACAACTTTGGCATTCACAAACATACGATTTTTTTAAAATTTACCCAGATGTAGGGAGTAGCTTGTGGACGGTACCTTATATTAAGTATAGAAAAGTGAATTAGTTGTTGATTTTATTTGTACCGAGATAGATGGAACACCAATTTATAGGCTGCCTTTATTTTTGAACCAAAGCCAGGGTCGTAACAATTGGGTTTCCCTGTCATATAATAACGTGAGAGTAAGCAAAGTCAAAGTACATTTTAAATTGTTAATAAACACGTGATTAACACATTATACAACTTCCCACCATGCTCGTATTTCAAATAAAATAACTATTTATTATCTTCTTGTAGTACCATAAATAACTCTTTTCATGACGTCAAATTGTTAACAAACTTGTCATTATGGTTATTAAAAAAATCATAACCATTTGATAATTTTAAAATATAGTGGTCATAGAACATTTAATAAAAATTGTATTGTAATATCTGAAACTTATTCTAGCGATAATCCTGCATTTTATTATGACCCAAGTATTACGCCCGTCCATATACTGTAAAATTTAATACTAGCGGACGTCACGCGGTTTCACCCGCGTAGTTCCCGTCCCCGTGGAAATATGGGAATAAAATATGCTATGTTCACCGCAAAGAGTGTAGCTTCCCAACAGTGAAAGAATTTTTCAAATCAGTCCAGTAGTTCCGGAGCCTATTTGTTACGAACAAACAAACAAACAAACAAACAAACAAACAAACAAACAAACAAAAAAAACAAAAACAAATCTTTTCTCTTTATTATATTAGTATAGACTAGGAGGCGAAATTGTCTTGAATAATGTGCCTTCTATAGTAAAATTTTATGATAAGCTGCGCTTAACGCCGCTCCTTTTAGGACCCCGTTTCGAAATTCCGAAAAATCTTGTTTTAATAAGGTTTGCATTACAGATGTTTAAACTTTCATGGTCACTAACATTAGGACTAGATTTCATGAAATATTTACCATTATAAAAAAAAGCCGCTAGTGGGTACTTCAAGTGCCTAAGGCCGCGTTCCCACTACGTCGATATGGGTATTTTATTGTCGGACGACTATCGTCTCTAACTGTTCCCATTATAACCACTATTTATCGTCAGAAAATATTTATATCGTTAACGACTGTCGTGCTAGCCGTTTTTTTATGGCAATCCTACATGGATGTTATTCTGGACTCCCGCCAACTAAAAACCACACGATGCCTTACAAATGTCTACGGCCGGGGGTCCCGAGTAAGCCCTTCGGATGGAAGTCCCAGGGTTCCCAGAAGACTTAGGCTACCATCGCTGCCTCGCCCAGAGGGGTCCGTATGCTATTCAGTGTCTGGGAGGTTGGTTTGGGTGTTATACCGCTATCCGCTCGCATGCTGCTGTACGCTGCTGGGCGTATAGCAGCATGCGACGACCCCGCTGCCGACTGCGGAACTCGGGAGGAAGATTTCTCTCCCCTTCTTTCTCCGCTGCCTCTTTCTCGAGCATAACTTGCTCGCAGAAAGACGCAGCGGCGTCCCACTTTCTCCAGTGATGACCATGGCCCTCACCATGGTCGTGCTAGCCGATCCCCCTGTTATGACAACCCGTCGCAAAAAATTGTCGTAGTCGACAATTAATCGCTCCGTCTTACATATCAACTATAAATAAATGTCACGACATAATGGGAACGCGATAGATAGAGAGGATACATTATTACGAAGTAATGTATTGGTATGAATAAGATGTTTCCATAAGTTCGCAACATTCTCAGTAGTGTTACATTCCTACTTACGTTCTTGTAAGTTTATGAAAGAAGCTTTAAAGTGTAGACTAGATTTTATATAAGTTTAATGTTTAGAATAATTATGATAATGTGTGTCTGAGTAATTTATATTTTCTTTGAGAAATTTATTATTTCTAGCGTATGTGTGATTGTAGAGTCTACTTAAGTATCCAATGTAAACATTAAAACTTGTATTTAGACTGTATTATTTAGTAAGGCTTATTAATTACAATAAAAACGAAATTTCGACTCAACGTCGCGTAATACTTACTGGCCATGTTTCCTTCAAGTTTCAAAACAGTCTTTAGAGGCGAATTTCATATTCTGATTCGAAATTGAACGAAATTAAAGAAAATGAGCTCGTTTCAGAGTACGCCCCTAGTATCAAATCGTAATCTTTTTTTTTTCATGTATTTGACGTGAATACGTCTTTTTCCATAGTGGGATGCCGTTCCGAAACTTGACGATAACGAAATCAGAGGATACAGTTTGGTGCTGCGGCTGCTTTAATATCTTCTGCGTATAAAATTAAATCACACAACTCGATAGCTATAAAGGACCACAGAATTAGATGTGTTGAGTGAGGATTTTAACGCATCGTGCGCCGGCGCAGCGGAATGTGAAGCTTTGCCATTTTGAGACGTATTCACGTACAACATAAGGCCGTGTTCACGATACAGCCACATCTTAATTTTTGTGATATCTATCGATATATAAAGGCTAGCGTAAATGGCGTGGTTGTAATACGGCTAAACTTATTCTTAGTTAAATTTAAATATTATTATACGTGTAGACATTATTATGTACATAATATATAAACTCCAAGTATTCTACGAGATTAGTTTTGTATAGAAAGAAAGAAGTAGCTTTTATATTTTCATCAACTTGACTTATATTTAGTTTAATGAACAATTTGTTTAGATATTAATCATATTGCAAATGTATATTTGCACCTAAGTGCCCATATCTGTACATATTTACAAGTTTAAGGCTCATGTTCACAAGGACCAAATGTAACTCTTATGAACTTCATTAAAAGTGTTTTATAAGATGTTCTCGTGTATATCAGCCTTTATATTAAGATGTCAAAAAGTACCATAGTCTTCTGTTTAATAAATAAATGTGTAAATAGAAGGAAATGGTAGAATGAACTACGTTAATACAATTTGAACATTCAATGTATGTAAAAAATGAAACAAGTGCTATTATGTATATCTGCCTTTTATTTATTGTACCCTTCAGGGACATGATTCCTCTTCGGAGCTGATGGCAGCGGGATCCAGCTAAAGGCACACTCACATGTTATTATTAGTAAGTATTGTCTGTGGTACGTAGGTACTATATTACAAAAGGCAATAAGTAGGTACGAGATAGGACAGGAATACATTACACTACCACAGGAAGGTCTTAGATAGAAAGTGTGGTGAGGAGATAGCGGGGTCAGACAAGACATTTGACTTTGCTTCATCTAGCCCTGCGACAGGATACTGGAGGAAAATCTATGGAAAACGCTAATTTCCAGACAGAGTAAAAGGATCTCATATTTGATATACATCTAGAGTGTTATAAATATTGTCTTGTCCAGCCGCCATCTCTATCACGTGAATAAACAGACAGAAAGAGCTAAACTACTTCGTTGGTCTAGTGTCTTAGTCTAGTCTAGTGGGAGTGGCCGCTATACAGTTGCCCAGGATGCACCACGAGGAGGATCCGACCCATTGGAGTCCCTAAGATGTTCTTAAGACCCCGAATCCCAACTTCATGGGAGTAGGACAGGTAATAGGTACCTGTGAGATAAATAGTTGCAATACTCCGCATTACAACGAGACAATTAGGTCTTCACGTGATTCGCTTTACGCGAGGCATGCTCAAGAATACCCTGTAAGTTGTAGATACTATACGGAACCAATGCCTGTACCATTTTATTAGTTTAGGATTAGTTCCATTAGAAACTTATTATATGGAGGGTTTTTAAAGTAGGCATGCACGTAGGTACTCCGAACAAAATTTCACATATCAAAGTTACCCTCAAAAGCCAATGCAAGCGAAACGTGGGCTTGGAAATATAGTTTAGATGCAACCGAACCGACTATCTAACGTTAAGAACCTAGCCAATCTCTCCTGTGTGTGCTGCACCTGCCGAACAACGGATGAATTTTTGACAATGGTTGGGAAGTCAGATGCCAGTTGCTCCCAAGAATGCCAAAAAAATTTTAGGCTCCAAATCCATGGAGGATTTGCGAGCAAAGACAAATAAGGAACTTCTGATCACAGACACAATAACTTAAGAAGGAAATGTATACAGTTCTATTTAAACTGTACCTACGTTTGTTAACCTTGCTGACACGAATCAGCGTTCATTGTATTACTTAGCTTCACAAGTTGTTACTTTTAATTACATATAAGTACATATATTGTACCTACATGGCCGTTAAACCACATAGAACCGCTTTACACGTAAAGGGGGTTTACCCGTTACACTTCACGTATGTATTTGTATCCACACACGTTTGCAATATTGAAAGCACTAGTCATGTTGTCATATAATCCAAACTCATTGTGGGATGCCGTGCGGCCATCATGCAGCATTTATCTTCCATTAGAAAGGGCAAGGTCGACTATCGCGTGCCCGGTACACTTGATAGCGAATTGTTTGTGCGCCTGCCCTTTATTGTGGCCTTATTTCAGTGCCACCCTGTACCTACGCGACCTACCGCTTAAATGATTTTCTGAACCAATAAAATGTTAGTGGGTAGCCCAAATTATCAGATTCGACGATGAAAACGAGGACAGTCTGACAGTTACAAGAATGTTTCTGATCATTTACGGTCTTATGTTTTAGCCAGGTACGGTTGGTTGATATTCGTGCAATAATATCTAGATACTATTAGGTCTGTGATGTGGGTAAGCGTCAAATACTTATTATACTACATACTTATGATCACGCCTTTAATCCCCGAAGACTAGGCAGAACCAAATTATTTTTCCAAATTTCACCATTTCAGATTTTGTTCCACGTAATAGGTGCAGAGCCGTATTGCTGTGTTGACATGGCCAGGCGTAGATTGTGGCTGCCCGCTGTTGAAATTTTCAAACCGCCCATTAAGGTCTTCAACTTGGCATAACGACTGCCTTTTTACTGGCAACCGGGACCAACGGCTTAACGTGCCTTATGAAACACGGAAACGCTCGCAAATAAATGTCACAAAGTGGTCACGCGGTGGTCACCCATCCATCACCGGCCATAGTAAATGTTGCTTACTACAATGATCGTTTACAGAACAAGAAAACTAAGTCCGCGGGGCCATGAGCGCTTCTTCAACTGAATTTAAATAAGAAAGCGGCAAAATATTATTTCAATGTAGAAACATGCCATACCTACCTACCTATTTAAAACACACGCAAATCATTTTGAGTAAATTTTTTTGGTTGCAATATAAATTAGAACTTGAATTGAACCTTTCAAGATATTATCGTAAGATGACTAGATATTTATTTTACACAAGGCTAACCACATCTGCGTTCAAAATACTTGAAATCAAACCTGCAAGTAAAAGCTACATTAGAAAAACCCAGACTTAACTTATTTATATCTAAAGTGGTTATAAAACCGCAGGCTCGTAATTTATACCTAATTTCCGATATGGAAAAAATAATCTCAGCCAAGGATTATAGCGTATCATGTGGTGAATTTCCACTGGGATTGGTGTCCGATCGTTGCTTCTAAGAAGTTAAGGGACCGATCGTGAAACCCCATGACGTCAATTGAATAAGGTCGTCGAACAAGACACACGACCTGCGGGCCGATATTATACAAATGCTAAAGTATATCTATTTATAGAAATATGATTGGTCGATGATTGGCTGTCATTAGATTCTCTATTATATCCATTAATGTGCTGCTTATAATATTTCTGAGTAACCTAACAGTGCTTTTGTTAGACTTCGTCCGATATAGCTGAAGTGTTTAAATATCCTATTAATCCCGCATTCCAAGAATGCGTCGTGAACTCGTGACGCTGCTATAAAAGGTGTCCGACTAAGTTATAAAAGGCGTCGAGACGCTGTTATAAAAGGCGTCCGACACTGTAATAAACAGCGTCAAAAATCTGTTATAAAAGGCATCTTTCGCTGTTATAAAACGCGTCCGACGCTGGAAAAACTACCTATGTAATGTTGCTATTATAAAAGCCTATCGACGCTGTAATAAATAGCGGCATGCCTCTGTTATAAAAGGCGTTACGACGCGGTTATATAATGTGTAGCAAGGCTATTATAACGGGTGTCTTGACGCTGTTATGAAAAGCATCCGACGCTGTTATAAGAGGCATTCGACGCTGTAATAAATAGCATCATAACGCTGTTGTAAAAGGCGTCCGCCGCTGTTATAAATAACGTCATGTTATTGTTACAGAAGGCGTCTGACGCTGTTATAAAATGGGTCATGACGCTGTTATAAAAGGCGACCGCTATTACGACGACGCGGATATGAAAAGCATCGCGTTATATTATATGGCGTCTGACGGCGTTACAAACGGCGTCCGACGCTGTAATCAATGTCTTTAGTGACGCTGTAACAAATAGCGTCATGGCGCTGATATAGGAACGTGTGAAGGTGTTATAAAATGAGTACGAAGCTAATACTCTACTTCCGACGCTGTAATAAACAGCATCATGTCGCTGTAATAGAAGGCATCCGATGTTGTAATAAATAGCGCTATGACGCTGTTCCAAAAGGCATACCTTAGTACTTGTGTAGCTATTCTCCATGTTACGCTTGGTGCACGTTTGATTGCAGCTTGCTTATAAAACTTGTACTTACAAAGCTGTGAAATTGTGTCAATGGAGCTGTAGCGTACCGTGGTCGTCGTTGCAATATACGAGCCCTATCAACAGCGTGATATAATTTCCAGGCTTTTGATGAGGACTGCCTTTTACCTTTTGAAAATAGTGGAAAGGGTACCTATACCCGAATTTTTAATTAGACGAAGTAAATTGACAGTAGCTAATGTCACTTCGTCATAGAAAATAAGCAACATTGTATGAAGTAGTGACATTAGTTGCTGTCAATTTATTTCGTGTACCTAATTAAAAATTCGACTTTAGTGAAATGTTTGAAAATGCAGCACGCTGGCAGTTCAGTAGGTACGCGGCTTCACTAAGAGACTGCACTGTAGCGGATAGTGGGCCTAGATATAATTGAAATAGAATGGCAATGATAAGTAAAACACGCATCAACCAAGCCAATATAGAAAGCTTATCGTACACCTATTATCATACAACGATTCGTTGTATCGATTTATGCAACTTCTACACGTTATTACGTTGTAACATTACAAAATCGATTGCACGCACTTCCATTAGACAGCTGGGCTTCCGGAGTCCTTCCTGTTATAGAACGTTATACATAAATGTATTGTGTAGTGCAGTAGAAGGTATTTCCAAGGTTGGAAGTAGGTCCGAGGAAGCGCTCGTGGCCCCGCGGACTCAGTGTTCTGTAAACGATCACTGCAGTAAGCAACTTTCACTATAGCCGGTCCATGGATGGGTGACCATCCACGTGATCACTTTGTGACATTCATTTGAGCGTTTCCGTGCTTCGGAAGGCACGTTAAGCCGTTGGTCCCGGTTGCCAGTAAAATGGCAGTCGTTAAGCTAAGTTGAAGGCCTTATTTCAACAGCAGGCAGTCACAACCTGCGCCTGTCCATTTAAACACGGCAATACGGCTCACCACCTATTACGTGGGACAAATTATACAAAGGTGAAATGTGGGCATATAATATGCCTCTGCCTACCCCTTCGGGGATAAAGGCGTGACCATATATATGTATGTATGTAAGTAGGTACTAAATTCTGATTTAATTAATGTTCTAGCTGTATCCCACGATTTTACCTGTACACTTCGGACCCCTGACCACTCTTTTAACTCATATACCTAGTATTTCCTCATTCCTCACTCATATAGTTAGTCATGATAGTATTTACAGTACCTAATGTATACAAATATGCTATATTTTTGGGTTCCGTTACCCAAAGGGTACAAACGAGACACTATTAATGAGACTAATCTGTTCGTATGTCTGTCATGAGTCTGTCTCAGGAACCGTGCTCCTACTCTTGAAATTTTCAATTTAATTCACAATTCAAGGAAATTTTAACAGGTGATCTATTTATACAAATACTGAAATTAGAAAAATTGCTTAACTGTCTCTCATACAAGAAACATGATTTTTATTTTTTAACTCTCCGTGTGTGAGTTCGATTCGTACTTGGCCGGTTTTTCTTGATAATCCGCTCCCTTAGATCGTAGCACGATGACACATAGCCTTTATTGCTACAGAATATTTTGTCTTTCTAATGGCGAAAGTATTTTTTTTCATATATATCTAATGTATCAGAATAGTATCAGACTTTTTCAATTCCATACAAATCTTTCCACTTAATAATATAAGTTTAGAGTTTAGGTATATGAGCACCCACCATACTTACCATGTATTTGACTTATCTGGAGGCGTTTTATTAGGCCTTATAAACTGCGACGGTACCGTGAGCAGTTTCTTCGAATTTCTACATCTATTTTATTATTGAGAGTAAAAGTCTTTACAGGTATGGTAAAAGTATATAGTTTTCTTGGTTCCAACAGGATGAAGCATCACTGCTTCATCCTGTTCGTCAAAGTTAAGATATGCAGCAATTATCATTTTGGCATAAGCACTTACCGGCCATATCAAACATTCCAGCTAGGCGGCTCAGATTAAAAGAATTCTTATAGTCTGAACTAGACCTGGTTCACGTCTCTGCAACGAATTCGAAAAAATCCTTCGAATTAAGCAATCATATCTTTGCAAAAGTGATGCTTCTTGTCAGTGATGGAAAATGTCGTAAATTGAGTCCCTCGAGGTTGGATGCTGCCAGCGACACTTGACCGATATCACATACACAATGTATGCATGTATGTGTATTACACATGCGAACATAATCAAGAAGTAGAAAAAACTTTTTCAATACAAAGAAATTACGGAAAAAAACGTAGGCTGACCATTTTTGCTCTACCTATATTGAAATGGTAACTTGCATTATATACATAGGTACATAGCAAAACAAAATTTTAACTTCGTCTTATACAGTACTAGTTTCTACCGTACAGATACGCCTGTGACAGGTAGGTACCTACTTCTAGAGAATTTATTCAAAAATTCTTTATAGTGTAGACATAGACATCAAAGTCTTTAAAGCAAAGTCCAATTCCTTTTATTTGAGCTGTGCGTTGATAGATCATGCAGATGCTCAGTCTCAGCTGTCATTAAGTCATGTAAATCGTTACACCCACTGAATGTTGGCGGAATCTTTGGTCAACGAGCGACGGGGCCATTCCCATAAGAAAAGAAGAACAATTGTTCATAGGTAGGTAGGACCTACTAGTCAAAATACAGATGTTATTACATTTTATCAATTTTACACCTACAATCTGTAAATTCTTAATTTGCATTTTAAGTGTTGAACGCCTAAAGTCCCTGGCGTAGGTATCAGATTCTAGAGAGAAAATCTTGTTCTGAAAATGGGACATCTTGAGCTCGACAGCGAAAGTGCGTTATGCAGGCGTTTGCGCAGTTGACCAGCCGTCATTTCTAGGACGCTATCACGCCAGTCTGTTTGGCTGTTTTTATTGGTGTGTACTGAGTATCTCAAGACGGCTGTACCACCTCCACGGAGCTCGCGTGTTTCGATTGCGATCAATGGCTGTATCGAAACGACCTCCGCTCTCTCAGTGTCGGTGCTGCATCGAGACGCGACACCTCGTCGGGCGCCACTTCCATTTGCTACGAAAATCGCGATTTAACGTGCGCTGCGCAAGAGTTGAACAACGCGCCCCGGTACTTTATTCAAACTAATTTACGATGAAATCATCAATATTGCATTAGTTATTTAACTATAATTAGTGAGTTGACATCAATACACAAGTGTTTCTCAGTGACGGTTAAGTGGTGAGCGCTTGTTTGCACAAACGAGCGAAAGCGGTCAAGCGTGTGTCAACCAACTGCGGAATTTGGCTTTATAGTATAGGTGCTTTTCCTTGTGCTGTGTTGTTATGAAAAATAAGTGTTGAAGTGTTGAAATCTGGTATATGAGGAGCACGGTGAACGCGCACATGAGCCTGTAAAAAACGGGCACACGCGCTTATGCAAGGAGGCCTGTCGAACAGAACAAGTGAGTACCTAGACCTACATAATGACCAGTTAATACACGGCATTTTGCAATAGACATATTTATTGTTTTGTGGATTCTGCCACAAATTTCGTAGAACTGCTTCCTTGCGCATTAGAAAGTTTATAATTTTATTTTTATTATGATGGTTCATGATAATTATGATTACCTACTTACATTTTAGTGTTGAACTACGGTTTATCCGAAAGCATATAATATATTACACTATGTATTAGAATATTTATATGCCACGGTTAGTTCGGTAAGTATTTGTTTCAAGCTTTATTGTAAAGTAAGTACATAAACGTATTGAAATGGATTATTAATATTAGGTACTATACTTACCTACATACATACATATGGTCCTTTATCCTCGAAGGGGTAGGCAGAGGCATATTATATGCCCACATTTCACCTTTGTATAATTTGTCCCACGTAATAGGTGGTGAGCCGTATTGCCGTGTTTAAATGGACAGGCGCAGGTTGTGACTGCCTGCTGTTGGAATAAAGCCTTCAACTTAGCTTAACGACTGCCCTTTTACTGGCAACCGGGACCAACGACTTAACGTGCCTTCCGAAGCACGGAAACGCTCAAATAAATGTCACAAAGTGATCACATGGTTGGTCACCCATCCATGGACCGGCCATAGTGAAAGTTGCTTACTGCAGTGATCGTTTACAGAACACTGAGTCCTATTATTGAGTATTATACTTACCTACCATAAGTAAATACTTCATTAACTTGAATTTCTGCCTTGTACTATTTGAAATGGTAGTCTAATATCTACTTTATAAGTTTGATAAAGTAATAATTACAGTACAGGAAAATCTGAATTAGCAAAAAAACCGACTTCAAACAAAAACTAAAAAATAAAATTAACTTAGCACAAAGTAATGGGTAAGTATATTTAGGTTTATCAAATAGATATATATTCACCTTAGTGGTATTAAAAAAAAAAAAATATTATTGAATGTAATACTGAAATCAGTGCCAAGTAAACCAATAGGTTTAGTATTATTAATCTCTCATAGAAAAATTGGCACCGGCTTCAGTATTACATTCAATAATATCTGATAAATCTAAATATAGGTACTTACCCATTACTTTGTGCTAAGCTAGTTTTACTTTTCATTTTTTAGTTTTTGTTTGAAGTCGGCTGTTTTTGTTAAAAATTTTTTTTCCTGATTTTTAGTGACAGGTAGAGTTTTCATATATTGTTCTAGGGGTATTGTTCTCCCCAATACAAATTAATCAAGCCCAAACACAAGGTAACTGCTGTAAATCGTTAAGGAATTTCCTCGATTCGAAGGATTTCTTCGATTTCTCCAGGATCCCAGCATCCGATTCTGACTTTCTGTATATGGGACCACGTGGGAAGCACCAGCTTTCAAATAAAAATAGTAGATTGTTAACCGAGGGTGGAAAGAATGAATTCCCGAGGTATTTAGACGCCCGAGCGCAGCGAGGGCGGCTATAGTCCGAGTCGGAATTGATTCTTTTACCCGAGTTAAACACTCTACTTTTCATTTCAAATACGAGGAAAATAAAACTAATAATAAGATTCAAACCTTACCATAAAAGATTATTACCAATTGTTTTGAATTCTGTTACAGATAAATAACAACTACATTATGTCGACTTTTTAAATTTTAAATATGGAACTCACCGCGTAGGTAATTGTTGCAGAGATTACCGGCCCCATACACGTACAATATTATTGACTCAATAATATTGCCACAATATTTATTTCCATCCGACTATAGTCTGTTCAAACCTCAATATTACCCATACAAGGTCAATTTATTGCTATATTGATCAATATTATTGTACGTGTATGGGGCCGGAAGAAATTTTCGCTAAGTTCACACTGGCTATGGCTGTTTGGAAAGTCGCATGACCGCAGCATTTTTTTTTTATTTTTTTTACACAAATCTCTTCACTAACACAGCTGACCTGTCAGCAGTTCTATTTTTAAAGTTCATTCCGGCCCTTGGGTGGGAAGTAATTTGTATGAGTTTTTCCCTCCCTAGAGAGGGAAACAGCATTTTCCACCCAATAGTCAGATCAAGAAAACACTATTTTCCGAGTATGAGAAATGAAAAAGAATTATCCAAATCGGTTAACTCCTTCAAGCGATTTGCCGGTAACAAACACAAAAAAAAATACAGACGAATTGAGAACCTCCTCCTTTTTTGGAAGTCGGTTAAAAATAGCAATGAGACTATTGGCGCCCTAGTAACGGTATTTGTTTACTGCAGATGATAAATATTCCTTTAAATGTGTGGAATTTGCTATTGGGACATCCCTTTGAACCCAGGTCTACCTGTTATAGGCAAAGACTTCTATATAAAATGAGGTAGACATGCCCTACGCACCGATTTTTGAAACCCATAAACTGCGCTAATTAGCAGCGTTGTTCGCACTGTTGTGAGTCAAAACTTCGAGAGTAGGTACTCGACTTGCAATTGGAGTCCATACGCCTTCTCTTTTACTCTTGTTCTATCCGTATATTGCTATTGTGTGTGGTGACAATTACGTAAATGGTATTTATAAGTGAGTGTAGTCTCAGCAATGTGTGTGTTTGAGGATTGCTTTTGAGAGTACCGCGCGTATACCTCAGTTTATATAGAAGTCTTTGGTTATAGGCAGTTTAATCCGACATTCCTAGCTTCCATGGGGATTTTTTACACATGGAAAAAATGGGCTACTGGTTGAGGGTTAAATATCTGCCGAACCCACAGATATCAGAAAAAGAACCACTGGCCGGTTGTAGGCAGTTTAATCCGATATTCCTAGCTTCCATGGGGATTTACACATGGAAAATATGGGCTACTGGGTAAGGATTAAATAAACTTACAGGGATGCTATGCCTCATACCGACTTCCTAACTAATGCCTACGGTTGGAAACCTCGTGTAAGCCCTACAAATAATGAAGGGGTTAAATAGAGTTAAGCTTAGAACTTTACCTACGAAAGAAGATCGCGTCAGTCTGTTATCAAAATTTAGTTTAACTATTACCCATTAAGTTCGTGTAGGTACCTACTGTATGAGATTTGATTATTTTAATTTATTTTCAAGAATGGTCTTCATGTTCGGAAGTGCAAATGAAATACTTTTGGTGTTATAAACTTCCAAAGGCTACATGACCACTATTCATAGTTCGGTACTAGGGCTTGAATATCGGACGCTTTTTCAGTTCTGGAATTGGGTTTCGATATTCAAGATTTGAATTCCGGAATTCCGGAATTCCGGAACTCAATCAAGTTTCGTTTTGTACAAAATAGTAATATGTAAAAAAAAAGAAACGGGAGCTGACAGTCCTACGTGATTAGTGATAAACTACTTTGATTCCCACTTATTTTAACGTAACCAACTAAAAACCACATGTTTCCTAACTATTGCCTACGGTTGGCCCGGGTAAGCCCTCAGAAGGATGACCCCAGGATTTCCCACAGACCTTGACTATCACTGCGGCCTCACCTAGGAGGTTCGGGTGCTATCTCGCATATTTGGGGCTTGTTCAGGTGTTATCCCGCATCTCAGGGCGTGTGGCGTGGGTGAAACTTTGAAGTCACGGTGGTAAGGACGGCGATTAGCCCTCCGACCGTCCTCAGGCCCCCGATTATAGAGGCCGATAGTCTTGGGCAAAGACATGCGGAATTCGGGGGGGAGCGTTCTCTCTCGATCACTTTTCGCCGCATTAACTGATCACAGAAAGACGCAGGGGCGTCCCACTTACTCCCACTGGAGATCATAGCTCGCGCAATGGTCTCCAACGAGAGAATGTCCACGTCCAGAACTACCACGAGGACCGGGCGCTGTTAAGCCCACGCTGTGCACTCCACTAATGTGTGTGAAGTACTGTGTCCTCACTACGTTCCTCGCAGTGCTGGCACTCAGGTGTGGTTCCCGGTGTATTCGTCACAGATACATACTGAAGCTCCCGTGCCCGGTAAGCATCTGTGACAACCGGTAGGACAGAGCACCCGCACCGTGGCTCCTCTCTAGTCACTCACCCATGACCAGTCTGACCGCCTTGATTGTGGCGATTCGGCGATTCCGCCCTTGTGTGATGTGATGTGGCGATTCAGTTTGTTGCTCAAGTCCAGGTCTCCACGGTTTCCTTGTGGAGCTGGACCTGCCGAACCTAGATTTCTGGAGACGTAGGCCTATGACCCCGCTACAGCGCCTCCTTGCACCAGAAATATAATTTATTTATTTAAACAACAAGAACGCAAGTTGCCTCGCTGCCAAATCCTCGAGACACCGCACGACGTATCTCGCTGACCCGGCTGGACCCTAGCCAGCTTGGGTAAGTTATGGCCCTCTCGGAAAGACAGGCCCCGACAATTCGACGGAAGTAGGGAGGCACTCCATGATAAATAAGCGCCTCCCTTACGCAGCTCCAGGACAAGGTGTTGAAGGCGATCCGGTGTCTCTTGATATCGCCATCGCTTTCAACACCACCTCACCCTGCGATGTTACTTCCTCCGTCAGTCTTCTAATGCGTATGATCGCATCCACGGTGGAGCGCCCTTGACGGAAACCAAACAGGTTATCCGCCAGATCTTTCCCCACGCGTGTGAGGTGCCCGACTGTAAGCTGTGCAATGATACGCTCAAGGAGCTTGCATACCTAACGAGGTATACAAGCTCCTTGAGCGTATCATTGTTGGGGATCGACCGATCCCCGGATGGGTAGTCTGCCGACCACCTTGCCTTTCGGATCAGAACCAGTTTCCCTGTCTTCCAGAACTTGGGAATCTTCTTCGAGGCATGCACTAAAGAGCCCCCCTATCACTCGAGGCCCGAGATCCTCAAGAGCCAGGACCCACGCTCGGCCTGGAATGCTGTAGGGTCCAGGGCACGGTCCCTGCGGAATCTAAGCCGCAGTACAGTCGCTCCTAACTCACCTTCAGTGACTTCGGGCACGTCGTTCTTGCTGTAATCAGCGTCGGGCGCCTGAGACGGAGCCATGTGCGAAGGAATATGTTCCTTCGCCTTGATGAGAACAGGAAACCCAAGACCCTCTTCACTCTGCCTTGGGGCAAAGTTTGCCCCTAATAATAAGGTACGGGCCCCATGAGTTCCGTCAGAACTACTAGAACTATTTTTTTTTTTTTTTATACTACTTAGGTGGCAGACAAGCTTACGGCCCACCGGAAGGTTGGTAACCGTAGCCTATTGACGTTTGCAACACCAGAGGCGCTACACACGCACTGCCGACCCGGGTGCAGGCTGTGACGACCCACAGTTGAAATTTTTCAAGCCGCCCGTAAGGCCTTCAACTTGGCTTATCGACTGTCATTTTACTGACAACCGGGACCAACGGCTTATCGTGCCTTCCGAAGCACGGAAACGCTCGTAAATAAACTATGCTGAGCGAGACCTCTGTCAAATTCTTACAGCGTTTCTATCAAAGTTAAATTTAACTCGTAGCATAAGTCAGAGCTAAGTCTAAGTTCGCACTATAAATTGAAGTCTAAATGTAAAAAAATACAAAAACGTCATCAATAATATTATTATTATTTAAATAGTATGTTTTCTATCAAATATCATTAATTTTATGGATTTTCTTTCTTAGTAGGTTTTAGAAATATTATCAAATAAAATGATTAATACCTAAGTACATAATCGAATTAATTTCTTAATAGAGAAATCCTAAATTATCAACATTGTAGTAATTAAATTGCATAAGAAGCTTATAATCTACATTTTTGTTTGTAATGAAATTAAAGAAGAAGCGAAAGTATTTTTTTTTCAATATCGAAATACCGGTATTGATCTCGCCAATTCCGGAATTGAGAACGATATTAGATTTTATCGGAATTCCGGAATTATGTCAATTCCGGAATTCCGGAGTTCAAGCCCTCGGTACATCCGTCCCATCTGTCTGTCAAGACCCTTTATCTCGTGAATGCATGAATGTTTCGAGTTGATATTATTACCGTATTTTGAAGTCTATAGTCCCTTGAAGTTGTCAAAACCAAAAATATATTTATTTTACATAAGCATAAACAGATGCACTAGTAAAACGTCCAGAATATAAACCAAAATTTCTACCACCAGTTCACAACGCGACCCATCTGAGAAGAACTGGCAAGAAACTGTAAAAAATCAAACCTCTAAGTTAGCGCAGAAGAAGGTAAGGCTGTTTATGTCGTTAAAAACGTGTATTACGACACTTTCAAGGGAATCACAATTATATAATAGGATATTGCCCGATAATCCAGAACATATGCAAGAACTAATACCTCCTACTCCAGTGAAAGTTGTAGTTCAAATAGTCTCTTGAACAAACGTTGTATCTGCACATCAATATGGTATCCAACTTAACCCGGAGACTGACTCACCTTTCTGCGTCCAACCGAATTTTTTAGACCTGAAAACTTAAAATTTTCAAGCTACTATCTTAGGCTGGTGGCTCCAACAAAGAAACGATCCTATTAATTCCACTCCGAAAGGGTGAAATAAAGAGTTAAAGGTGAAGCCACAACACATACAACATACACATGCACAGTGGAGAGAATCTTCGCCAGAACCGAGCGTTTCAAAAGCCCGCCACCCGCGTGAAATTTGGTTCCCTTTCGCGCTTCCCGTGGGAACATTTTCCCGAGTTAAAAAGTAGCCTATGTGTTATTCCGGACTATACTCTATCCCTGTACCAAATTTCAGCCAGATCCATTCAGCCGTTAGAGCGTGATTGAGTAACAAACATCCAAACATCTAAACATCCAAACATCTTCACAAACTTTCACATTTGTAATATTAGTAGGATAGTAGGATAGGAAGTAGGATTAGTAGGATGCGAGATTATGTGCCCCACCTCTATCATTGATTTGTACGCTTTTAAGATAGAAAACACTTGTACAGTTCCATAATATTTACTTTGTAAACGTGACCAGTTTCGCCTTACGGTATTTTCAAAGGTTATAAGATGAACCTAGTACCTACCTACACTCAAAACAGGTTCCACGTAGTGCCATCAATCAATCTATATATATAAAAATCAATGCCACTTTTCGTTGTAATTTTATAACTCAAGAACGGGCTCATCTATCCAAACCAAATTTTAAGGTTTTATTCAGACTATTTAGTAGATGGTTTATGTGAAGTTTGCTCAAAATCGGTCGAGCGGTTCTTTATTTATCACGCAAACGAAGTTGCGCGGGTCAGCTAGTAGTATCATAAATAATGAAGATGGTTTATCAGATAAATAGTTTGGCGTAGTGATCGAACTTCGACATTTTAGTTTTTGTAATGACAATTTATTTTTAAAACTATTTTCGAATTGTCTATAGCAGTTTGTAGATTTTCTGTTGACAAAAAGTCTACATAATTAATTATTCTGTGCTCTTACCGGCTACAGTTCTTAACCATACAATGGGCGGTTTTCCATTAGCCGGTCCGGCACCGGCACGGCACCGGCGTGACCGAATACCGGCACCGGCGCCGGGGCTTCGATTTTCCACTGCGCCGGTGTCAACGCCGGTATACGTCCGGCTAGTGGTACAGTACTGACACGGACTTCAGCACTAACTCAATAATAGTCACGATGTCGTATTTAAACGCCATGACGCGTACGCTCTGAAATGGAATCACAAACCAAATACGACGTGTCTCTCTCCCTCCGCTTAAATAAATAAATAATAAATAAATAATAATTTATTTGCGAAAATGCGGTGATACATGGTGTTATTCTTATGATTAAGTTCAGCACATTTACCATTTCCTGGCATGCAAATACACATAGAAAATTACTACAACGATAACAAATTACAACAATGTCAAGTGAATAAAATATAGATCCATAAAAATAAAATAGTATTAATTCAGCATGTCATCACATTCATACAATCAATAATATTACATGAACATTGCATTGCCTTAATGGTTAACCAAAACAGCTTATAATAATTTCCCTTTCAGTTTTTCGAATTCATCTGAAGTGTAAAAACATTTTTTTTATGAGCCAGGCTTTCAACTTCCTCAAAAATATAGAGGTTGGCAATGGTTTCAAGCTGTTGGGAATTGCATTGTAAATACGACCACACATCGCGAAACAACTTTTCCGGTACAGAGCTTCGCGTTAATCTACCCGCCCCGCGTCCCTTTACCCGCCGGCGCACTCACACGCACACGGCTACTAGCTAACCCGGCGACGGCGCTGGCAGGACTCATCGCCGGGCCGGTGCCGGTGCCGGCAAGTGCAAAAGCGAGCCATACATTTTCATTTCATACATTTTTGCTTCCCCGGCCCCGTCACGGCACCGGCACCGGCGTCGGTGCCGGTGCCGGGCCGGCTAATGGAAACACGCCCAATGTGCCGAAGGCCGGCCGAGAGTTCCAGGGAGGTTAGCCCTTGGAAGGTATTTTCATTTGACGTTATGTACCGCTGCAATCGAGCTTCATACACTTTACACTTACAGGCAGACAGTGTCTTCGTTTACGACCTACTTTGTTGAACGGATTTGTTGCGATTGAAGTGTCTTGGATAAGTAAACAAAACAAGTTTCAAAGGAAATTGGACATCACGTATTTTTCCTTAGTCCCTTTAAGAGCGTGCCAAGTGTCTTTGTTTACAACGTAAAATTGTTTACAACTGTTAAGTGTTTAAACTAAGAGCATCCGCGTGATCGTCAGATTTAGCTTCAGTGGAAGTAGGTAGCCTAGGTACCTACACAGTTATCTTCTAAGTAAGTTATCTATGGGCAATCACAAAATGTTATTATCCTAAACTACCCTCGCGTAATTTTTTCATTTTTATGCCACTAATGTTGTAGATATGACTATGGCCCCCCTGATAGACTGATAGAAAGCGTAGTAGCCTATAAACGTTTGCAACACCAGAGATGTTACACTCGCGCGGCAGACATGCAAAAACCTTTATACCTTGAGAACCTTCCTGTAATACACGGCCCAAATGATAATGTAGTGTCCGTAGCCCTACTAGTTAAGTGATCTGTAAACGTTTACTGTGTAAAACCACTCACGCTTATTTCAAACCGAGCTGGGTGAAAAGCATTTCCGTGCTTTGGAAGCCACGCTAAGATAAAATTATGATAATAGGCGGACTGTTTCTTGAGGTCTTCTTAGTTTAAATGGATTTTGGAACCAGTGGTAGAGTCACTATAATAATGAGAAATTTAAAAAAAAATTTAAGCTGTTGGTCCCGGATCCCAATAATACGGTACCGGCTACGACAGATCAAACCTGCCGAGGTATAAGAAATGGACATCCACTGAGTGCGATGATGATGAGGTTGAAGCGTTTAATGGAATAAGTCAAACTGAAGGTCATAAACATGTTTAGACGACTTGAAAACTTTTCAATTGCTGTCAGCATCAGCGTGCCTCGTCCCATTCAACACAGGTATAAGGTACCTACATAAATTATTCCGTTTGACAGGTATTTCAAGTAAAAATATATTCAAACCCAACAAAAGAATATTGAAAATATCAAGGGCCTGTTCAACTATTCCCCTTTGCATTCTTTCCTTTGAAAGGTGAAGTGATAATAAAATATTCAATTCGCAGACGAATACCTACCTCCTTACAATTTTATTGTAGGTAATGCAATACAAACTTGAGCTTCACTGAGAAAGGTCTACCCATCTGCGTATTACTTTCAATTCGAAACCGAATAGAGGGGTTGTCTGTAAGGTCGGTTTGTGAACATTAATTATTTAACGTGATAACTTCTTATAGAAACATTTATTAACCGGGCGATGCAGTGTAAGAGAGATAGATACCTATGTCACAAACCGAACGCTTGGGCCGATCGTGCTTGTTCTCTCTCATACTCTCTGTAACGCTTGCACGCTCGGCTCAGGTGGAACGTGACACTTTTTCGTGCGTGCAGCCGGCGCTTATAGGACGTTATCATGTCAAAAGCATTACATAAGTCCTGCATACCTTACACTCTTATCTTCGAGGAAGGGGGTCGAGGTCAATTGCACAGCTACTAAAGAGCATTTACTCAGGAGTAAATTTATATCATATATCAGTTTAGGGTGGCGGAGATTTCCTTTCGCAGATGTAGGTACTGGGTTCCCTGCCTGTATACGGTCATTATAGACTGTGGCAATGTTGTTTTGGTCGGTTCAAGTTCGTCATACGATCTACGTAGTTTAGACTGGCAGTCATTAACTGTGAGACTGACTTAGGCCCCGAAACATGCCAAAATTGAGGGCTCCACCATGAGGCATCCAATACACTTAACCTACTTACAAGTAGGTAACTAAGTAGAAACCCAGAGACAATGCTATACACATAAAATTATCAGCTGTAAAACGTAAATGACACATTCATAAAAATTTTATAGGTGTTATTCAAATCACAAACGGGTTTTTATTTAGTGTAGGAAGGTACTTACATACCTACAAATTTACATTTTCAAGATTTAAAACCTGAAACTCTACATTTGACTAACATTTTAATATAATAATAGTGTCTGTCTGTCTCACGCTCTGTATCAGTAGGTACTGTTCAGCGTTTTATACATATACAGCACCTTGTGTAAATTTTTCTTAGTTCCTTATTGCTTTCAAACATTATTATGAACGTTAATTGTATAATCATTCTTCGATTAAATTTTCTAGAAGCTCATTATAAGTATTTTTTATCTATAAATAAGTATGTTCTCATAACTCTAAATGTATTTAACATTGATTTGTTTTGATTTGCCTACACTTTGAATTGACCCTAATACTAAGTCAACACTAACAATTTTTTACAATCTTAGATTTGTAGGATTTTTCTTGAAGTTATAGGAAAATAGGTATCAGAAATTATAAATGGCTTTGGACGTTTACTTGATTCTGAAAAAATAACACTTAATGTCATCTATACTTCTATATCTATATCTGTACTATTATTATAAAGAAGTAAAGTTTGTGTGTTTGTTAAATTGTAAGGGGAAATCTCGGGATCTACAGAACCGATTTTAAAAATTCTTTCACCAATAGAAAGCTACGTTATTGTCGAGTATCATAGGTTATATAGCATCACGCTACAACGATTAGGAGCCGAGCAGTAATAGTAAATGTTTCAAAAACGGGTGATAAATTATTCATTTTGAGAGCTTCGTTGCGTGTGCTGCGTAAATATTTATAGTTATGTAAAAAATATGTACCTACTACAAAATTGTTTCTCTTAAAAAAGTTCTAAAAAAATTGCGCGATAGCATGTGTCTATCTGTGGGTTGGTGCACAATAACCATTTTAATGGCAATCAATTTTTTTCTACAATAATGCCACGGGATACCTCTTTCATAAACGAAATTGTTCTTAAAAATAATGCAACGGGAATACACGCGACGGGAAACCTTTCTCTCTCTCTCTCTCTCACGTAGTATTGAATATTAACGACGGGACGCTACGGGAGTAAACGCAACGCGACGGGAGTAAATGCGACGGGAACAGGTAATACTCTCTCTTATGTGGCGCAAACGAATTTGAGCGGATCAGCTAGTCTACAATAATTTAAAACATTTGAAATTTCGATGCAGCTTTAATAGACCCTTACTAAGGAACAGGGATCTACTGGGTAACTAACCCAGAACTTTAATAACAGAACACGAGTCAAGTTCTAAGTACTAATAAAAATTATAATTGACGTTCAAAGCCCGACTAGTGAGTCAGGCTCTAAGTACCGAGAAACAGTACAATACGTATACAAGGGCGGCAGGTACAACCGTCTGGTTAATAAATGTACCTACTCGGTGACGATAGGTGCCAATTATCGTAATATCTAAGAAGCTAGTAATCACTAATCATTGCTGTGAGGTTCTATGGAAACACTAAGTACCTACCTGAGAGAAATAAACTATTCGAACGATCTCAGTTAGAAGGTTTTAGTTTGACTTTGTGAAAGATAAATTTTATGACGTACGAGTTTATACTTACTTATGATGGGCTATGCCATATAGCCCAAACGATGAAAGAGAGTACGGTTTTAAAGACCTGCAAAAAACCCAAAAGGCAAGGTCTTATACGATGATATGGAAATCAAACTGGTTTCATTACAGGTGTAGCTGAAGATTGGGAAAAGTGAAAGAGTATACAATCACAGGAAAGAGGATATCTGATGAATAGCTTCAAAGTAAACTTCACAAATCCAGCAGTGAATAATTCTCGAATGACGATGAAGATGTTTTTGTCATAAAAGGCAATGACCTTAACGAAATTCATTTCACATTAACTATTGTGCCGCAAACAGCCACGAAATACGTTTTAAAAATCGTAGTCCATTATGTGGTCGCCTCGTCAACAAACGGGTCTTTTAGATTGAATAGGTACCCACATAACTACCGTACTGTGGTTTAAAGTAGACCGGACTGTCAGTGAAAAATATTTCAGTAATACTAGTTTCCTTATCCCTCTACTACATGTAATAAGTAACGGTCTTACTAGAATCTGATATAATTAATACTGGTTGTGTCTGAACAGTGGTGCTAAAAGGTGGCTACGAAGTCTGTGAAATTAAACAATAAACAATGTCTCTCTCTAATCAATAATAGCATATAATAATAAAATAAATAGCAAACTGCGAAAACAATGTAAACAGTGTCTATTTTTTATGTAAGTATATCTGTCTTCGATCAAAAATTGTTGATCGAAGATATCTGTGAATGCATGTACATGGGGCTCTACTGAACACGTCTTTAGCATGCCAGTGACGTCGGCCCATAACGCATTCTTTGCCAAATCACGCCCTACGCCCTGAAAAAGTTAGGTATCACTTCAAAAAAGAAAAAATCCAGCGTATATCGCTTGAACAACAATGAGAACTATGAGGCTATAAATAAATGTTTGTTACCAAGCAGTTCAGACAAAGTAGATCCATTTTGGTTCAGATAAGAAACGGATCCGGATATTCTTCCATAGACGCCGTGTTATCTCCACTCTATTTGGGCCACATTTCAGTCATAGTCTCTCGAATCGATTACCTCAACCTTATCGCTGGTTATCGGGCAAACCTTCAACTCGACATTAGCTACAAGGTTATCTTTCTATCTATATGCAATTGCGTTCCTTCTTTTCTTTAGTACACTAAAATGCACTTAAAGAATTTATGATGAATGCTTTTGTGGGCGCTCGTAGCCTCTCTAACTCAATATTCTATAGAAGATCTCTGCGTTAAAGAATGTTCCAATATGCATCCATTTCGAGCGTTTTACGTGCTGCGGAAGGCACGTTAACATGTTAGTTTCAGTTGCCAATATCAAGGTAATATAGTTGAGTTGAAAGCCTTATGAGTGGCTTGAAAATTTTGAAAAGTATGTACTTAGCCACAATCAGCGCCTGTCCATTTTAACATTACACTACTCTCACTATCTATATGGGACCTACTGTGACCTACAACTTGAGAAATGTGGCCAGCTTTTACTTATTAATTTGATTTTGTATGTAAAATTATAATAAGGAAGACAATAAAACAAAACATTCCATAACTAAAGTTTGTTGCTGATTAATATTTTTTTATGACAAGGGGAAGGCTCCACAAGATAATGTCATTCGCAACGGCCGCGTAGGAACTTTATTGCTATCTGAGCTTAGGACTTATATCTTCATGCATTTGTTCGCCTTATAATTATTTTTCTACTGCTTTTATATATGAAAACACTTGCCATATTCCAGACTGGTTATGCTAGCGGCTCAAAGTGTAACTGTAGACACGGGTTGTTTTCGGTATTAAATTAGCCTATGTTCTTTGCCAAGCTTATTGTTTTTTAGTACAAAATTTCTTGAATAAAAAATAATAAAAATAACTAAAAGTGACTAAACTAGACTAGGCGCACCTGAACTAGGAATAATTTGGATACTTGGACAAAACCATTTAGTCCAAGTATCCAAATTATTCCTTGTCCAAGTGTGTAGTTCCTAATCCAAGTAGATTTGATCGTCGGTAGCCCATAGATCGTTTGCAAAGCCAGAAGGCACAGAGGTACCTAAGGGAATACAGCCTCTTATTCAGCTCGATTCAGCTTTCGTCCATAGAAAATAACGATTTTGTATGGATACGTGTACGCATCCATTCAGCTTTCCGCGTTTATTCTCCTTTCGCGGCGATCCAGTATAAAATGGGGATAAATGTCTTTTTAAGTTTTTATCATGCGAATGCTATAGACATAGAGAGCGTTCAGCGCTGTTCCGCCGCGTTCAGCTCTGTTCCGGCCCATTCACCGTCGAACGCGGCGGAACAGCTCGGAATGTTTCGCGACTCCTTGTCGACAAGTTGCGACCGAAAATTTGCTTTTGTAACATGGGTCGTCTGCAATTTCGAAAAAAAATGCAATATCCATCCTAAAATGCTCTTTGAATTTAATATTGTCTTCTTTTGATTGGGGTACCAATGCTGCATATTCGCCAACCAAATTCCTATTTCTCCAAAGTGGGTCGACCCACTTTCGTTTGCGTTTCATTGTTATACGTTTATTGTTTTCTATTTCTTCTACAAGAAGCGAAACGATAAAAACATCGCACATAGAACTCTCTATTTTGAGGGCACAATACTAAATGAGTAGCTTACCGTCTTTGCAGCATATTCAGCGTCGTACGTAGTAGAAAGGAGCATTTCATTCTTACGACGCCGCCGTACGCGGCTGATAGAAGCAGAGCTGTATAAGTGTGACCAAAATCGTTCAGCAAAACGTGAATGGAGCTGAATAAGTGTGAGTAGTCCCTACTCGTACTGCAACCCTGCAAAAACCTTTGAGTTCGCTGTTGAGGAACCTCATACTGTAGATATTTTGGGGAAATCAGGACAGGGAGCTAATCCCACAGTCTAAGTGTACTAAATATAACATCATAAGTAATCTTACGGTATACCAGCGCTCCGGACGCAAAGTGTGAGGATGAACATCCTGTATGCGTCAATAAAAGTAGCATTGGGCATACTCTCTCACTCAATTTGTCAGAACACAACACATTTATATATTACACAGAAAATAGAAGATATTCACAAAATAAATAAAGAAACAAGAGCTGTTTCTTATTTCTTTTAGCCGTTTGCTGCGCGAACAAAATGACAAAAAAAATTGATTGCCCCCTTTTTTACAGAATCATCAGGATTACATCCTGGATCTGCTGTGTAACTTATAAGTTTTATTATCTTTATTGTCGTAATATTCATTTATATTCAGAACAACAAATTAATGATTTAATATTCATATGACGCAAATATTTCCGTCACACACGTCTAGGTAATTGCATAGTAAATTATTCACAAATCCGTATAACGAATCGTCTCGTCGCGTCGTTTTGGCTTCATTTGGAAATTCTTTATTAAATACTAACTTAAATGTTTTTTTTATTCTTACAAAACGTGTCTGTATGAATTGAGGAGCAACCTCACTTTTTTAAATGAAGCTCATATCCTTATTTAGTAGACAATCAGTACCTAGTTAAAAAGTGACATGTATGTCAAAGTGGCTCCTCTAAGTGGCTTTAAGCACTGGATAAATAAAATAGTAATTGAATCAAAATGAGTCGAGTAAAACTGCTTCCAATAATTTATATTTAACACACTTTGGGAAATGACCCACGACATTACGTAGCATTTACCTACTATTATTCATTTCGTGCTATGGGGTTTTTTTTAACGTGAGGAAAATCCTACATGGATGCTATGCCTAGCATTTATTAATGCACAGAGTGTTAAGGGCCATTATTCCGATCTTCTGGCGTCCTTTAGCAACTCCTCTCTTGACGCTATCCTCATCTCTGAAACCTTTTTAAAGCCTTCTCTTCCTTCAACTCAGTACTCACTTCCAGATTACGTACTTAACGGATATACGCTGTGGTGGTGTAGGAATGTACGTACGTGCTGACATTCCACATAAGGTTGTGAGTGCATCTCCTTCTGCCTACACGGAATCTGCCAAACATCTTTTCCTGGAAATTCTCTACTGGATACTAAACTTCTATTCGAAGTTTACTACAGCCCTGGCTTGACGACAGACTATTTCAGCTCTGTTGATGACCTCACTCCATCCTACAGTCACGTAGTCATAATGGGTGACTTCCATACTGTTATGTTAGTATACTGTTAAAAAATGATTCCCGCTCTTCCAAATTATTGACTCTGTTGTCTGCCTATAACCTACATGTCCTGCCTCTATCTTCAACTCACCATGTCCCTAATCGCAATCCTTCATTACTTGATCCTGGTCATAATTTCTTCACCCAATGATGTGTGCACCCATGGTCAGTTGACCGCTCTTTTCTCCTATCATGACTTATTTTACCTTTCTTTACGTGTTCGTCTCCCCAAACGTAAGCCAGAAATCTGCTTTTTTCGCAATTTCAGGGATATGGATTTGGAGGCACTTGAAATTGATTCTGCTGACTGGTCGCTGGTCTTCAACTCTAATAAAAGTCAATGATATGGTTAGCTTCTTCAATTTCTCTGTTATGGCGTTGTTCGACCGACGTGCTCCCGGTCAAACGAGTACGCATCAAGCATTACCCGGCTCCATGGATGAACGAAACTATTAAAAATCTTATGGCTCGGAGAGACAAAGCTAAAAGGCGACTTAGAAATAGCCCCTCGGAGCAAAACTTGGTAGCGTTCAGGTCACTGCGGAACCGTTGCAGTCGGATGTTTATAGATATTATTACATGCTAGTGTGTGCATAAATAAATAAATAAAAACATGCACCAAAATCAAATTCGAGGGCGATGACTCGATGAGCCTACAATGCCATGCTAGAGACTTCTCCTTGAATACTACCTAAAGATACAGACAATATTCGGTCGGTCGAAAATATATCACAGTTAAAAGCAAAAAAAAAATGCCTGTATTGTCAAGGCAACAGCACACTGCAGTGTGTACTTTTCCACAGTTGTGCAAGACATCAGAGCTACCACAAATTTTGGTAATCTGTAATCATTGGAGCGCGCGCCTGATTACTATCTTAAAACTTAAAAGAGACTGGTTTTTGGTTGCACATAATGATAATATTTATAAATATTAAATGAAAAATACGCGTGTCGCAAACCTTACGTAAGTAGCCATAATGCCAGTGACGCGAGACGGAGAAACTCATGTTTATTCAATTTTAAGGTCGCCAGTGAACTCTTTATTTAAACAATATACTCGTGTACGGCAAATTGTTCATCATTTGACGGTCATAACAGACGATGCAAACGATTACTTCATTACGGCTAAACGGCACACAATAGTGCAATAAAGGGCAATCAGAATAATCACTAAATGAACTTCCTCGCATCGTATATCATCTATCAGTACTCTCTATAACCACTGAGGTCGGAAAATAAAGTCTGTCAATATGGTCTCCCTATTCCCTACCTATCTCAATCATCAAAACAGCCTATGACAGTTCACTCCTGGACGTAGGCCTCTCGCAATACACGGTCCTGCGCCTTCCGCATCCAGTCCCAGCCTGCGACCTTTACCAGGACCACGGTCCATCTCGTCGGTGGACGTCCTACCCTGCGTTTGCCAAGTCGCGGTCTCCACTCTAGACACTATCTCACATTTTAAAATTATTTTTATACCAGTCATAAATACCTGTCCTTCAAGTCTCTATCGATACTAATCACAGATAGCAATACACAGATTCTTTGTTAAATCTATAAATTGTTTTTGTATGTATGTGACGCTCTGACGAATAAAATGTCTGTGCAGCAGCACAAATATTACAGAGTCTAGACATAAAGTTCAATCGAGGTCTCGTGGCCACAAAAAATCATTGTGCCATTAGTTTTAAGGACTATCAAGCAGCATTACTGAATAAATATTTTGTTGAATGAATAAACTCGTTATTTAGATATCTTTGCCCGTAGAAGGCTACACGAAAAAATAATACCTACGCTTTGTATCGTTCTTTAAAAAAGGATTGCAGATATAGGGTTGGCTAGTATTTGACACATCTGTAGGAGAACCGATGGCTGATGGAGCAAATGAGTTCTGGAGACAGGGAGTTGGTAAACGTGGAGTAGGACGACCGCCGGCCAGATGGACTGACGACCTGGGAAATGTCGCAGGGAGGGATTCGGGAGAAGTCTACTTTCCGCAGAGGACAATTGTAGGCTGATTAGATTGATTGAGTACTTATAGTATTGAGCGTTTGCTGGCGGTACAAACCGAGCATTTCAAAAGATCGTTCCTCTGTCGAACTATAAAAACTTGGAACGACCTGCCCGCACACGTGTTTCCCTCATCTTACAATCCCGGGTTCTTTGAGAGGAGCGTGAAGAGGCACATCACAGGGCCGCCAACTTGAGCGTCTACTCCCACCTGTTCTGTTGAGTAGTTCTGTTAACAGAACTACTGGTTATTTTTTCCCATTAGGAGCACCACTGTCAGAAGTGGCCATAAAGTAGCTTGGATAATATTAGAGCACAACGAGGTCCTACCGATCTCTCCGGAGTCCAAGCCGGCCTCTTCTGAAAATGGTACACCTGCTGCTGCTGACTAACTTATGAGATCATAGTGGTAGACAAGGAAAACTCGAAACCAAACCCTGTCTCTCCTGTATGAAGATGAAGCATTAAGGCCAAATTGTTTTCGTTTTCATATTGATTGACAAGAACCCCAATCTTCAATAATAGCCTTACAAACTGGTTAAATAAAAATAACACTTCGTTCTTTAATCGCATACTTACTTACCTACTAGTTTGGATATTTTAGTTAGGTCTCCTGTATGAAGATGAAGCATTAAGGCCAAATTGTTTTCGTTTTCATATTGATTGACAAGAACCCCAATCTTCAATAATAGCCTTACAAACTGGTTAAATAAAAATAACACTTCGTTCTTTAATCGCATACTTACTTACCTACTAGTTTGGATATTTTAGTTAGGTACACAAAAACAAGCATTATTGTAAATTCATCATTCTTAGCATCGTACGACGTCGAGTAACAAAAACATATTAAATATGCCTACTTACCTATTGAAATTTACTTGAGAACGAAGCTGTTCGATTGTGAAGCATTCATTAGACCTACAGCTAAAGGTATGCCACAGGGCTTGATTCTTGGACCACTCTCTTCGTTCTGCTATCACTCCCATCATTATTATATAAACGTTGAGGATTTTTTATACTTTTTTTAAAGTATCAGACAAGCAAACGGCTCACCTGTTCGAAAGTAGTTGCCGTAGCCGTAGCCTATGTACGTTTGCATGTGACGTGTTCGAATCAAGCCGAGAATTTTCAACCGGGAACAAAGGACTAAGGCACTAAGGTGAGGGCCACTTAGAGTTAGAACTGACCTTGTTATTATACGATAATGATTTAATTATACCGTTTTATTTTACCGTTTTCTGTCTTCAGTCCATGGCACTGATGAATTGACCAGGAAAATTCTAATTCCTACACTGGTTAATTCTGAAGTGCCAGGCAAGATTGAAGCCATAAATGCTTGGAAAATGATTTGCCCAAGTACTGTTTTGCCAACCAAACCATGCTCCCAGAGACTTTGGGATAGGCCGCTCTGCAACGAGGTTAGGAAACATTTATTGAATACGTGTTCGAATGTTGCAGATCGTGCTCGCCTATTGGCTGTCGGAGAATGGGAATCTGGTGTCTGGCTTCAGGCTCTTCCGTCGCCCAACATAGGCACTATGTTGGACGACACAACATTCAGAGTTGCTACCTGTCTTCGTTTAGGTGCTCCTTGCGTTTCTCCGCATAGTTGTCAATGCGGTGAAGCAGTCAACAACCTTGGGCATCACGGTCTATCATGCAGCAGGAGTGCAGGTCGCAGACCTCGTCATGCGTATCTTAACGACATCATCCGCCGGGCTCTTGTCACCGCCGGTGTTCCAGCCGTTCTAGAACCTAACGGTTTGGCTCGTGACGATGGCAAGAGGCCGGACGGTATGTCTTTGGTGCCATGGAAGATGGGAAGGCCTTTAGATTGGGACGCAACCTGTGTGGACACCCTAGCTCCTTCTCATCTTCCAAGCACGGCGGGCTGCGCCTGTTCTGCTGCTGCATCTGCCGAGACTCTCAAACGGCGCAAATATAATAATTTAATAGGTAATTATATATTTGAGCCGTTTGGGGTCGAGACATTGGGCTCGTGGGGCCCAAGTGCTCGTGCGCTTTACAGGGAGATCGCAAAGCGTTTAGTTGACTCTTCTCGTGACCATAGGGCTGGCCTCTTTCTCGCTCAAAGAATTAGTATCGCAATTCAACGTGGGAATGCGGCCAGCCTTATGGGAACTTTACCGGTTGACATCGATGGGGAGGAATTCTTTGACACCTGAGCGAGGCATTGTCAGTCTTGTCACTACCCTCCCATCTGTTTTTGTTGTTTATTTTCTTTGTTTTTTTTTTCTGTATATAACTGTAGAATATAAGTAATTTTAAATTTTTCATTTTGTAAATATACCTATTTTTATAATTCATTGACTAAAAAAAAAAAAAAAAAAAATTATACCGTTTATAAGGAAGAAAAATTACATTCTTTATACAACATTGTAAAACCGCTAGCTACTTAATGATGTATTAACAGACTAATCAATAAATATAATAAAATCGTAACTGTCTGTTTTCTGTACGTTTGTGCACGCTAATCTCAGTAACCGCTAAACCGATTGCAAAGCGGTTTTCTTTATTGCGTTGCAGTTTGCTCCGCTTAACATTTAGTGTTTGTTTCATGTCAATTGGTTCATAAATAAAAAAGTTATATCAATCTAAAGAATCACATATAAAATGCAGCGTACGAAGTCGCAGGCAACAGCTAGTTATAACTAGGTATATGCCCGTGTCTCCGTTGCTGCTGCCGCGCCGCTAGAGGTTTCCCGTTTTCGTTCGTGGTTTTATAAGAGTAGTCATGTCCTTTCCCAAACTCTTTTCGATCCCTGTACACAATTTAATCAGAATCAGATCGGTGATTCACGCTTGAAATCACAGACACACTGATTTTAATATTAGTAGGGATTTGTAGTAGGTACTATGATTGTATTTGTCAGGTGATGAGAATTTTTTTTTTCAACAATTAATTAATTTAATGGACATTATTTAAATAGACATAGACTTCGGATAGTCATTTTATATTTGTTAAGGTTTTCCCCAACAGAAAAATACTAAGTATAAAAAACTTTGACTTTTACTATCTATATTTTGACCTATCCTTTTCCTGCAACTGTCCATTTCAACTTTAAGCCATATTTTCCAAAACCCCGCATCTGTCCATGTTCAATATTTGAACACTTTTCCTTCAAACAGTTCGGGCTCTTCTAGCTCAGGCTGTACTATCCCGATCCTGCTCAAATTTTTATGGAGTGTTCTTAGACAGAAACGGGACAAGTATGTAGTACATTGTATGTCTGTCTGTCACAGCTGCACCTCATGATTCTCGTTTAAAAAGCGCCCTCCATCGCGCACCATTCCGCGCGGCTAAGTGACGACGACCGGTACTGTGTTGCGTGTAATTACATTTGTGTTTGGTGTTTTTTACTTTCAAAATCATGACTAGGTTAGAGTTTTTATTCGTAGATTGTGTATTTCATAAAGATTTTGTACCTAAAATAGTTATTTTCAACGAACATTCATTGTATTTTTACGCGCCGTCGGCGTCACGGCGGCGCGGCGCCAAGCCCATACATTTGGATGAAATACAAAGAATAAATACTTTAATGATGACAATCTATCGTTATTTTATGTATTTTTATGTATTCTTTTATTGTTTTCAAGCATTGAATGTAAAATCTACTTCAATAATTTTGTGTAAAATTGGGTCGAAATTCTCGATCATTTTTTGCAAAACTTTCAAATTTCAAATAATTATTTCTGAAATATATTTGTATGCCAGCACACCTTTTTTTTTATGTTTATCGATTAGGAAAAGTCATGTAGCTGTAGATTGTAAATTTTTTTGAAAAAAAATACACAAAAAAAATTCAAAAAAAAAAACAAAGTTACGACCACCCTTTTGGGCCCCTTTTTAAGTGCTTGGTTCATTGTTCAATTTCTAATAAACTAAACACGTTTGTCAAACAAAACTCTGTGTAAAAAAAATTTAAGGACCATACTTACGAATAAAAAAAGAATGAAAGCCACTTGAAGCACAGTTTTCTCAGAATCATGGCATGAACTTAACCTTTTTTTGGCGGTCGGCGGTCGGGTCGCCGAAATGAGTCGTATTTTGAAAAGCTTGTAAATAAAAAAAAATGTATGACGAGTTGTATTCTGTCTGTTGAACATTGTGAAATAGGATGTATTTAAAAAACTAAAAAAAAAAAATTTGGAATTTTCCTTTTTTTTTTTTTTTTTTTACAATTTTTGTAGAGAAAACTGGTGAAAAATTACAAATTCTTTTTTCTAATAGAAATTTGTAATACATTACAAGGCAGAACTGGTCTTATCTATCATTTTATCATTAGCTTGTTTCATAACGATTCCAGTGAGGTAAGTATTTTAAATGGCTACCATAGAAAAGTTATGAGAAATCGCCATTTTAAGAACATCAGCCGACGCCGCTCGCGCCGCGGGACGCGGGGTACACAGACGCGGACAGATGCGGGTTGCCGCGCGCTGCCGCTTTAACAGACACGGACAGACGAAGGGGTAGGACATGGCTGAAGCAAGTATCTACTAGTAACCAAAGACTTCTATTTATATAGAAGTCTTTGCTAGTAACGCGGTAAGACTACATTATGATCAAACTCACATTAGCACGAGTCTTCATATTGTTTTGAAAATTCCATCGTCAGACCAGCTCCATTATACTATTACTATGTCTTGGGGTCATCTTTCCGAGGGCTCACCCGGGCTCCCAACCGTAGGCATTAGGTAGGAAACTTGTGGTTTTTAGTCGGAAGGATCTACGTAGGATTTTTCTCATATTAAAAAAAAATACTATTATACTGGGTCATTTGTAAAACATCAGCAACCTGCCCGGTCTAGATTGCTAACATCATAAACAACAACGTTACTACGACTATAGAAAAGTTCTTACGGAACTTGCCGGTCAATTCGCCTCTAGTGCAATATCATCTTAGTTACGTACTTAGGTGGTCTCCCAAGATTATTGGCCTCCATGACCGGCGCCTAAGGACGAACAGAAAATAAATCTATTTGTAACAAAATTCAAGAAAATTTGTATCTGTGTATTGTGACGCCGGGAAGGCTACTCGTAGTCCTTACATCAGCAGGCTCAACAAGACAGCGGTGTGACGTCAGAAATTCGCGCACACCTCGCGCCCCATGAAGTGGGACAACACGACAACACCCGAACCAATCCCGAAAGATTGTACCCGAATCCCTAGGTGAGACCGCGGTGCAGCGGTGGTAGCGTGGTCGTGAATCCTGAGACATCCTTTCGGGGGTGGTCCCGGGGCACTCGGCCGTAGGTAGTGGTAGGGAACTGTCCCTAGGTGAGACCGCGGTGCAGCGGTGGTAGCGTGGTCGTGAATCCTGAGACATCCTTTCGGGGGTGGTCCCGGGGCACTCGGCCGTAGGTAGTGGTAGGGAACTGTCCCTAGGTGAGACCGCGGTGCAGCGGTGGTAGCATGGTCGTGAATCCTGAGACATCCTTTCGGGGGTGGTCCCGGGGCACTCGGCCGTAGGTAGTGGTAGGGAACTGTCCCTAGGTGAGACCGCGGTGCAGCGGTGGTAGCGTGGTCGTGAATCCTGAGACATCCTTTCGGGGGCTGTCCCGGGGCTCTCGGCCGCAGGCAGTGGTAGGAAACTGTGTGGTTTTAGACTGTAGGTAAAAGAGTTCGGTATAGCATCCATGAAGGATTTACACACGTAAACAAACAAGCCGTGAGATCGTTCTCACCAGACTGGCCCTCTCTAACACGTTTATTGTGAAAGTGAAAGTTCAATCCGATTAACGTTGTCATTTTTGTTTTATTTCAAACTTTGAACAGATGCTCCACGTGACCTAGTGACGTAGATTAATGCGACAGAGTCACAGCTACAGAAAAAGTCTCGCCATAAGCCCCTTTGCACTCTATTTTATAGAGATGGGCTAAAACTGTTACATAGGTAGATACATTTATTTAATAGTCATAACATCACATATTAGTAATACAACTAACTGTAGTCTCCTACCCTTTGATCAACAATATGCGTTGTTGATCGAAGCTTCTACCACATTATCTATGGAAAACCCGATGAAATAGTAACGAAACTAAATGATTGGTTGAGTTTCAATGGCCATAAACTAAATTACCAGTTTTGGGGAGACCCCCTTTTTCACAAAAAATGCAGATTCTAAAACTTGTTTACAAGCCTGATCACGTTTTTCTGTGTTTATTTTTAGCTTATTTTTATTTCCTTTAATAACATGTAGTTATGTTAATTATAAGGTTACATAATAATTATGTACCTTTTACTATTTTGTTATATTTAAAATACATATTCGGACATTCCTAAACAAAGCCCAAATTAGGCAAGTAGGTTTACGCTTATTGCAACTGATAAACAAGCAACATTGTGCACATAAAAGCTGATTTAAGCGTGTAGGAGACATGGAGGGCGTATAGGAGTCATGACATCCATGAAGATTTCCACTTTTAAAAAAGGCAAAATTTACTTACTTACCTACTCATTCAGTTCGAAATTTTCTAGGTGTAAAGGCTTGGTCCTTTATACTTTTGATTGTTGGCACTTGATGGAACTTGTGAAAACTTACTCACTTGTACTATTCCACAACATTTATTTTGATTTTAAATAATACCTGACCGGTTTCGCTATTATAGCATTCTCAAAGGTACACTAACTTTTGTCAAAAGTTAGTGTAAACACCACACAATAAAAGCTGTGGAATAGTACAAGTGAGTGAGTTTTCATAATGTAAAGGCTTGGCATAGATGATTTAGCCAACCGAGATTGTGTGTAAAATTCATAAAAAAACTGAACAAGACTATTCTAGGTATGTCTCAATTAGAAAACACACAAAAAACGTTGGTTATTTAGTTTCGTAGTTCATCTTGGACAAACATCGTGACGAGTAATAGATTGGGAATCTAAATACTAAGCAATCAGCTAAGTCAATCTATTTTGAAAACAATTTGCTAAATTAAGCGAAGCTGAACTAAACGTATCAAAACTGGTATAAAATAATTTATTCCTGACAAAATCCTTGAGTCTGCGATTCAGAGACGACGCGGAGGTCATAATTACATATTATACTAGAATATCAGTAATTACCTACGTTTAGTTTAAAGCTACAATTCTCTGTTCAGATGGAAACGATATTAAATTCAGTTCACTATTAATTTCAATTTATTATCTATAGATACTAATAATAATATTATAAAGAGGAAAGATTTGTTTTTTTGTTAGTTTGTTTGTATAATAGGCTCCGGAACTACTGGACCGATTTGAAAAATTCTTTCACTGTTGGAAAGCTACACTTTTTGCGATAAACATAGGCTATATTTTATTCCCGTATTCCCACGGGAATGGGAACTACGCGGGTGAAACCGCGTGACGTCCGCTAGTGTAATATAATATCGATTCATGACTTATAGATCAACAATCAAATCAGCCAGACGTAGACCTCTCCCAGTTCACGCCACAGTAAACGGTCCTGGTCCTGAGCCTTTCGCATCCAGTTCCAGGCAGCGACAAGTCGTCGGACCATCTGGCGGGTGGAAGTCCTTCCCTACGCTTACCAAGCCGCAGTCTCCACCCTAAAACTACTTTGCTTCATCGGCCGTCGTTTCTTCTACAGACTGATGTGGCCAGCACATTGCCTTCTTAATGTGCTTTGTCTGCGAGCTATGTCGACCAATTTATTGGTGGAGCCACAATCATGAAGCTCTAGTAGCTCCGCTATGTTGCAAAACATTCACTCTGTAAAAGATTACTGTGTAAAACATTTAACGCTATGGTGGAACTTAAGATGAGTGGATACTTTTTCCTTTGGGCAGAGTATATGACAACAGTTTTTGAAATCTCAGATTTGAATTCCGGGTCGGCATAATACTGACGGCTAAAACGGCTTTACGTGAAGCACGGAAAAACGGTAGTGATAATGCAAAAAAAAATTTTAGCACGATCCTACACCTCATTACATCTTTTCATAGAAATCGTTACATTTGACAGCATTTTTACATTTCTATGAAAAGTTGTATTTTTGATGTATCGTAGTAGACATCTTTACATAATATTATAGCTCCGTGTATGAAGTTCCTTATGTGGAAATGTTTTCGAATACCTACTTATGTTCTTTATGTTCTTAATGGCCATCTCAGAACTAATCGTATCGTTAACTATCTAACAGTACTATGAGCGCTTCTTAAATGTTAATATAAATTTAAACGAACAATAAAAGTAAAGTTACATATGGAAAATAACATAACCTACCTATATGGTCAGTAATTTTTTCTTAATCGAATTAGAAACACGTAAATTCAATTAGGTGTAAAGTAGGTACTTATTGCTATCATACCTTTAATAAGTTTTAATATAACCAAAGATAACAACCTCTTTTCTGATATCTGTGATAACAACAGTAGGTATATACATACTACATAATATTATATTTTATACTTATCAATTAATCAAATTTATTCACATATTTACAAAAAGAGAATTTAAAATTACTTATACTCTACAGATTTATATACAGAAAAAACAAAAACAAATATATACTTATTATTATTAAAGTTGGTTATGGCGAATTTTATTAGAGGTACCTACATAATATATTATTATGTTAGATAGAAATAAGTAGATAATTTATACAACGGTAAAGTTAAGTCATTACGTTACAACTTCGGTGTAGGTCTATTTATTAATTTACTTATTAATGTAGGCAAATGAAGATACTGGCTTTAAATACTTGCTCGTTAGATATAATTTACCTTCAGTGTGCTCCAATTTATAACTTTAAAACATCCATACAAAACAGAGCGCTCGTATTCCAGTTAGCGCTAAGCATCTTAGCTTACCATCACCGGTTCAGAGATGGGTTTGCGGCATTTTGAGCTATGTTAGCAAGACCTGTTAATCCATAGGTCCCGTTAGCCAGAAACATGTTAGCCAAGTATAAGTCCTTATGGACGGTGAAAATTTTCAACAGAGCGGGTAGTCACATGCAGCTTGTGACTGTCTGTTTCAATAAGATCGGCAGTGCGAGTTTACTACCTCTGGTAAATTGCCAATATTCATGGTTCCTGATTATCTGCCACCTCAGTAGTAATACCAATACAAAAATGTAATCAATAGGTAATCGCCCCGATTCTGTCGTTCAAACATCACATAAATCATGGATGAGCAAGCTAATCGATGAAGTGATTAAGCCGCTGGATATATATGGCGGCGCAAAAAATATTAATTAGGTAGTAATTACTAACAATCCGTGTGTTGTTTCATATTGGTAGTATGCGTAGTACCTATAAGTTGCTCATACATTGAATGCTGGGTCGTTTTGTAGAATGATTCTAGAAGAATCTAGAGAATGACTGTAGAAATAAATACTCGAGAACACCGTTAATGTTAGACTTTGCAACAGAAATCAGAAAACAGGACTTCGACTTTTGAAACTAAGTGGTACGTACGGTCCAGCGCTTCTTGAGTTTCGAGAAACGTTTATTTATTTTGTTTATATACACATAGGTATACAAAATGAAAAAAAAAAAATAACAGGGAGGGTAAAGTACTTAGGTACTGTATAAGGGCCAGCCGTAAAAACTCAACAGCTACCCTTTTCTGAATGTGTTTTCACAAGATGTGTACTTATCACACATTGTTTCGTTATAAATCTATTTATACAAAAATGTTGTGTGCGTTTAAGTAGTTATTAAAAACTCAAAATTTACTGAATCGACTGAGTTCAAAATTGGACACGATATACAATAGGATTCAGAGATGGTTTTAGGCTACTTTATACACTTTTATCATAACAGCAATAAGAATAAAACAGCTTTAAAAAGTGATTTTACCAATAGATGGCGCTGGTTGTTTTTTTTTAAATTAGTTTCTGCCAGCTTCAGAACAAAATATGATAAACAACCTATTTAGAAGGTACCTACCAGATTGCTGTTTTTTAAGAGAAGTTTGATTGCGGCCTCCTTGCATTCAGAATAATAAAAGAGAGTACTTACTTAATAAAGAGGTCAGATATGTTTTGCATGTTATTTTTGAAGTTGGTGTTTTGGCGCGTTAGGGAAATATTATTAGAGTGAATTTATTTTTTTGAAGCGTGCGCACGATGTTTTAAAAACTGAACATTGATCACAGAATAGATTTTTTTTTCAAGTGAAGCTTCTATTGATTTGGATGTTAATTGGATTTTCAGAAAGATTTATTATTTTTGGTTACGTTTATCCTTTGGTTTGTTACTCATTTCTCATAGGTAGGTACATAAAACCACCATAAAAAGTCACAGCGAAGCGTGGCAGGGTACCGCTAGTTTTATATAAATTATATATAATGTGTAAAAATATCATAGAATCAGCCCCATATTTTTATATGAATGTATTTTATGAGTTCAATTATGACTGGAAAAAATATGTCAATATCTGTAGAAAATATGTTTATTTTTTCGATTTTGAATAAGTTAGAGGTATTGTCTTATTACAACTACAAATAAGCTTCAAAATACTAATACTACATTACTATGTTTGAAGGACAATTTTCTTGTATGCTCAAAGTCGTTAGCTCTATCCATGGCCTTAAATACTCTAACTGGTTTGGGCCCTGGATGAAGGGGGAAAAAGATATCTAAATATTGGATGAAGGGGGAAAAAGATATCTAAATATTAAATGTAGTTCAAGAGCACGTCAGCGACAAATTAGAACTAATTGAGTAGGTATAAACAATATGGTCACCGTTTGAGTAGCCTTTACCCAATAAACCTCTTTCTAATAATGCCTTAAGGAAGTCGTTACGACAATTACAAACCGTTAAAGTCAGCAATTACTTATTTAATTGTACCTTATATCACGTTAGCAATAAAACCCCGGCCTACGTTTTGGGGACGGGACCTTTGAGTGGGGTTTCTGTTTGATTTTCATCACTAATCTATACTAATATTATAAAGAGAAAAGATTTGTTTTTTGTTTTTTTGTTTGTAACGAATAGGCTCCGGAACTACTAGACCGATTTGAAAAATTCTTTCACTGTTGGGAGCTACACTATTTGCGGTAAACATAAGCTATATTTTATTCCCGTATTCCCACGGGAACGGGAACTACGCGGGTGAAACCGCGTGACGTTCGCTAGTGGTCTAATATTTACTGATGCCTTGGCCAATATAGTAAACTTACTAAATTGACCGAGGCATCATACTTGTATGAAACTTCCAGTTCAATAGCAATGCGGCTATAGTTACAAATTACCTATTGATTTTGAAAAAAAAAAATGTGTGCTGATTATACCATACGACCACGGGCGCTGCAACGTGCTCGAAACTTCGGTGAATGTAAGTAAATAGTATTTCGCGTGAAGTCCCGAATTCTATAAGTATGAGTGATTATACCATATTGTAATTTAGAATAAGTTTCAGTGAATATGGGAATAATTATTTCCTATTAAGAATGTTGAATTACTTAAACACGGCATGGGGCGTTAATCGGTGAAGATGATGAAGATGAATTTACTAAGTAAAATCGACTGCAAGGAGTTAACGGTATTTGCGTTTGTGACACAAATAAAATGTAGCACTTACCCTCTACGCTATCTACGGTGTAGCGCGTAGTCCTGTGAATTCCTAAATCAAAAGTGCTTTTTAATATTTAAGGCGTAGCATACTTTCTAACGTTCTACGAAAAGCTCCTTAGGGAGACTACATTATTAGTAAAGCAGTAGAATGGATTCACAGCTTAAATCAAATAATAAATATTTAGAGATTTCAATGACAATATTCGTGACTGTTTTCTTTTTTTCTTTGCGTCTTATAAATCGAATGTTCAAATAATATCTTATAATTATAAATGGAGTTCAAATACAATGAGAACTGTTTAGAGTGCCAACAATAAAAGAAAGATCATCATTAGTAACAATTAAAAAAAAATGGTTGTCTCGAAAATCCAGATAAAACACATAAATTATAATAAAACGTAATTAACAATTTAACAGTGTAAGTATATAATTGTGTAAATAATATGTTGCACCTTTATTAGGTTATTATCCATTTTTAGGGTTTCGTAGCCAAATGGCAAAAAGGAACCCTTATAGATTTGTCATGTCTGTCTGTCTGTCTGTCCGTCCGTGTGTCACAGCCATTTTTCTCCGAAACTATAAGGCCTATGCTATTGAAACTTGGTAACTAGACGTATTCTGTAAACCGCATTAAGATTCTTATATAAAACTAGAAAAAAAGTAGTAAATTTAGGGGGTCCCCATACTCAGAACTGGAACTCAAAATTTTTTTTTCATCATATCCATACGTGTGGGGTATCTATAGACAGGTCTTCAAAAATGCTATTGAGGTTCCTAAAATCATTTTATTCTACAGTAAATAGTTTGCGCAAGAGACACTTCCAAAGTGGAAAAATGTGTGTCCCCCCCCCTCCCCCTCTAACTTCTAAACTAAGAGAATGATAAATCTAAAAAAATGTATGATGTACATTGCCATATAAACTACCAACTAAAATTGGTTTGAACGAGATAGAGCTGGTAGTTTTTTTTTAATACGTCATAAACCGCAATTTTCGGTAAGAAAAATCACTACCACTGCGAACGTGTTAAAACATCAATCCAAGTTACGACGAACTATAAGAATTTTTATTATTATTTTACTTGCTGCTACGAAACCCTTCATGGGCGAGTCCAACTCGCACTTGGCCGGTTTTTAATATTTCAGGCGTAGCATACTTTCTAACGTTCTACGAAAAGCTCCTTAGGGAGACTACATTTATTAGTAAAGCAGTAGAATGGATTCACAGCTCATATCAACAAATAGTATCTAAATATTTAGAGATTTCAATGACAATACTACCCGTTCTCTCTAACTTTGCCGCTGGCGTAGAGGCGTATACCCGAATTGTTAATTATACGAAGTAAATTGACAGTAGCTAATGTCACTTCGTCATAGAAAATACGAAACACTACAAGAAGAAGTGACATTAGTTGCTGTCAATTTACTTCGTCTAATCAAAAATTCGACTTTAGTATAGAGCCGAGCGGCAAAGTTAGAGCGAACGAGCAGTATGTGACGTGACTGTTTTCTTTTTTCTTTTGACGTCTTATAAATCGAATGTTCAAATAATACCTAATAATTATAAATGGAGTTCAAATACAATGAGAACTGTTAGAGTGCCAACAATAAAAGAAAGATCATCATTAGTAACAATTAAAAAGAAATGGTAGTCTCGAAAATCCAGATAAAACACATAAATTATAATAAAACGTAATTAACAATTTAACAGTGTAAGTATATAATTGTGTAAATAATATGTTGCACCTTTATTAAGTAATTATTATTATCCATTTTTTTTTCGATATTTATTCATTTTGTATGAAATTTGGTAAAGAGGAGATGTCGGTACCTTTATCCATGGTACCCAAAAATGTAGATGAGTTCAGAGATAAATTATTGAAAATGAACTCTGATAGTCTCCTAATATATATAAATTATTTAAAAATGAATAATATTATTATGCCACCAAAAAGTGTATTAATAGCATTTTTTTTAAATTCACTCAAAACTGACCTTTTAGTTAGCAATTCATAAACTGAAATCGAAGACCTCTATGTTTAAGTCGACTAAGAAATCACAGTTTGGTGACCCTAGGGTTGTTAAATAAGGTACTATTGGAAACATTACCTGTTAGCAGAACCACTGGTTTCTTAAAACAAGTAACCGCTGAACGAGGAAAAATGCTTAATGACATAAGTACGTGTCGTTTTTTTGCAAAGATCGTATGATTACGCTAAAACTAGTTCTTTACGTACGCAAATGGAGTTACAAATGTACAAAAACTGAATACCTGTTTATTATTGTTAGTGATAAGTCATCAATTCGTTGCGACGTACAATATTTAATGATATTTTAGCAATCCATAAGGTACTAACGCATATAATGACAGCTAATTTGCATTGATCAGTGCACATGTACTTAAACAGTACAGTTTGCAACATCAAACGTCACCTGTAGCACAGCACACCCTTTGCCTACGGCCCATAGAGTGCATCAGGCTGCTATGAAATAACGTACCTGCAGTTTAATAACAAAATAGCCAACGAGGTCTTAAAATTTCTCTTTTCGTACCTGCGGACATCCTCCTCTACCTTATCACTATTTTGATAAGTGAGAGTGAATACGCCTATGCTATTTGCCGGCAAGTGTGCACGTTCGGTTAGGTTCGGAACTGTTCGTTGGAAATCAGCCGCAGTTGTCGCCGGTAAATCCGGAGGGCAGTCGCGCGCACTTTAGTCGCGCAAGACGCGCGATGCCGCTACGCTCGCCGACCGCTATAAACAATTCATATTTCAATGACAAAAACACATTAATTGTTCAATGAAAACTAGTTAACGACTTCTTGGCGATATTTCCAGTCGCTAGGTACTGTAAATAACTAGCCGGTGTGTTAGTAAATCTAGATGACTGACCGCGGTGAATTTAGATAATAATAAAGCTAGGTTAACATTTTTGATGTTCGCAGTGAAAGCCATCGTCGTAAGTGGCGATCCGGTGTATAACTAACTGTATTGTTGGATGAAATAGTGGAGCATCTGTCTGATAGTGCTTGTATTTGTGTTTATATAGAACCGGTTTTCTTGGTGCGAGAACAGTGTAACTTTGAAAAAATACGAAACTGTTCCGATTGAGTGGCCGGCCCGCTTGCGAAATCTCAGCTGCTGCTGCTTCTATCCTAATTGGTCATCTGTGGTCTCAAAGTATGTATTAAAACTTTTTGTCAATTGTTACATAGATAGATAGTTGATAAGTTAACGAAGTCTGCAGATGATGAAGCGGGTGATGCTACACAACCATGGTGCAGTGTTATTAAAACTTGATATTGCGATAAGTTTTAATAAATGATCTAAGAACTCGCTACATACGCCTGTAACATATTTATTTATTAAATATTTATCAATGTATCTGAGAGATAATTCTGATAAGGAAGTCATTATCCTATTATCTAATGATAATGACGCAATTTTAGATACATGCATTTAACATCGTGTAGTGTCGCTGGAATTATCAGACGGTGGAATTAATTCAATTTGCTTTAGCAAGGTCATAGACAACTTAATAACTGTATTACTTATTATAATCTGTGTCAAGTTGAAGTAAATAGGAGACTAATCTGTGTTCAAGTGTTTACTTCTTTACTGCAAGGTAAGTAAGTGCCATTATTGACATTTATAGCCTACCTAAAATGCAAAACGACTAATAAGATGTAGGTAGACTTCATAAAAGGCTAATTAAGATCGGTTTTTGGGAAATTTATTATCCTTCTAGGTCATATAAGTAATTCATGACTTTACTAGGTATACTGTGCCGCAGCCGAACGATCAACACGGCAATAAAAAAAATAGGACCAAGTATCAAGGCAGCACATAATCACAATAATTATGCCGTCGCGCCTAGCAAGCTGCCACGCCACGTTCGAGCATTTGATACTTGAACTTTGAACTTGCACTGGCACCTGTGATGTACGTACAATAAGGAAGATTTCCTTAACATATTGAAAATATATGCCAGAACTGTACATCACCACACATATCGGGTAAAGATTATTGGGTTCATTGTGTTCATCAACAATTTTTATTTGAAATTTTACATAGGTACTTTTTATTTCGTTCTAACGAGTATTGAATATATATATATATATTATACTGTCGATGATAAGTTAGTTAGTATTTAAATTAATACAACAATGTGAAAAATAAATCCGCAAGGACAGGTTTAATTAATCGTTATTATTCACCTCTATATTTTTGGTTCTATTTTTCGTCACCTTTTCCACAAATTACCGATTAAAATGAGCAAAGAATACCTAAAAGGTAGGTACCCCACTTCGAAATTTTAATAGCGGTTTTGTCGGCACTCACTAGAAGATTTAAGAATTTTAATTGCGGGCTTTTCGACTTTCAATGCAAGATTAGACTTTATTTGACTATCTAAGGCTGAGTAAATAAGAGTTAAGATATCTTCAGAGTGTTTGACCAATTACCTGTTACAGTTCATTGTGGTATGAAAGATTTTCTGAAAAAAAAATGAAACCCTGTTTACGTATTTCGTCCATTGCCGATTGTACATAGATGTAACAAAGAGCTCGAATTTGAAATGGCGCTTATTAATTAAAAATTTGCTGTGGCTCCCAGGTTTTGTCTGTGGCATCAACTCATTTCTTTGAAGAGCTGAATTTTTTGCCAACTACATTTAAAATTGTATAGAAACAAGCGGCCGGTACTTACTGTTTTAGAGCTGTAAATTCTAATTTATGTTCACATTTAAATCCTTAATTTCACAGATTGAGTTTTCAAGCAGGTTCAAGATAGTAATTTCGTTCATTATCTTCTTCAAGCGAGTGGAGTTAGCGTGTGTACCGTATTACCCGTATGCACCCTTTTGTGTAATTGCGAGTTAGTTCAACATGAATTTGTACCCTATTTTGATTATACCGGAGAGTTTATTTTGGAATGGCTTGTCCTGCTTCAGGACCTGGGGGCGCCCAAACTTAAGATGAGTTTCTTCTATTCTTCTTGTAGCGGCTACAAAAAGGCTCTTTGTATGCGTTGCGCTACATTTATAGTACCAGCAAAGATAATATTATATTAGTATTACATACAGATCGGCAACTCCCTGTCGCGTTACAGTTGTCAATAGAGTTGACGGTCAGGTTGACGTACAATTTATTTACATTTATTGATCACACGCACACATTTAAGCTTGAGTTTCCGCCCTGTAGTAACTGGTACCAGCTAAGTTTGAATATTTGAGAATAATAGATACCTATTTTATTCTTTTCTTGTTAGCGTGCACATTGATTTTTGATAACGCACTTTTCATATTAGAATATTTTAATGCTTGGGAAAGTTATTCATTCATTAGTTACAAAATAATCAAATTAACTTATGACAGTCCGCTATTGTACGTACAGTTTCTAATTTTATATCTTAACATACGGTCCTGAGCTTTCCGCATCCAGTCCCTTCCTACAACCGTTTCCAGGTCATCGGTCTAACTTGGGTTGGCGTCCTCTTCCAATCCACAACACGTCTAAATATGATAAATACATAGTAAATAGTTTCGTCTCTCGGCTGAATCGAGTCCACATCTTTCGTTATTATGTTATTTTGCTAAGGAGGTTTGCAGACCATTTAAAAAAAAATGCATATTATTGTCTCGTTTCTCACACAGTCGAGCATTGTGAATATTTTTTTTATTATAAAGTAGCTAATATTATACTTAGCCATCATTATGTGTGTCAGGTCACACCATAGACCTAGAATCCACTGCGCTGTCACGCTGTGACCTACAAAAACTCAACAACAACCAAAGACGACATAAAAAAACATGACTAAATTCCCAAATGGTAACTGGCCACCTTTTTTTTGTTTAACGTGAGGGAAAATCCTCATGGATGTTATGCCGGACTCCTACCGACTAAAAAAACCTCACGTCACGCCCAACAGCCTGTGGTTGTTGATGTCCCAGAAGGTAACTGGTCACCCTTTGTTGTAGATGAGCCGTGGTGTTATTTATTTATTTCACTTGTATAAAACAGACAAGACGTTAAAGGCAACGTTATTTTTCCATTATCATTATGTAGGTTTGTAATTATACTCAGCAATTGAACTTGGTGACGGAGGATAGACATTTTTTTTTCTTTCATTTAACATTAATATCCCTATCCCTGCTAATATTATAAATGCGAAAGTAACTCTGTCTGTCTGTTTGTTACGCTTTCACGCCTTAACGGCTGGAGCGATTGAGATGAAATTTGGTATAGGGATAGTTCGAGGCTCTGGGAAGGACATAGCCTACTTTTTAACCGACTGCGCAAAAGGAGGGTTATGATTTTACGATATAACGACTCTTACGCGATAAAGACTTCTATGCAGTCGAAACCGCGGGGAACAGCTAGTTTAAAATAATTAGCAACAATACATATTTTATGTCTGTAATATTATTGTAATGTTCAATTCAAACACAATGTAAAAATTGTTAATTCTTACATTGTGTTTTAATCCGTAGGCGATCTTAGTTCGACAGTAGTTTTAAAAAAGTTTAACCCTATTCTTCTCCATAAAAACTATATCTGTAACGAATTACACGTTTATCCATTTCCACATTTATTTCCATTTCCATTATCCTTCTTTTTCGCAGTCGGTTAAAAAGTAGCTAGTCCTTACTAGGAACACAAACTATCTCTATATTCTGTACTAGCGGACGTCACGCGGTTTCACCCGCGTAGTTCCCGTTCCCGTGGGAATACGGGAATAAAATATAGCCTATGTTACCCGCAAAGAGTGTAGCTTTCCAACAGTGAAAGAATTTTTCAAATCGGTTCAGTAGTTCCGGAGCCTATTCGTTACAAACAAACAAACAAACAAACAAACAAAAAAACAAATCTTTCCTCTTTATAATATTAGTATAGAAGTATAGACTAGCGGAAGTCACGCGGTTTCACCCGCATAGTTCCCGTTCCCGAGGGAATACGGGAATAAATTTTATTCCCGTTCAATAAAATATAGCCTTTGTTCACCGCAAAGAGTGTAGCTTCCCAACAGTGAAATAATTTTTCAAATCGGTCCAGTAGTTCCGGAGCCTATTCGTTACAAACAAACAAACAAAAAAAACTTTCCTCTTTATAATATTAGTATAGATACCAAATTACAGAGCTACTTTCGCATTTATAATATTAGGAGGGAGGAATACTTATAGATTTTCCTCTTCCTCCCCCAAATTATGTTTTCGTATAAAAATAGCCTACCCGGCGCCATGCCAGCATATCTAATAAACTCTCTTTTGCATTTATAATATCTATTAGTTCAACAGGGATAATATTATTTGAAACGATTGAAGCGAGAACAGTTTCAGAACCCTCAGAAGTTTCATATTGTGCTCGAGTGCTTTGTTATGAAATAGCGGAATTGTTGAGTTTATATTTTTACTTTTATATTTTTCTTTTCGTATGCAAATGGTCCTTTAACTTTATTAACCACGACGCTTTTTGTATTTGAACATTGTAGAGTAATTTTTTTCACATTAAATTTTGTGATTGAGTCAGCATACTAATTGCTTTTCAAAATTATCTCCATTGTAGAGTATTATGTATACTTATTACTAACCATTTTTTCCCTAGGTTATATTACAGACTAAACAAATCCACTACCTCACCTCACGAAGAGACTTTTTACTACTACTACTAAGGTGACAGACTAGCATACTCTGTCCTGGGTGGGGATTGAACTCACGACCTCCGATTTCGTAGTCAGGTACTTCTAACCACTAGGTCAAGAGAACAGTCAATATTGTTATAAAGTTAATTTGTGAAGTTTCGAATTGAAATGGATGCTTCAAAATATGATACCGTTGTTTTTAAACTGTGCATGTCGCTTAGACAATTTCGAGGTGTGAATTTGACAATTACGTGCGAAAAGGTTTTGATTAAGTATTATTACGAATAGTAAAATAAATATTCCATACCAAAATGTTTTAAAGATGTCTACAGACGTAATAATAAAACATAAAAACTCATAGGTACACCACACCGCAGATCTTTTGTTAGCATGTTGTAGTTGTAATTATTATGTACATAATAATAACCTAGAATAACTAGGTATAGACATAAAGTGCCATACGATAATGACGTAAGACTGTGCAACTTGTCAAAGATTTTAATTTGTTTTACAATACCGTAAAAAATACTTCACAAGGATATTATAAAAACAAGCTCAAACTCCCGCCATTGTCTTTGCACTTTTTTATATCTGTGGAAAGCCCCACGGATGTCATCCCGGATGTGTGGACCGCTTAACCATAGATTTAGAATTTTCGCTACTCTTAATAAAATTCTAAATCTATGGCTTAAACACTTACCAAATCCACACCGAGTCTTTGGCGAAAAACAGTATCACCACAAGATGATAAAATTGCTTAGATCATCTAACCACAGGATGCGCCTTACTTAAGCATTGTTTTCTGCCATTGCACATGACCATTTGGTCTTTTGGCTTTATGAAAAGCCTGTACATCAGTACATCATTTTATATGATTAAACTAGTACATTACATTGTAGTTGACTGTACAATAACAATTAACACACAACAGCCATTACGCGTTTGTCGATTAATACATTTTTAATTGCAATGAAATTTTATATGTCTTTGTGTTTCCCCCTTCATTTGTATGAAAACTGGCAGAATATTTTTGTATGCGGTGGTTCGCAAAGGCTAGTCCCGTGTTATATGGTCTAAGTAAAATTGTTATTAACTTATATTATAAATATTGGAAACATTGACATTTTATGGAATTTAATTTGATTGTACTTATGTAAATCATTGTATTTTATTGTAATTTGTATTTTAATTTTAAACTGACATTAGGTATCTATAATTAATTTTGAACAGACATGACTTTACTTAATATTAATTAATTTTATTGAATATACTTTATTTGTGATTTCTTTTACAAATACTATGTAAATTTTAAATGTATGGACAATATGGACATCAATGTCTGAATTCAATAAAGATTATTATTATTATAAGAAAAAAAACCGACTAAAACCACACGGTCCAACCTGCTTTCATTACTTGCAGATGGGCTCAGGGTGCAATGGGCTCCTCCGAAGGATGTCTTTTATTTAACATGTGGAAACCCGTCATCGATTCTACGCCGGACTCTTAACGATTAAAACTATACCTACCTAATATATATATGGTGCCACTACCACTGCTTAAGCCCAGGAGCCTCTGGTAAGCCCTCGAACGGATGTCCAGAAGGATGTACTAGAATTCTAACAATGTGTACTAACACATACCTAGCAGTTTTCAGCCTTATTTTGTAAGGTTTATCCACTTTGCATAGGTTTTTTACAAAACATTGTAAGCTAGACAGTGCCTGCCGCTCTGCCCATGTCCAAATCTATTTCCCCAGAAACAATGGACAATGGAGGAAAAACAATTTTCACGCAGATGGAGCCGTGGGCACTATCAAGTTTACTATTTTGTATTTTGTCGTTTTGAACCTTTTTAGATCGGGTATAACTCGGATCTTATTTGCCACGAAGGATATGAGTACATTAATTACAATGTCAGCAGACGAGTCTGTAGGCACCGTGGTGATGAATTTTTATTTTTAACCCCCGACGGAAACCCGGACGGGGTGTTATCAGTTTGAGTTAAGTCTGTCTGTGGCATCGTAGCTCCCAAACGGACGAACCGATTTTGATTCTGTTTTTAAGATTTAACGAAACAATTTCACTACTATAGTGAAATTGGTTCGCTAAATCTTAACTTATTGTGTTTGAACCAAAATAATCTTTTCCATATTATAACCAAAGACTTCTATACTTATAGAAGTCTTTGATTATAACCGGTCCACATGGTCAGTTTTGAACAAAATATGACTACAATATCAAGTTACAAATAGTGTTAGTGACCTAAATGAATCATTCATCATGCCGGTGACCGGTCTGAATGAATATTTATTTAATTAATTAGTTCAGTTAGTTAGTCTGAGAACCAAGCCAGTTACTTCGACCTAATTCAGTTAATCACAGCACCGACGAAACTGTTTCATGATTTAAAGTAAATAAGATTTATTTTAAAATTCTCCATTTACCTATGCCAACTAGCGTTTTACTATCAAAAATTATATTTAAGAAGTTTGTTCAGAGATTTACTTACGTGCGTGATATTTGATATGTACTCATACCCGTTTCACGTGGGAAAATATCCCCGGATGAAAAGTTGCCTACGTGCTATTCCAGACTTTATTCTATAGGTACCTGAACCAAATTTTAGCCTGACATATCTATCGCGTCAGAAAGGAATCGTAATCATGGCTTTTGTTCTTTTACCGTTTCTATTAGTATAAGCATAAAATAATGCCATCTTAACAGCATTTTCAATGACTTCTTTAAGATCATGCAGGAGGTAGGTAGGTAATCATAGCTAAATAGCTACGAAAACTGTTAAATTGCACGGTAGTCTGCAGGTCGGAATCCTGGGAATATCCTGGCATTAAGTAAGAAACGTGTGATTTTTAGTCAGTAAGAGTTCGGCATAGCATCCATGACGATATTCCTCACAATAAAAAAAGAAGCTTGTCTGCCTCTGTTGCGCAGTCGATAGTGATACCGCCTGCGGTGCTGGAGGTCGTGGGTTCGATTCCCACCGGAGACAAATATTTGTGTGACCCATAAATGTTTGTCTCACGAGACTGGGTGTTTCTATGTATAATATGTATGTATTTAAAAGTATATAAGTATTAACATCCGCGGTCTGATACCCATAACACAAGCAGGTTATTCCTAGCTTACTTTGGTATCAGATAGCGTCGTGTGAAAGTTCCGTCAATATTTAAAAAAAAAAAAAGCCTATATGACTTCTCAACCGGAATCCTAGTCCAAGAGGCCCGTCAATATGTCGTAGAACGGTATATTTACTGCATAAATCTTTCATGTAACATCGAAAATCGGGTCCGTAGTAACTCAGTTACGTTTAATTTGCCTGCTACAGGCAATCGATCAGTCAAGGTCTGACACTACCCTTGGGCGTTGCATCTGTTCATCGATTGCCGAAGCAATAGTTTCGTATTCTGTAATATTAATGCCAGGGGAGTTGGTAAACTATTTATGTAAGTACTAGCTGTTGCCCGCGACTTCGTACGCGTGAAAATTGTGTCATAATGCCAATTTGATTGCTCTCTGCTTAGCCTTTAGGATATGTAGCGTAATAATATATAGCCTATTTTAAGACCCTACTCCTTGTTAATATTTGTGCAAAATTTGAATCAAATCTATTTAGGTAGTATCTATTATTAGAGTTAACGGGATATTTACCATGTCTTTTTGAGTATTTCCGATATTTCGGCGCTGTTGCAAGTGCCATGATCACGGAGGAACTGAAGTATTGGCGGTTGAAAGTAAAAGTCTTAGCACATATATCGATCTACCCTCCTTCGCACTCGTTTGTGTCGTACAACACCTTAAATACTTCAGTAATATATACTTAATATTCAGTTATATATATATATAATATATACGCCAATATATACTTCAATACTTCAGTTCCTCCGTGATCATGACACTTGCAACAGCGCCGAAATATCGGAAATACTCAAAAAGACATGGTAAATATCCCGTTAACTCTAATAATAGTGTTAGTGACCATGAAAGTTTAAATACCCATAGGTAGTATCTAATTTTCGAGATCCTTCCGGACAAAGCAAAGCAAACAAACTGACAAACAGATAAAAAAAATTCTAACTATATTTTCGGCCTCGGTATTCTACGTTGAACACCCAGCGAGTTTTTTTTTTAATATTTCCAATGTACAGTTTTGACTTTTCCATCATTTTATTATACATATGTATAGATACTAGTTTACACCAATATGTTCGCTCGCAATGGGTCGAAATTAAAATCGGATTTTTACGCGGATTTCGCCAATATATTTTCACTTTTTGGGAAAAGTTTGCTGTGTGTAACTACATGTGGATGAAGCCAGGAGCTTTTATTAGTCGGCTAATAAGTAACGGAGCTCTGAGGTAGCCAACGTAAAAAAAAAATACCTTACTTTGAAAAGATTACTTTTAAGACTCTGTGATAAGATTGTTATCGCTTCGTTCTGCGGTTCAACTGCTCAGTAGCGCTCAGAGCGTTGCTCTTGTTAAACAAAGGTTCATTCAAAACTCACTACGAATCAAGTTGTCTATTTTCACCATTAATAAATTTATCGGAAAATACATCGAGTGAACCTCATCCTGCACTCGAAGATGTTTAAAAATATCTATCTACTGTTCTAGAATTCTATTTAAGCTTTTAAAGGACTAGCGTACGTCGCACGATTTCGCCCGCGTAGTTCCCGTTCCCGTGGGGATAAGGAAATAAAGTATAGTCTATGTTCACCGCAAAGAGTGTAGCTTCCCAAAAGTGAAAGAATTTTCCAAATCGGTTCAGTAGTTTCGGAGTCTAGTCAATGCAAACAAACATTCAAATGTTTCCTCTTTATAATATTAGTATAGATAAAAATATGGTAGGTTTCACAATATACAGTAACAGGACTTAGCAGCTCTATAAATATCTTCATATTCCCTTGGCAGCGTGTTTGTAATTTATTTATACTTTCTTTCATGTTTTCCCTTAGTCAAGGTTACTTTATCGTCCATACACATATTATATCGGTGATATCGGTTCATACTTACGATGTAGAGCGATGTTTTTGGGTCACTTATCGAATTGCCGAAGTTCGGCAATAAAAAAAGTTTCATATTATCATAGATAATATTACATCATAATATCTAATCCTAACTACTCTTCCTGCTTTTTATTCTTCTCTTCATGGAGGTGAAGAACACCAAGGAGGGTAAGATTACTTACTATCTAGGTAAGTACGGAACTCCTAAGTTTGGCCGGTCTGACTTCACAATGTACGATATGGTTATTTATGTACGCCCTAGAAATCCTCTTTGGACCTGAAATGAAAAGAGAGAGAGAGAAACCAGGAAACAGGGCTTTAGACTAGGCAGCGGTGGTAGCCAAAGTCTGCTGAAATGTGTCTACGGAATCCTGTGACATGCTTCCGATCCGAGGGTTGAGTACCCGTACCGGCCTTAGACGGATGAGTTATGTGTAGGCATTTTAAAACGTGTGGGTACGAGTATTTCCAAATCTAGCAGAAGACCAAAATATTCCACACGTGTTGTAAAATCTCAGCCAGTAAAATAAGGTACAATTCGCAATACTTTGTCCTAAATACTATCAAATGTTTTATTCTCTCCGATTCCAATTGTTGGTTTCCATTAAATATTTACACATATCTCAACACTTTATACGTCAAGGCTTTTATCACAGATTCTTCCGGCCCGTCAGACGAATTACCTTTTTGATTCGCATTTCACTGCTCGCCATTTCTTTTACAAAAAGTTCTTGAAAGGATTTTATCTTATTCAGTGCACGCTCGATCGAACGAAGCTAACTTTTGAAAAGGAAATTCAAGTGAATATTCGCTTAATCTTTTAAATTTTAATACCGATTGAGCTGCTACGGGTATTAGACGTGAATTATACAGAATCGGTATACTACGGCGTGTTCTAAATTATGCAGAAGCTGTGATATAAACCAGTAAAAAACTGGCCAAGTGCGACTCGGAATCGCACACAAAGGGTTCAGTACCAAGAAAAGGCAAAATAAATTAAGTTTTTTGTATGGGAACCTCCCTCAATTCCCCTCTTTTTCTAAGTTTAGTATTTGTTGTTAAAATGTCAGCTCTCTAGCTATCACGGTTCCTGCGATACAGCTTCGTGACGGACAGATAGACAGACAGACAGTCAGACAGACGGACGGACAGCGAAGTCTCATGAATTGGGCCCCGTTTTTTGGTACGAAGCTCTAAAAATCATCGTTTCTAGATATTACATTTCAGTTATGTTCGTTTGTGTATAATAAGTAGGTACCTACATTTTTTTTCATTCTTCTACTTATTATTCAACACATTAACACTGCTTATCTTAAAATTTCTTTGCTATATCTAACTACTTTCTACGGTTTCGTAATGCGTAATAACTGTAACATGCATTTAATAACTCAAAAGTGTTCCGCCAATTAATTACTATTTTACAGTAAACAACCGTATAAGTATACTTATTGAATACCGTATAGGTATACCACCGAAATTCTCTTATCTGCTGGTAATTGTTCTAAATAAGTACGGTCAACTATACAAATGTAGCAGAATAGAATTTTTTTAATTGTGTTGATTTACTTTTGAGGCTGTCTGTACCATATAGCATAATCGATGTACCAATCTGTCTAGGGCTTAAAAAAACGCTTATTAGTCCTGTTTAAAATCAGGAAGCACAGTCACAAGGAAGCATCAAATCTGTTCAAATTTGAACAAATAGCCTTAAAATCTTCTACATCTAAAACACAAATTATATGATTTTCGAGAGATTTTCGAATTAATTCTGATAGTTTTCCTGAAAAAGGGAATGATGAATCTATGTGTATTCAAGTCATGCGCGCACGCATCTGCTCACTAACGATCATTACCTACGTGGCATCACGTACACAATAGGGACCACCACAGTCATGATTTGTTTCATCTTAATTGGCTGATATTAAGTTGATTTTGAATTTTTTTTTAATACTTTACGGCTAATAAACAATTTAATACTATACTATACTATCTTCACGCCAAATCCCTTGCGGGGTAGGCAGAAAGAACCGAGCGCCACACGGCACGGTCCATACACACCTCACTTGCTTCTTCAACTTTCATTTTTCTTTTCATGCATGCACGTCGGTTCCTACGGCTCTTGACACCACCCTCAACTAACACACGATTAATTTGGTCGTGGTAGGTGTGTCGTGGCCTTCCCCGACTCCTACGTCCCATCCACTTTCGCGTTGTATATCTGTTTTGTCATTCTTTCATCTCCCATTCGTTCCACATGCCCGAACCATCGTAGCATGCCCTTCCTTACTTTAACACCGACACTCTCTTTCAGACCAACTCTCTTTCTTACATCTTCATTTCGAACGCGATCTGCGAGCGTTACTCCGCAGATTTTGAACAATTTAATAATCTAAAGAAATTGATAACACTATAACAATAATAATAAGATAATAATATTGATACTACCTAGCGGTGACCTTTCCCGTAGGTACTTCATCGCAACAAATATTTAAATTAATCAATCTTTCTTTCGGTGAAATATAACCATAATTTGAAATGAAGAAATGAATGATGAAACAATGATTTTTTACAATATAGCATAGGTATAACTATTTACAATTAATAAAATAGGAATATTCAATTTTGCAATAAGTTCTAATTTACTGTTAAGTAGTGAGGCAATAACATTTAAAAGTATAAAACAGACCTTTAACTACAGTTAAGAATAATGTTCACAGACCTGCTTTCTAATTTATACATAATTACAGCTTAAAATGTAATTTCGTTCGTAACTTCCGAATTCATTTACGGTATCTTTTTTTAGGTATTATTAAACATGTTTGAATAATAGGTAAGTACATTAATGGATTAACTATTGTCCTACCTATATTCTGTAAAATATAGCTTGATCTCTGTAACAGTTCTACAAACGTCAACAAGAATAGACTTAACGTCAACGTCATAAAGCTTTTTTTGTGGTTGAAATGCAGAGTGAGAATACAGAGGTGCAAACTGTAAATAACAACGTTATGCCTTTGAAATAAAAGTCAATTTTGTTAACGATTGTAGAACTGTCACAGAGATCAAGCTATATTTTACAGAGTATAAGACGATTGCTCAGCCTTATATAGGCTCCCGTTTTTATTCTTTGGGTTCGGAACCCTAAAAAGTTAAAATATGTACTTACAAACCTTAAATTTTAATTTTTTTTATTCGTGTAATAATTTACGAAAGTAGGTTTTATATGGAATAGCCCCGGAACAGTCTTAACTACTAAGTGCTAAAGCATAATTTAACGTTTTTATTCAGACATTGCCAATGTTTGGATTCGCGCCTAAGTAGCATTGTGTTGATTCAAGGTTGGGACCCAATCTGATTACTCCATGCTTCGTGCCCCTACATAATGAAGTTACGTACCTACTACTGTTATGTTCATTATATTCGCCGTATTATGTATATTATACTAGAGACCGTTGTAATTCGACAGTAATTCATTAAAATAATAGCTTTATGCACTTCTTCATTTAAACTGTAAAATATGTGTCAAATTTCACGTCCTTACTTTAGTGCATTTTTTTAAAAGTGGTACTAAATTTTAGCTTTACGTATCTATTTTTTTTAGCAATAGCACTGAACGGCTTATCCATGATATCTTATCATTACTGTTTTACAAACCGATAATAAATCCACGTTGATATATATTATGCATTCAATTCAGAGTTAACGGTATATTATTTTTTTAAAATTTTCGACACAGTTGGAAGCGCTGTGGTAATTACAGAAGTACCTAGGTAGGTACTTCAGTATCTGGCAATTCAAAGTAAAAGTTTTAGGATCACGTGACTTGACTACCCTCTACCCTTGTTTGTGACTGCATGTATTCAATTTTTTTTGGCGTGAATCAGAGAAGGACCTTTATCCTCACCAACTATTGCTTGTTTTTTTTTTTCAAATCTGTTTCATTAAATAAGTCATTTAGTTAGTAAATTATAGTACTAAACGGCAATAAATTAGTAGGTATATTAGACATCCTGTAATACAGCGCTGTCCTCCACTTGGTAGTAGATACCGGATAAATGTATAAACCTTAGTAGGCTAGTATTTATCTATAGGATGTGGCCTAGGTATATATTACGTCTAATGCCTGTCGGTACAAAGTACTACGAGTATAAGCGGTTGAAGCAAGGACGAAATGTATATACTTTGAAACTTGGCGTGTGATCTATGGTTATACCACAAATATACAATAGGTACTTCAACTTAGTTAAATATTCACAGCGAACTGAGATAAGGAAGCAGGCAAACCCAGTAATTGTAAATAAAATAAACTAAATCAAAGAGTAAAAGAAGGCTGAATAAAACTGTTTTTGATACGCGAATAAGACAATATTTATGTAGAATCAACAGAAATCCAAGACTAAGTAATGTTTATTGAAAATGAGAGTGATATCAAGACGATGTTCCCTAAGAGAGAAAGCGTGTAGGTAGGTATTGAATATTTATGTTTTGCCAGTAGAATATTAGGTATATCAAGTAACAGGAGCGGTACTACTCCAAACGAGGAAAACAATATTTTGAGCATTCATGGAATTTGTAATAGTTGTTTGTCTTTGAGAAAAGCAAATAGATACTGAATGACTTTTATTTAAAACTAGCTAAGATAGTACTTTATTTACAACACTTAGTAGGTTTCATATTTTTGCCTGGAATTCCAGTTCTTATCTTAAATAAAAATAGCCTAAGTTCAGCCGTAATATCAGCGATTTTCCCGTAAACGTCTTGTCGAAATAGATCTAGAGTTCTGGACATAGAGCAGATGACAGACAAAAAAGACTTAAAGTTTCATTCGAACCTTCTAAATATGTGATGCTATTGAAGTAGACTCAATTATCAACACTTTATCACAGAATAACTAATATGACGAAAATACAAAAGGTAACTTATCAGACCATAAATCAAAATAAAAAGCTTTTATAATAACATTTAACTAATGACCTTCCAGGTTTCATAATATTAATTTAACTTTTTTGTATTTGAATTTTGATGAGAAGCTATTTCTAGGATTGCCAGTTTTTATAATATTACAGTCTTTAAACAGTTGGTATTTTTATTTTTATTCGACATAGTATTAGGTAGTGGTACTCGTAGAATACTGCATATTCATACAGGTTTTCTTGCAAAATATGTAACGTCACACTTTAACAAGGATGTAGCTTGGGGGTCACAAAATCATTCATCATTCGTATGACGTAGTTTATGGAAGGCCCCCTTAATAAATGTCTTTTCTAAATTATACATACTCGTACTTCGCATAACCTAATATCATGCATAATTTAAGATATTGAGTAGAGTATGCCCGAGGCACCGACTGCGTGATATTTGGATTTCCCACGAATGTATTTTCATACATTATACTCCAGACTTACATACTCCAGACTTAGATCAAACTACGCATTTCGCGGCGCAGAAGTTTAGGCAATTTTCATTTTCTCATGTAAACAGCAGATTTACATGAGAAAATGAAATCTGCCTAAACTTCCCAATGAAGGTTACAAGTACGTGTAGAGTGTAGATACTTAAAAACCTACTTACTTACTGTAAAAGGATTCTATAGTAAGATTATCTACCTGTGTTTATGTTGTTTTTGTTTATGAATCTCACTAATATTATAAATGCGAATGTTTGTGAGTATTTGTGAGTGTGGATGTTTGTTACCTACTGAAATGAGGATCTGGCTGAAATTTGGTACAGGAATTCTTTATAGTCTTAGAATAACACATAGGCTACTTTTTATCCCGGGAATAAGTTCCCACGGGAAGCGGACACGGGAACTAATTTTACGCGGGCGAAGCTGCGGGCATCAGCTAGTAAAGAATATCCGTGACCTGAATGAGTTAATACCCAACTAGTACTCAAAGTTAATTGGCTTTGCAATGCAAGCCATTTTATTGACGACACCTCCAATTCGTTTTATTTAGCACATGCGTCATTTATGAAAAATCTAGTACAAACAACGGCATGATGTGAGTGATGTGACATGGAAACAATCTCACTTCACACTAACGTTATAAACGTGAAAGTTTGTTTGGACATACAGATGTTCGCTACCTTCACGCAAGAACTACTGAATGTTTTATAGTGAAACTCATAGGTAGGTACGTTAGAATAAAACATAGGCTAAATTTTCTTCCGAAAAAAAATGTAGGAAGCCTTCACCACGTGGGCCACGAGAATTAGCTAGTCTTTAATATTTTAGCGACAGTTTTCGCAGCATTCGTAGCGAACTCTCTCTTTGAACCAGTGTGGGAGGGATTTTCACATGTAAAAATACGATGTATTCAAAACACTAAGAAAATCAATTTATAATGTTATTCGGAAGGTTTTTGAAAAATATTCACCCCAAAAATTTAATAATAAATAAAAATAAGAAATATTTAGGTATGGACATTCTCACACTAAATCATCTAGCTCAAAAAGCTATTATAAGGTTGTGCTACGGGATCTAAACGACTAATAAACATACTAATATATTTCTAAATACATACCTATCTACACATTAAATATAGATAAATTACACCCAGACACAGAGCAAATCAATGTGCTCATCACACAAAGATATTTATCCTGGGTGGGAATCGAAGCTACCACCTCCGAATCCATAGTCAGGCACATTAATCACTGGACCACGAGGCCATTTGTAGGTAGCTGAACCTGTAAGGCTGCAGTTTCAAGCCTGTAGTGATGTAGATATATCTTCTATTTATCTACTCAACGTAAGTAATTAAATGAACAAAATTCTTTTAATTTTTATTAACAGTTACCTACTGTTGAATAATTAAAAGAATTGTGTTTGTGTCTGCTGTTTATTATTAACTTTAAAATCAACGAAAAAAATTAATGTTAACCACGTAAGTCTTGATTATTTTTTTATATATTATTTTTACCCTAGCTAATTAAAGATATATAATTGCATTGTTGCACAATTTTTAAAACAATGCAGTTGCTCAGATCTACAGTTGATGATATGATAATATATAATTATATATAACTAGTGGTACCCTGCCACGCTTCGCTGTGGTTTTATGTACCTATGAGAAATGAGTAACAAACTAAATGATGGGTACATTTAAAAAAAAAATGTGTGCCTGTACTATTGTACACACGTAAGAAGTGAAACTTCTTCATGACCTTATTTTTCGAAAGAAATATCATGAAATATACATAGGATTTAGTAGTCGTCCAAAAGTTCAAAAGTCCAAAGTCAAAAAGTCAAAAAGTCCAAAAGTCCAATAGTCCAAAAGTCCAAAACTACAAAGTCCAAAAGTCCAAAACTACAAAGTCTAAAAGTCTAAAATTCTAAAACTCCAAAACTCCAAAACTCCAAAACTCCGAAAGTCCAAAACTCCAAAATTCCAAAACTCCAAAAGTATAAAAGTTCAAAAGTCCAAAGTACAAAAGTCCAAAGTACAAAAGTTCAAAATTCCAAAGTCCAAAGTCCAAAACTCCAAAACTCTAAAACTCTAAAACTCTAAAACTTGTAATGTAAAAAAATAAAAGCGACAATTGTAATATAAAAAATAAAAGGGTTTACAATGATGAATGTATATAGAAAATGAATGATGCTTACTCGGGCGCCAGATGGTTATAGGTCCATCAACCATAATATGCCAGATAGTCAGCAGCAGGGCCCCGGAACTTTTAATCACAAGCCTGGGGCTGGAACTCAGGATGGAAACTCTAAGTGAAAGTTCCAAACTTTATTCCTAGCGAAGGATCTCAGTACAGTCCCAACTAACGAGGGCTTAGAATTAGGCTTAGGTTCTAGCCGCTATAAATTTAACAATGATTCTATAAGGGGGTTTCTACCAATTGAAATTTCTAAGAGACAACTATCACGACATCCTGCTAGTCGTTAGGTAATTAGAGTGGTAATCTACTTTATATTAAATGATGTGTACAGAGGTACCTGCTGCGTTCCGGTAGATTACCTCACGCGATTTTCTTTCCGCACATGGGTCCCACGACCACAACGGTGAGAAGAAATCAACAATGGGATTCACATTCCTGGACACACACTGTCCCCCAAGGATACGGCGCTAAATAAGCTGAAAGGAACATCAAAACACGCATCAGTATGGGAGCACATGTTACACTCATGATGAACCTCAATCAAAATAACAAAATTACGTACCGCATTATACAATAGAAACTCCTGGGCGGATAAGCAGATAAATTAATATTCCAAAATAATCTCCAAGACCTGCAAAAAACACAAATCCATGAAGGTTTGGAACACGACGCTATGTGTCCATAAGTCAATCGAAAAACTACCAAAACTTACCAAAATTTATACGATAAAGTGATCAGGATGTATTAGTAAAGTCTCTTCATGGAGGTGAAGAACACCAAGGAGGGTAAGATTACTTACTATCTAGGTAAGTACGGAACTCCTAAGTTTGGCCGGTCTGACTTCACAATGTACGATATGGTTATTTATGTACGCCCTAGAAATCCTCTTTGGACCTGAAATGAAAAGAGAGAGAGAGAAACCAGGAAACAGGGCTTTAGACTAGGCAGCGGTGGTAGCCAAAGTCTGCTGAAATGTGTCTACGGAATCCTGTGACATGCTTCCGATCCGAGGGTTGAGTACCCGTACCGGCCTTAGACGGATGAGTTATGTGTAGGCATTTTAAAACGTGTGGGTACGAGTATTTCCAAATCTAGCAGAAGACCAAAATATTCCACACGTGTTGTAAAATCTCAGCCAGTAAAATAAGGTACAATTCGCAATACTTTGTCCTAAATACTATCAAATGTTTTATTCTCTCAGATTCCAATTTTTGGTTTCCATTAAATATTTACACATATCTCAACACTTTATACGTCAAGGCTTTTATCACAGATTCTTCCGTCCCGTCAGACGAATTACCTATTTGATTCGCATTTCACTGCTCGCCATTTCTTTTACAAAAAGTTCTTGACAGGATTTTATCTTATTCAGTGCACGCTCGATCGAACGAAGCTAACTTTTGAAAAGGAAATTCAAGTGAATATTCGCTTAATCTTTTAAATTTTAATACCGATTGAGCTGCTACGGGTATTAGACGTGAATTATACAGAATCGGTATACTACGGCGTGTTCTAAATTATGCAGAAGCTGTGATATAAACCAGTAAAAAACCGGCCAAGTGCGACTCGGAATCGCACACAAAGGGTTCAGTACCAAGAAAAGGCAAAATAAATTAAGTTTTTTGTATGGGGCTCCCTCAATTCCCCTCTTTTTCTAAGTTTAGTATTTGTTGTTATACTGTATAGTGGAACCAAAAACACATCATCTGTTAAAATGTCAGCTCTCTAGCTATCACGGTTCCTGCGATACAGCTTCGTGACGGACAGATAGACAGACACACAGTCAGACAGACGAAAGGACAGCGAAGTCTCATGAATAGGGCCCCGTTTTTTGGGTACGAAATCATCGTTTCTAGACATTACATTTCAGTGATGTTCGTTTGTGTATAATAAGTACCTACGTTTTTTTAAATTCCTTTTCTTATTATTATTCAACACATTAACACTGCTTATCTTAAAATTTCTTTGCTATACCTAATTACTTTCTACGGTTTCGTAATGCGTAATAACTGTAACATGCATTTAATAACTCAAAAGTGTTCCGCCAATTAATTACTATTTTACAGTAAACAACCGTATAAGTATACCACCGAAATTCTCTTATCTGCTGGTAATTGTTCTAAATAAGTACGGTCAACTATACAAATGTACCTAGCAGAATAGATTTTTTTGAATTGTGTTAATCTACTTTTGAGGCTGTCTGTACCGTATAGCAGGGCTTCCTAAACTTTTAACGCAACGGAACACCAAACAAATATGTTTTATTCTACGGAACCCCATAAAAGATTATAACAAACTAGCTAGATAATGCCCGCGGTTCCGCCTGCGTGAAATCCTGTTGCCGTTCCTGCTTCCCATGGAAGCATTTTCCCGGTATAAAAAAGCTTTCTTTTTATTATATTCACCAAATTGACGTCGCCCGCCTAACGGAAAGCCATAGCGGCATTTAGCGATTGCGGGCCACTCTCACAGTGTAAGACTTCTGACAGTACGCAGTGGTCCCCAAGATGGCGACCTGTTATTTGCCACTTTACGCTTCGCTTGAAGAAGGTACTTCTTACCTCTTATAGCCCCGGGGGCTATAAGAGGTAAGAAGTACCTACGGGCGCGAGCAAGTCGTTCTAAATTGTTATAGTTTGTGTAAGAAACAATCTTTTGAATCGCTCAGTTCTGGCAAAGTACTCTCCAATGTAGGAGCGGCTACGTCTGGCCCGGCATGCTTTATTTGGGATCAAAAACGAGAGGGTAGGATTAGGTTGAAGAGCTGTACTAAGAGCTAGGCTAAGCAAACCATGATCTTTCCCTGTACCCTCGGGGATCAAAGGATAAGCGTTACTTCTCCATGGAGATATTGCAGCACCCTTTCGGCACAGTAAATTTGACTTTTTCAATTAGCTCCTTGAGATTAAATATCTTTGGAATTAACGAAAAAGTCCACATTAAGAGGGTGGGGATAACGGTACTCCGTTATTAATAAAAAAAATAAAAATGGGTACTGGCCGCCCGCAGGCTGTAATGCCAACCCTGGGGATTAATTAATCTCCGCCTCAAGAGGATGAACCAGCAGCCTGTGTAAAGTCCCTGGTGCTGTGATTGTGCCAGAGGAAGATACTTGAGTAGACGTGGCCACTGCATTAAGGGGGACCGGGGGCCCTTCCGTACACCGTGACAATCGACCGCATTACCCGTGCTGGCTTTTGGACTACTGGAACCTCGCTTTGTCTCTTGCGCCACCGGTACCACTTAACCTTCTTAAATTTCCCTTTTCGAAACACCATGGCAAGGAAAAAGAAAAATAAGGAACGTTTTACAGTGGCATCGTCGTCCACACTTCAGATGGACTAACGTAACATCAGATAACGTCAACACCACCATCTGGAAAATGCGCAGCTGACCCTATTTTTCTTGATGGAGACGCAAATCTCCTGTCAGGACCATACATCTTACTTAATGTTCCCTGGCTACAAGCTGGAGCACATCCGGGATGATATCCGTTGTTGCTGTCTCAGGAGTTTTGAACAAAGAGAACTGTCTACTTTTTGTGCACGCGCGGATCGCGCGGCACATTGGGATTTACGTGTGTTTGTACAGGTCTCACAGCGGTGACACAGACTGGCAGGCAACCGTTCTGGGTGTCGTGAATTCTGGTCGCTTGCCAAAGTTGCCGAGGGAAACTTTTGTCGGTCGGGTTTGCCATCCCTACTTAAACCGGATGATAGCCTGGCTCAGAGTGCCAAGGAGAAAGCCGACCTTCTGGGTGCTCCCTTTGCCTCCAACTCGACTATGAACGTCAATGTTACAAACGATGGAAGAAGATTTAAACGATGGAGGTTCTTCGCCGCCTGGCACCCTCTGGTGAGCACCCGAGCAGCTTTCGGCAGCGCGACGTTAGGCGGGAGGTTCAATCCCTTGACGTTTATAAGTCGAGTGGGCCAGACTGCATACCCGCGGTGGTACTAAATCAGTGTGGTCCTGGGTTGTGTCCAGTACTTACACGTCTTTTCACGCTTTCATATTTCATAAAACATATCTAAACCCTAGGTTCCGCGGAACCCACTTTGGGAACCGAGGCCGTATAGCATAATCGATGTACCAATATAAGTCTAGGACTTAAAAAAACGCTTATTAGTCCTGTTTAAAATCAGGAAGCACTTAGGCACCAGGAAGCATCAAATCTGTTCAAATTTGAACAAATAGCGTTAAAATCTTCTACATCTAAAACGCAAATTATATGATTTTCGAGAGATTTTCGAATTACTTCTGATAGTTTTCCTGAAAAAGGGAATGATGAATCTATGTGTATTCGAGCCATGCGCGCACGCATCTGCTCACAACGATCATTACCTACGTGGCATCACGTACACAATAGGGACCACCACAGTCATGATTTGTTTCATCTTAATTGGCTGATATTAAGTTGATTTTGAATTTTTTTTTAATACTTTACGGCTAATAAACAATTTAATACTATACTATACTATCTTCACGCCAAATCCCTTGCGGGGTAGGCAGAAAGAACCGAGCGCCACACGGCACGGTCCATACACACCTCACTTGCTTCTTCAACTTTCATTTTTCTTTTCATGCATGCACGTCGGTTCCTACGGCTCTTGACACCACCCTCAACTAACACACGATTAATTTGGTCGTGGTAGGTGTGTCGTGGCCTTCCCCGACTCCTACGTCCCATCCACTTTCGCGTTGTATATCTGTTTTGTCATTCTTTCATCTCCCATTCGTTCCACATGCCCGAACCATCGTAGCATGCCCTTCCTTACTTTAACACCGACACTCTCTTTCAGACCAACTCTCTTTCTTACATCTTCATTTCGAACGCGATCTGCGAGCGTTACTCCGCAGATTTTGAACAATTTAATAATCTAAAGAAATTGATAACACTATAACAATAATAATAAGGTAATAATATTGATACTACCTAGCGGTGACCTTTCCCGTAGGTACTTCATCGCAACAAATATTTAAATTAATCAATCTTTCTTTCGGTGAAATATAACCATTTTCAATTTTGTTAACGATTGTAGAACTGTCACAGAGATCAAGCTATATTTTACAGAGTATAAGACGATTGCTCAGCCTTATATAGGCTCCCGTTTTTATTCTTTGGGTTCGGAACCCTAAAAAGTTAAAATATGTACTTACAAACCTTAAATTTTAATTTTTTTTATTCGTGTAATAATTTACGAAAGTAGGTTTTATATGGAATAGCCCCGGAACAGTCTTAACTACTAAGTGCTAAAGCATAATTTAACGTTTTTATTCAGACATTGCCAATGTTTGGATTCGCGCCTAAGTAGCATTGTGTTGATTCAAGGTTGGGACCCAATCTGATTACTCCATGCTTCGTGCCCCTACATAATGAAGTTACGTACCTACTACTGTTATGTTCATTATATTCGCCGTATTATGTATATTATACTAGAGACCGTTGTAATTCGACAGTAATTCATTAAAATAATAGCTTTATGCACTTCTTCATTTAAACTGTAAAATATGTGTCAAATTTCACGTCCTTACTTTAGTGCATTTTTTTAAAAGTGGTACTAAATTTTAGCTTTACGTATCTATTTTTTTTAGCAATAGCACTGAACGGCTTATCCATGATATCTTATCATTACTGTTTTACAAACCGATAATAAATCCACGTTGATATATATTATGCATTCAATTCAGAGTTAACGGTATATTATTTTTTTAAAATTTTCGACACAGTTGGAAGCGCTGTGGTAATTACAGAAGTACCTAGGTAGGTACTTCAGTATCTGGCAATTCAAAGTAAAAGTTTTAGGATCACGTGACTTGACTACCCTCTACCCTTGTTTGTGACTGCATGTATTCAATTTTTTTTGGCGTGAATCAGAGAAGGACCTTTATCCTCACCAACTATTGCTTGTTTTTTTTTTTCAAATCTGTTTCATTAAATAAGTCATTTAGTTAGTAAATTATAGTACTAAACGGCAATAAATTAGTAGGTATATTAGACATCCTGTAATACAGCGCTGTCCTCCACTTGGTAGTAGATACCGGATAAATGTATAAACCTTAGTAGGCTAGTATTTATCTATAGGATGTGGCCTAGGTATATATTACGTCTAATGCCTGTCGGTACAAAGTACTACGAGTATAAGCGGTTGAAGCAAGGACGAAATGTATATACTTTGAAACTTGGCGTGTGATCTATGGTTATACCACAAATATACAATAGGTACTTCTACTTAGTTAAATATTCACAGCGAACTGAGATAAGGAAGCAGGCAAACCCAGTAATTGTAAATAAAATAAACTAAATCAAAGAGTAAAAGAAGGCTGAATAAAACTGTTTTTGATACGCGAATAAGACAATATTTATGTAGAATCAACAGAAATCCAAGACTAAGTAATGTTTATTGAAAATGAGAGTGATATCAAGACGATGTTCCCTAAGAGAGAAAGCGTGTAGGTAGGTATTGAATATTTATGTTTTGCCAGTAGAATATTAGGTATATCAAGTAACAGGAGCGGTACTACTCCAAACGAGGAAAACAATATTTTGAGCATTCATGGAATTTGTAATAGTTGTTTGTCTTTGAGAAAAGCAAATAGATACTGAATGACTTTTATTTAAAACTAGTTAAGATAGTACTTTATTTACAACACTTAGTAGGTTTCATATTTTTGCCTGGAATTCCAGTTCTTATCTTAAATAAAAATAGCCTAAGTTCAGCCGTAATATCAGCGATTTTCCCGTAAACGTCTTGTCGAAATAGATCTAGAGTTCTGGACATAGAGCAGATGACAGACAAAAAAGACTTAAAGTTTCATTCGAACCTTCTAAATATGTGATGCTATTGAAGTAGACTCAATTATCAACACTTTATCACAGAATAACTAATATGACGAAAATACAAAAGGTAACTTATCAGACCATAAATCAAAATAAAAAGCTTTTATAATAACATTTAACTAATGACCTTCCAGGTTTCATAATATTAATTTAACTTTTTTGTATTTGAATTTTGATGAGAAGCTATTTCTAGGATTGCCAGTTTTTATAATATTACAGTCTTTAAACAGTTGGTATTTTTATTTTTATTCGACATAGTATTAGGTAGTGGTACTCGTAGAATACTGCATATTCATACAGGTTTTCTTGCAAAATATGTAACGTCACACTTTAACAAGGATGTAGCTTGGGGGTCACAAAATCATTCATCATTCGTATGACGTAGTTTATGGAAGGCCCCCTTAATAAATGTCTTTTCTAAATTATACATACTCGTACTTCGCATAACCTAATATCATGCATAATTTAAGATATTGAGTAGAGTATGCCCGAGGCACCGACTGCGTGATATTTGGATTTCCCACGAATGTATTTTCATACATTATACTCCAGACTTACATACTCCAGACTTAGATCAAACTACGCATTTCGCGGCGCAGAAGTTTAGGCAATTTTCATTTTCTCATGTAAACAGCAGATTTACATGAGAAAATGAAATCTGCCTAAACTTCCCAATGAAGGTTACAAGACTTACAAGTACGTGTAGAGTGTAGATACTTAAAAACCTACTTACTTACTGTAAAAGGATTCTATAGTAAGATTATCTACCTGTGTTTATGTTGTTTTTGTTTATGAATCTCACTAATATTATAAATGCGAATGTTTGTGAGTATTTGTGAGTGTGGATGTTTGTTACCTACTGAAATGAGGATCTGGCTGAAATTTGGTACAGGAATTCTTTATAGTCTTAGAATAACACATAGGCTACTTTTTATCCCGGGAATAAGTTCCCACGGGAAGCGGACACGGGAACTAATTTTACGCGGGCGAAGCTGCGGGCATCAGCTAGTAAAGAATATCCGTGACCTGAATGAGTTAATACCCAACTAGTACTCAAAGTTAATTGGCTTTGCAATGCAAGCCATTTTATTGACGACACCTCCAATTCGTTTTATTTAGCACATGCGTCATTTATGAAAAATCTAGTACAAACAACGGCATGATGTGAGTGATGTGACATGGAAACAATCTCACTTCACACTAACGTTATAAACGTGAAAGTTTGTTTGGACATACAGATGTTCGCTACCTTCACGCAAGAACTACTGAATGTTTTATAGTGAAACTCATAGGTAGGTACGTTAGAATAAAACATAGGCTAAATTTTCTTCCGAAAAAAAATGTAAGAAGCCTTCACCACGTGGGCCACGAGAATTAGCTAGTCTTTAATATTTTAGCGACAGTTTTCGCAGCATTCGTAGCGAACTCTCTCTTTGAACCAGTGTGGGAGGGATTTTCACATGTAAAAATACGATGTATTCAAAACACTAAGAAAATCAATTTATAATGTTATTCGGAAGGTTTTTGAAAAATATTCACCCCAAAAATTTAATAATAAATAAAAATAAGAAATATTTAGGTATGGACATTCTCACACTAAATCATCTAGCTCAAAAAGCTATTATAAGGTTGTGCTACGGGATCTAAACGACTAATAAACATACTAATATATTTCTAAATACATACCTATCTACACATTAAATATAGATAAATTACACCCAGACACAGAGCAAATCAATGTGCTCATCACACAAAGATATTTATCCTGGGTGGGAATCGAAGCTACCACCTCCGAATCCATAGTCAGGCACATTAATCACTGGACCACGAGGCCATTTGTAGGTAGCTGAACCTGTAAGGCTGCACTTTCAAGCCTGTAGTGATGTAGATATATCTTCTATTTATCTACTCAACGTAAGTAATTAAATGAACAAAATTCTTTTAATTTTTATTAACAGTTACCTACTGTTGAATAATTAAAAGAATTGTGTTTGTGTCTGCTGTTTATTATTAACTTTAAAATCAACGAAAAAAATTAATGTTAACCACGTAAGTCTTGATTATTTTTTTATATATTATTTTTACCCTAGCTAATTAAAGATATATAATTGCATTGTTGCACAATTTTTAAAACAATGCAGTTGCTCAGATCTACAGTTGATGATATGATAATATATAATTATATATAACTAGTGGTACCCTGCCACGCTTCGCTGTGGTTTTATGTACCTATGAGAAATGAGTAACAAACTAAATGATGGGTACATTTAAAAAAAAAATGTGTGCCTGTACTATTGTACACACGTAAGAAGTGAAACTTCTTCATGACCTTATTTTTCGAAAGAAATATCATGAAATATACATAGGATTTAGTAGTCGTCCAAAAGTTCAAAAGTCCAAAGTCAAAAAGTCAAAAAGTCCAAAAGTCCAATAGTCCAAAAGTCCAAAACTACAAAGTCCAAAAGTCCAAAACTACAAAGTCTAAAAGTCTAAAATTCTAAAACTCCAAAACTCCAAAACTCCAAAACTCCGAAAGTCCAAAACTCCAAAATTCCAAAACTCCAAAAGTATAAAAGTTCAAAAGTCCAAAGTACAAAAGTCCAAAGTACAAAAGTTCAAAATTCCAAAGTCCAAAGTCCAAAACTCCAAAACTCTAAAACTCTAAAACTCTAAAACTTGTAATGTAAAAAAATAAAAGCGACAATTGTAATATAAAAAATAAAAGGGTTTACAATGATGAATGTATATAGAAAATGAATGATGCTTACTCGGGCGCCAGATGGTTATAGGTCCATCAACCATAATATGCCAGATAGTCAGCAGCAGGGCCCCGGAACTTTTAATCACAAGCCTGGGGCTGGAACTCAGGATGGAAACTCTAAGTGAAAGTTCCAAACTTTATTCCTAGCGAAGGATCTCAGTACAGTCCCAACTAACGAGGGCTTAGAATTAGGCTTAGGTTCTAGCCGCTATAAATTTAACAATGATTCTATAAGGGGGTTTCTACCAATTGAAATTTCTAAGAGACAACTATCACGACATCCTGCTAGTCGTTAGGTAATTAGAGTGGTAATCTACTTTATATTAAATGATGTGTACAGAGGTACCTGCTGCGTTCCGGTAGATTACCTCACGCGATTTTCTTTCCGCACATGGGTCCCACGACCACAACGGTGAGAAGAAATCAACAATGGGATTCACATTCCTGGACACACACTGTCCCCCAAGGATACGGCGCTAAATAAGCTGAAAGGAACATCAAAACACGCATCAGTATGGGAGCACATGTTACACTCATGATGAACCTCAATCAAAATAACAAAATTACGTACCGCATTATACAATAGAAACTCCTGGGCGGATAAGCAGATAAATTAATATTCCAAAATAATCTCCAAGACCTGCAAAAAACACAAATCCATGAAGGTTTGGAACACGACGCTATGTGTCCATAAGTCAATCGAAAAACTACCAAAACTTACCAAAATTTATACGATAAAGTGATCAGGATGTAGGGCTGGACATCCCCTTACAACATCCAGTAAATTTGGCCCATGGATGGCCGAAATTAAAACAAATTAAAAATTGTCCGACATATCGGTTCGAAATATAGGCTGGCAATGAATGTTTCCGTTTGACAGCTGACATCATTGACAACTAAACTTTTTAAAGGTTTGGCCTGAGACGCACTGTTTAGGTCTTGTACCATACAGCCTAGAGCAGTGAATGAAAATAAGTCCAAATTTAGCGTGTCTACGCACGACAAAAAGAAATAAAACATCGAAATTCGAAATTATGTATTTATTTAATCACCAAGTGCCCATGTAACGGAATAGCACGTTACAAACTCTAAAACTCTAAAACTCTAAAACTCTAAAACACTAAAACTCTAAAACTCTAAAACTCTAAAACTCTAAAACTCTAAAACTCTAAAACTCCAAAACTCCAACTCCAAAAGTCCAAAATGTCAAACGCCCAAAACTCGAAAAGTCCAAAAGTACAAAAGTCCAAAAGTCCAATAGTCCAAAAGGCCAAAAGTCCAAAGTCCAAAAGTCCATAACTCCAAAGTCTAAGATTCTAAAACTCCAAAACTCCCAAACTCCAAAACTCCAAAACTCCAAAACTCCAAAACTCCAAAACTCCAAAACTCTAAAACTCTAAAACTCTAAAACTCTAAAACTCTAAAACTCTAAAACTCTAAAACTCTAAAACTCTAAAACTCTAAAACTCTAAAACTCTTAAACTCTAAAACTCTAAAACTCTAAAACTCTAAAACTCTAAAACTCTTAAACTCTAAAACTCTAAAACTCTAAAACTCTAAAACTCTAAAACTCCAAAACTCTAACTCCAAAAGTCCAAAATGTCAAACGCCCAAAACTCGAAAAGTCCAAAAGTACAAAAGTCCAAAAGTCCAATAGTCCAAAAGGCCAAAAGTCCAAAGTCCAAAAGTCCATAACTCCAAAGTCTAAAATTCTAAAAGTCCAAAAACTCCAAAATTCCGAATGTCCAAAAAGTTCAAAAATAACATGCAAAACAAATCTGACCTCTTTATTAGGTAAGTACTCTCTTTTATTATTCTGAATGCAAGGAGGCCGCAATCAAACTTCTCTTAAAAAACATCAATCTGGTAGGTACCTTCTAAATAGGTTGTTTATAATATTTTGTTCTGAAGCTGGCAGAATATAATTTAAAAAAAAACGACCAACGCCATCTATTGGTAAAATCACTTTTTAAAGCTATTTTATTCTTAGTGCTGTTATGATAAAAGTGTATAAAGTAGCCTAAAACCATCTCTGAATCCTATTGTATATCGTGTCCAATTTTGAGCTCAATCGATTCAGTAAATTTTGAGTTTTTAATAGATACACAAACGCACACAACATTTTTATATATATAGATTTTTTAGATAACCTAAAAAATAATAATAAATTTAATAACAAGAAACTTAACCTCAAAAATAGCTGCAACGAAAAATATCCTTTGTTTGTTACTTCGTCGCAGCCTCAAAAAATTATAATAAAAGTTACTTACTTTTTATCCGACTTCCAAGAACGGTATATTTTCGCGCGTGTCATAATAATATTCTTTAGGTACTTAATATTAACTACTGAGTATGTAATTCCTATTCTACGAAATTATCGAAGACAGAAATGAAACAAAACTTAATTCATTGGAATATAATAATTCTTAAATATCAAATACTTTCCAATAATTTAATTAGAAGGAGCGTATTAACACCATTTTCTTTGGGCTGGATAATTTTTTTATTACACGATGAAACTTCTTTAGGCACGTTTTCCGTTTTGGAAATGGAAAAAATCTTTGAACTCGAGATACTCTTAACATTACCGAGACGTGTGTACTTATTTTATTATATGTATAAGTAAATCCACATTAAACTAAATAAATAAATAAATATTTTAGGACAAAAAATATTTTGTATATTTTTTAATATTTTATATAACGTACCTATTAACTTTTTTTAGATGAGTAATTCAACATAAGCGTATCTACCTAATCCCTACTTCCCTACTAATATTATAAATGCGAAAGTAACTCTGTCTGTCTGTCTGTCTATCTGTCTGTCTGTCTGTCTGTCTGTCTGTTACGCTTTCACGCCTAAACAGGTGGAGCGATTGAGATGAAATTTGGTATAGATATAGTTCGAGACCCTGGGAAGGACATAGGCTACTTTTTAACCGACTGCGCAAAAGGAGGGTTATGATGTTACGCGATAACGACTTCTACGCGGTCGAAGCCGCGGGGAACAGCTAGTTGTTCATATTTTCACTTTCGTCGACACTCCCGAAGTACCTACCATGTTTCTATTTATTAATATTTTTTAGAATTTATCATTTCAAATATATGCTTACTAGCTGACCCGCGCAACTTCGTTTGCGTTAAATGAGAGTGAGAAAGAGAGAGGTATAGTATTATTAATATTTCCCGTTGCATTTACTCCCGTCGATTCGCTTGCCTATATTCATTAGAGCTGACCCGCATAATTTCGTTTGCGTCATATGAGAGTGAGAAGGAGAGAGGTGTTAAATTGACGTAATGTTTCCCGTCGCTTTTACTTCCGCCCAACTGTTTTTTTGGTATGGAACTCATCGTGTGCGAGTCCGACTCACACTTGGCCGGTTTTAATCGTTCAGTTGACTGGCTACCACTGCAGACCACGTTTACTCCCGTCGCGTCGCTCATACTTTAAAGAGGGTTATTGTAAGTGAACCTTAAAAGATAGGCATTTGCTGTTGAGGACTTTTTTCTATAACTTTTTAAGAGGAACAAATTTGTAATACACTATTTTTACGTAACTTTAACGATTTGTGCAGCGTACGCAATGCAAGCACTCAAAAGAAAGAAATTTTCCCGTTCTCGAAACATTACTCATGGCTGCTCCGCTCCTATTCGTCTTAGCGTAATGTTAAATCACCATTGGCCATCCTCAATAAATGGACTATTAAACTGTATAACATTTTTTGAAATGCAACCAGTAGTTTCTAAAATCCTAGCACAAACAAACTCTTCTGTTCTATAATATCGTGAACGAACCTTAAGAGATAGACAAATTAGGTTATTGTGAGCGAACCTTAAAAGATAGACATATGCTGTCGCGGACTTTTTTTTAGAACTTTTTAAAAGAGACAATTTAGTAGTACACAGTTTTTACGTAACTTTAACCATTTACGCAGCGTACGCCTCGGAAGCTCTCAGACGGTAAAAAATATTCCCCGTTTTCAAAACATTATTGACTGCTGATCCGCTCCTATTCGTCTTAGCGTGATGTTATATAGCCTATAGCCATCCTCGATAAATGGACTATGAAACTGTAAAAGAATTTTCGAAATCCAACCAGTAGTTCCTGAGATCCTAGCGTTCAAACAAACAAACAAACAAACAAACAAACAAACAAACAAACTCTTCAGCTTTATAATATTAGTATGGATAATAATAAAAATAAACATTTATTTACTATGATAACGATTATAAAACACTAGCAAAAACATCAAAAAAAACATCCTTCGGGATTTTCCACGTTCATAATTTTCTAGCATCATCTGTAGTTTCTCATGCGAATAAAATAAAAAAAGTAGGTAAGTATAAGTATGAAATAACGATTGCTAGTTACATCGACTTTGATCACGCGATGTCCTTTAGCTATGAATGAAGATAATGATCTTCATAACATCATTTGAACGTACCAACTAACTACAATAGTAATAATGTAATCAATATGTACTAAAGATTAATTAATAGTACTACTTATCTATATACAGGATGTAATATTCGGAGCGGTCAGTATAGGCAAGTCTGTAAATATAAGAAATACAAAGATCTGTTCTTAGGAACCATGTCATTGATTTTAGAGAAAATAAGAACTGCATACTTAGATTTAAAAATAATCTCTTTCACAGTTCGGGTCCTTTTGAAAAATAAAACTTACATTATTTCTATTTGAATATCGATTTTGTAGGTCATAAGGAGTAAATGTTACTATGAAACATGATATCTATACTAATATTATAAAGAGGAAAGATTTGTTTTTTTGTTTGTTTGTTTGTAACGAATAGGCTCCGGAACTACTGGTCCGATTTGAAAAATTATTTCACTGTTGGGAAGCTACACTCGTTGCGGGTAACATAGGCTGTATTTTATTCCGTATTCCCACGGGAACGGGAACTTCGCTGGTGAAACCGCGTGACGTCCGCTAGTCTAAAATAAACAGAATGCATTGTATTTCACGTTCCTTAATTTAATAAACTACATTATTCAAAGCGCAATCAATTGCTTAATGCAACATTTAATTTGTTTAGGTTGATGATCTTACTTATAGTGGGGAATTCGCATTAAAATGAACTCTACGGTTGCTTTTAGCTCCTCAATGTTATAGTAGCTTGTTTTCTAAAGTTCATTCTAAACACAACTCCACAAGAAATAGACTAGTAGTGGGTTTAAATAAGGCGATCCCAATTTGACAGGGCCGAATGTTCCATTTTTGAGGTAAGTCATCATTTAAAATGTCTCTAGCTATTTGACTATTGTGGCCGGCCGATAGAAAATGCAATATTAAGATCATTACCTAAACAACTTGAACGTTGCATAGAAAAGAAATGGTTTCACGTCGAACATATACTTAAGCAAGTATCTACTTAGTTAAATTGAAAACACGAAATACAATGTATTCTGTTTATTTTAGATAGCATAAATAAAATAGAAGTATCTGTTTGTAATTTGAAATGAACAGCTTTTCACTAAATTACATAAATATGACAGTAAGTATTTATGTGGTATGTTAAATACTTTTAATATGAAAATGCCAAAATTACTTAAGTAATTAAAAAGAAACACCTATCAAAAGATCACACACAGCATGATGCAAACATGCTTGCTAATGTAAATTACATAATACCTACACACTATTTAGTATGCAAGTTTTTATGAATGCAAATTTCTCTGCCGATGTCAATGATCGCGAATTTATACGGTAATGTTTGCATTATTATTATTGAAGTGGTTTGTATTGCAATATTCTGATGGCAAAGCAGTATTATGGTGTAAGTTGAGGATCTAAAATGTATCGATATTATTTTTATGAGTGCTTACCTATATTATTTTAACTGGAAACTCCATACACCAACGCGACCAGTACACGATCAAATCAAAGTCAAAGGTCTTGTTGATCTATTGGTAACTCAAATATGTGTCTTATTTTCTAATTTCTTTATCCTAGGGATAGAACAAAAAATAACTAGTACTCGTATTATGCGCTATGAACGCCTGGTACTAATAGCAAAGCTATCCTCACATTTCTAGCCTGGATCAGTTTTTTTTCTCAAAAATACCTATTTTACTAGGTTCGGGGTTATATTGCATACAATGTGTGCATTAAATATGTATATGATAAAGGCGGTACAGTACCTGCAATGCGTACTCTTACTGTGTTAGCGAGGAGAGGTCGTCTACTACGATATAGGTAGTCTCACACTTTCGTAAATAGATATAGAAAGAGTTGGCATTTCTGGTTTCGTGTATCATCTCTGTATCAATATTATTAGAAACATCATAGATATTTCGTTTATAGCTACTCCAGATAGCTATTAGTATATCTAACATGTTTAAAAGAATTTTATTCGGAATTAAGATAACATGCACATTGATTTAATCTTCAGACTATTTACGACGAGCTTCCATTTTAAATTTTGAGCATTCTATTATAGTCAACGTTTTATTTAATGGGCTGTAATTGTCTGAAAATAAACAATTTTTATTACCTACATTTTTTTTATTGTGTGAATATATTTTCAAGTATATTTCATATTAAATAATTTATTCAACTAGCAAAAACAAAACTTGAGTGCGTAACATTATGCACCTAAATTTTATTTTTGCTAGCTGACTAAATTAATTCCTACCTCTTTATCCAAAGAAGTAGGCAGACATATTATGCACCCTCTACCTATACCTTTTATATAGATATAAAAGGTATAATAAGGCCATATCCACGTATGACTAGATATATTAATGTTACAATTTATTATATTTTTATTGTTAGGCTTGTAAATAAATTATGTTTAGGTAGATATTTTAAATCACGGAATATCAGTACTGTGGTAATTATCTACTTTTATTGCAGTATTTACTTGGCGCTGACTTCAATATTATATTAAACTAGCTGTTCCCCGTGGCTTCGTCCGCGTAGAAGTCGTTATCGCGTAAAATAATCACCCTTGTTTTGCGCAGTCAGTTAAAATGTAGCCTATGTCCTTCCCTTGGACCCAAACTATCTCTATACCAAATCTAAATAAAAAAACGGTTCAGTGGTATAGGCGGGAAAGCGTGACAGACAGACTTTCACTTTTATAATATTAGTATTAGCAGGGATGATATATCTGATAATCAAACTATGCTTTTTTTTACGTTTGGAGGTCCTCATGGATGCCATACCGGACTCTTACCGACTAAAACCACACGGTGCCCACCACTACTTACAACTCCGGGTAAGAAAGCGTGAAAGCGTATAGTGAAAAATCTTGTTCAATCCCTTTTTTAATGTGTGGAAAATCCTACAGGGATGCAATGCCGGACTCCTACTGACTAAAAACCACACGTTCCATACCTAATGCCTACGGTTGGGAACCCCGGGTCAGCCCTCGCAAGGATGGAGGACTGTGCTTGTACCCTACGAACTTAAATTTCGTGATAAAGATCTCCAGAAGACCGTTTAATCGATTACACAATCGCGCTTCACTAAGAGATAGGCTTACCTCTTCGTAGCTTTTAGACGATAATGTTTAGCAATAATGGAGCGATGAAAAGGGTTAAGTAGATTAAAAGAGATCACGAAATTAACGGGTCTATTTTTAGAGTTTTAAAAATAATTTGGTATTCACGATTATTGAAATCAGCAATGTTTTCAAATGAGAAGTTTATTAAATTCCGATTAATAACTGCAAAACATTCAGATTTAATTGCGTTTAGTTAGCCCTTTCATTTAATCCAATACAACTAAAAGCAGTAAAGTGGCTGTCATCATTTCTGTGTCCTTAGCATGGAGCAAAATGTCCTTATACAATTTATTTTGGTTCCTACCGAATCAAACAGTAATCATCCAAGAAGACTATTGTTTGATTTGATATTAAAAATCGGTTGTCTGTAAAGTCGTTTTACTGACGATGGTTAAACGTGACAACGTCATAAGAAAATAAAAATATAAATAAAAATAAAAATAACATTACAAAACAAAAAGAAATATAAAAACACATCAATTGATTATAGTGCCATCTGTTGAAAACATTTCTAAAATAAATGGAACGCCTCAGAGCGAGGTAACGACGTATTGCGTCATCTTTTTTCGTACGTGCAGCCGGCTCCATCAAATTATAAGACGTTGTCACGTCAAAAACATATTAGATCATATCATGCATGGAGATCATACCAGAGCCTTCGTCTCTGCCCGCACTGTTTTCAGTTTCCATTCGCGCATGGGCACTGATTCATACAAACTTTCTTGCTTGTAAAATTAGTAAGGCTGTCGTTGTGCTAGATTTTCATACAATTTGAAATGCTTCTATAGGCATAGAATTATAACGGTGTTATAAGTCTATGTTCCTATTTCCGTTTGGGAGTCCTGGGACATCCTTCCGAGGGCTTACCCGGGGCTCCCAACCATAGGCTTAGTACGTGCGGGCGTTACGTGAGGTTTTTTAGTCGATAGGAGTCTGGCATAGCATCCATGAGGATTTTCCCTCACGTTAAAAAAATGCTGCTATTTCCTAGGTACCATCGACTGCACAGTCAGTTCCCGTCCAGTATACCAAGCCCGTTAAATTTTAATATCTTTAAAATCTAGGTCGGAAAATCATTAAGTGACCTTCTACTTATTATTATGTGCCTTTTATATCAAGTTAGTCTAATCTAATTTTAAGTTTAAATGAATTCAGATTCAGATATTCCCCGCGATACGTATTCAGGTCATCTAATAATAACAAAAATAGACTGTATTAAAATAGTGATCTGAAATGATTTTATAGATTTCTTTGACCCGAAACATTGAATATTATAGTTTAAGCTTAAGGTAATAGTTTGATGATGCTCACCGCCTGATAAAAAACCATGGCGACATATTGCAAAATTAGGGCATTTCTCACTGTCGACCACTCAGGGTTCACGGTCCTAAAGTCTATGGTTGGTCAGAGAAACGATCTTATAAATCGCTCAGTTCTGGCGAAGATTCTCTTTACATAACAGATGTACTTTACTATGTTGAACTAGTAACTAGGTATAGAAAATGTTCATGATTTGACAGTAAGCCTGCTTCAAGATTACCACAACAAAAAGAGAAACGGTGTACAAATTATGTTTTTCCATTTCAGGAAATTAAATACTTACAATTGTGTGTAAATTTATCCTGTTTTCGTGTCACACATGATAATAAAATAGTAATAATGCGGATTATTGCGGATACAAATTTTAATTTTTCGTACAAGGAAGACAGTCCAATTCCCGTGTCATATTTATAAAGGACATAAAGTTTCATCTTCATGCTATTATATGGCTTCTTAACGCGAATAAATACTCAAGTTAATGACTCTTTATCGTTGACACACAACACAATATCTTTCTCGTAGGTATTATTGTCATAACTTACGTACCTACTGTTTATTATTATGATACTTATTAATTCTCTTCAAATTATATTTCTGACTAGCTGTGCCCGCGACTTCGTCCGCTTGGAATGTAATATTTTTTTCTAAAATAAAAGATTTTTTCTAAAATAAAAGTAGCCTAAGTTACTCCTTATTACATAAGCTATCTGCCAGTGAAAGTCCCGTCCAAATCGGTCCAGCCGTTCCAGAGATTAGCTGGAACAAACAGAATGACAGACAATTTTTTTTTTTGTGTACCGTATATACATTCATATGCATGTATATACATTCATATTTAGTAGAAGCGGTTATTTTAATATTACAAACAGACACTCCAATTTTATTTATTTGTATGTATAGATAGGGTACTCGTACTTATGACGGGTATATACAGTGCGGATTTCCTAGTATTTTTATTATTTATTTACTATCATACTTCAACAATGCGTATACTTTATAACAGATGAGAAAAATTATTATGACAGTTTTACAAATTATTGAAATCCCCGATGATAATAATTCTTCTTTAAAAATACCCAATTTTATAAGAAGAAGTAATTTGGAGCCAAAATGATTGTAACAACAATGTATGACTCCTTGTACAATATAATCAGGATGAATGTGAATATTCAAATGTAAGTAATTATGGAGATGTACTTTTTTACCATTTTTGCACAAAGCTATTGAGATACAGCATACCTACATAATATTTCAATATCGACGTGCCTAGTAAGAATTCGAATTGTGGCGTACCACATACAGCGTGTTCTATTCACGCTGCGCTCTTAGCAAACTTTACGAAACGGAACCGAATGATAAGCAACTGTCTAACTCAGTCGTTTGTCTAATACACAAGTAAGAACTACTACCTACTACACTACTCAAGTACTTGTGTACATACAATTACTGAAAGACATCGAACGTGTCACTGATAGTGTAAAGGGTATACCGAACCCTCCAACATAGTCTGGGTAAACACAATGATGTACTTGTAGCGGTAGTATCTACAAATAGGTATTCACTTATCGAACAAATTATTCATTGTTCTATTATCTGAATGAAGGTTCCGGGTGTTGTATCAAGTTTGCTCCGGATTCTGAACTTTAGGGTCAACTCTAAACGTGATCCCATGATTATGTACTCGTACTATTAAAGTCTAGTACTCGTAGTAATTTATTATTGTGATGTGTTTTGCTACGCAATGTTATTATTAGGCATACTTGAATAGAACCATTTACGCTGTAATTACACCAGTTACCTAGTTCGGGGGCCAGGGGATTTACATATTTTTCATTTAATGTATATTCATCATTTTGTGTCAATGAATAATAATTTATCATTTTTGTATTTTGGTAGAAATATATTTACTTATATGAAACAAAAATCACTAAGAATAGACGACGAAAAAATAAAGCAAAACTCTGGTTTTTTTGTCTAATTTTGTGGTTGCCGGATTACCTGCTCATATTATGTATTATTTTTTAATAGCAGTTAGTATGCTAACTGATCCTATTTTTTTTTATTTGGAAATAGAATTGATTTCGAGCAAACCGTGCAGACGCTTTAACCACGGGCCACCGAAACCGGCTCGTAACCAACCAAATTTTCGCATTCGGTGGCCCAGTGGTTAAGGCGTCTGCACGGTTTGTAAGAAGACGCAGGTTCGAATCCTGCTCGAAACCAATTCTTTTTCCATATTAAAAAAAAATATAGTCAGAAGGAATTCATAAAATAAATAGCTTTATGCACTTCTTCTCCTGTAAACGTAAACTGTCTCAAATTTCACGCAGTTACAACCGATCTCGCCATTTTCTTAATAATTTATAGTTAAAGTAGGTATGAAATATTTACTACGTAAATTCCCAGTGCTCTGTCACGGCGAGTAATTTTCAGTTTAAATCGTACAAAATAGTACCTACGTGCTTAATTTTATTCTGGGAATAGTTTAGCGAATCCGCCGCACGACGCTCATTACATCACTGCAATAATATAAAACATACAAACAGTGAGTCACACGAAAAAGCCACAAAGAGAACCTATTCTAGTACAAAATGTTTATTTCTAAATGACTTGCATAACAAAGTCATTGTTCTAAATAAAGAATGGGTAAGTACCTACCTATCTAATTATCCGGTAAAAACAATACTTTAAAAATCTGAAATAATTAATATTTTTGTATCACCTTTCCTAACTGACCTGAACAATATGCCGTATTAAGTTCCCGGATCGGTCAATACATTTAGGAGCTGCGCGTGTAACAAAAATTGTATTTATTATTATATAAATTGTGTTTAAAAAAAGTACGCATGCCGATCAAATTAAAGACCTGTCGAAAAAAGTCAGCGGCGAGTGTATACGAAACTACGAAAGCATTTGCCTATGAAAGTATAAGAAGCGAAAGTGGTATGCCAGGATCGTGCAAGTGGAAAGCCATAGTCTCTGCCTACCCCGATGGGAGACAGGCGTGATGATATGTATGTTTATAAAAGTACATAAGTACTTAACCTACCTACCTACTGTAGTCGCGTTTTTTAATGCGTGGCGGACTCGAACGGACTAAACAGTTAGTGATCGTTTACGGAACACTGATGGGACCACGGAGTCACGAGCGCTCCTTACATACATTACTTAATTTTATTTTATTGGGGACAAACAGGAAAAATGTAGTTTTATCTGTCCCCTTTACGCTAATAGAGGGACAGATGAAACCGTTGATTAGTGAATAAGGTTCGAGCTGTTCCCTCCTTGCTCAAAGGGGGACAGATCGAACTTTTTTGTCCCATCTGTCCCCCCGAGGGGACAAATCGGGGGGACGGATTGGAATACCTATCCTGTGACCTAACCATTCAATTTATTTATTTACCAATTGTTTGTTACAGGTACGTACACCAGATTCCCGGCAGACTATGATTCCACCGTGGTCTCGCCTTTCAGACGCTGTTGTGAGAATACAACTCAGATTGTCAATTATATTACCGACTAGCGGACGTTACGCGGTTTGTTAAATTTGTTAAATATTGTGAGACATTCTCACACACACAACATCATCTAGCCCAAAACTAAGCTATAAGCTTGTGCTATGGGATCTAGACGACGACTGATAGACATACTTATATATGTATTTGTAAATATATATTATAGATAAATTACACCCAGACACAGAATAAATCCATTTTCTTATCACACAATGAGATTTGTCCTGGGTGGGAATCGAACCCACAACCTCCAAATCCGTAGCCTGGTACTCTAACCACTGGACCACGAGGCCAGTCAGTTTCACCCACGTAGCTCTCGTTCCCCTGGGCGAGGCCACAGTGGCGGCCGTAGGTCTGTTGGGAGTCCTGGGACATCCTTCCGAGGGCTTACCGGGGCTCCCAACCATATATAGGCTGTTGGGCGATAAGTGAGGTTTTTTTTAGTCGGTAGGAGTCCGGCATAACATCCATGAGGATTTTCCCTCACGTTAAACAAAAAAAAATGTATGTGATCTTTATTTCTGTATTTATTTTTGTTTTATACCTTTATTTTCTGGCTAAGTACGTGTCAGACTTGCGCCCTGAGGGTTCTATCACTATTATTGTATGGAAGCCTACCCTCAATTGATTTTTTCTGATTTTAATTTGTTATTGTTAGGTATTTGTTATTCGCATATATTTAAATCGATAGGTATCTGTTTATTCCCTTTTTTTGAACAAAGTATTTCAAAGTTAAACCAAAAATACTGACTTGCACACTAACTATGCACACTAAATAAATCGAATTCAATGTACCTACCGTTAACTGGTATTTGCAGAACTATTTTACTGAAAAAATCACTATTATCCAAATAATATATCTAAAAATTCCTTAGCTTAACAAATATATTTAAACTTTTTTATGGGAAACCATCGTCTAATTTACTTTTTGGAACATCTTTTATTCTAATTAAAAACCCAATTTAAACAGTCATCTTTACAAAATTAAATTTTATTAATAAAAAATAAAAAACTGACCTAACCTAACCTATCCGATATAAGATTGTACAATTTAGAGTGCAGGTTAGTATTTTTGATAAGCGATTTGTATTTTTGTTTAGCAAATCATATATCCGGTGTACGAACCACTTTTTTGGTTTAAATTCGATAAAAAAAGTCATCTCGTTTTGTGTTAAAATATAGATTTTTAAGTAGTACATGTTTAGTTAATCAATTGGTTTTCTTGCAAAGCATTCAGATTTCTGGTATGCATTCAGTTAATTAGTGGAGTTACCTAGTGTAATAATAATAATAGTTTATTGATACATGAAAATGGTGACAGGTAACAAAAGGGGCTGTATCCTCGTGGTCATACTAGTTTGTCATACCAGTATGACCACGAGGATATAAATGTCCTTGTAGTCATACTATCATTTTAACACCCCCTTTAGAAAGTTAAGTAGCGAATTAATTATCATATAGCGACTGGAGATCGAAAAAACATATGAAGATCGGCAAAACAAATGAAGATCGGCAAAACAAATGAAGATCGGCAAAACAAATGAAGATCACTAAACAATGAATGAAAGTAAGATATAATGCATGTTCATAAGGTCGAGAATTGCTTGCACCAATTTTTTTGAATGGTGTTAGCATCTAGATTACAAAAAATTGGTGCAAGCAATTCTCGACCTTATGAACATGCATTATATTTATTAAATTTTCGTGATCAGTGATGTCAATAAATGCCTAAAAGCACATTTTTAGAGAAGTGTCATTAAGGTCAAGATTTGCTTGCACCTATTTTTTTTAATGGCAAACGCATCTAGATTACTAAATATGACTGCAAGTATTTTTGATCTTATCAAATTGCTTATAGTCTTGTGTTTTATTGATCTGCATATGTTTTTTTTATCGTCATTTGTTTTGCCGATCGTCATTTATTTATCCGACCGTCATTTGTTTATCCGACCGTCATTTGTTTTGTCGATTTTCATTTGTTTTGTCGCCTTTCAGTTGTTTATCTTACTTTCATTAATTGTTTAGTGATCTTCATTTTTTTGCCGATCTTCATTTGTTTTGTCGATCCTCATTTGTTTTGTTGATCTTCATTTGTTTTGCCGATCTTCATTTGTTTTTTCGATCTCCATTCGCTATATGATAATTAATTCGCTACTTAACTTTCTAAAGGGGGTGTTAAAATGATAGTATGACTACGAGGACATTTATAGCCTCGTGGTCATACTGGTATGACAAACTAATATGACCACGAGGAAACGGCCGCAGAAACATAGTAAATTGAAATTTGTATCTTTTTTCCCCCCTTTTTAGGGTTTCGTAGCCAAATGGCAAAAACGGAACCCTTATAGATTCGTCATGTCTGTCTGTCTGTCCGTCTGTCTGTCCGTCCGTGTGTCACAGCCACTTTTCTACGAAACTATAAGACCTATGATATTGAAACTTGGTAACTAGATGTATTCTGTGAACCGCATTAAGATTTTTATGTAAAACTAGAAAAAGAGCAGTAAATTTTGGGGGTCCCCATACTCAGAACTGAAACTCAAATTTTATTTTTTCATCAAAACCATACGTGTAGGGTATCTATAGATAGGTCTTCAAAAATGCTATTGAGGTATCTAACATCATATTTTTCTAAACTGAATAGTTTACGCAAGAGACACTTCCAAAGTGGAAAAATGTGTGTCCCCCCCCCCCTCTAACTTCTAAACTAAGAAAATGATAAATCTAAAAAGAAGATATGATGTACATTGCCATAAAAACTACCAACGAAAATTGGTTCGAACGACATAGAGCTGGTAGTTTTTTTTAATACGTCATAAACCGCAATTTTCGGTTAGAAAAATCACTACCACATCGAACGTGTTAAAACATCAATCAAAGTTACAACGAACTATAAGAACTTTTATATTATGTTACTTGCTGCTACGAAACCCTTCATGGGCGAGTCCAACTCGCACTTGGCCGGTTTTTTTCCCTTTGAAACATTATCTGCTGTGCATAAGATAATAATAAAAGGATACTAAATACACAACACACCTCTTACGCATGTTTAATATTATAAAATACGTTTCTAGAAATAAGTTCTTCATTTTATATGACGTTTTGATGAATTTAATTTATTGTATTTACTTACAGACATTTTACTGATATTTTGCAACTTATTCTATACCTTATGAATACTTTTATATTAACATATTATTATTGTATCTGACATGATTGCTTTAATTTGATTTCGAAAAGTTTTTGATTTTGTATTGATGATGACATCTTTGTGGATAAATAATAATATGTCAAAAGAACCGCCTGCACAAAGAACTATCTATATCTATTTATAATATAATTTAATTAATTAATTAAGTACTAACTACTAAGTATTACCAAACTCAGTAGACCCTAGACCAGGGGTTCCCAACCTGTGCGCCGCGGGCGGCGCCCCGGGGCGCCACAGGAGGTCCAGAGGGGCGCCGCGAAGCTCTACGCGGCGCCCCTATGTACGTAAAAAAGTTCGTAAAAATATCATAAACGGCCTCTACCAACTAACGCCACACGGTCGCCAAGAGAAATATCCCGCCGCCGCGCCGTCTGGTTCGGGGGCACCGTATGGCAGCCTTAGTAGACTAGCGTTAGTCGAGGGCGCGCACGAAGGCAGAGTGGGCGTGGGATCCCGTTCACCGATGATCATTTGGCGGAAGGCACCTCTCCGTGCTCCGGAGGTGCCTTCAGTGCCTCTCTGCTTCCAGAAAGGCGCTCAAGAACTGTGCGATGCGGGCTTGGGTTTTTGTCAGCTCCTTAGGGAGCTCAGAGGGAGCCGCCCATCTTGCTCCCCGAGGAGAGTCCCAGACGTGCGGGGCGACCCCGGCCGGGCCGGCGACGTGAATATTCTTTGAATATCCTTTGGCCTGGCTATAGAGTGAGAAGGAACACAGCGGAATTCAGTGGGTAGGACGGGCCCTTTACGGGACCGGGAGCCCCACACACCGTCCCACTTGTCCCCGCGGCTAGGATGACGGTGCCCAAACGCATACCACGTGTCATCAAAAAAAAAACGCCACACGGTCGTCGGTCTATCTGACGGGTGGACGTCCTACTCGTCGTTTGCCAAGTTGCGGTCTCCACTTCAAAACTCGTTTGTAAAAAAGGGTCTTAGTTGCGAGAGGTGGTAATACAGGCGACCACATGGTCACAGACAGCTTTCTTGGCTCAGTGGTCCGAGCTGCTCAACGATCCTAGCTCCATCAGGAAATCATAGAGACTTGAAAAGTGCGACTTAAGCAACCAAGGTGGGATAACGCCACAAACAGGGCGATCAGACCGATCATAAACGAGTGGCTGTAGAGGAACCATCTCTCCTATTGGTTGATACAGATAACAACCGGGCACGGATGTATCGTAAGCATCTGTGGCGAATGCACCGGGAGAACACGGCCGAGTGCCAGCACTGCGAGGAACGCAGCGAGGACACTGCGCTCCATACATTGGTGGAGTGCGCAGCATGGGCGCAACAACGCTAGGTCCTAGTAGCAGGTCTAGATGTGGACAATATCTCGCTGGAGACCACGGTGCGAGCCATAATCTCCAGTGAGAGGTAGTGATTCGCCGCCGCATTTTTCTGCGAGCACGAATGCTCATGCTCGTGAAAAACACGGTGCGGAGGGAGCGGGAGATTACTCTCCAACCCGAGTTTCGCAATCTACAGCGAGGGCGCCATACACTTGTTTTCGCCCAAGATTATCGGCTTCCATGCCACGGGCCTAAGGACGGGGCGGGGCTGCTCACCGTCCTTAGAGAAGCAGGGTCAGGACGACAGCTTGACGTGAAAGTTTCTCGCACGCCACACGACCCAAGAAGCGAAGTAACACCCGAACAACCCCAAAGACGCCGTAAGAACCCGAACCCCCAAAGTGGGCACCGTGTGGTTTTAATCGGTAGGAGTTCGGCATTGCATCCATGAGGGATTTCCGGTTTGGGCTACATGATGAGTTTGCTGAGACATGTCACAGGATAGTGACGTGTGCGGAGGATATTGCCAGCGGAGAAACGACGAGGGGGGGGGGGGTAGTAATTTTCAAACCTTATAGGGGCGCCGTGACCTGAAAAAGGTTGGGAAGGCCTGCCCTAGACTAAGTCGCTGCCTCCCAAGATACAGGCAATAGCCTAGTTTGGTAGCCAGCATAGTAACATCAATAATGACAATAGCATGTAAGCACCCGTTTCTGCGTCTTGTGAGAGGGTGTAGGTGTGAGTATATGTGTATAGTATATTCGATATATGTGTGTATGTTTGTTAGTGAGTATATGTGTATAGTGAGCGTGCAGAAAAATTATATAGATGTGCATTTTAAAATTTTCCTTTGTTATTATAGCGGCAACAGAATCCTTGGGATATCTTTCCTAGGCCTCCCAACCGTAGGCAGTAGGTATGTAGGGAACGTGTTAGTTTTTAGTCGGTAAAAGTCCGGCACAGCATTCATGACGGATTTTCAATACGTAAAAAAAAGTGGCCACAGAAATTAATTATCTGTGAAAAATTTCAGCTGTCTCGCTATTACATTTCTGAAATACAGCCTGGAGACACACTTGTGTCTCCAGGCACACGGACAGCAGCTAAGTCTCACTTTTCAATTTCTATTTATCTCATTAATAGGATTCCGGAACTCTACAAATGGATGCTCATGGTAAAAAGAGACTCGTTTGTAACAGGTGTAAGTAAGTATTTCAGTCCAAACTAAGAGGAGCGTACCAACTTAACGTTATCAATATTGAACTACATGTGTGGAGGTACAGTAGTACATTTGTATGTTGTCGGAAAATTGGATCCTTGACCTATATTAGTATACAAAGACACGATTCTACTATTTGATACTTTTCTCATTGTATTTTTGTAACAAACTATTCGTTGCCTTACAAACCAAGAACAATAGTCGGCTGATTGCCGTAACATCTTCAATTTATTTTCTAGATATACGAACTTATCTTACACGAACCACTTTGGGATAAATCGTACACGCAGTAGTAGGCCATAATGTATCAGCATCAACATACTCTCAAGCCGAGAAAGCCCAAAGAATAAGAAAAAATAAAAAAGTGTCAGCATTACAATGTAATTTATAAATAGAACATAATAATCTACACCTGATACCAAAGAGGTTACAACAAACTTTTTTGGATATCGAACTAGAGTGACCATAGATACAGAATTTTTCGCTGCTCTACGACCAATAGAATCTACCATCATAGAGCAACCCGTGCCTCTACAAGGCTCGCGCTGCTCTATGACCATTGCACGAGTTAAAAATAATTCGAATTTAATTTTTATGTCAATTTAGCCTAATCTTTAATTTATATGCATTCATTGTGACACATTCCTCCGTTGCATACCGCCCTGATACCTACCCGATTACATTAAATCCTGAAGTGATTTAGTTGTCCTTGTGGCAGTACATAGTGCGGTCAAATGTCAATCAAAACTGATGATTTTAAAGAAAACCAAAATGATATAGGTACTTCGATAGATAAATCAATGAAAACGCATTTTCTTGCGCGTAAATCTTTTATACTACTGATACTACACAATGGATTTTAGTGCATTTTCAGCAATAGATAAAGTGATTCAAGAGGAAATTTTTATAAGCACATATAATTGCCTATAATATCTATTATATTATATTATACATACATTATCTATCGTAAAGTAAGTTGCGCGGCCCAGAGAGTGATAAATAAATGAACAAAAATATACATAATAGATACTAAAAATAGATAATACTTAAAAGAAAAAGTTACTACGCTCTAAGAGAAAACAGAACTCTCTTTAACAAGCTTCCAAGAAATATAATTAGCTATCAACAAGCAGGCATTACGTATTACGTTGTCTCCGACACAGTTGCTCAATGCCGTCTACCTTGTCCTATAACGCTACCGGCTACACCGCTTCTACGCTACTATAAAACTGACAGTGTTGCATCGGAGGTATTCAGTGTCAACACTGCTATTGCATTTCAATCGACGACACATAAGTCAGTCGATGTTGATAAAAAAATAAGTGGTTCTCAATTCTTTTTTTTAACAGTTTTGGCTTGGTTACAAGACCTTTAAGCCATGGCTCTCAATCCTGATAGATATAATACCACACATAACAGAATATTATTCTATAGCTTGTAGAGGCGCGCGTTGCTCTGTGTTCTATAGTAATATATGTGTTTATTTTCAGATAGACCGATTTCGTTGGTTTTATGAAATGAATTATTCTTATATTAACAGCATTAGTAGTGCACTGGGGCTCTATCTAATTTACCTGCAGTGGTGCACTTGCTAATAATCGAATGAATATTTTACACAGATGTCAGGCAGTGCGGTCGTCTATAAATAGTCAAATAATAGCTTCTCCTTGCAGTAAAAAAAACCGGCCAAGTGCGAGTTTGACTCGCCCACGAAGGGTTTCCGAAAATTGCGGTTTATGACGTATTAAAAAAAAACTACTAGCTCTATCTCGTTCAAACCAATTTTCGCTGCTAGTTTTTATGTCAATATACATCATATATTTTTTTTAGATTTATCATTTTCTTAGTTTAGAAGTTAGAGGGAGGGGACACACATTTTTCCACTTTGGAAGCGTCTCTTGCGCAAACTATTCACTTTAGAAAAAAATGATTTTAGGAACCTCAATAGCATTTTTGAAGATCTATCTATAGATTACCCACACGTATGGATATGATGAAAAAACAAATTTTGAGTTTCAGTTCTGAGTATGGGGACCTCCAAAATTTACTGCTTTTTTTCTAGCTTTATATAAGAATCTTAATGCGGTTCATAGAAAACATCTAGCTACCAAGTTTCAATAGCATAGGCCTTATAGTTTCGGAGAAAAGTGGCTGTGACACACGGACGGACAGACAGACAGACAGACAAACAGACAGACATGACGAATCTTTAAGGGTTCCGTTTTTGTCATTTGGCTACGAAACCCTAAAAACGACAGTCAAACGAAACTAACGTAGAGTTTTTAAGCAACTGGGAAGACATATTTAGACTGGAATGTCTTTCAATGTATTTGGTATCCATTTTTAGGGTTTCGTAGCCAAATGGCAAAAACGGAACCCTTATAGATTCGTCATGTCTGTCTGTCTGTCTGTCTGTCTGTCTGTCTGTCTGTCTGTCTGTCCGTCCGTGTGTCACAGCCATTTTTCTCCGAAACTATAAGGCCTGTGCCATTGAAACTTGGTAACTAGATGTATTCTGTGAACCGCATTAAGATTCTTATATAAAACTAGAAAAAAAGTAGTAAATTTTGGGGGTCCCCATACTCAGAACTGAAACTCAACATTTTTTTTTTCATCAAACCCATACGTGTGGGATATCTATAGATAGGTCTTTAAAAATGCTATTGAGGTTCCTGGCATCATTTTTTTCTAAAATGAATAGTTTGCGCAAGAGACACTTCCAAAGTGGAAAAATGAGTGTCCCCCCCCCTCTAACTTCTAAACTAAGAGTATGATAAATCTAAAAAGAATATATGATGTACATTGCCATAAAAACTACCAACGAAAATTGGTTCGAACGAGATAGAGCTGGTAGTTTTTTTTTAATACTTCATAAACCGCAATTTTCGGTTAGAAAAATCACTACCACTGCGAACGTGAAAACATCAATCAAAGTTACAACGAACTATAAGAACTTTTATATTATGTTACTTGCTGCTACGAAACCCTTCATGGGCGAGTCCAACTCGCACTTGGTCGGTTTATTTTCTTTTTAGTGATAGCATCAGAGTCTCTGTCAATTAGCGTTTCTACTACTGGCGTAGTTGTTTCCTAAATTTGTTGTTTGACCTTACTACCACATTGTCCAGAAGAGTAGGTGTACTGTTCTAGTATCAATCTTACAGTCAGTGTCACAAAAAGTGATAGATTCGACGGCAAAAGGAACATAACCCTAATATGGCAATAAGTTACTATCAAAAACCAGCATATTGGTCAGTTTGCTAATTTTAATTTCAATGGTCTATTATCGTCTTACTAAAACTAGAATTCTACAAGGAACTACTCCTTTAAAAGTACTGTAACCTACTTAAAATGGCAAAACATACAGAGCTACTTAGGTACCTACTCATTTTAAGAGACCTTGTTACTTAGAAATGAATAATTAATACTTACAATTTTATTTACTTTGGCGGCAGGTTTTTTACGACACTAATAAAAACAATCGTTACTTGTCGCTGTTACGTCAATATTATTGCAATGTAAAAGATAATAATGTCAAAAAATCCTCTGCACTGTATGAATGTTTCTACAACAGTAAAAATAAAAATTTACGCGCCTAAATGTCTGGACCACAATTCTACCAATATTGTAAAAACGGCGAGCAGCCAACCCGCCGCCGCCGTTCTCTGTAGCGCACAAACATCCTTTCACACTAACAAAAAAAAAAAAAAAATGGATTTATCGGAACTAGAGACACGATGGCCGTCGAATGCAACAGTAAATATATTTCACTTCACGTTTATTAAAATTAGATTAGATACTTAACAATAAATTTATGGAACCAAATACTTAGCATTTCTTTTGGAGACATTACAAAACCATTAACTTGGAGAATTTATTGGTATTTCTCAAAGTTACTGCCATTAGGTACTAGGTAATAGCGGAATTACAGTTTCTTACGACGACATAAAATAGCAAAAGTTAGATCCAGGTCACCCGCTAGCAGTATTCACAAAGCTATAGAAAAACGTCCAAAAATGTTCCTCGAAATGTGTACAATCTCCGGCACTCGAGAATATAAATGAGACTCATTAAAAGGTCCACCATCATCATCCGAGCTAATCCCGGTTACGTCCTAATTCCTCGCTTAGGAGAAAACGCGGTGACCGATGTCCATTATTTTTATTCAGATACCTACGGCAATAGGAATTGTTAATGTGAGCGCAACTTCTGCCAGCCTGATTACCCAATCCAGCAGGGTGGAAACAATTGGGTCCCCTGAATTCTGGACCTAGTGGGGTAGCTTCCTCAGGCTACACCACTAGGTCCAGAATTTCTCTACTATATCTTACGTTACGACTTGCTCGGGATGACATGTCCTGCTTCTCTAAATTTCATTCTCGCTTCTGGATCAGTAAAAAGTGTACGAGTTTACGGCTTACACAACAAGAATGCTTTTAAAATATTAAAGTCTATACTTTTGAGCTCGCACAAAGTGTGAAATATTCAGAGAGAATTTTCAATTTCATAGTGGATCGTTGCACAACAAGGTCTGTTATTCTCTACACGTCTACACCTTTCTGTACCTAGGTACTATTTATATTAAAAACAAGATTTTTATAGGTACCTACCAAATGTGTTCAAAAATAAACAATAGGCAATTCTTTCAAATAATTAACGAAGTGGAAGCGGTTCTCTAACATTAGACACATTAAAACAGTAGATAAGATGTATAATTTATTATTTTTATTTGGTTACTTTGAACTACTATGATAGGCAGGGTCGACGTTTTAATTATGGTGTTGTTTGAGTATGAAGTAAAATAACAATACAACTTGATCAATCTAACCACGTAAGTATTTACGTATCTTTTGTAATTAGAAAACACCAAGCAAAAAATTTGTAAGTATCCTTTTTAAGATAATTGCGCGAACGGATGAACTTCATATTGGAAAAGTTAAAGTTAAAAAGTGCATCGGTGTGCCTTTGCCTGTGCAATTTTTAATAATTATTTTTAAATAAGTACATAATTAGCCTGTCGAGGCGAGTATCTACGGTCAACGTGTGTCTATTAAAAAATAAAATACTGTACAAGATATTATTATTTCGAGACGATTTAGTCATCCTTACTTTCGACAAGTTGTTTCAAATAACCTATATCTATGTCATGTCTATGTAATGGCTCGATAGCTTAGCGGAAGAACTTTACTTTCGTCCCCGGCAGTAAAAATTACACATTAAAAATGTTTACTGTTCAGTCAAGGTGTAAGTGTCAGCTATTTAATGAATTTCGAACAAAAAATAAATCAGTATGTTTTTCTTCCCATTACATGTACTGATTCAGACAAAAAAACTGTAAAAGCATGTTTTTACGACGATGGTCTACAAAAGTGGGATGTTCGCAGCGACAATATTGAGTTTGTTTGTCCTGCTCCGTTACGTGTGTGTTTGATACCGAGCCAGTTACTTCCCTAAGATCTGGGTTAACTGGATCATGTTGCATTTCCTTTTCAGTCTTGCAATATCAGATGATTTGTTGTTTTAGCGCCTACAGTATTTGAGTGATACTTATTGAGCCGGGAAGCTACTGATGCTAAGTTGGAATTTGGGTAAAGATCATAAGCAAATAACGGATAAAAAAAGTATTATGAGTGAAGCATTAAAATGGCGGTCTATTTACATGTGCGCGTGCAATTTATTGTCATTTAAAAAAAGAAGGTTGTGGGTTTGTTATTTGTGCAATCAATCAACTTTAATTTGTTAGATACTAACAAATAAAAGCCACTTCAATGCCACCATGCAAGATCCTTGCTTCCAAAGCCTGCGTCGGAATCCATAGGGTTATCAGCCAGATAGGGACAACGGTATTTTAGACGGACAACCATGAGGATATACAAAAAGGACAATTTTTACATGCGGATGTACCACAATTTATTATAGAACAACTGTTTTCTACATATTGTTATCAATAAAGAACAAAGCGTTTCTAGGTCGAGTGTAACCTCATAACGATAAAACCATATTTATTGCATACACTTACACTTTCGTTCTCCCTCGCCCTCTGCCATTTAGAGTTCTTATTATGCACGGGTAATCTAATTCTATAGTAGGCGGTAACAGTATCATAATATAGGTATCTCTCTAATATATTTACATACGAGAATTTCTTGTAAAGGTTGTTTTGTTTTGTTTTGGGATATGCTTTTTTTTTACGGAAATTTGGTACCGGTTTGCGTAACTAGCGTTGTTGCGGCGTTGACATGAGAGCACCAAATAATAAGTCTAGTAGTCTAGCTTGATCAACCAACTTACTTATACTTATACAAAAGGCAACAATTGTGATGAATGTACCTACTGTACCCTCTAAATAGTTTCGACTCAAATGTACCATTTTAATGCTGGGGCTACATTAGCGGGCTACGGCGAATATTCGTGTTAACACGATGAGTGTGGCCGGGTAGATCGTTGCAACGCGTAGTATTCGGGCGTAGACGACGTATTATCGGGACACTGTCGATAAACTGCCCGGCATCAAAGGGATTTGTCGCGACAATATTCGCTTAGGTGGCTACACTTACGTTCTTTCACTGTCGTTCAGACTTTGATGCGGGACGGACGTGTTTCTTTTCTTGAAATGAGTAACGAAAACGTGTTGGAGATGTGAAACGGTGAGTATTATAATGGGATCCTAGAAACCTCGACCACAAAAAAAAACATTTTGTACATGATGCGTGCGTGGGTTAGAATCCTACTTCCTACTAATATTATAAATGTGAAAGTTTGTGAAGATGTTTGGATGTTTGTTACTCAATCACGCTCTAACGGCTGAATGGATCTAACTGAAATTTGGTACAGGGATAGAGTATAGTCCGGAATAACACATAGGCTACTTTTTATCCTAGGAAAATGTTCCCACGGGAAGCGGGAACGGGAACCAAATTTCACGCGGGCCAAGGCGCGCGCATCAGCTAGTAAAAAATAAGCTCAGTTGGACTAGCACAGTAGAAGAAATGAAGACAAAAAAGATTCTCTGATGTCATACTACAGAGCAACTCTGCAACACACCCCGGCACGATATATCGCGTCAACGCGACACAAATCTGTTCGCGATATATGTAGACAGGAACATCGTGTACTCGTATGCCCGTATACGATGTTTTTCGCGCGCCCGGTCATGTAGCCTCTCCATTATAAACATACCAATTTACGTAGAAATCCATGAACTGATTTTCTAATCTACCTCCCTAATGGGGGATAACGGGGACATGGACTTGGAATGATGTCAGGGGTAACAGGGGCTTCTAGTTACGTCACAAACGAACCCGCGGGGTTATAATCGACAGTTTAATATGTAAATTGTTTGCGTATTCCACCACTCATAATAACATCGTCACTGAGGCTTTATGCGGTAGCAGCGCTGAAAATGAGACGATAAATTTTTAAAGCTCCACGTATCATAAAGTTCTAGGGCGGTGATCCTGGATCATGCAACTTGAAGGAATTTACCCTTTATTCGAACGAGTTTGACTAGTAGTCCGATGATCTAACTCTTTGGACAATTTTCTTCCAAACTGTTAAACTGATTCCGACAGTCCGACGATCGAACTGGTTTGGAAAAATAATTCCAAGCAGTCCGATCGTCGAAATCAGTTAATCAGTTTGGAAGAAAAGTATCCAAGCAGCTAGATTATCGGACTACTAGTCGGACTGGTTGGAATAAAGAAAATTTACATGGTCAATAGTCCTTTCTCTCACATTTATATAAGACTAAATATGAGACAAAAACTATTTCACTAGCATAAGGTTCTCTACGGTTGCAAGTCGTGCGATCCAGAATTGGCGCCTGGTAATGATACTGACGCATCTGTTATTTGTGTGAAAATAATAATAGAGTTCGTTTTTCTGTGACGTGCTTTGCACAAAGATTGATACTGATTGTTTTCATATGCCGTTCCAAGGCTAGCGTAAAACGTAAACGTTTTAAAAGAAGAGCTCGAGCACCTAATTTTACCTACTTACCCCTTTTTTGTATCCAAAATGATTTAAATGTTCTTTGTAAGAAAATGTTCTTAGCTAGAAGACTACCAATTATACTTACACTTTAATTTGCAGTATCAAATTCACATTGCTGTACTTACTTTTTCTTTAGAAGCAATTATAAATATTATAAATCTAAAAACGGACCAAGTGTAAGTTGGACCAGCGTCCGGAGAGTATCCATAACAAAAACGTCAAATCACGTTTGCTGTATGGGAGTCCCCATTTATTTTTTCCGATTAATAGGATTCGAAGTTATAGGGGCAACAAAACATCCGCGAAAATTTCAGATGTCAAGCAAGCCATGACGGTTCCTAAGATACAACCTGGGGACCGACAGATAGACAGATGTGAAATGTCAGTAATACAGTCACGTTTTAACCCTTAGGTACGGAACCCAAAAAAGAAAAAGAAAAGTGTGTGCGTGTAACCTTAACGCGCGAATGAAGTAAAACTTCTTTGCCATTGACGGCATTAAATGTTATAGATATAAATATCATTCATTCGAATTTTGAATAATACTCTAATATCAAATAGTAAGCGTTACTTTCGTCAGAAAAGTCTGAGTTACTACCTAGTCGCGCCTAAAGAAGTTTTACTTCAAATAATAGTTTAAAAAACTAAAAAACACGCTTGTAGCACGCACTAAAAATTACAAAATACTTTTAGTCTTTTTATTATTCAACCTTAATTTACTACTTGCAAATTTAGGTGCATTTAAAATAGCCAATCCGCCACCTTGGGACGGCCGCCATGCTGGATTTAGGTCACGTGATTATCTTTTTTCGTATTCCTGACAGCAAACCCTTTCATTTGATACCCATATCATGGAGGTGCATTTCAAATAGCCTGTCCGCCATCTTGGACTTCCGCCATATTGGACTTAAGTCACGTGACTATTTTTTTCGTATTCTTGACAGTAAACCCTTTCATTCAATACCCATATCATGGGGGTGATTTTCAAACAGCCAGTCCGCCATTTTGGGGAGGCCGTCATATTGGATTTGTAATGACGTTTTTTTAGCTAGTCATGTATTCTCATCAGAACTCAGAGCGTGTGCAAAATTTCAGCCTGATCGCAGGACGGGAAGTTGGTCAAATTAACATTCCAAGATTTTCTTAGGTACATACATAGTTACAAGTGAAGCTAATAAAAGCGTGTTAAAAATGTATATCAAAAGTCACCATGATATCCGATATTATACAGGATATACAAATTGGTTTGTCCATTTATAGCCTGGAAATACACTTACGGTCTATTTATATATGCTCCATTGCTGTCTGCGGTATGCAGCCCACGTCTGTGGTTGCTTATTCACAATGAGAGGAACAATTCGGCTATTTTTGAACCACTTTATATCGAGTGACTAATAAATACGCACTATCTATTTGTAATTCCAGCTTTTTGTGTTTATTTCCGAATCCCATAAGCTGTGTTTTAAGTAGCGCATATATTTTACATCCTGGGTATAAATTAATGTAGCTTAAATTTATCCAAACTTCCCTGATCTTTACATAGTATGAAATGAAATCGCTTTTTCTGCCTGTTTGCTTAGATCTTGTAAATGACTCAAGGCTTTCAATGCAGTTCAGCAATAGAATGATTTAAGGCTTCCGTATTCGACCTTGACAAATCCTAAGGCATTTCGAAGGTATGCAGCGTACGCTTTTGCCGGATTTCATTAGATTCTATTACATTATGTTACTGATATAAAATCTGAGGGGTTTTAAGAAAAATCTAGCCATACAATATTGTTCAAAAATCCTATGTCTATTTCATGACAAGTTTTTATGAGAATTAAACTAATTTATTTAGATAAAAAAAGTACATTACTAGTTAAGATTTTTGCAATATTTCTTATTTTTCGAGAGCGATTTTGATCGAACAAAGTATTCCTAATCGTGTTTTGAACCATTAAAAAAGCCAGAGTATCTAATAAATTACAATAATATAGTTTTATCAGATGAAATCAAAGAATATTTCCTAGTATAAAGTTCACCCCAAGACGAGTCTCTTTCGAATATACAAGCCTTAAGACAAAATGTGTAATACATACATACATACATAAACCGACAATAATAAACAACAGAAAAGCCAATTATAAGTTGCACTGGTCAGCTAGTACTTATTCATAATATGTTAATGCAAAAAAAAAAAAAAGACGCGGGAAAGCGTGTTTGTGAAAAATATTATTTAATAATTATTTTAGTGAAATAGTGCGAGAACTGAGAAATAAAATTACACATTTATTAAATAAGCGGTGAATTTAAAATAATTTAATGTTATCCAGGCTCTAAAGGTTTTATTTTTGCGATTAGAGCCGCGGCGCGTCGTCAGCCGGTCGGCTGCGGGCGCAATGAATAGTGAGACTTATGTTGATAGCGATATAGTTGAAGATGGCTTATCTGGTGACGAAATAAATATCGATGCAGTTGTGGAAAATAGTGAGGAATGCAGATCAAGGATGCAAACGGAGGATGAGTTAGTTAGCAGGAAAAGACCAATGACACGGGAAGATTCCTCTTCCGAGGAAGGTTGGCAGCGAGTTTCTAGAAGGCACAAGGTGGCTTGTACTCGTGAATCCAGTAGTACGGAGCAGGAAAATGTACAAGTATGTGTTTCATGTAGTTCAATTTTGCCTAAACAGTTTGCTTTAGCCAAATTATTTAAAGAAAATAACATCAGTGGGGTAATTCGTGTCAAATTTGTCCATCAATACAAAATTATTGTCACTTTTGATCAAGAATGCAATGCCGATCGATTTATTTCTTGTAAGGCTTTTAGAGAACTTGAATGGAAAAGTCAGAAGACATCTGAGGTCGGGGTTTCATACGGGGTTATCAAGGATATTGACTTGAATATTGCCGAGGAAGATATTATTACCAATTTATTTTCTGATATTGAGATCATTGCAGCGAAAAGGCTAAACAAGCGAGATTACTACCAGGAATCGTCTTCTGGTTGGGTTAAATGTGAAGCCGTGCGTATATCATTTAAAGGCCCTTCTCTGCCCGCTTACGTATACATCTTTAACATGAGAGTAAGTGTGTTGCCTTATATCTTCCCAGTAACGCAATGTTCGCGGTGTTGGAAGTACGGACATACTAGATTACTATGCCCTTCGAAAAAGATTATATGCCCGAAGTGTACTAAAAATCATGAAAATTGCGATACTACCTCATTCCGCTGTATTAATTGTACTGGCAACCATATGGCGTTACAAAAGATATGTCCAGTGTTTAAAAAAGAGAAAAGGATTAGGGAATTTATGTCTGAATTTAACTGCACCTATAGAAAAGCCCTCACTTTGTATGTACCACCGTCTCCGCCTCCAGAAAGACATTCATCCCATGGTTTGGCTGAAGTTGAAACACCAAAGTTGGATTCACAGCAATTATTCCCTGATCTCCCATACGAAAAGACCAACCAACCACCAACTAAGCAGAAACTCATGTCCCAATTATTCAACACGCCACAACAATCTAATTCTAAAAAGGCTCAAGAACATAAACTGAAAAAGCCACGAAAACAGCTTCCTCGTGCTTCTCCATACCCGTCACGTCCTTCTTCACCGGTGAGATCGGAGAGAGCAGAGGAGGCCCTATATTCGGAAAGCTCTGGAGGCTACGTGGGAGTTAATAGTGAAACCAGCAACAAAGCACAGAAAGCTAAAGACATTAGTTTTTTTAGTGTATTATATAAGCTTTATAGATTAATAATGGAGAAGGGTTCTTTAGAGGATAAAATACATGAAGTTATCAAAATTTGCACGGAGTGGATTATATCTAAAGTAATGCAAGGAATGTCGGTGAGTTCTTTTTTCAATTCTTTTTCTAATGATGGATAGTGGTTTCATCGATATCAATTTAAACATTATACAATGGAACTGTCAAAGCTTGCGACCGAAGTCACTATCTTTAGAGGCCCTTCTTTCACAAAATAACATACATATAGCCGTTCTGAATGAAACTTGGCTTGAACCGGACAGTTATTATAACATTAGGAATTATAATATTTTCAGATCTGATCGTATTGATGGCTATGGTGGCTTAGCCATCCTCATACATAGCTCTGTCTCAGGTAGTTTAAGTATGTCACATAGCCCTAACCCAGGTATAGAACTTTTACATGTTAAGATACATAATTGTCGGTATATTGAGAACATATTTTCACTGTATTGCGCTTCAACTGTAAACACCGTGCAAAACGACTGGGATCATCTGTTTTCTCTCGCAAGTTCCAAGTCATTAATTTTAGGTGATTTTAATGGTCACCACCTAAATTGGTCGTACAAAACTGACCCGAGAGGATTACAAATATTTGATTCCATGATTGATTATAATTATATTTATTTAAATAATGGTGATCCGACTCGAATACAATTAGTGAATGGTGTATTGAAAAAGTCGTCCCCTGATATATCTTTCGTCACCTCTGATTTGGCTACGTTATTTACGTGGAAAGTGTGCAATGATTCGCTCGGCAGCGATCACCTTATTATTCAATTATCGGCCACTATTCATGTCCCCCGTGTCATATTAAAAAGACGTAAATATAAAAACAGTGACTGGCAATCCTACAATTCATATATAGAAGTTTCACTAAAGGATTATATCGTTCCCTCTGATTGTCAAGAATTTTATGATGTCTTTGAACGTACTCTACAGACTGCCGCCAATAAGTACATACCCTTCACTAAGGTTCCCCAGTACCCCTGCAATAAATTCAAACCCAAACCATATTGGAACACAGAACTTTCAAAGGTTGTGGCGGAACGCCGATTGGCGTTGTCCAAGTTCAGAAGATGCCCTTCTCCCACTAATTTGGAGATATTGCAAGAGAAGGTACGTATTGCTCAAAGACTCATTAGATCAGCTAAGACTAGGTCTTGGCACGGGTTTTGTGATTCCATAGATGCTACTACTTCCCCCTCTGAAATGTGGAACCAAATGAGATGGGTAAAAGGACATCGAACTAACACTCGTAATCACTATGTAGACAAAGAAAATGCTTTACAATTGTTGAATTCCTTAACTCCCGATTTTACGTGTCCTCCTATCCCTCATTTTAATTCAGTTAACACTTCTTTAGAATCTGAAATAAGTATTCAGGAACTGGAAAACTGTATTAAAAAGACAGATACAGCTCCCGGCAGGGACGACATATCATTTTCTATGATAGCACATCTGCCACCGACTGCTAAATTTTTGTTAGTTAAATTATATAATACTTTTTTAACTTCTGGCTTCGTTCCTGCACAATGGCGCGAGGTAAAAATAGTCCCCATTCCTAAACCGGGCAGAGAACATAACTCTCATCACTCACTTCGGCCTATAGCTTTAATTTCATGTTTATGTAAAATTTTCCATAGTATTTTGAACAAAAGATTAGAGTGGCATTTTGAAAAAAGGAAGCTTTTTCCTGAGTATATGGTCGGTTTCCGCAAAACTCGTTCATGCTTAGATAATTTATTTAGTTTAGTCTCTCAAATTCAAATTGGTTTTTCTAGGGACCATCTAACCGCGGCTTGTTTTATAGATATCGACAATGCTTACAACAATGTGAACGTTACTTGCCTAGTAAATACTTTAGACTCATTTGGAGTAGGTTCTAAAATATGTTTTTATCTCTGGTCCTTTTTAACTAACAGACAGCTTCTAGTTGCGGTTGATGGTCAAAATTTGGTCAGAACTACCGGTCAGGGTTTGGCGCAAGGAGACCCATTATCTCCTCTTCTGTTTAATATTGTCACAATCAATATTTGTAAAAATATCACAAATGTACATATTTCTCAATATGCCGACGACTATGTATTATATGCTACCCAAAATAATATTGATGCGGCCCTTTCGAATCTTCAATATGGCTGTGAAAAATTGAGCCGTATAATGTTAAATATAGGCCTGTCTATATCTCCTACAAAATGTAAATTGTGTATATTTAAAAAAGGGAGTTTTAGGCGTTCTATCGATTTTAGAATTAACGAACAACCAATACCTGTTGTTAAGCACGTTAAATATCTGGGCTTGTGGCTGGATAGTTCACTGAGGTGGGGCAAGCATATAAACGAAACAGTTCAAAAAGTAAGCAAACATATTAATTTGTTAAAAGTATTATCAGGTCCTGGGTGGGGTATTCATCAAAAACACTTGAGATGCTTATATATTTCTATTATACGTAACAAAATGGACTACGCAAGCTTTCTATATGACAATAGCTGTAAAACAAATTTACTAAAGATAGACAAAACTCAAAATCAGGCTTTACGAGTAATTGGTGGTTTTATTAGGAGTACCCCAATCCTCGCCATGGAAAATGATTTGTGCCTTCCCCCCCTTCAGTTTCGCAGAAGATTTTTGGCAGGTAAATTTTTGCTAAAATCAAAGTCATTTGCTAATAGTTCTAGTGACCTGCTGAATCTATTAACATCTGTTTGTAACACTAGCTATTGGAATAATAAGAAAGTTCCATTACTAGTCAATATCAATCGCAGTATAGACACAGGGTCAATTCACTGCACTAATTTGCTAGAAATGTTTTCTTTAGAGACTTGGGTGAGTAATATCCCAGTAAACCGGTTCATTGCAAGCTCTATTCCGCTGATTGATAAAGCTAAACAAAATTACTCCTGTCGCCAGTTGAACTCAATTTGTACAAATTTCATTGAAGAAAAATACAGTCATTGTTACAAAATTTTTACCGATGGTTCTAAAGATAAAAGTAGCGCGGGGTCAGCTGTTTACGATCCACAGTCAGATTGTTTTGTAAAACTTAGGGTTGATTCTAATATATCAATTATGCACATTGAATTAATCGCAATTTCGCAAGCTTTATCTTACATTGATTCAGTGAATTTTGATCAATTTGTCATATTGACGGACTCAAAAAGCGCATTACAACATTTGGCTCGCTGTACCTCTCCCGTGAGAGGAATACCGATTGCATATAAAATATTAGAATCAATCTTAGGTCTACAAGCTCGACAGAAAACAGTCACGCTTCAATGGATTCCATCCCATATCCAACTTGAACCAAACGACATTGTAGACATGCTAGCTAAACAGGCATCAGTGGATGGGATTCCTTATACAGTTTTACCACTATTTTCGGACAAGGTAAGACATGTTAAACGGCATTGCCTGGATGTTTGGCAGGAGTATTTTGATGAGCGCTCACAGGAAAAGGGTATATGGTACCGAACTATCCAGCCACACATATTAACGTTCCTATGGATAGCCTCGATTCGACTAAACAGAGAAGATTTAAAAACCATTCTCAGGCTACGTTCCGGACACATTCCATCTAGAAAGTTTGGATATTTAATGAAAAGAATGTCATCACCTAATTGCATCGATTGCGGTGTAATAGAAGACCTGTATCACATCTTGATGGAGTGTGTCAGGAATGAACCTTTCAGGGCCACTTGTTTTGTTGGCGAATCGAGGATATTTGTGGGTCAGGTGAACAGCGCCTTGTCTGAGCCAGGCTCACAAAAAGCCCAAGAATTGATCGAATTAGTTAATTTAGGCTTAACCGATTCCTAGTTTATTATTTTAGTTGGTAATGTTGTAAGTGTTTTAGTTAGTTTTTAATTATTTTAGTTGGTAAATGTTCACTTATTTTTCGTAATTTTGTCGGTTGTCTTTACGGGACGATATAATCGCTCGGCGATAAAGTCCTTTTTAAAATAAATTGAAAAAAAAAAAAACAAAAAAAAATATGTTAATGCGAAAGTAACTTTGTCTGTCTGTCTGTCAAGCTTTAACGCCTGAATCACTGAACTGATTCGGACAATTTTTCCCAAGGCAGTAATTAATTTCCTCATTATACTGTTTTTCTTTTTTTCATAATCTTTATCTACTCAATGATTATTGTCAGCAACCAGAGTCAATTATTTGATTTTTTTTACGTTACTTTTAATTTTGTTTTAAGTCTTTCCATATTATTATTCCCACGGTCAAATCGACTTGACGGTTTAGTGGGACGAGGTTTATTTATAACATTGTTTTTGTATTTTTATAAAACTTTGTGTTATGTATTTAAAAAATATATGAATAAATGTAATTATCATCATATTATTTTATTATCCTTAAAAAAATTACCACGTTGTCAAACAATTCAAACACATTGTTCTACAACGTGTAGGTATAATTTATTTATTTTTCTTTTTTAAATTAATTTCAGCCTTTTATTTCAATTTAAACATCTTTTCTTCTTCTTCTCTTTTTATTTTATTTTATTTATTTATCACACGTAACAGATTACAACCAATAAAAAATATAATAATACAAAGCAGTAGGTTAGAGCCTAGGTTGCATTCCACAAGAACGCGTGTACAAATGAATTAAAATGAAGGAGTTTCTCACAATAACACATATAAAAATAGTTTAAAATTTTGACACATTAGACAGGATGGACTTCAAAACTACAGTTGATTTAGAAGTTGCTTTACCGCTCTAACAAACAAATTCAATTTAGGTACAAAGATATCGAAGGCTGGATTATCCCTGGCGATTTCGTTACACTGACGCGCCATACGAACTATAGGGTTGTAAAAAGAAGTATTATTTTTATAGACTTGTAAGGCAAAAAGTCCCGTTTGGTTGGATCTACGAGCGCTGTATCTGATATTAAAGGTCAATTGAGCAAGCAAATTAGGTACATCAAGTATAGAGTGAATTATTTTATAGAGGCAAATAAAATCAAAGTACTTAAAACTTAAGTAAATATCTACCTATCTCCCCTGGGCGAGGCCGCAGTGACGGCCGTAGGTCTGTTGGGAGTCCCGGGACATCCTTCCGAGGGCTTACCCGGGGCTCCCAACCACAGGCTGTAGGGCGTTACGTGAGGTTTTTTAGTCGGTAAGAGTCCGGCATAACATCCTTTGAGGATTTTCCCTCACATGAAAAATAAATAAATAAATAACTACCTATCATTTCTGTTTCCGATGTATGATTAAAGGTTTTACGAAAAAGAAAACAGAACTTAAAATTTCTTATAGGTACTTACATAAAATTTTGAAGTGAATTTTAAGTTCTATTTTTTTTTAATACGTCTCTCATTCGTAAATAATTTAATCACACATCGGAAACAGAAATGATTGGTAGATATTTACTTAAACTGATTTACCTACAAGACCTTTTATTTTTTTTATATTACCTACAAGTAACAAACAACATGCAAATAACAAAGTGTAACAAAACGCTCACAATTCAATTAAATCCGTTTCAAACCCTGACGACGATTATCGAATTCATGAAATTAATTCTGTCAGCCCAATTATTTCGTACAAAGGAGTATTCGGGTTCCGGTTTAATAGGATTAATTGTTTCTTGTTTGTTCCCATAACGATTTGATATTATAACGTTGTGCGAAATGTATGCTGAAGCTTCTGTTTTCATAGTACCTACTCTAGGGAACCCGCGGATTTGTCTGAGACATGCTTACTACTAACCCCGTAGCATCTGTTGGGAGTCCTAGGATCTGTTGTGAGTCCTGGGACATCCTTCCGAGGGCCCGACCATAGGCTGTTGGGCGTTACGTGAGGTATTTTAGTCGGTAGGAGTCTGGCATAGCATCCATGATGGATTTTTCCTCACGTTAAAAAAAAGCCCCGTAGCACTCATTTAATCCATAAATCAATATTCAGAAATTATAATATTAGTAGGTATAAGATACTCGTATTCACAGTTGGACTGTACAATTCCTGAGAAAACAGAAATCAGTTCTTTTGTGTCGAATCATACGACTCGGAAAGCGAAGATGTATAACGCAGGGACAGTCAGCATTGATGCTTTTTATTGATATTGATTTGATTATGATTTTATTGATAAAATAGACCAGACTGTTCAAAAATAAAATCTTATCAAATATAAATTTTATGCTAACTCAATAGCACAATGAATTTTTAAAATGAACAAGGCATACGACTGACAGCTGTTGTCTTGGATACGGTATATTTTACATCAAAATGAGATACAGTAAGATTTTGTCGTATTTGCATAGATTTAGAAGCGAAAAATTCTGAATCAAAGCATATTTGCATATTTTCCTGTGTTGAATTCAAAATAAGATACATTTTCCAAATGTCCGCATCTGTTGAATTCAATATTTGAACACTTTTGGCGCCAAACAGTTCGGGCTCTTCTAGCTCAGGCTGTACTATCCCGATCCTGCTCAAATTTTTATGGAGTGTTCTTAGACAGAAACGGGACAAGTATGTAGTACATTGTATGTCTGTCTGTCACAGCTGCACCTCATGATTCTCTATTCCTTGCTATGTCTCGCATCTGTGTAAGTATCTCCTAGAGATACCTTGCCGTCAGACAGTTTGCGGTCTTGTAGCGCAAAAAGTACTATCTCTATCCTGTTCAAATTTTTATGGAGTGTTCTTAGACAGAAACGGGACAAGTATGTAGTACATTGTATGTCTGTCTGTCACAGCTGCACCTCATGATTCTCTATTCCTTGTTGTATTTTTACGCGCCGTCGGCGTCACGGCGGCGCGGCGCCAAGCCCATACATTTGGATGAAATACAAAGAATAAATACTGTAATGATGACAATCTATCGTTATTTTATGTATTTTTATGTATTCTTTTATTGTTTTCAAGCATTGAATGTAAAATCTATTTCAATAATTTTGTGTAAAATTGGGTCGAAATTCTCGATAATTTTTTGCAAAACTTTCAAATTTCAAATAATTATTTCTGAAATATATTTGTATGCCAGGACACCTTTTTTTTATGTTTATCGATTAGGAAAAGTCATGTAGCTGTAGATTGTAAATTTTTTTGAAAAAAAATACACAAAAAAAATTCAAAAAAAAAAAACAAAGTTACGACCACCCTTTTGGGCCCCTTTTTAAGTGCTTGGTTCTTTGTTCAATTTCTAATAAACTAAACACGTTTGTCAAACAAAACTCTGTGTAAAAAAAATTTAAGGACCATACTTACGAATAAAAAAAGAATGAAAGCCACTTGAAGCACAGTTTTCTCAGAATCATGGCATGAACTTAACCTTTTTTTGGCGGTCGGCGGTCGGGTCGCCGAAATGAGTCGTATTTTGAAAAGCTTGTAAATAAAAAAAAATGTATGACGAGTTGTATTGTGTCTGTTGAACATTGTGAAATAGGATGTATTTAAAAAACTAAAAAAAAAAAAATTTGGAATTTTACATTATTTTTTTTTTTTTTACAAATTTTGTAGAGAAAACTGGTGAAAAATTACAAATTCTTTTTTCTAATAGAAATTTGTAATACATTACAAGGCAGAACTGGTCTTATCTATCATTTTATCATTAGCTTGTTTCATAACGATTCCAGTGAGGTAAGTATTTTAAATGGCTACCATAGAAAAGTTATGAGAAATCGCCATTTTAAGAACATCAACCGACGCCGCTCGCGCCGCGGGACGCGGGGTAACAGACACGCCCACAGATACGGGTACCGACGCACGCAGACGCCAACAGACGAAGGGTCTCGACGTTCTATTGTACTGAAATACCTATAATATTGTTGGGTAGCTTTCTTAAACAAGATTTTAAATAAGAACTATTTGCTAAATTATTTTTGATATAACCAATGTGATTTGACATTTCGTTTTAGGAATTTGAAATTGGGCAATCCGAATCTACCTGACGACCCTGCTTTTAGGGTCCCGTACCCAAAGTTTAAGAAACGGGACCCTATGCATGAGACTTCGCTGTCCGTCTGTCTGTCTGTCCGTCATGAGGATGTATCTCATGAACGGTGATAGCTAGAGAGCTGAGATTTTCACAGATTATGTGTTTCTGTCACAGATATATGTAAAAAACAGAAAAATAATAGTATTTAAGGGTCCCATACAACAAACGTCTTCCAACGCGTTTCCATTTTATTTTTTACATTAATAACGGCAACAAGTAGACGCTTGAAATGCTCACAGAACATAGAGCTGTATATTTTCCCGATACAGAATACCAAAGGCTTATATACATACATACATACATACATATGGTCACGCCTTTATCCCCGAAGGGGTAGGCAGAGGCATATTATATGCCCACATTTCACCTTTGTATAATTAGTCCCACGTAATAGGTGGTGAGCCGTATTGCCGTGTTTAAATGGACAGGCGCAGGTTGTGACTGCCTGCAGTTGAAAATAAAGCCTTCAACTTAGCTTAACGACTGCCATTTTACTGGCAACCGGGACCAACGGCTTAACGTGCCTTCCGAAGCACGGAAACGCTCAAATAAATGTCACAAAGTGATCACATGGATGGTCACCCATCCATGGACCAGCCATAGTGAAAGTTGCTTACTGCAGTGATCGTTTACAGAACACTGAGTCCGCGGGGCCACGAGCGCTCTTTAAAAGGCTTATATGATTGTAACAAAAACCTGACAATATGTAGATATTGATAATATTATTATTCGTGTTGAAAGAACTAAGTCTAAAACAAATGGAAAGATAACAAAAACAAACCGTACGGTAACGAAAATTAATTAAAACTAAAAGTGGCCATTTTATTAAATCATTTGATGATGCTCGCGGCTTCGCCCGCGTGAAATTCGATACCCGTTCCCGCGTCCCGTGGTAACATGTTTCCGGGATGGAAAGTAGCCTATGTGTTATTTCAAACTATAAGCTATTTCTGTACTAAATTTCATCCCAATACGTTCAGTCGTTAGAGCGTGAAGCGTGATTGAGTTACAAACATCCAAACATCTTCACAAACTTTCACACTTATAATATTAGTAGGATATCATGAAACAACATATATTAATTACACGGATTACACCCTTTTCTTTCGTATGGAAATCCCTCATGGTTGCCATGCCAAACCCTTACCGACTAAAACCACATGTTCCTTACCGCCGCGCCGCGGTACCGGGGGCTACGGTGCGGAGCCCCGGGTAAGCCCCTTTTAATTAAACCCCCTAAAATTCGATCGAAAAATTATTTTCTACGCGTAAAAGTAAAACAACGGGAACAAATCTAATTAAATACTTTAATGATTAAAGTGCCTTTAAAGTTAACCGGGCCGATTACAAATTGTGTTACTCAAAGTTTTGAACAAAGTTAGATTGTTTTATGTCAACAATGACTAATTGCCGACATGGAAACTGCTTTGGCGAGCTACTGAAGGGGTATATAAATATATTATAGACATGTATCGAATACCGAAGCTTGCTTTTTCATACCTACATACATAAAGCCACGCATTTATCCCTGAAGGACATAATACACCCACGTTTCTCCATTAGTTTTGTCCCTTATAATATACTAGATGACGCGCGCGGCTTCTCCCGCGTGAAATTTGGTTCCCGCTTCCGCTTCCCGTGGGAACATTTTCCCGGGATAAAAAGTAGCCTATGTGTTATTCCGGACTATACTATATCCCTGTACCAAATTTCAGCCAGATCTATTCAGCCGTTAGAGCGGGATTGAGTAACAAACATCCAAACGTCTTCACAAACTTTCACATTTATAATATTAAGTAGGATATTAGTAGGAAGTAGGATGGTGGGAGCTGAGCTTTTTTGCGTACAAAATCTACTTTCAAGATTTATAAAGGTCCAATTTATAAACCCACCACAAACCTAAGGCTTGAATGTTTTGGGTGGGGATTAACGGGTACGGATTCAGACTCCACACGTTAATCCCCACCCAACACGATCAAGGATTGCCTCCACTTACAGCAAAGCACGAATAACGAACCGAATTCCGCAATGGAAGGGATGTAAAATAGCTACTTACCTAGTCTCCATCAAAAGAGTGCCTCTGTTTTTTTACGTTTTGAAATCCTTTTAGATGCTATGCCTTCGACTGGGAGTTGCGGGTAAGCCCTCAAAAGATGGCCTAGGGTTGGGTTGTCCTTTGGGTTGTCCAAAGGAGACCTGCAAAAGATAAGGCCGCCAATAGTAGTTAAACCAATACGTCTCTGTTGGGAGTCTTGCTTGGGTTATCCCTCCGAGGGCTTATTCGGGGCTCCCAACTGTAGGCTTTTAGGATACGTGTTGTTTTTAGTCGGTAGGAGTCCAGCATAGCAACCCTGTAGAATTGTCCTCGTGTTAAAAAAAATACCAATTCGTCTAATAATAAACCGCTCAATTTTATTTTCTTGGCGCAGGGTAATGAGTTTTTTTACTTTTACTTTACCTAATAGTCTTAAATTTCAACTGTATTTCAGTTTATTTAATTTATTTATTGTTTGTTACAGGTACGTACCCAGGTGCAGATACCCATAGGTATTCTCCAGATAGTTTGTAATCACCCATCTCAGCTTTAAAAGCAACTTACCAAATCTTCTTATAATTTTATGAATTTTATTTTATTTTAGTAGGTACTTCAGTGAAGTTTCATAAAAACTTTCTGAATAATAAAGCCATTAGAAGAAGTAAAAATAACGCTGTATTGAGCTATATCTTAGACAAAGCACATTTATTAGCGCAAATTATTTGATTTATAGAGAAAGTTTAGGTTTAAAGACAAAATCAGCGTGGCAATTTCTGTACCTAAGTATTTAAATTGAGACTCATAATAATGATAAAATTGCTAAACGTGATAGACGACTTAATAGCGTATAAAACTTTACTAAATCTTGATAGCCCTAAACAATACATTAAGAATTACAAACACACACACGCATGCCGTATAGCTAACACATATATATAACTTCAATAATAGCTAATTCTGTCTGCGATCTAAACGACCTCAGAAGAAAAGTGAACTATTTTTGCAGCACAATAAACAGTATTTTAAGACATTTTCACAAATCTTACAAATGCCATCTTACATTATTTATATGGTTCTAAATACCTTTGTAGAAATCATCCACACTCCGAAAGAAACATTTGCGGCATAAATATTAGTTACTAGCTGTTCCCCGCGGCTTCGACCGCGTAGAAGTCGTTATCGCGTAAAATCATAACCCTCCTTTTGCGCAGTCGGTTAAAAAGTAGCTGATGTCCTTCCCAGGGCCTCGAACTATCCCTATACCAAATTTCATCTCAATCGCTCCAGCCGGTTAGTCATGAAAGCGTAACAGACAGAGTTACTTTCGCATTTATAATATTAGTAGGGATAGTAGAACCCTGGACCTCAGCACGGCCGAAGTCGCATACTTTTCTCACTGCCAACTGCCAGCGACACAATATGAATTCAATTTGAATATAGCCCCAGCTCTCCACACATACTCATTAGAGGTACCTTCACCTCTTTCGAGAGTATAGTTAAATGCAGCTACGTCGGTCATTGACTTGTTCTGACGTCACATAATGTTGCACCTCTCATACCTCTCTTCTCAGATGCGTGCACACATTAATAGTTTACGAGTATAGTAAGGCTATCCGGTTTAGTTCGCGAATTCGGCATCTTTGAATGCTCTTTATAGCGGAAACTGCTCTAGGTAATAGTGACTGCTGCTAAATTATTATTACTATTGATAGTGTAAGGCGTGGAATCATGTTAATACCGCAGGAAACAGAATATACAATAATGTGGAGATGATGACTAATGGTGTCGAGACTACTTATCATTCGCTGCAGCATTGCAGTTATAGAAAGTCAATACAATGAAAGCACTTCAAGTTTATCTTCACTAAGAACAGACGAATCTAGCCAGCCTCCTAATCTAGTGGTGCACCTTCTGACTAACGAATGAGGCTATGCCAATCAGAAAGAAACTTGAAATAAACGAGCTATCCCTCAGACCAACGTGATAAAGTAGGGTCAAATTCTCTCCCAAAATGATTGTGAATAATGGCTCTCCCATTTCTCACAATCATTACCACCAGCAAAGGACTCGGAAAAGCTAATTTGATTGATTAAATGTGTTCTACGAGTCCGCACCGACTACACGACTAAAAATTTTATAGGTTAAGCTTTACATTTTAGGAAAAAATTATGTTTAGGATGTGACTGATGTGGAGCAGTATTGGAGATAATTTCACTGGCAGATGACTAATGGTATAAAGTTTAAACTGTTTGTCAAAATATTGTACGTATATTGATAGACCGTTCACAAGCAGATCCCTCTCATTAATGAAGTTGCGGATGTCCGCTAAGAGCTAAATATGTAATTATAACATGCTTCGACAATTTTGTACTTAATTACAACCCAGTTCAGTAACATTACATTCTAATGTTCACTCTCGAAGCTAAATTACACATAAATGTAGGTTAATGCCCAGTACCGCCTTTAAATTTAGGTCATAAGTACGTTAGATTGTAAATGTGAAATATTGAGATTTATTGTAACCTTGAAATCGTACGTTTTTGTAAACGTCGGTGTGTGCAATCGTATATTGACTTGCAACGAGGTTTTGTTTTGTTCATACTTCAGAACTTATTATATTAAAACTATGTTTTTAGTATTAGCTGTGCATTGGTTTTCAAAAAGTTAAAAACGTACCAAGAGGTACCAAAGGTTTATTAATATAATTATAAGCGCTCGTGGCCCCGCGGACTCAGTGTAAACGAACACTGCAGTAAGCAACTTTCACTATGGCCGGTCCATGGATGGGTGACCATCCATGTGATCACTTTGTGACATTTATTTGAGCGTTTCCGTGCTTCGGAAGGCACGTTAAGCCGTTGGTCCCGGTTGCCAGTAAAATGGCAGTCGTTAAGCTAAGTTGAAGGCTTTATTTTCAGCAGCAGGCAGTCACAATCACAACCTGCGCCTGTCCATTTAAACACGGCAATACGGCTCACCACCTATTACGTGGGACAAATTATACAAAGGTGAAATGTGGGCATATAATATGCCTCTGCCTACCCCTTCGGGGATAAAGGCGTGACCATATGTATGTATGTATTATTGTAAAATGTGCTTATTTTATAACTGAGAATTTATTTGCCAAAACCTGCATGATAGAAAATCATTCAAAGGGTTACTGTCAAAAAAGAAAGATCAATAACAGTGATGATCAAGTTTACCTAATAATAAACTAAATAATAATATACAGTTGCTGTGTAGAAGAAACACGCTTAGCCTGAAGAACCTGGAACCTTATTTTCTTTTAAAAAGTTCCAGGTTCTTCAAGCTAAGCGTGTTTATTTTACACTGCGCTGATTATACATTCCAAGCTAATACCAAGATTCAGTCGAATGTGTGAGATTGGCGTCTCTACCTCACGTGTTCTTTGCAAATTCTTTAGAAAACCTATTGTGGTAGAGTCAGTCTGGAGGAATAGTTGTGCTCTCTACCGAAGACCTATAGACACCACGTTCCTACCAGAACCTGAATCTACTTGACCGGTAAGGTAGATCATGGAGGAGGCCTTGCACAATCGTCTGTAGATTAACTCGGTGGTCAGACTGCAGTAGTTTTTAAATCTAATCTACTCAAGACCAGAAAATAAAATTTTCGTTTATAAAGTTTAGTGATGATAAATATTTATTCACATATTTACAAAATGAGAATTTAAAATTACTTATACTCTACATATTTATATACAGGAAAAACAAAAACAAAGAAAATTAACAACAAAAAAAAAAGAGAGGGGTGTGACAAGACTGAAAAAGCCTCGCTCAGGTGTCAAAGAATTCCTCCCCATCGGTGTCAACCGGTAAAGTCCCCATAAGGCTGGCCGCATTCCCACGTTGTATAGCGATACTAATTCTTTGAGCGAGAAAGAGGCCAGCCCTATGGTCGCGAGAGGAGTCAAATAGACGCTTTGCGATTTCCCTATAAAGAGAACGAGCACTTGGACCCCACGAGCCCAATGTCTCGACCCCAAACGGCTCAAATATATAATTGCCTATTAAATTATTATATTTGCGCCGTTTGAGAGTCTCGGCAGAAGCAGCAGCAGAACAGGCGCAGCCCGCCGTGCTTGGAAGATGAGAAGGAGCCAGGGTGTCCACACAGGTTGCGTCCCAAACTAAAGGCCTTCCCATCTTCCATGGCACCAAAGACATACCATCCGGCCTCTTGATGATTAAAAAAGAAAGTTCAAAGTAGCTACATGACCGTTAATGTAGCTACTTCGTACTTTTTTTTTTATGAAAATGAAGTGTTAAAGAGTAGGCGTAAAAGACAAGCGTCTACAGAGTTCAGTAATGTGATTTCTTTTTAATTTAACTTACTTACCAGAGACAAAAATTCACCCTCAGGCGGTATCTATATAAAAGTTACCTAAATCTAAAATTCGTTAGTAAAACAATGTAATTATGAGTTTCTTCAGTAAATCATTCATTTTGTCGGTCGACCTTGGCGGTCTGAGAGACCACAGCTCGCATTTAACTAAGCTAAATGAGTTTGGCGAACAAGGGGGCTAATTCAATTATGCCGAGTAGCGTTGTTTCCATACACAATACGAGGATGGACTCCGGTATGAGCTCCCACGTGTATTCTCATGTGAGACACGTGGGCAGGAATAATATAATAATTGAGCTCCCTTTGTACGATGTATGTACTACCCGTTCGCTCTAAGTTTGCCGGTCGCGTCCCCTACTACGCCTCTACACCAGCCTCTACGCCAGCGGCAAACTTAAAGCGAACAGGCTATACTAAAGTACGCAAATGCTAATTTTCAAAAATGTACATGCATGCTACACGTAATGGTAGGGGTAAAGTTAATTGTATAGGTACCTATTTAGATACCTATATTTGTAAAAAGCATATTTGAACTTAGCACAAAATCTTCCTCCCCAATAATGCATAAAGTTGCTTTTCAATAATGTGTCAATTAACCAGCACCAAGACGACTCCGTTTCCATTTTCGTTGATAGCGATTTTTTTATTTTACGAACAATATTAATTAATCTAAGTTGTGTGTAAATATCATCTTATATTAACTTTATATTATAACATAGGACCTAGTGCACCTTTATAGTAGGCTTTCACTACCTATTCGTTTGCCGGACACAGCAGTATCTTAAGTTAATGTAGTTGAATGGTTGAAGCCACAGCGCCAGCGCCCAGATAATAGAGCTATAAATCTTACAGTTAATCACATTAAAGGTGTATACGAGCTTTTTCTAAGTACATTTTTCACGATTATCTCTTGTTGGTGGTGTAGGTTAGCTCATGAAAATAGATAGATATTAAAAGATGCGAGCTTTTTTATGTATCTATTAGTGTCTTGGTTGCTAAGGTTTAAAACACATCTTATTTTTGTAACTACTAATGTACCTACTTAATCACTTTTGTGTCACTCACAAAATTAAGGCGACGTCTTCCGATACATTTTTCTTTAATATCAGAAAGTACAGGTACACGCGATGGATAAAATTTGCTGAAGAGGGTTGAAAAAAATAAATTAAAAGAGTGAAGGTGGCGAGGTGGCCCACTGCGGATTATCAAGGATTATATATATGACGGCTAACCACGGACAAGCCACCTATTCTAGCATTAGCATATCAATAGCATAGTACTTATGCCTATTAGAGACAATATAGTTTTAATGGAAGGCGTGTAAGCTACACATAAGCATTTCATTGTCCTCACAAGCGTGATTAACGAAGTTAAATTTGACTTTTTAAGTATATATTTCCAAACGTTTATTAAAGTTCTATCGTTGTCTTATAATCTCATACAACTTAATGCTACTAAACCTCCATTTTGAGGGTCCATTCTTGGTTCTACTACTACTATATGCTGGCTAGACTTGTTTCGAGTTTTTCTTCTCTAAGTAATAGAATACTTTGGTGAAAGTGTTCGCTGAGTTGCCTTTTACTACACCCAGAGGATAAATTCCATTGGGTACATTTGTACCTACTCTATAGCCACCATACAGCCACGATACTCTCAATTATTTAGTCATTAGGAAAGTGAGTGGGACGGACGAATTTCAGTCAGTGCTCGTTTTGTGTAAATAATAATTAGTATAATTACCACTCATTGATTTGACACACATTACATAACATACTAATGCCAAGCATCATGGCACCATGAATATATTATATGGCACGACCTATCCTCTTTTCGAAAGAAGCTCTCACCTAAACACCTACGGTACATGTAGCCTGTATTGACCAATTTTTCATTCACTGCTATGTAAAAAAATAAACCACATACGATACTTTGTATCATGTGGTTTATTTTTTGGTTTTATACGTATCTATCAAACGGTTTGACAGATTCGGAAATAGAGTTCATGCGTATTTTTTCAGGTCAATTAGGAGAGGTGCAACTGTAATCAGTGACTTCCGTATGACTTATGACCAACTGGAAGGCACAGGCGGACATTCACAACATGTTGTGTAAACACAACAGTCAATGTTAATGTAAGTAAGTAATGTAAATAAAATGCTAGTTAAACACTGCCTTAGAACTGATCTTACTAAAACGCCTGGGAAGTGCCCTAGGATAGAATAAAAACGCATTTTAAATAACCTTAGGTCTTCAATTTTCAAAAAAAAAATGCCATTAGAAAATGTGCTAGCACAACGCGGGAATAGGTACCTACTTACAACGTGTGCGGTATACGGTATCGCTATTTGTTGTTGATAACAATATTCAATAATGTTATCTGCATTCGGTAGTTGCTATTGAAATTTTGAAAAACGACTATGTAGTTGATACTTAAAGGAATGTAATCCTAATTCAGCCTATTTTTTTTCGAATAAGTATATTTTGTGTTGGCCCTGACTTCCAAATTTGGAGCTATATAAGTTTGTAAAAATAAAAACGTTTTTTAAAAATAAACTTATTACGTTTAAAAATTACGGTGAAACATAATTACACATAGTTTAGATAGTAATAATGTATATTACTATCTAAACTAAGCCTAAATAAGGCTGCGCCGTGGCATTGTGCCCAAAAGCCTAACAGCATTCCCCCCTCTGAATAGCAATACCTATTCGCTATGAGATAAAACCGCCAGCCCTTGGGTCACCAGTCGACTCTACTAAGCGCTTTTTCAAATTCTTAAAAAAAAAAGTAAGTTTGTTAGTTGATAAATCTTCACATAACGTAGGAAATAGGGAACCTATAATTTTTTAATTGCCTCGCTGGTGGTCCAGTTGTAGTGCATTTGACTGATCTGCTGTTACTTCAGAAGGCCATTATCTAACTTAAATCCCAGAACGGAACAAATATTTGCGTAATAGACCTATCTATTGTTGATTAATAACTCTATCCACATACACACACACAGGCTTATAATGAACGCAAATCAAACTTGTAATAAAGTATAAAATCTATTTAAACTTTACAAAATTCCAATCCTAAGTAGGACGATTATAAATTTTGGATGAGAACTCTATCAGAATCTACTACCTACCTACTACTTTTTTCATAACCATGTCAACTTCTATTGATACTTTATTACACAGGTGTAAGTACTATGTATAGCCTATAAACAGCCTGTGTTTATTCTACGAAAAATGTTTCCTTTATTACGACTAACAAATTTATCTCCCGTTGCGCAAATCCACTTCTATAGTGCCTCCGAACGAGGTTTATTTACTAACGGAGTCCCGCAGGGTCGTAATACATTGCCGAAATCCCAAATTTTATCGTAGAAGAATCAAATTACTGGAACTCGATCTAACAGGATAGACTAAGAAAGTGTTTTTAGTGGTTGACTATTTAGACTCAGTATTTGAAGCAATCGATAAACACCTGCTATGGACAGGCTTTCAATAACCCTCTGAATTGATAGTGATTTTAATAAACATAAAAAAAAATATGAAAACGTTTTCATTATACTTACTCTAAAATGTAAGTACGCAAAGTTAATGTTTGTTTTATACAAGCCATTAACGGTTAATCAAATCCTTCGAGTAAGCAAGGGAAAGTACAGCAAATTTCCCAAAGGCATAATAACAGTTTTGGCGCTAAATGTGAGCGTATCATGACCAAATGGCCAAACTTTATGGCCCTGTTGATATCCGTACGTGACAATAATTGAGATCTGGCCCAAAATTTGCTGAGTGTGAACGGGAACGAGGTTACTGTAAATATCTTGTGACAATGGGTAATGTTCATTTTATGTGGCGCTAGGGAACTGATAAACAATGTGGCTTGAGAATTAACGAAGACCTTAAGGCCGCGTGGGTCAGATTTTGAGTTTTTTGAAACAATCCTAGTCAAAAAGTAAATGGTTTTTAAATCTGAAAAATATATTATATATAATAGTTAAGGATATAAGCTAAACATATTCCGAGCCCGTTACACGATCCAATAAATTTCACTAGATAGAAAAAAATCCCAAAGTTGACTCTCTCAGAAAAGTTTTTTCAAAACTGTGGCTAAACTATTAACATTTTATTTATTTTTTTTGCACTCAATTTAAGGTATTAAGTTTTTATACACATTTTCCGAGCGTTTTTCTATAAACAACTATTTACATAGTTATCATGTACGAATATCTACCAAACGCAATAGAATTGCGCCGCTGACGGCCGATCAGTCTCGCCCTGGCGCTTGTGGAGGCAGGACCTGTGTAAGTTTTTTTTGCAACTATTTCGTAATTATTATGCCAAATTACGTTGAAATCGCGCCACAGTATAAAAATATCAGTAATGGGCAAAATGTAATTAGATTAACCGTTACAAATACATACGCGACTCTTGGTAAAAATGTGGTGATCTTTTTCTTTTTAAGTGTTTTCACGACATGGTAACCAGCTACCTAATGCATTAAAATGTCTACGAATTACATGATGATTTCGCAATAAATGTCACAAAGATGTCACATGGATGGTCACCCATCCAAGGACTGGCCATAGTGAAAGTTGCTTACTGCAGTGATTGTTTATTGTTTATATGGCAGCCACGCCGTAATCACAAAATTTCATGATAGGTATCGTTTAAGGGGTTTGTTCGTATGCTGAGTACGAATCACGTGATAATTTGGCAACCGAATATAGCCGCGGCGCCGTAATCACAAAATTTCATGATGGGTATCGTTTAAGGGATTTTTTGGTATGCTGAGTACGAATCGCGTACTAATTTTGCAATACAAGATGGCCGCCGCGCCGTAATCACAAAATTTCATGATGGGTATCGTTTAAGGGGTTTTTTGGTATGCTGAGTACGAATCACGTGATAATTTTGCAATCCAATATGGCCGCCGCGCCGTAATCACAAAATTTCATGATGGGTATCGTTTAAGGGGTTTGTTCGTATGCTGAGTACGAATCACGTGATAATTTTGCAATCGAGTATAGCCGCCGCGCCGTAATCACAAAATTTCATGATGGGTATCGGTTAAGGGGTTTTTTAGTATGCTGAGTACGAATCACGTAGTAATTTTGCAATACAAGATGGCCGCCTCGCCGAAATCACAAAAATTCATGATGGGTATCATTTAAGGGGTTTTTTGGTATGCTGAGTACGAATCACGTGATAATTTTGCAATCCAATATGGCCGCCGTGCCATAATCACAAAATTTCATGATGTATATCGTTTAAGGGTTTTTTTGGTATGCTGAGTACGAATCACGTGATAATTTTGCAATCCAATATGCCCGCCGCGCCGTAATCACAAAATTTCATGATGGGTATCGTTTAAGGGGTTTTTTGGTATGCTGAGTACGAATCGCGTAGTAATTTTGCAATACAAGATGGCCGCCGCGCCGTAATCACAAAATTTCATGATGGGTATCGTTTAAGGGGTTTTTTGGTATGCTGAGTACGAATCACGTGATAATTTTGCAATCCAATATGGCCGCCGTGCCATAATCACAAAATTTCATGATGTATATCGTTTAAGGGTTTTTTGGTATGCTGAGTACGAATCACGTGATAATTTTGCAATACAAGATGGCCGCCGCGCCGTAATCACAAAATTTTATGATTGGTATCGTAAATGGTAGTATCGTAAGTATGGTAGTATCGTAAATCATACGTAGCAGATTGTAGTGTAAAAGAGATAGAGACACATGTTCCATTCTTCGTTCTAACATTTGTGTGTAGTTGGATTGCATGGAACGACAGACTAAAAAAACTTGTTCGGTGTACTGTGAGTTAGTTAACTGCGTGCCAATTTGCAACTGTGCAAGACGTGGTCAGAGTTAAGAAGTTATTTATTTAACTCAGAGCTTACTAACTCTATATTTATATATTTTACTCGACTCTCCGCGCAAGTAGGCCAAAATAGCTTAGGTGGCCAAATTGAATTCCAAAATGATCATGTTATTCGTACTCAGCATTCGAAAAAACCCATTAAACGATATTCATTACGAAATTATGTGATTACGGCGCGGTGGCCATTTTGGATTGCAAAATTATCATGTGATTCGTCCTCAGCATACCAAAAAACCCCTTAAACGATAACCATCATGGATTTTTGCGATTACGGCGCGGCGGCCATATTGCAATTCAAAATTATCACAGGATTCGTACTCAGCATACCAATACACCCCTTAAACGATACCCATCATGATATTTTGTGATTACGGCGCGGCGGCCATATTGTATTGCAAAATTATCACGTAATTCGTACTCAGCATACCAAAAACCCTTTAAACGATACCCATCATGAAATTTTGTGATTACACCGAGGCGGCCATTTTGGATTGCGAAATTATCACGTGATTCGTACTCAGCATACCAAGAAACCCTTCAAACGATCCCATCATAAAATTTTGTGATTACGGCGCGGCGCCCATATTGGATTGCAGAATTATCATGTGATTCATACTTAGCATACCAAGAATTCCCTTAAACTATACCCATCATGAAATTGTGTGATTACGGCGCGGTGGCCATATTGGATTGCAAAATTATCACGTAATTCGTACTCAGCATACCAAAAAACCCTTTAAACGATACCCATCATGAATTTTTGTGATTACGGCGCGGCGCCCATATTGGATTGCAAAATTATCACGTGATTCGTACTCAGCATACCAAGAAACCCCTTAAACGATACCCATCATGACATTTTGTGATTTCGGCGCGGCGTCCATATTGGATTGCAAAATTAGTACGTGATTCGTACTCAGCATACCAAAAAACCCTTTATACGACACCCATCATGAAATTTTGTGATTACACCGCGGCGGCCATTTTGGATTGCACAATGATCCCGTGATTCATACTTAGCATACCAACTTTAGAAAACTTTAGAAATTTTTATGACCAGCTATTATGTAATTTACATTTTTTACGCAACTGTAGCAAACGTACGCAACGGAAACTCTCAAAAGAAATGAAATATACTAGTTGTCGAAAAATGTTTCGTTGCTGCTAAGCTCTTATTCGCCTTAGCGTGATGTTATATATTTTGGTATTTTTCAGAAATGAACATTCTGTTAAGAAACTCTTGAAATTCAACTAGCAGTCTCTTAGACTCTAGAGTTAGAACAACTAAACATGCAAACAAACTCTTTAGCTTAAAAATAATAGTATAATATACATAATTTATTTACGATTAACTCTTTTATTTTTATTTACGATACTAATAAATCACTACACTTAATAAAGTTAGATGCATTTACTACGTCAAACAAAGTTAGCATGCTGTTTCTTTCTATTAAACTGTATACTGTGGCATGACAGTTGACTGCCGCTGCCGGCGCGCGGTGTGTCTTGCGCCCGGGGCGAGGGGAGCGCCAAATGCCTACTTGTGCGCAATAACCGCCCCTTAATACAAGCACAGAGCTCGATTATTCAGGTCACTGACAGCTGTCAAAGTCAATTCAGAATCTTTTTAAGGGTAAAGTCTATGAAGTAGTTCGATTGATGATTAAAATTAATGAAATCATGCTTATCTTATTTATTTAATTTTATTGTTTGATGGATTTGATTGTTTGTTTTCATTGAATAGAATCCGAAACTACCGAACCGATTTGTAAAATTCTTTCGCTTTCGGGAAACTACACTATCCCTGGATAACACAGGCTATATTTTATTCGTATATTTCCACGGGAACTGAAAACTACGCGGGTGAAGCCGTCCGCTTGTAGGTATATAATTGTTAATCCTCTTTACTATTTTTAACTAAATATGATGTGTGTGTTGATGTTCAACTTTACCCTTTTCGTGAAGTTGATTCCACACTAAACTCCTAACTTCCTATGTGTACAGAAATACGAAAATTCAATAAGGCATCCCATTTATCTGTCGAAAACTTCTTTCGAAAATCGATTCCATTTCATAAGCAAGTTGACTTAGGAAGCGGTGAACTTTTCTCCTAAGTTACGACATGGCACTTACAATGCAATGAGAGTTTAGGCGGAAAGTTGAAGAATGACTTAACTCTTGCCCTATTTGTTTTCTAAAACTAGTCCAAGTTCATGTTTTATGAATAAAACATAAAAGGTGACACGACATGAAAGGTTCGACAACTTGAAATAATAGTAAAAAGAGCTTTGATATCTTATTTTTGAGATAGGATGACGGTAAGCGACCACTCTTTGACTCGTCTTTAACTGGTAAGAGTCGTAAGTCTACTTGTCTTCATCCTAAGATATTAATATTTAAGCTTCAAATTCGAATAACTATTTTTGTATGTATTCATCCTGTACACTTTATTATTCGATTTTACCTTCAAAAAAGTATGTAGATACTCTGCTTGTTGTTTTACATCCTTGTAAAATATTTATGGGAAGTCACAACACGACTGCGTACAAATTGGTTTCTTCTGATAACATGCCCAACGGTCGAGGATTTGACACAGCCCATTACGGAGATATAATAGGTCAGACGACAGCCGTTATCGAGAATGCCAAAAATAAAAACCTGCCAAGTGCGAGTTGGACTCTTCGTCTACCCTTCATGTGAGATTAGAACTCTTCATTGATATTAGAACTCTGGATAGTTGTTTATATCCAAGTAATTTAAATTAGATTATAGGACAAAAGAGCAACGTTCTTGCACTAAGCTTGACACAATGTATAAATCAATTAATGTTAAATCTAGCCATTTAGTTCTACATCAGCCACAGCATAATTTTATATCTGATTGCTCACAGGCCGTTGAATCTATTAATCTTAAAAATAATGCTTTACACCTGGTGCACCAAAATGTTGAAGGCCTGATTGGTGGAAAAGAATTGGAATTGGAATTGTACATGAACTTGAATGGCATTGATATTTTTTGTGTAACAGAACATTGGTTAAGGCCTTATCAACTCATGTTCAATTTCAAAAATCACCAGGTTGCTAGCTCGTTCTGTAGAGTGAAATATAAACGTGGAGGCTCTTTAATTATTATTAATAAGTCAATAAAGTGTAAAGAACGTAAAGACATAGTAGCCCTCTCTATTGAACGAGTTATTGAGATAGCCAGTATAGAGTTTGAGCGGTTCATTGTACTAAGCATATACAGTCCCCCAGATGCTCCATATGTACAGTTCGAAGAAAAACTTGAAGAAGCATTGTTTAAATGCCAAAGTACTAAAAAAACGGTCCTATTTTGTGGGGATCTCAATGTAGATGTTTCAGAAACTGCACGGGAACCTTTACAGAGAGAGAAAATGTTAAATTTGTTCAAGTCATTTGGTTTGTATAATATATTTTTGGAACCTACTCGTATAACTGCCACTAGTGCTACTTGTATTGATAATATTTATACTAATATAAATCCCATTAAAAAATGTATAGTGGACCCTGTAAAATCAGATCATCGCGGTCAGTTTGTTTCTTATCTGAGAAATAGTAGGGAAAATAAGAAGATAATTAGTTTTGTCCCAGTTAACACACATCGCTTGGAAACATTCAGAAGAAACTTAGTCAAGAAAATAACAGAATTGCCCAATTTCACTAGTGTAGAAGAATCCTACTCTGATTTATTCAATTTGATACATGATGTGTTTGGGAAAATCTTTACCCCGAAAACTTTATCAATCGGAGGCAGCTCTGCTTTCAGTGACTGGGCAACACCCGGAATTTATAAAAGTCGCCATAAACTATATGAACTGTATTCTGAAAAATCGCATAATTTCAACCCAGAGTTTCAGGAATATGTTAAAAAATATTCAAAGATATTTAAGCAAGCCTGTACCTTGGCCAAGTCTAATTTCATTAGAAATAAAATTTTAGATTCTGCGAATGTCATTAAAACTACTTGGAACATTATAAATGCGGAATGTGGTAGGTGTACAGCGAATGAAAGAAAGTTTCATTTAAAGATAGACAATCGCCACGTTTCGGGGGATATGGAAGTGGCGACCGAGTTCGAAAAATTTTTCAGTAATGTACCTATAGAGATTACTAACACTCTCCGGTCGTCTTCCACATCCGCCGAGCTTTTATTAGCAGAATCTGTAGCTGCCTGTGAGGGCGCGTTCGAATTTACAGTTGTCAACTGCAACGACATCTTAAAAGCATTTAAATCTATTAATGTTAAAAAAACCGCTGACCTTAGTGGGCTATCAGTAAAATCCGTATCAAGTATTATAGATGTCATTGCCCCCCACTTGGCAACTGTGTTTAACGATTGCGTCTCAAGTGGTGTATTTCCTGATTTGATGAAACACAGTAAAGTTATACCACTGTTCAAGGCTGGCAGTACTTCAGATCCGGGTAATTTCAGACCTATCTCGGTGTTGCCGACCTTGAGCAAGATATTTGAAAAACTAATACTAGAGCAGATGCTGATCTATTTTAATAGTCACAAATTGTTTCATGAGAAACAATTTGGCTTCACTAAAGGACGCTCGACTACCGATGCTGGTGTAGAGTTATTGAAATGTATTTACGAGGCCTGGGAGAATAAACAAGATGCAATTGGTGTGTTTTGCGATTTGTCCAAGGCATTTGATTGTGTCCAACATGAAACATTAATCAGGAAATTACACCATTATGGCATAAGAAGCAAGGCTCTCGATCTTCTGACTTCATATTTGAACAATAGAATTCAGAGGGTTGATGTTAATGGTACACGCTCGGAGGGCTCTGTAGTTACTATGGGCGTCCCACAGGGTTCAATACTCGGACCATTTTTATTCCTTATATATTTTAATGACCTACCCTTTTACGTGGGGGACAACAACAGGATTGTTTTGTTTGCAGATGATACTTCTTTGATTTTCAAAGTTAAAAGACAAATAGATAACTATGACGATGTCAACAACGCAATCTTGAAAGTGGTTCATTGGTTTAACACTAACAATCTTAGACTGAATGATAATAAAACTAAATGCATAAAATTTACCTTGCCTAATGTAACACAGTCAGAAACCAATGTTCAACTTAATGGTCGGGTGTTGGAACTTGTGGAATCAACGACGTTCCTAGGGTTAACGGTCGATGCTGGTTTACAATGGGGTCCACATATTGTTAAACTAGCAAATAGATTAAGTTCAGCAGCATTTGCTGTACAAAAGATAAGGCACTTGACGGATGTAGATACGGCTAGAATAGTCTATTTCAGTTACTTTCATAGCATAATGTCATACGGTATTCTACTGTGGGGCAATGCTGCAGATATAGATAAAATTTTTATTTTACAAAAGCGGGCCATAAGAGCTATATATAGATTAGGTCCAAGGGTCTCTCTGCGCGAGAAATTCAAAGAGGTTAAAATTCTTACAGTAGCATCACAATACATTTTTGAGAATCTTATGTACGTACAAAGAAATTTACATAGTTTCGCTAAGTTAAGTGATAGACACAATGTGAACACTAGAAATAAAAGTAACCTTGCTGTTTATCATAGCAGATTGCACAAAATCAGCAATTCTTTCATGGGTAACTGTATACGCTTTTACAACAGGCTACCAGAGGAAATTAAAAGTATGTCCCTTAATAAATTTAAAAAGGTTGTAAAAAGTAAATTGTACTGCAGGGGCTACTATACAATTGGTGATTATTTGTTGGATGGAGAAGCCTGGAAATGACCTGCTCTACTGGATTCTCAAAAAATTGTCAAATGCATAGTTTTTAGATTCATTTTGTAAATAGAGCTCTAAAAAGAATAACCCGCTGAGTTTCTTGCCAGTTCTTCTCAGGTGGGTCGCGTTGTGAACTGGTGGTAGTTTTTGATTTATATTCTGGACGTTTTACAAGAGCATCTGTAAATGCCTATGTGAAATAAATTTCTTTTTCTTTCTTTCTTTCTTTCAGAGTCAGCAGTGTAGCAGCAAGTAACATAATATAAGAGTTCTTGCAGCTTTTTGTAACTTTGATTGATGTTTTAACACGTTCGCAGTGGTATTGATTATTCTAGGCGAAAATTGCGGTTTATGACGTATTAAAAAAAACTACGAACGAGTTATCGTTCAAACCAATTTTCGTTGGTAGTTTTTATGGAAATATACATCATATATTTTTTTTAGATTCATCACTCTCTTAGTTTAGAAGTTGAGGGCGGGGGGGCATTTTTCCACTTTGAAAGTGTCTCTTGCGCAAACTATTCACTTTAGAAAAAAATGATGTTAGGAACCTCAATAGCATTTTTGAAGATCCATCCATAGATGATACACGAATGGGTATGATGAAAAAAAAAATTTGAGTTTCAGTTCTGAGTATGGGGACCCCCAAAACGAACTGCTTTTTTTCTAGTCTATATATATAAAAATGTTGTGTGCGTTTAAGTATCTATTAAAAACTCAAAATTTACTGAATCGACTGAGCTCAAAATTGGACACGATAAACAATAGGATTCAGAGATGGTTTTAGGCTACTTTATACACTTTTATCGTAACAGCAATAAGAATAAAATAGCTTTAAAAAATGATTTTACCAATAGATAGCGCTGGTCGCTTTTTTTTAATTATTTTCTGCCAGCTTCAGAACAAAATATTATAAACAACCTATTTAGAAGGTACCTACCTTATTGATGTTTTTTAAGAGATGTTTGATCGCGGCCTCCTTGCATTCAGAATAATTAAAGAGAGTACTTACCTAATAAACAGGGTCAGATATGTTTTGCATGTTATTTTTGAACTTTTTGGACATTCGGAATTTTGGAGTTTTGGAGTTATGTAGTTTTGGACTTTTGGACTTCTGGAATATTAGACTTTTAGACTTTGGAGTTTTGGACTTTTGGTCTTTGGACTTTTGGACTATTGGACTTTCGAACTTTTGTACTTTTGGACTTTTGGAGTTTTGGGCTTTTGACCTTTTCGACTTTTGGAGTTGGAGTTTTAGAGTTTTGAAGTTGTAGAGTTGGACTTTGGACTCTTGGAGCTTTGAACTTTTGGACTTTTGGACTTTTATACTTATGTAGTTTTGGATTTTTGGAATTTTGAACTTTAGACTTTGGACTTTTGGAATTTCGGAGTTTTGGAGTTTTGGAGTTTTGGAGTTTTGGAGTTTTGGAGTTTTGGAATTTTGGAGTTATGGAGTTTTGAACTTTTAGAATTTTAGACTTTGGAGTTTTGAACTTTGGACTTTTGGACTATTGGACTTTTGGACTTTTGGACTTTTGGACTTTTGGACTTTTGGACTTTTGGACTTTTGTACTTTTGGACTTTTGGAGTTTTGGAGTTTTGGGGTTTTGGAGTTTTGAAGTTTTGAAGTTTTGGAGTTTTGGAATTTTGGAGTTTTGGAGTTTTGGAGTTTTGGAGTTTTGGAGTTTTGGAGTTTTGGAGTTTTGGAGTTTTGGAGTTTTGGAGTTTTGGAGTTTTGGAGTTTTGGAGTTTTGGAGTTTTGGAGTTTTGGAGTTTTGGAGTTTTGGAGTTTTGGAGTTTTGGAGTTTTGGAGTTTTGGAGTTTTGGAGTTTTAGAGTTTTGGAGTTTTGGAGTTGTGGAGTTGTGGAGTTGTGGAGTTGTGGAGTTGTGGAGTTGTGGAGTTTTTGAGTTTTTGAGTTTTGGACTTTGGAGTTTTGGACTTTTGGACTCTTGGACTTTTATACTTTTATACTTTTGGAGTTTTGGACTTTTAGAGTTTTGGACTTTAGACTTTTGGACTTTTAGAATTTTGGAGTTTTGGAGTTTTGGAGTTTTGGACTATAGGACTTTTGGACTTTTAGAATTTTAGACTTTTAGACTTTGTAGTTTTGGACTTTTTGACTTTTTGACTTTTTGACTTTTTGACTTTGGACTTTTGAACTTTTGAACTTTTGGACTTTTGGACTACTAACTCCTATAAGTACTGGGTGTAACAAAATTACCTATCCAAATTTCGTCACGTGACGTGGCATCAGTCAAGAAACATTACAAAAATGAAGAAAAAAAAATCACATGAATACTTTAACCGTAAAGTTTTAAGGTCCTATAATTTTTCATTTTCCCCCCTTTCTATCGCTACTGAGCGGCAGTAGAAAGCGACAGCGACAGCCAGACGGGTGCTCTGTGTTTGTTTTGCCACAGCGACCATGTTACCTCGAATTGCCGCGGTTAAAAATAAATTCTTAATGTGCGACAAAAAAAAAATTAAAAAATGAAAAAATTTACCCCCCTTTTTTATTAAATATTTGTATTTGATTTCCGATGCCAAGTCATCTCATGAAATTTGGAGAGGTGATTTTGTTACACCCAGTATATTATATTTAATGATATTTATTTCGAAAAATAAGGTCATGAAGAAGTTTCACTTCTTACGTGTGTACAATAGTACACCCACACATTTTTTTTAAATGTACCCATCATTTAGTTTGTTACTCATTTCTCATAGGTACATAAAACCACCATAAAAAAGTCACAGCGAAGCGTGGCAGGGTATTGCTAGTTTTATATAAAAATCTTGATGCGGTTAACGGAATACATCTACTTACCAAGTTTCAACAGCATAGGCCTTATAGTTTCGGAGAAAAATTTCTGTGACATACGGACGGACAGACATGTCGAATCTATAAGGGTTTCGTTTTTGCCATTTGGCTACGGAACCCTAAAAATGGCCCTTACAAACCATAAAAACAGAACCCAGGCTTTAAATTCAATCCGGAGACATCCTTCCGGGGGCTTGTCAGGGGCTTTTTTTTTACGTGTGGAAATCCGACATGGATGCTATGCCGGACTCCTACCGACTAAGACCATACGATGCCCTACAACTGTCTACGGCCGGGAGTCAGGGGCTTGTCTTGTTTGTCAGGGGCTCCTTGCCGTAAGCAAAGTAGGGTAAGGTGTGGTTTTAGTCGCTAAGACTCCATCATAACGTCCCTCAGGAACTTTCAATCCTAAAAAAAGCTTTAAATCCAGATAAGGTTTGAAAGCAACTGGTATGACAATAAAATTAGGAACCAGTTCACATTTTTGCATAAAATGGGATGGATCCCTATCAGTAAACTTACTAAATAATTTAGGGTGGGCAGCGCGAGGATAGCACATCTGCGTGTGTTGCTCATTTTGCGTGTTGGTCATTAGGTATGTGTATTGTACATTTTACGTGTTGCACATTTTGCTTTTGTACATTTTGCGATTTGTACATTTTGCGTGTAGTGCTCATTTTGCGTTTTGTACATTCTGCTCGGAGGGATCTAGTTCTGCAAACATCCATAGACTACGGACACAGGGCGGAAACTCCATACAACTGATTCGTTTTCAATTCTGTCACATACACTAAAAACGCGTTATGTTTGTACAGAGCTTGAATGTGTGTGTAACCAACCACTAAGGCTAAGAACCAAAAGTTCCGTCAAATTGCCCTCGAACTATAATGACTGCTGTGCCGGGGGTGGGGAAGTTTGCTCAGTGAGGGGCAGGGAGTTGCCTATCTGTATGTAATACTATTATATTATCTTTGGATACTACTTTCCATCTGGTGGGCCGTATGCTTGTTTTCCGCCTAAGAGGTATAAAAAAAACCCGGGGCTCCCACTCGTAGGCTGTTAAGCAGGATACTTGCGGTTTTTAGTCGGTAGGAGTCCGGCATAGCACCTATGCAGGAATTTTCCTAAAGTAAAAAAAAAGTGGTTAGAGGTTATAAGTTCGAACCTGAGGACTTGCTAAGGAGATTTTTTTTTTTTTTTTTTTTTTTTTTTATTCACACATCTCTGCCGTGGGCAAAGGCAATTTACTCAATTTTTTATTAATGACGTCATATGATGATTAATCTAGCCCAAATGGCGTTTCGAATCAGATTTTAATGTAATACCGTATAAGTATGAAGTGGACTCGGGGGCCCGCGAAGCCCCAGCCCCGCGCGGTAAGCAGTGCTAGGACACGACGCTAGCGCATCCCGGGCCCCAGGCTCCATCTCATACCCGCGTTTATTCTATTGCATACCCGTATTCATTTTATCACTCACAAACATTTATAGCATACACTTTTCAGTTACGTCCGATGTAAACCAATATTCATTTCTCACAATCACATTAACTATCATTCCTTTCTAATTATCACAAACTTGCCTTTCATACAATCACGCTATACCTTTCGCACTTGCACAATGCACGCATTAGCTTGAATCCTTTCTTTCATTCACACAATACTTTCATACTTGTTAGCTTTCATCTCGTTCCTTTCCGTCAATCACACCATATTAATAATTTACTCGCACCCCATGAGATGGAAGGGGTCAGTTTAGCGCATAACACTTCTCCGGTCCATATACAGAAGTAAATAAAGCTACTTAATAACAAAGAGCAGGCTCAGTTGAGAAAGAGGTTTTTTTTTTTTTTTTTTTTTTTTTTTTTTTTTTATTATAATAATAATACGTTTTATTATACTGTCTTTTTGCGTTCCCATATAGTTCACACTAGCTGTAAGTTTTTTTTTTTTTTTTTTCCCTCTTTTATTACAGATTTCACTACACCAATCTTATTCCTATGTGTACAACTACAATCTATATATGCGGTAATACCAATTATGACAATTTCATTATATACATCTTATTGACGACAATTTCTTTTGGAGATCTTGCTAAGGAGATTAGCCTGGGTTTCACCTATTCTCCTCAGAAAGAATTAAATTCTGTGATAACCTATACCCAGATTCTGGGTTTTTTAGTACGGGGAAAAGTCGAACAGCCACATTTGTAATACACCCAATAACACGTGGACTACACGAGCGAGGTGACTTGAGAGGAACCTGCAGTCTTCATACACCTGGCATTACCATCAGCCACTGCCACTCTCCGCTCACACTGCAGGCCAGTACTCGTCATCATATTTATACGTGTAGTCTAGCCGCCTAAGTTACTTCCTCACGCTGAATTAGTGTAGTGCTGTACTATTAGTACCTAAACCCGTAATATTCTTATGTATGTCTGTGCTTTCTGTATCTATGTAATCTCATTGTCTCTGTAGTGTACTGTGTACTATATAAATATATCATATAGTTGGCATAACTTCCATCGAGAACGGTCGTATCGATAGCGCGCGCGCATGATTAGTGTTTTGTTGACACAGCACAACGCCGTCGTCGCGGTGCGCGTCATACGCTTACCGGGTCATCGACATGACCTAGTTACAGTGTTTTATAATGTTTACTTTGTTTGGTGCAATTTAATTACCGAACATGTCTAAAAAGCAAATAACTATAAAAACCGAGCTTGAAAGACAACTGTATGATTATTACATACAGGAAAAGCAAGAAAATGAAGGCCTACAACAGGTAATTCTAGACCTTAAGGAACAGGTCCAAAGCCTCCAAGGACAACTTCAGGTTCTACAGGGAGAACTGCAATGTTTCAAGGAGCGTGAAAAAAATGTGCCTACCGAGGTAAGTTCGAAAATAAGTTTTTCGCAGCCAAAATCCAACGAGCCCGTTGAGTATTGCACGGATGAGGAGGAGCTAGCGAAAGAAACTGAGTGGATTAGGGTAAAGAGTAGGAAGAAACGGAAGTTAAATGCTTCCCTCTCGCCACCACACGCCAGCACAAGTCCCCAGCAAGAACAGGGGCCCACTCAAAATGCAACCATTGCAAAAAAAGTCCCACTTCCACCGCCAATTATTGTGGACAACATTTTGAACTATCAATTATTTTATGATAGTTTAATTCAAACCCAATCAATACAATCCTTCACTGCAAAAATGCTTAGTGGGGATTGTGTCAAAATTAATTGCAAAAATGAAGACTCTTATAGGTCAGTCACTACATTACTAAGTGAGAAGAACTACCGCTGGCACTCTTATGAAGATAAGCAGTCCAGGCCGATAAGAGTAATCGTTAAGAGATTACACTCTTCGTGTCAACCCGACCGAATCAAAAATGATTTGGAGTCACAGGGATTCCAAGTAGAAAATGTTATAAACAAGTTAAGCTGGCGAAATAAAGAGCCTTTAAACATGTTTATATTATCATTTAAAAATTCGGAAAATATTAACAATATATATGCCATTAACTATATATTAGGTTGCAAGGTTGAAATACACCCAATTAAAAACTCACAGCTTATCCCTCAGTGCAAGAGGTGCCAAGCTTACGGGCACACACAAAAATATTGCTCAAAAGAGCCAAGGTGTGTTAAATGCACAGGCAAGCATCTCACAGCTGACTGTACGAAACCCGCCGAAGAAAAACCTAAATGTATTCATTGTGGCTCCCCTCACCCAGCCAATTACAGAGGGTGCGTCGTAGCTAAGGAAATGCAAAAGTTAAAGAATAAAACCCTAAATAAAAAGGCGATCACACAACAGCCTACCCCTAAGAACAACTCTAATGTTCAGGCAACTAGGAAAAGTGCCAATCCAATGCCCCCCGCAACCACTAGTATACTGACTACAAACAAAGCTTCCTATGCGCATGTAAGCAAGAAATCATTACAGCCATCGAGCATAGAAGACAAGCTTAGTCAAATTTTAAAATATATATCCTCATTCGATCGAAGACTAGATAAACTAGAATCCAGCGTTAAAATAGCTGCCCCACAAAACAACCATGAATAACAGTCTCAAAATTATGGCATGGAACTCTAATGGATTACTTCAACACCAAAATGAGTTGCAGTTAGTCTTAGATACAGAAAACATTGACGTGTGCTTGATATCTGAAACGCACTTCACTAAACAGTCTCACGTTAAATTTAGAGGATACAAAATATATAACTCACTCCACCCGGACAATACTGCTAGAGGAGGTAGTGCGGTTATTATCAAGAAAAAATTTATCCACTATGAATATAATAGATATGAAGCACCTCACATGCAATCCATGGCGGTATCTATCGAAACTAAATTCGGCCCTGTGGTCGTCGCTTCTATTTACTGTCCCCCAAGGCACAAAATAGTAACAGAACAATATAAGCATCTCTTTGACCTCCTCGGATCCAGGTTCATACTGGGAGGTGATTTTAATGCTAAGAATAAGTACTGGGGGTCCAGGTTAACTACGACAAAAGGAAGACAACTACTAAGTGCGATTAAAGAGATGCGGTGTGAAACAATAAGTACAGGAAAACCAACGTACTGGCCAACTGATAGGAATAAAGTACCTGACCTTATAGACTTCTTCGTATTTAAAAATATATCAAGTAATTTTTTATGTATTGAGGAAAACAGTCACATGAACTCGGATCATTCTCCGATAGTATTAAGATTAAGTAATAAAATTTTACTCAGAAATTCCCATTTGACACTATCAAATAAGCATACAGACTGGGAAAGCTTTAGATTAGAATTAGAAAAAACTATAGATTTAAATGTGCCCTTAAAATTACACAATCTCGACTTAGAAACTAATAAGTTGACCGTGAATATTCAGCAATGTGCATGGAATAATTCGCCATCACTAAGAGCCAAGTACAAGGGTAACACTTATCCCAAGGAAATAATTACATTACTAACAGAAAAAAGGAAGCAGAGAAAAAGATGGCAACAGACCAGATATCCCAAAGACAAAACTTTACTTAATAATATTAGCAAAATCTTAAAGAAAAAAATTCAACAGTTTAACGATGAATGCTTAAGGAATAATTTACAGCAGCTAACTGGTGACCACACAACAGATTACTCCCTATGGAAAGTGACCAAGAAACTCAAAAGGCCAGTGACACAAATTCCTCCTATTAGGGACGACAATGGAAAATGGGCAATAAGCAACGAGCAAAAAGCACACAGATTTGCACAGCACCTTGCAAAAAGTTTTCAACCATACAGACACCAGACAGAAAACCTCACGTGTCTCAACGTATTAGAGGATCAAAGAATTAAACTCGTCACGCCAAAGGAAGTGATGAAAGAAATTAAAAATAACATTAGCTCTAAAAAATCGCCAGGATATGATTTGATCACAGGGGAAATTTTAAAACAATTGCCACAGAAAGCCATCATTAAAATCACAAAGATTATTAATGCCATCTTTGTGTTAAAATATGTACCCGAGGCATGGAAGGTCGCTGAAGTCATCATGATCGCTAAACCTGGCAAGCCACCTCATGAAGCAACTTCATACCGGCCTATTTCCTTGCTGCCTATGATCTCTAAGCTTTTTGAAAAGCTCTTATTAAAGCGGTTGAAACCAATTATTAGCAAGAATAATTTAATACCAAACCACCAATTTGGATTTCGAGAAAACCACTCTACTATAGACCAGGTTCATAGGATAACGAATAACATTGAGAAAGCTTTAGAAGGTAAAAATGTTTGTAGTACAGTATTCTTAGATGTAGCACAAGCTTTCGACAAAGTCTGGCACGAAGGACTAATATATAAACTAAAAAAAACGCTGCCAAAAGCTTTTTCAGACATATTAACATCTTACGTCACCAACAGAGCATTCAGAATACGACAAGAAGATGCGTATTCTGAGCTTAACACAATTGAAGCAGGGGTACCACAAGGGAGTGTATTAGGTCCAATTCTCTACCTGCTATACACCTACGATATACCAGAAACACAACAAAATACAATCGCAACTTTTGCTGACGACACTGCCATTATGGCTACAGGGTCGAGCCACAAAGAAGCCGTTAGGAAAGTTCAAGCGGCTGTTACGAAAATTTATGACTGGGCACATAAATGGCAAATAAAGTTAAATGAATCAAAGTCCTTACACATTGACTTCTCAAATAAAAAACATGAGTACCATCCCATATTTATAAATGGCCTACAAGTGCCACACGCAAACACAGCAAAATATCTGGGCATGACGCTTGATGCCAAACTTCGGTGGAAAGCTCACGTTAAAAAGAAAAGGCAAGAGCTGGACTTTCGATACAAAAGTATGCATTGGTTACTAGGCAGAAACTCTAGTCTGTCAATTCATAATAAGCTACTAATATATAAGCTTACATTGATGCCTATCTGGAAGTACGGTATACAACTCTGGGGCTGTACTAAACCAACCAACGTAGACATAATACAGCGATACCAAAACAAAATACTAAGGGCAATCGTCAATGCGCCTTGGTATGTACGAAATGACGACCTCCACCGTGATCTCAACGTGGATACTGTCTACCAAACCATACAGAAGTCTGCTGCAGCCCACGAACGCAGACTCCTACACCATGTGAATATCGAAGCGATCCAATTGCTTGATACCACGGACATAGTGAGACGATTAAAACGAACTAAGCCTTTTGAATTAGTGTAGTGAACAAATATTAGTGATAGTGCTATAATATAGAACACGTGAACAAAGTGTTTTCATACTTAACAGACTCTAAGAAAGTGCAATGAACATGAATCTTAGTTTAAAAACAGTATACCTAGTAAATTAAGTTAGATGTAAATTACTTATTAGCCATAAACTTATATAACGGCTAGATTGTAATTAATTATTAAGAACATTGTTCTTGATAAAAAAGAAAAAAAAAAAAATATAAATATATGTGTGTACACCCTATTGGCTGTTTTCGTCAGAGCCCTGGCCTCCCTTGCGCACCCACTAGAAACTCTGTAGTAAGGCGCCCTGGGAAAGAGTTCTCTGCAACCTCCCTCTGAGCAAGTTGGTGAGTAACACTGAACATCATTGTGTTATAAATTGGCAAAAACAAATCTCATAATTAATAACAGGACTTTGAGGACTTTGCAAAAGAATACCTAAGGGCGGTAATTATTATAGAATAATAAGGTTACACAATGTGTGACCAAGCTAACGTAATTAGACAAAAGGGTCTGTATATGTCAGCTAATCGTTTAACAAACGAGCGGTACTTAGTCCTTACTGGATGGAATAGATAGCAGAATCTGCAACGGCGGCACCCAAATGTTAATTTCTGCAATTTGGATTGTTTGTCGGCGTTCATGTTATTTCTACAGATAAGCATTTTCTTTGTAAGTACATGTTTTCGCAATGTAACATTGTAATAAATTATATGTATGCATTTAAATCACATACATGAATGCAAATTAAAACACAAACAATTTAGTTCACTAAATAATTATTATGTACCATTGTAGTAAGTATTCACATGTATTTTTGTACTTACAACTTTTTTTTTGAATCATTCAATGTTTATGAACTTTGAACTCCAATTATCTCTGTAACACGTTATGGCTGAGTGGAGGAAAGTGCGACTGGATGAATAAAATTCACCGTTGTACAATTTTTTGACGTGACAACGTCTTATAATTCCATGGAGCCGGCTGCACGCACGAAAAAACATGACGTATGCGGCGTTACCTCGCTCTGAGGCGTTCCAATTAAGGCTGAGTTGTCACGTTCTTTGTTTGAAGCGCTCGTGGCCCCGCGAATTCAGTGTTCTGTAAACGATCACTGCAGTAAGCAACTTTCACTGTGGCCGGTCCATGGATGGGTGACCATCCATGTGATCACTTTGTGACATTTATTTGAGCGTTTCCGTGCTTCGGAAGGCACGTTAAGCCGTTGGTCCCGGTTGCCAGTAAAATGGCAGTCGTTAAGCTAAGTTGAAGGCTTTATTTCAACAGCAGGCAGTCACAACCTGCGCCTGTCCATTTAAACACGGCAATACGGCTCACCACCTATTACGTGGGACAAATTATACAAAGGTGAAATGTGGGCATATGATATGCCTCTGCCTACCCCTTCGGGGATAAAGGCGTGACCATATGTATGTATGTATGTCACGTTCTTTGTTTAAAATACTCATTAAATAATTTAAAAGTACTTATTTGCATAGAATTTTAAATAGGTAATTTATGAAAAAATCTTAGTACAACTTAGAACGCAAAGCTGATATCAGGAATAAACAAATAGAAGAAGCTCCATAATATCAGTCGAATCCAGGAATTTTCTAGAATCATAACATTTCACGATATAAGTTATTTTTTCTATTTATTTTATAAACTGGGTCCTCTTGGTAGAGTAGGTATCCATTACGCAAGCAGCATTCCTACGCTGAATACATATGGAAAGTCATTGTGCGAAAAACTAGGGCATCACCAGTTTACTAAGAGCCGTGTTGAGACTATTTGCACCATGATTCAAGGATCTAGTGTCTCGGCGCCAAATGGAAACATTCATATTAGTCTAAACATTCGTTTTCATAATAGCATAAGTTCGATATAAAGTTTTAACTAATCTAGATGTAGAATAATGAAGATAGAATTTCCTTAAAATATAATATTTATTCATATCTAGCAAATAAATCAGAAATACCACTGTGGCCTTGTTACCAACTGGCACTTACGGAAATAAGACACTACGACTGCGTTACAAATGACACAACTGGCGGTAATAATCTATAATCGTGTCGCCTCTGAATATTATACATTAGTCTGTATTCAATATCTTACGCAAATGTGGCATTTTATACATTATATTCTAGCCAGCACATCGAACCGGTTATCCGCAAAATTAGAAATCTAAGAAACAGCTATTACATATCACTTTATCGAACGAGTGTGTAAATTGCTTAACCTCACAAATTAGCCTTTTGAAAACAAAGTGGGACGCTGGCCCCTTCCGCCACTTATCATTAGCAAAACATAATTGAGTAACGGAATACCGAGTTATTAGATACGAGAGTCGATTTCCTAGTTCTGAAACAGTTGGGTGGATTAGCATTGTTATATAAAAATGCGTAATTATAGATGATTGAGTTGTTCGCTATTGATTACGATCTTAATCGGTTAGAAATAATAGCTAATGACTGAGTACCTATGTACAAATATAATCCAAAATTAGCTGAACATGGAAAATGTTGTTCTGGCAGATAAAAACAAATTAGGGGAGGGGTAAGTGCGGGAGAGTGAATATTGAAGAAATTTGATCAAAATACTAGATTGTAACTTAAACAATTAGAACATTCTTCCAAGAATAATGCAGAAATTTCCAAAATTTGGCCTCAGCACCTTCATATTTAGGTTTCCAATTAATAGAAATTTCACTGACTCGCTTTTATAATCTTACCCTGTTGCTCTGGTTCTTGTAAACTGTCTACTACTCTTCCGTTTTTTTATGATTGAGTATTGTATACCACAAATAGCACAAAAGTGCTCTACGAAAGTCAGATTAGCTCCGGATTAAGTTCTCTTACAGCAAACCTTGGAGTGAATTGGATTAAGACACAATGAAAAGGCTAATACTAGAAAATATTTTTTTTGAAGACACAAAACCCCGTTTACTACCTACTAGATATCCCAATAGATATTATCCCTGGGAACGAGGAACTTGAAGACGTTTCGCATAGATAATAAGATTAATTAACATCGTATAGAATATTAAATAAGTTTCAAAGCTGTTTTAGGTCACCGCTTTAACTTTGCGAGAAATTAAGGTTGCACGTATAACGAAAATGAAGCGAACACAGAGGTTCTGTAGTCGTGAGTTTATGGTCTAGCGGATGTCAGGCGGTTTCACCCACGTAGCTCCCGTTCCCGTGGGAATATGGGAATAAAATTTAGCTTATGTTACTCAAGGTGAATGTAGCTTTGCAATGGTGAAAGAATTTTTGAAATCGGCATTTGAGTTTATTTATTACACACACACACACACACACACACACACACACACACACACACACACACACACACACACACACACACACACACACACACACACACACACAAATAGTAGATGAAGATGCAGATTTCTTTAAGGTAACAGACATCAGCATAGTCTAAAATCGGAAACAAGAGGAATTGAGTAATACCCTTACTCAATTCCTCTCAAAACAACATTAGATTCGAAAGAAGGGAATTTCTGGAGACGTTTAAGGAATTGAAACGAGCAGAAGAGTTTGCTAACGAAGGTTTTGGAGAGGAAATTTGGGAGAGACTGTTTACTCAATACCTTAGAAGCGGGATCACACCCGAAACCCCCCAAAGACGCGGGATAGCACCGAACCACCCCCTGGGCGAGGCCGCGGTGGCGGCCGTAGGTCTGTTGGGATGGGAGTCCTAGGACATCCTTCCGAGGGCTTACCTGGGGCTTACAACCATAGGCTGTTGGGCGTTACGTCAGGTTTTTTAGTCGGTAGGAGTCCGGCATAACATCCATGAGGATTTTCCCTCACGCAAAAAAAGAAAAAAAGAGTGCTTGTTTTTTTTTTTTTAAAAACAAGCACTCTTTTTTTCTTTTCGCAAAGCAACGTTTGTTGGCAACTCTTTGTAATTTTGTTGGGGTAACTAGCCCGCAAGATTTTGCGCATTGATTAATGTTCTTCAATTAGTGTTGATATCAATCACAGCCTCAGCAGTTTCCACAACTTTCAAGTGACGTAGCTGTAGATCGTGTGTAATGGTGGTATTGAAAAATGATTGTTTTAATGATCGTCTTAAAACGGAGAATAAAAGTGGAGACAGAACGCAACCTTTAGGGACACCTACAATTAAATTATATTAAGCTGCGATAGAGGTATGATTTATAAAGAAGATGACTAGTAGGTAATACATACCACAGATGAAATAATAGTTACTAGGAATACTACGAAATAGTAATGAAGCACTCTGTGAGGTTTAACAGTATACACACCGGCTTCAAGAAAGTACTACCCGTTCGCTCTAAGTTTGCCGGTCGCCTCCCATACAACGTCTCTACGCCAGCTTCAAACTCAGAGCGAACGGTATATAAGGTTAGTGCTTCCGCCAGTAGGTACCAATCAGAGAGTATTGTTTTAGAAACTACACAATAAGGTAGGTTAAGGTTCTAATTTAGTGTAAAACTTGAAGGTTACTACCAAAACATTATGTAAGAATCGTATTCGTATCACATGATGTTGTTCTGGGTGAAGGAATAAGTTATTTAAGGACATACCTAGAGTTGATTCGGTAACACTTCCACTAAACTTAAATAAGTACAAGTACAATCAAAACAATAACCTAGTCATATATGTAACTAGCAGACGTCACGCGGTTTCACCCGCGTAGTTCCCGTTCCCGTGGGAATACGGGAATAAAATATAGCCTATGTTCACCGCAAAGAGTGTAGCTTTCCCACAGTGAAAGAATTTTTCAAATCGGTCCAGTAGTTCCGGAGCCTATTCGTTACAAACAAACAAACAAAAAAACAAAAAAGCAAAAATAAAATCTTTCCTCTTTTAAATATTAGTATAGATAGAAATGATTACGCCATAGAGCAACGTGACCAGACAAAACAGAGTTGCGTTGCTCTCTGGAGTCAGACCAGGTAGGTTACACCTAGATTGATTAAAAAAATATGTTGATGCTTTTTTTACTTCGCTTTTTCTTTGGCAGTTTAAATTTTTTGATAAATTTCGATTGATTACTGAAAATAAAACAGATACTACTGTCAAAATTTTGCTAAATGACCTACACATTTCAAAAATCAATCTGATGTGAATGAATCGACTGGTACTACTTTTCAAAATGTGACTATGAAAGTAACTAGTTATATTGGGAGTCAACGGGACCTCAAGATTCTAGTCAAATTTGAGTATGACTGTACCATACATACATACGGTCACGCCTTTATCCCCGAAGGGGTAGGAAGAGGCATATTATTATATGTCTACATTTCACTTTTTTAGAATTTGTCCCACATAATAGATGGTAAGCCGTATAGCCTTGTTGAGACGGACTAGCGCAGGTTGTGACTGTCTGCTGTTGAAATTTTTCAAGCCGCCTAAAAGGCCTTCAACTTGGCTTAACGACTGCCATTTTACTGGCAACCGGGACCAACGGCTTAACGTGCCTTCCGAAGCACTGAAACGCTCAAATAAATGTCACAAAGTAGTCACGGTCTTCTCTCGTTTTCCATAAATTCATTTGCACTAATATTGTTTGCCATAATCATCCCCGATTATAATATTTACTTGCACTATTATCATTTGTACTAATAACGTTTGCCTTAACAACTCAACAGTCATAACTTTTAATTGCCATAAAATGACTTTCTATAACAACATATTTCATAATAATTCGTTTCCATAAGTAACACATCTCATAATCGACTCTTTGCATAATTCAAATTTGATATAATTATGAAAATAATACATAATATTGTTCGGTCGAAATTAATTATCGTCAACACCCCGACTCAGTGCAATCCGACTCGGATAGGTTAGGTTAGAAGACTAAGGCGGGAGCGAAGCGAAGCGGAGCTCCCGCCTTAAGTCTTCGTGGTTTTTTTTAAACCACCCAGAAGAAGCCCCGCTAAGCGCGGCTCCGTCGATCTTAGTTAGTAGACGCCATAAGAGGTTTAGTTTTAGGTTTAATTGTAAATAAATTATCTGTGTCGTATAAATTATGTTTATTTATATTATGGTGAATAAAAGTTATGGAAAATGGCATTATTGAAAACGAAAATTATGGCAAATACATTTATGGATTTTAATTATTATGACACTTGATCGATTATGACCAATGAAATTAGTGAAAGTCATTTTATGTCATTTCACGATTATGGCAACTGAAGCGTTATGTCTAATGAAATTATGGCAAATACCAGTATGGCACTTGAAATTATGGCATTTTAAATTATGGCAAACATTAGTAAACCAGTAGTCACATGTTAGGTCACCCATCCAAGGACTGGCCATAGTGAAAGTTGCTTACTGCAGTGATCGTTTACAGAACACTGAGTCCGTGGGGCCACGAGCGCTGTACAAGTAAAGGCATATTAACTAGCCCTTTTATGTCAAATTCATTTCAGTTCGCTAAACGCAGGGCTTTCCATCAGGCGTGCGGCGCAGCGTCGTCAAATTGGCAAGTTTTATATAAAACTAGTAGTTCCCGTTCCCGTGGGAATACGGGAATAAAATATAGCCTATGTTCACCGCAAAGAGTGTAGCTTACCAACAGTAAACGAATTTTTCAAATCGGTCCAGTAGTTCCGGAGCCTATTCGTTACAAACAAACAAACAAACAAAAACCAAAAAAACAAATCTTTCCTCTTTATAACATTAGTATAGATAATCAACAGAATACATGACCATAAAACAAAGTAGTTGTGAACGCCTGTAAATATATCAATAAACGGATGTTTACCGAACGTTCCATAGACAAAAAATAAAATGTTCAATTGCAAAAGTGAAATAATTGGATAATATACTTGTTTTGATGTTAAACCGCTAGACGCAGCGAACTATCTAATGATACAAAATGCTGTTTATCTCCTCAATGTCGCTTGTGGGTAGAATGACGTCAGTGTACTCAATAACGTCGATGTTTTGTCTGATCCTAAAGAAAATCTTCCATGTTCTGAGAAATTTCCCTTTATGAAAGTTATTTTAAGATTGCTGAAGCAATAAGTAAAATGTTCAATATAGCCAATATAAGCCTTAAGTTCCGAACCTAATTTACGAACTTTTTCTGCTTAGGATGTTCATGAATAGATCTTTACATAATATAACATACTTAGCTTTTTCTGTCTTAGATCTTTTAAACCACTTTTAAACTAGGTTGGTTAACGAAATATTGTTACTTACTATTTATTTTGTGCTTGTGGTGAGTGAACATCGTTCTCGCATCTCATAAAAACTTATCCCAAGAATTTCAAATAGCCAATGCGTTATTCCAGACTATAATCTATACATACATACATCTACTATAAATCTATATAATGGGGACATCCTTCCGAGGGCTTACCCGGGGCTCCAAACCGTAGGCATTAGTTAGGGAACTTGTGATTTTTTTGAGTCTGTAAGTGTCCGGCATGGCATCCATGGCGGATTTTCCTGACGTTAAAAAGTCCCTAATCTAAACCTGTACCAAATTCAGCCAGATCCACGAGTATCATCTAATTCTAGTACATAATAAAACTTTTATTCAGCTACAACCTTTTGACTAACTCACTTCAATGTGAATGTCAAATTTGGGTGACCGCGTGCGCGTGCACAAAAAAAAACATACTCTGTTAATTATAATATTCAATTACCACAGGATGTGGAAATAAAATATAACTAGGTACCTACCTATGTTTTTGTGAATGAAATCGAAAATAAATTAAAGAAAAAAAGTTGGTATTATACCGAGGTATTAAATCAGTTAAGCATTGGTCACATCCTGCGTAATACAATTCGGCATAAACAAATTTAATTGTTAATATCCTGTGGTTTTATTGTACCTACAGCATTGGTAATTTATTGACTAGATATCTAATATGTTTTATGCTTTTGATTATGTTTTATGATGTTATTTTCTGCATGACGGACGTGACAACTGTTTATCTCATTTTAGGTAAGTAATTAATAATTATTTTTGTTCAAAACAAATAATTAAAAACTCATAATATTGATGACGAATCAATGAATTTAAATTAAATACACCTATTTATGAAATATCGCTCTGGCAAATGATGACCAAAATGACCATGTCAAATATTTTAGTCGGCTCTTCCTTTTTTGTTATTCGCGCTTAATTTTTTTTATACTTAGATTAATATATTTGTTTTGTAAGTGATCGTGCTTACATGCAACTGATTTTCACTTACTTAGGTACCAGTAATTGAATTGTGTGTAAATTAAATACTTATTAAAAAATTAAATAAAGCATAAACATCAAGTACATGTATATGTACATACATAGCTCATAAGAAAACCGGCCAAGTGCGAGTCATATCAGCGCACAGCGGGTTCGACGTCAAATACGACATAAAATACGTTTTTAGCCCCTTTCTATAAAAAAGACTGCAGAGGGGCTTATGTCCAGATTTTGTCTGTAGTCTGTGTGTCTGTTTCATTAAACTACGTCACTAGATCACGTCAATAACCTGTTTGGAGTTTGAAATAAAACAAAAATGACAACGTCAATCGGATTGAACTTTCACAATAAGTGTGTCAGAGAGGGGACGTCTGGTGAGATCGATCTCACGGCTTTCTTGTCTTGTATAGGAGCCCCCTCTTACTTCCGATCTCACGGCTTTCTTGTCGTGTATAGGAGCCCCCATTACTATTCTTTTATTTTTAGTTATAGTGGCAACAGAAATACATCATCTGTGAAAATTTGAGCACTAAAGCTTACACGGTTCTTAAGATCTAGAGATCTTGAGGCTGTAGTAGCCTCGTGACGGACAGACAGATAGACTGTCTGTCCGTCACGATGCTGTATTATAGTCCGTTTAGAGATATATTACCTCTAGCACTTAGGTTGCCTATCTTGATTGCTGTGTTACCCCAATAAGTTTTTGTTTCTCCCATGTAATCTAACTTTTAGTCGAAACTTACTTTCTTCTTTAGTTATCGTTTTTTTTTTCGGGTGTGACCATTAATTGAGATGTGGAACGTTGTGGAAGCAGCATCTTCACCTCCGTTGGTGATGGTAGTGAATGTTTCTTTTCAGATATTCATAAAAAAGTAAATAAATCTCAAATCCAATCGTATAGTTATAAGAGCACTGTTTAAGTAATGTTAAGTATATTATGACATGAAAAACAAAACTCTTCGTGCTTACGGTTGAATGTTATAATCTCCACTACAATCGGTAAAATGTCGTAGGCTGGCACTCATAAGGGGACTTTACTGCTATGCCAACACACAGGAAATGATCGACAAGCTGTCAGTCAGAGGTAATATAACTGTGAACGGACTATAACTCAACAACCGTGATAACTAGAGAGCTGAAATTTTCACAGATGATGTATTTCTGTTGCCGCTAACTTAAACAAGAAAAATAATTATAATTAAGTGGGCTCCCATACAACAAACGTGATTTTTTTTCCGATATTTGGAACGTAATCCTCTGTGCGCGAGTCCGTATCGCACTTGGCCGGTTGTTTTATCATCACGAAACTATATTAGGTAGACTACGATTATGTTTAAGAACTAAAGATTTATTAGATAATGAACAACCGCCGGAATTACGCACAATAAATAATCTTAAGCTCCATAGCGTGAAATGTATCCAAAGATAATATAGTAGTAGGTACCTATTATACAAAATAAATCATATTTAATTTTATAAAAATTTAAGTATGTAAAATATTAAAAAACTAAAACCGGCCAAGTGCAAATCGGCCTCACGCACAGAGGGTTCCCTACAAAAAAAACGACAGAAATCACGTTTATTGTATGGCAGCCCCCAATAATCCCACCTATTTTTTCTGATTTTAGTATTTATTGTTATAGTGGAACAGAAATACATCATACGTGAAAAATTTAGCTCTCTATCTGTCACGGTTCTTGATATATAGCCTCGTGTCGTGACGGACACACAGACAGACAGACAAACGGACGGCGAAGACTCATGATTAGGGTAATGTTTTTTACCTTTGAGTACGGAACCCTTAAATGTAATTCATGATGAAGAGAATGGGTCCAATTTATGATGAAGACTAACACTGACCACCACATCGACTTTTTATATGTTTGTGTTTATGTGCTTTTTGTTATGTGCAACTACACATTTACATGATAAACAATGAAAAAGATTTTATCTAGTTAAATTTCAATTTACGTCCGTTGTTAATGCGGGCTTTTTGGCAAGACGCCAATTCTCCCACCCGTTATAATTTGAAGAATTGTAGTGACTTAACTTTTGACCTATCCTGCGGCTCGATAGATGCGGGGTGGAACACTGCAGTGGTTAGTGAGTGAAAAGGTATGATTCCGAACTCGGCGGCAGGCAGCTTGCTTGCTTCCGAGTTCGGAATCTTACCTTAATAGTCTAGCTGCCTTATCAGTGAGTCGTCGACCTGTTCCACAGCATGTCGATAACGTTCTAAAATGCATTCCATCAATCAAAAAATACCAGCCATACCGTACCGTAAATAAAAGCTACGGGCAGCAATTCGTACTGATAGACCTTATGCTACTTCGATAAAAACCTTGTCTACTAATAATATTATATCCATATATCATCAATATCAATCAATCAATATCATCATCAATACATATAATAAAATCGTAACTGTATGTTTGGCTGTACGTTTGTGTCTCATAATAATCGGGTTATAAATAAAAAAGTTTAATCCATCTAAAGAATCACATTCAAAATGCAGCGTACGAAGTCGCAGGCAACAGCTAGTGTATGAATATATGTTGTTCTTTCGCACTCTAATGACTTAGCAGATGTGGCTGAAATTTGGTACAGAGATGCATAATTCGATGAAGAATTCCCCGTGGGTTTAGCCACGGGCAACATTTAGTAACGTATAGATGCACAATTCATTACAAAAGCTACTCAATCGTCAAATAAAATAAAAATAATGTGATTCATTTAAACGAAAAATCGCAAGCTCCGAGTAATCAACTTAAAGATATACTTGACAGACACACACTTAAACATAATGACGTAATGCATCACTAACCACCGGGGAATGGCTTGCTTAAGTAGTTTGAAACAAAAGTAATTCGTATCGTTTCTGAGCGTAATTTCTTTTGCGAAGTTATATCGAAATACAGCTCTCTGGGGCGCCAACTGTTGAAGTAGCCAGTCAAACACTGAAACAGTTGAATAACTCATTTAAGTAGAAACTTAAGTTTAAAGACTACACTAGTAAAAGGTACGGACCTAACAAAAAGTAAGGACGCGGACGGAGAGTCACACAATCACGTATTTGAATCGACTTTGTCACAATTTTATTTCCTTCAGGACCTTTATGTTGAATTCCCATTATGTTGAATTCTCTGAAAGCTGGATTCACATTATGTTAATCTCAAAATGTTGAATCCCAATATGTTGAATTGGCCATTACGTTGAATTCCCAATTGCTTCAATATAACTGCTCTCGTCAGATGACTAATTATTATAAATAAATAAATATTTGTGCACAATCTCACACAACAGCATCTAGCTCAAATTAAGCTAATTAACCTTGTGTTATGGGATAAACATACTTATATTTTGTAAAGTTATTTTGTAAAGTTGGAGTGTTTTCTATGTATGTATACATAGAAAACACTCCAACTCCGAAGCAAACATTTGTGGATCACAACGCAACGGCGTAAAGCTTTTGTGGTTGAAATGCAGAAAGTGAGAACACAGAGGTGCAAACTGTAAATAACAACTTTATGCCTTTGAAATAAAAGTCAATTTTGATTACGTTAATATAACTGTCCCAGATGTCAAGCTATATTTTACAGAATATAGTCATCGCGTCAAAGTGGCAGACATTATGAAACCAATTTTTCTACTGATTTACAGCCATTTTCATAAATTTCAGTTGTGATTTATAAGTCGAGATTATATCTATACTTTATTTTCAATTCGTGAAGGGATATTGTCCCGTAATATTTGCACCCAGTTAATGAAAATGACGTTCACAACGTTAATTTTGCTATTATATTGACAACACATAAGATACTTACACATAACAATCGTGAGCTTTAAAGGAATCTGTATCCAGTTGCCAATAAACATTCAAACAATACCGAAAATGACAAAGATAAATAAACTTAATGAGCTGTTTAGAATACAAAAAATCCGACTGCCAAGTAAACATACAACTGAAAAGCAAAAAACAAGCTCTACATTTCTTTTGTGATTTTCTTTAGCTACTTACTGTTTTACTTTGTCTTCAATATTTGCAGGCGGGAACAAGCTCAGTCAAGCGAGTGGTAGTTTACAAAATAAATATATGTTCCCATAGCTTGTTCCCGCCTGCAGATGTTGCCGACAAAGTAAAGCAGTAAGTAGCTAAAGAAAATCACAAAGAAATGTAGAGCTTGTTTTTTGCTTTTCAGTTGTATGTTTACTTGGCAGTCGGGTTTTCGTATTTTAAACAGGTAATTAACTTTATTTAAAACTTTTTAGTTATGTTAGTAGTGGAGTTATTAATTTTCGTGTAGTGAAGGGACATCACCAAAATACAACCTTAATTATTATATTTTTGATCATATTTCTGGTGCTACTCAACCAATTGCAATCAAACAAAAGTAAGAATTTAAGTCTGACCAAGGCCTTATAAACACATAATACCGCATCAAAATCGGTTCAGTAGTTTTGCGTTCATCGCAGTCAAATAATTATAACGCCAAAAGTCTGACATTTTGATTTTCCATTAATTTTATTATACCTGGTGTCACTCACACAATCACGAAGAATCAAAAGACACCTTGTATGTCAAAATCCGTCAAGCGGTTGAGGCTGTAGAGCGTGCAAGAAAAAAAATCAACGTTTTCATTTTAGCGCCAAAAGTCAGCCATTTTGATTTTTTTGAAGTTTTAATGTTTCTCGTGTCACTCAGACAATCACGACGAATCAAATGACACCTCGCATGTCAAAATCCGCCAAGCCGTTCAGACTGTAGGACGTGACAAAGAATTATACATACATACATACATTATCTCGAAAAACATTACCCTCCTGTCTTCGGCAGTTCGGGTAAAAAAAACTGCAAATTACGAAGAATAAAAAATTACACAGTGAATATTCCCCGTTAAAAACATTTCTTAAATAAACTGTAGAGAAACAACTTTCTCAAACTTTATCATTAGAAATTAACTTTGCGAATCTAAATGAGAATTTTAATTAAACAATAATAGCGAATTCCCCACAAGACTCAGGAGATTAAATCTGAACAAAGACTGTTACTTTACTTAAATAAGTCAGACTTATTCAAATTACATAAGCTTTGTAGAAATGTAATGTTCTGAAACAATACGATTGCTCTTTCTGTGTTTCTAATATCAGAAACAGCCTTGTGTTTATGACTACAAAGCCACTGGAAGTGGTTTCGAGGTGTCAAAGAGAAAGTAATTAAACAGTAAGTTACCCCAGGGTGCTAATTCTGGATCACACGATGTTAATGCGTGGACGGAAATTTACGGGTGTAACGTAATCTCTCTCATTATTGATAGGTACTGTTGATAGATGGCACTTGATGGAACTGTGTGCGTGACGATTGGGGGTCCTAATCGTGAATCGAAAAAGTAATGTTATCTAGATTTAGTAGAAGTTGTACAAAAATTGTAAAACCGATTTAAAAATTTGTAAAATAATAATTTAAAAAAATATGGCTATTTAAATGAGGTCTCCCAATCCTTACTCAAGGTTACCTATTTCTTGACGAATCTCGGAACTTGCTACACATATTGAAAAAACTTCACTTGTATTGTTCCACAAAGGAACGAAATGCGAAACCGATGAGGTATAACATGTTTAATTATTCTATTACTCTTGAGATTAATGTTTTTATTTTTATATAGTGTTTTATGTGCTTATTGACATTTTTAAAATCTATTCGTTTCTGGTATTTTAAATTGGATTACTTTAATATTGACATTTTATATACAGACATTTTACATAATGTATCTTATTTAGTCTATTATAATTATTGATATATTTTTAACATAGTCTAAGATTACTAACGAACTATGGATTTATCTGAAATAAATGAATATTATTATTATTATAACAATATCTAATAAATGTTGTGGAACAGTACAAGTGAAGTTTTTCAATATAATGTCTCTCATGTTTTGCCGTTCGTAAATATGTGACAGATGACGCTTCACCCGTAAATTTACGTCCACGCGTTCGTGTCGTATAAATCGAGAATCGGCGCCCAGGCCCGTCACTCAGCCGATTTTAATTAGTTATACTACCCTCCTTTAAAACTCGAACACAATATTTGAACTTAATGTCCAAGTAACCTGATATTCTCAAAATGTTTTAGTAAGACTTTACAGTATAATAAATTGTGTAATAAAGTCGTAAATCATAGTACGTTATTTGAAACAAACCGGTAAATCAAGTAAACTATAAAAGACGCGATACCGATTAAGGCATCCTAATCAAGGACCGCAACTCGATCTTAGCTTTTATAACATAAAAGCTTTGTAAAAGCTTAGTATAATGCACCATCTTGGACTAGACGGCGCGCTGGGAAAAGAGACGTGTCCCACCCACTATGGCTCACGCATGATATAATTATATTACTGACTAGCTGTAGCCCGCGACTTCGTACGCTGCATTTTCTTTAGATTGATATAACTTTTTAATTTATGAACCGATTGACATGAAACACTATTATGTTAAGTGAAGCAAGCCGCAACCCAATAAAGAAAACTGCATCGCAATCGGTTGAGCGGTTGCTGAGATTAGCGGGCACAAACGTACAGACAAACAGACAAAAATTCTAAAAGCCATTGTTTTGGGTTCTATTGCGTCCAAAAAGCCCCCCTATAAACTTTTTTCTTATATATTTTCAATGTACAGACAGCGACCTGTTACGATTTTATTATATGTATTGATGACACGATACACACTCCACTCTAAGGGCTACTCTCATAGCTAGAGGATTGAAGGGGAATCACATAGGAGCCACCGTTTTTACTGATAAGGCTTTGGATAAGTTCCGGTTGCATCAAATTATTAGGTGCCTGTTAAAAAAAGTTTACAAACCAAACAGTTTTCAGCTATGTCTTTTATGTTGTATGCGGTCTCGCTATAGAGGGTGACACTAGACTTGTTCTTTTGTTATTCTATCTTATACCTTCTCAATGAACTATGACTGTAACAGATAGGTACTATCATAGAATTATAACGCAAAGAAACCCAATACGCGCGAGCGACGTGAAGCCATTTCAAGGCAGCTGATACCAGCTGCCTACATCAATCGGCGCTTTAGTACCGGGCATCTAGTGTCAGTGCAAAGAGCTCGCGTAATTTTCGTCTAAAAATGACGTATTCTGCAGTGAAAGGATGCCACAATTCATCTGAAAATTGTTCCAAACGCCTAAAGATCACATTGCATAGGTTAGTACTGCAAAATATGTTACATTTTTGTTAAAAACACCTCATTTAAAGAAACAAAAATCATACATTTTAGTGACGTCATTGTCATAGACGATGTTGCAAGCAACGAGAATAAAATTTTCCCACATTTTCTCTTATTTGCTTCAATATCGGTTTTAGGAACTGTTATTGTTATAAAAATACTCTTATCACATACATACATATGCTTACGCCTTTACACCCGAAGGGGTAGGCAAAGGCATTGTATACGCCCACATTTCACCTTTTTAGAATTTGTTCCACGTAATAGGGGCTGAGCCGTAATGCCATGTTGAGATGACGCAGGTTGTGACTGCCTGCTGTTGAAATTTTTCAAGCCGCCTCAAAAGGCCTTCAACTTTGCTTCATGACTGCCATTTTACTGGAAACCGGAAACAACAGCTTAACGGCCTTCTGAAGCACAGAAACGCTCAAATAAATGTCACAAAGTGGTCACATGGATGGTCACCCATCCAAGCACTGGCCATAGTGAAAGTTGCTCTACGTACTAAGGATGTCCCAGGGCTCCCGGCAGACTTAGGCAACCACCTTGGTCTCGCTTAGAGGGTTCGGGTGCTATCCCGCCACTTGGGGAAGGGGGTAGAGTTAGTTACTATTCCACCACCATGAATGCTTCTGGAAAAACGTCGAGTAGCCAACTCGTCCTTCTCAGGCCCTCGGTCAGGGAGGCCGGTAGTAATAATATATTACTTACTACAACAGTTTAAAATACAAATTATTACTGATTTTAGAATTTGTTGGTAGGTATAGTGGCAGCAGAAATACATCATCTCGGAAAATTTCAGCTCTATAGCTATTACGGTTTCTGAGATGGAACCTCGAAATAGACAGACAGACAGCGAGACGGACGGCTGAACCTCATAAATAGGGTTCCTTATTTACCTTTTGTCTACGGAACTCTAGAAGTATATATAGGTATGCCTACTAGTAAAAACTTAAACTGTTTATTATACTGGTTAGTAGGTAAGTCGTTTTACACTTATGTTTAATTTAGCTTTTTTTTAAACTACATATTAATAAAATATGGGAGACCATTCTGCCTACCCCGCGAAGAGTATAGCATATAGATAAATAGAGTTAAATGTTAAATTAAATGTATACAAACAATTTTATTTTTTTCCCATTTATAGGGTAAATTTTATTTCCTGGCAACATTTTCTGTAAGCTTGTGTGAGTGTCACCGAGTATAAAGACGAGTAGATTACACCTACATTAATATTGGTTCGGCTTCGCGGGCGCGTACGTATAATTGAGCGACTCTCAGTCTATGTGTTATAAGTCTATGGGTACTATGACATTAATTCCATTCTGGTTTTTTACGCTGAAGATCTCTCATGGTTATGGGCCCAGCACGCTTCCACTGCTTAATCTTTCAGTACCTACTCGAAACCAATGCGCTATGCCAAGATTAACACCTCAAAACAAAACACACTCATGTACATACCTAAACAAGTTGTTCAATTAACACTCTTTGGTATTCAAATCGCTAATTACGTAAATCACACATTCAATAACTAAAAATAAACAGGCCGTGTTACTCGTGTTGTACGGTTATAAATAACGTACCCTACTGACCAAGTCCTATTTAAAGGAAAGCGAGTAAACAAAGTTTAAAAAGTTTTCAGCGACCAACGGTCGGTAAATACACGAATGGGTTCAGCGTCCGGGCAAGAAATCCGAATGTGAGTGTGACTCATCTGGAAAGTGATAATCGATTTGATCGCAGCGCACTTATGATGTTTTAATCACTTCATCATGGTCAATGGTCAAGCCTGTGAAGTTTTGTATGACTGTGTATAAAATTAAGGTTCAGATTATTTCTGACAGTTGTTGAAAGTCCGACTCGGCAAACTTATGATACTATCGTGTGATGTGAGAGAAATAATTTATGGGTAAACTACATCTTGGGGATATCCTTCTGAGGGCTTACCCGGGGCTCCCAACCGTAGGCATTAGATAGGGAACGTGGTTTTTAGTTGGTAAGAGTCCGGCATACCATCCATAACCGATTTGACAACGTTACAAAAAAAATGGATTTTACAAAATTTGGAAGCCATGTCCAGTGTCCAGACTATTTTGAATTGTTGAAAGGTTAGAAGGCTGATGGCGTCTAAAAGCGAGCGCTTAGGCCTCACGCATCTACTGTGTTCTAGAGATGCAAAACCGAACATTGAAAGGAGAGGAACGCCTATGCCTCGCAGTGACTTCTACCAGCCAAGATGATAATGGATTACGTGACGGCTTGCAGATTATGTTATAATACAAGCCAGCAGTCAGCAATTCAAGTGTGATTAACACAACAATACGACGATAAAACGATCATTGTACTTTGTAACGTACGACTATTATCTAATGGGAATTTTACTGCTCAGATATTTTGGTCATTACTCACTTCCGAATCTTGCCTGTTATTAGCACGTAGATTATATATTTATCACAGACTGATATTGTAGCACTTTTGTTTTTATCTTCACTTCGAATAGGTATTTAAAATGTTTTTTAATTGTCTATTATTAAACATCGGGTCACGTGTGGGAATCGGTAATTCTAGCAAATTGCAATGACAGACACGCCTACTCCGCTGCGCAGGTCGCATAAAAAGGTCCAAGTCATGGCTTGACGTAGTAGAGGTCGAGAAGGGTCTACTGGTCTCACCAGAGATGTTAAATAACAATAGAATTTGGGAATGAAGTAGTTGGGCTCTGATGATGGATGAGTGACACGTATGTTCTTTCTCTATGGTGAGGGTACTTTGGTAATACAAACTTTTTACTCTTCTATATAGGCAAGTGAACACTTTTGTTGAGCGTTAAAATTCCAACAAATGATATTAAAACCGACTCAAACCGGTAACGCTGGGGATATCCTTTCAAGAGGGTACTCGGGACTGCTGACCGTAGGCATTTTGAACCGAAGTGAAGTTAAGCAGCGTGTAGTTTTAGTTTTTTTGGTAGTAGTCTGGGCATAGCATCCACTAGGATTTCCACATTGTGAAAAAAAAAACTGAACGGTCTCTACCTATCTATCTATATCGCTGGGTGCCCAGGAAATTCCTTCGAATATTATGTCGCCGTTTGGTACGGAGGCGTGTGCCCTAATGAGATTCCACTTTTTTCCATATTTTCCTTTCCAATTCAAAACAAATAGCTCGAAGTATAAAGAAATTCCCCGATCTCCTCACGTACCACAGTCAATTACCAACTCAGAGGCACGAGAATTAGTCTATGACGTAAATTGGGTACAATTGGCGGTTTTTACGCGTCCGTAAAAAGTGGTTAGAGGCAAGTTTCATATAACATAACCCGCGCAAATTCAACTGGTATTTGAATTGTTCGATTGTTCAGTGATTATAATTATCACGTATGTACGTTGTTCAGTTTTATAATCGAGTTCTTTTTTAGGGTTTCGTAGCCAAAGGGCAAAAACGGAACCCTTATAGATTCGTCATGTCTGTCTGTCTGTCTGTCTGTCTGTCTGTCCGTCTGTCAGTCCGTCCGTGTGTCACAGCCACTTTTCTCCGAAACTATAAGGTCTATGATATTGAAACTTGGTAACTAGATGTATTCTGTGAACTGCATTAAGATTCTTATGTAAAACTAGAAAAAAAGCAGTAAATTTTGGGGGTCCCCATACTCAGAACTGTAACTCAAAAATTTTTTTTTCATCAAAACCATTCGTGTAGGGTATCTATAGATAGGTCTTCAAAAATGCTATTGAGGTATCTAACATCATATTTTTCTAAACTGAATAGTTTGCGCAAGAGACACTTCCAAAGTGGAAGAATGTGTGTGTCCCCCCTCTAACTTCTAAACTAAGAGAATGATAAATCTAAAAAGAAGATATGATATACACTGCCATAAAAACTACCAACGAAAATTGGTTTGAACGAGATAGAGCTGGTAGTTTTTTTTAAAACGTCATAACCGCAATTTTCGGTTAGAAAAATCACTACTACTGCGAACGTGTTTTAACATCAATCAAAGTTACAATGAACTATAAGAACTTTTATATTATGTTACTTGCTGCTACGAAACCCTTCACGGGCGAGTCCAACTCGCACTTGGCCGGTTTTTTTAGCGTTAGTTGCTCCCAACTCCTAAGGGGCACTTGCGCCGAAGTTTCGTCCACAAGTCAGCTAGTGCTACATTTGCCGTTGAGTTTACATGAGCTTTAAGCTTTGTGTACCCAACGTGTTATGTATTGTGTTCTTAATATTTATAAATATTAAAAAAAAAATGTTTTTTGATGTCATTGATTTTTACCTGAGTCTACCGAAAATATTGAACTCATAAGTTAAAAAAATATATATTATTATTCGCTGAAGTAGAGTTGACGCAAGTTGTGCTGGTAATCAATTTGATCATAAGCTCCATCAGTTCTATTCTGTCATGCAAACCATTAGCGGTAAGGTTTACATGTCATACAACATAGATATGAGTAGATCATCAAAAAGATGATTAGCTGTACATTGTGGTCCGTAAATAATAAAAATAATTTCGTCAACAGCTATCAAATAAATAAATATGCGATTCCGTCAAGGTCAAGTTATTAAGTAAATCAATACTCCTTCATGTTCAGCAATATGATGCTATAAATATTTTTACGCAAATACATAAAAGTTACTTTAGCACTTTATGAAAGTCATAAAGAGCTCAGCTCAGCTGTTAGATACTTCTGCACAAAAATAGGATCTCTTTTGCGCATCATTGCTTGCTACATTTTGTGCGTACGTGCGTCCGTACTATTCGATCGCCCCACTGTAACTCTAAGATCTAAGATATATTACTGTCGGGCCATGTCTGTGCAAAGTTCTTAGCCAATTTCGGTTAACCTAGGTCAACCGGAAGTGGGTGTGAATTGATAAACATCTGCTAATGGCACCAATGCAAGAGTTTGAAAGGTTTCATGCCGTGAGCGACTCCGACCTGAGCTTATTCAACTTTGAAAACCTGATACTGTATAAATTAGGTGTCTTTATTTCGATTTGTAAACAGACGGGTGCAATCACCTCTAATACCGGCTTGCCCGGTAGCCATGAAACAACAATTTACGAACGGCATATGCTTTACTAGCTATATGACACGGCTCCTCCCGCGTGGTATTCATGACTGCCTCGTTGGTCTAGAGGTCGTAAAGTGCGACTGTGGATCACGAGGACGAGATCGTGTTGGATTCCCACCGGGGACAAAAATTTTCGTAATCATAAATAGTTGTCCCAAGAGTCTTGAGTGTTTGTGAGTATTATGTTAATATTCGTGGTCCGAAACCGATAACCTAGCTTAACCAGATGCCGTTGTGTAAAAATGTCCGTAAAAATTTTAGATGACCATGATGACTTTTGTGATCACTTTACATCAACATCGTTCAAGCTTCCACGTTTATCATTATTTCTTCTTGTCATTATCAAGTAATTATCATGTTCGAAATAATAATATGCAAAAAATAACATTTTTTTCGTTTGTTGCAGAATGCCAGCGCTCCGCCTGCTGGGGCGAAAATGGCTGGCAGCCTCCGACGACCTCGTTTTCCCCAGCATCTTCGAACTACTCTTCAGATTTGTGTGGTATGTACTTCTATTTTTTTTTTTTTTTTTTTTACTGTTCAAATATCACACAAAGAATACAAATTTTGTCAGCATTCCATAAACCACAAAGGTTTGTTTTGTATGCTGTAACTCTCGATCGATACAAACATAGAAATATATTTGATAACAAACTTAAGAATAATAACCTACGAAGAAACAGAATAATACATAATACATTATAATTATACATATACATTTAAAATACTTGGTTCTGACCTTGTTTTAAAGAATTTTGTTTTTAAAGTAAAAGTTCAATTTTTGTTTTAAGTTAGTTGCAGTAATAACATCTCTTACTGTTGTGGGTAGACGATTAATAAATCTCGGAACCATGTATAGTCCAATCCTGCCCGATCTGGCAATAATGTAAACATGTCATGTTTTGACAATCGTTGTCTAAGACAGATGAGTAGAAAAATATAGTAAGTACGACAAATCATTGAATTTCTTACTATCCCGAGTAGGTATTTTAAATGAAAATAAACTATCATAAAGAAGTTATTTGGTGTCGAAATGATTGTAAGAACACTGTATGACTCATGGATACTGGAATATAATCAGGGTGAATACTCAGTTGCAAGTAACTATGGATATATAGGATCTAATGTGTTTGTTTACATTTTTGCGCAAAGCTATTGAAATACAGTATAGTCGGTTGTTCTTTCACCGTAAATATTGTTCGTGGCGGATCGGCTGGTTTCGTACAAAAGATTCCGAGCAGCTGCCCGTGTATATACAGCGTGTATCTGTGTTTTATTGTATTTACTTTTAAAGAAGTTTTCTTTTAGTAGTGTGTATTCAAATTGTGTTAAAACAGGAAGAATTTTGCAATGTTTAAATAAACCACTGTCGTCATAATAAAATTGTTGTTTGATTTTGGTAGAAACCATATTCCTGAGAATTTTTCGTTGTAGGTTGAATATTTTATTTATGTAAGTATTATATGTGCGGCCATAGCTGCTCAGTCCATACTGTATGTACGACTCAGACAGCGAATTGTACAACATCATTTTGATTTTAAAGGGAATTCGATCTTTGAGCAGGGTGATATTGGCTAGGAACTGTCTCAGTTTATCACATACGTGTTCTATATGGTTGCCCCAATTTAGCTTGCTATCGATGATTAGCCCAAGGTAAGTATGTTTAGTCACGGATTGAATTTTTGTACAATTACACTGGTGTTTGTATGTAGTGTGTAGGCAGCGATGGTTGTGCGCAACTATTTCATTAAATTGAGATTGATCTAGATAAGGTGATTTTATATGCATCAATTTAGTTTTTTCAGCATTTATCACCAGACCCGAATCATGGCACCACTCTAAGAGTGTGTTGAAGTCCGATTGCAGACGCTCTGAAGCCTTTTGCACGTTTTTATCTGCTACCACGAGACAGGTATCGTCTGCAAACTGGTAGCACGAGCACATTTTGACACAGTTTGCCAAATCATTTATGTAAGACAGGAAGTGAAGAGGTCCCAACACAGATCCTTGTGCCGTGCCCTCTGTGACTTTTATGTACTCGCTATACGTATTATTCACCTTTACAGTATATTTTCTATTTTGGAGATAACTTTCACACCAAGAAAGTAGTGGGCCCCGTATTCCACATCTCTCTAGTTTGCTAATTAACAGCCTGTGGTCTAGTGTGTCAAATGCACGAGAAAAGTCTACAAATAGAACTAGTACATGCTTTCTATCATTTAAAAAGGAATTGACTTCATCTGTAAACTTTGACAAAAGTTCACCAGTTCCTTTGCCGGCTTGGAAACCAAACTGATCTTTGTAAATGATTTCATGCTTTTGATAGACTATTTGTTCATATGTTATTTCTCATAACCTTGCTGACTCTTCTGTAAACGATCACTGCGGTAAACGACTTTCGCAATGGCTGGTCTTCAGATGGGTGACCACTTTGTATCATTTTTTTTGCGAGGGTTGTCAATAACATGACAATCGTTATGCCAAGTTGAAGTCCTTATGGGAGGTCCTGGGACATCCTTCCGAGGGCTTACACGGGCTCCCAACCGTAGGCTGTTGGGCGTTACTTAAGGTTTTTTAGTTGGTAGGAGTCCGGCATAGCATCCATGAAAGATTTTCCCTTACGTCAAAAAAAGCCTTATGGGCGGCTTGAAAAATAAAAACAGCGGGTCGTCACAACCTGCACGATTTGGAAATAGCTCACAATAAGATAAGATAAGACAATTATCGTCTTGATTTTACCAATTTTACTATTAAGAGTCCATATGACGTCAAATAGAATATTACTTTGATCTAGATCTCAGGACTCGTGAGACAACTTCAGTTCATGAACTAAAAACGCTCTAGGCTCGAAACACGATTACTGATAAAATCCTCGATAGATTTTTGTGTTGAAAATATCTCGATTTCGTGAAATTTTAAGCTAGATCTCATATGTTATAAGTTGTTTTTATAATCTTACTAATATTATAAATGCGAAAGTTTGTGAGTGTGGATGTTTGTTACTCTTTCACGCTCAAACCGCTGAACGGATCGGGCTGAAATTTGGTACAGAGATACATAATAGTCTGGAATAACACATAGGCTACTTTTTATTCCGGGAATAAGTTCCCACGGGAACTAATTTTACGCGGGCGAAGCTGCGGGCATCAGCTAGTATTAAATATTTATAAGTAAGACCATAGTTAAATCTTTATTTGCACCAGAGCATTTTTTTCATATTGGTTATAGTTTTTAGGGTTCCGTACCCAAAGGGTAAAGAACGGGACCCTATTCATGAGACTTCGCTGTCCGTCTGTCTGTCTGTCTGTCTGTCTGTCTGTCTGTCCGTCACGAGGCTGTATCTCATGAACGGTGATAGCTAGAGAGCTGAAATTTTCTCAGATTATGTGTTTTTGTTGCCGCTATAACAAGAAATACTGAAAACAAAAACATAATAATATTTAAGGTGGGCTTCCATACAACAAACGTGTTTTTTAGCGATTTTGTCTTATATATTCGGTAATAAGGTATCCTTCTCAATTTAAATACGTTGAACATTTCATCAAGATCATTCATTCCCTTTACACCATGCAAATTAAATGAATACTTTAGGAATTAGGAGGTACAGCACAATCAAATGTTGCTCAATGAAATTAATTTCGTGTCGCCATGATTGAACATTATACGGGTCACATACTAACTTATTTTTCGACTTTCATCGTACATATTTTTTCTTTAAAAAGTGAACAACGTTTTCAGCAGATTACTTTAGGTAGGTGTAATATTTCAAAGATAGCTATTTCATAGGAAATAGCAAACAAATAGTCCATATTTTAGATTTTTCTCCAGTATAAACAATTTACGTACAAACACACAATTTATGTTGTAGACGTAGATATCGTGTTTATAATGTCATCATTTTCAGAATATTGATGACATACACTATAGAGCAACGCGAACTGTCTAAAGACGCGCCTTGCATAACACTATAGAGCAACGCGAACTGTCTAAAGACGCGCGTTTTATTACACTGTAGAGCAACGCGAACTGTCTAAAGACGCGCGTTGTATAACACTATAGAGCAACTCGAACTGTCTAAGGCGCGCGTTGCTCTGTGTTAATAGGTAATGAGGGCAACCAGTAGACGCTTGAAATACTCACAGAATATCGAGCAGTGTATTTTCATAAAAAATAATAATTAAAACAAAATGGACCTAATAAATCCAGACTTATCAAATAAAAATCACATAAATCTTGTTATGGTAATTGTACCAATCTTGTCAATCAAACATCCGGGATTGGATGCGGAGCGATATGATTTTATGAGAAATCCAATGAACCGTATACTGTTACTTGACATTTTAATATCGTCAATCGTTATCTCATTTATTTTATTTAATTTCTTATTGTATGATTCTCCACGCTTTTCATGAAGTGGGTTTATTTATTGGTCTGCCCATCTTTCGTGTCGTGAGCAATCAATAGATTGAGATTAATTTTGAGAAGAAAAAGAAGAATTTAAGAAATAGAGGTAGGTATGTAAGTCTAGGTTGTGTCCTAGGTAGGTTTTAACTAGATAAATATATTTTATTCTCACGGGATTAACATTAGTGTAATACCGAAATTTCACGCGGATGAAATTCTGTATTGCACGAATTCCGGTAAATTTTTATCCCCTTGTGGCATAATAATGACTAAAAAATCTATGAATATTGCAGCCGCGCATTATAGCCTAACTAAACAAGCAACTGGTTTTGACAGCTAACCTTAGTTAAGTAGAGAAATCTCGATTTCTAGCCCGAGCATTCGTTATTTAGGATATTATATCAATCCTAAGTTACATAAGCTGTCAAATCAAGCATCTTAATTAAGTATACAAACTTCATCTTCATGGTCACTCTTTTTTCTGATTTCTGTGGTCACTCGTTTCATCCTACTCCAAGTTCCTCTAGGTAACGAAAAAGTGAAACGGTAGATTCCGACTGACATGACGCTCCTTGAAAAAGGATCTCAGTTAGGGCCAAATCCGAAACTATACCTATAGTTAAGCAATCCCTGAGGGAAACCCGAACGGGTTTGTCGTACTACCTTGCCCGCGGCGGGTATCTACAGACAGTCGTAGAAGATGATGTCGCGTCGTGCTAATGATCTAAATGAGTCTAAATATACATCCCTACTAATATTATAAACGCGATTGTAACTCTGTCTGTCTGTCGGTTGGTTACGCTTTCACGCCTAAACCGCTGAAGCGATTTTTATGAAATACAGATAGTTTGAGTTTCTGAGAAGGACGTAGGCTACTTTTTAGCCGACTATGCAAAAAGAGTCTTTCTTCGTGGACGACGCCGCGGGAAACAGCTAGTAATTATATATGAATTTCTTTTAAGGTGCTCGTAGCCACTCTTAGGTACTTGGTATTCTCTGTTTGTGAGTGCGAATGTGTAGATGTATGATTGAATGGATATTTGTTACTCTTTCACGCTCTTACGTCTGAACGGATCTGGCTGCAATTTGGAACAGATATAATTACTGTTTCCCGCGGCTTAGGCCGCGTAGAAGTCGTTATCGCGTAAAATCATTACAGCCCTTTTGCACAGTCAGTTAAAAAGTAGCCTATGTCCTTCACTTGGACTCAAACAAATTTCAACGAAATCGGTTCAGCGGTTTAGGCGTGAAAACGTAACGAAGGGACAGACAGACAGTTACTTTAGCATTTATAATATTAGAAGGGATGTATATATAATAGCATAACAGACAGACAGACAGATAGACAGACGACAGACAGAGTTACTTTCGCATTTATAATATTAGTTGGAATAGTCTGAAATAACACTTAGGCTACTCTGTATTTCCGGAATAAGGTCCCATTTGATGAAGGAACGGAAACAGATTTCCAAGCGGGCGAAGCCGCAGGCGTCTTCTAGTAATCCATAATTGGTTCGTTGAATGAGCCCAATTCACATTCGCATACGGCCAATTAAAACGATCGACATAGAAGTATACAATTTAAAACCCATTAGTAGACAATCAAGCCGACACGCGACATCCAAAGGTCGAGAGGAGTTCAGGGAAACTAGTACTGATAATGAGAGCAGGGAAAGTTTATGTAAATTTGGAATACAGCCACAGAAATCAGAAAAAAGGAGAAATGGCATGAACGCGTATCGGTGTCGCTCCGATAGGTTCAAAATGAGTGTTTTATGTGGCGAGCCACGCGTCGGGTGATCAGTGTAGTTTAAAATACAGACTTGTTCTGTCGCTATCTGCAAAAACCGCAGTACCATTACCCATGGAGTCTCTTACCATAAGAAAGTACAAGTCATTTGTTGTATTTATTATTAAATTCAGTTAAAAACAGCAGCCGACAATTATTTGTTACTACTACCGTGTATACCAGTATTAAAGCAGTAGACGTAGACTCTTCTTATTCTGTTCAAAATACATGTCGTGCTTAGTAGTAGGCTAAGCTAAGTTAGATATCACATCCCACGACGCAATGTTTAGAACTTAGAACGCGGGTTACGCGGGAAAGAATCGTACCTACTCTAATTATGAATCGCGTTTTACGGCCGTGGTTACTCAACAGCACTTTTTTGATATCTGTGAATATAGCCTACTTTATCTTGTAGATATCTTGCTGTACTATGTATCTACTTGTACTATTAGCAAATAAAAGTGACAATATTTTCATGTCAGATGTACCGACGATCTGAAAAAGGTAGCAGGGAGTGACTGGATGCGGAAGGCGAAGGACCATGTGTTGTGGCGTTTGGGAGAGTCCTGCGTCAAGCAGTATGTCATAGGCGGCATAGGCTGATTTGATGATTCGTACCAAGTGCGTTGAGAAGAGTGCTGGGATATCCTTCCCAGAGGCTTACACGGGGCTCCCAACCATAGGCTGTTGGGCGTTACGTGAGGTTTTTTTGTCGGTAGGAGGATATTCCCTCACGTTAAAAAAAAGTGCGTTGAGAAACAGCTAATAGTATCACTTCTTTCTATAAGAGAGCATTGGGGGTCCCAACCAAGATCTTTGGGGTCCAAACCTGCTTCAACTAAAAGTAGAGCTCCTGCTGACTAACAGACGGGTCGTGTTCAAAAGTTCGAAGTCAGGGTAAATAGAAGGAAACTGCGAAAAGGCTAAAGCGCCCGTACTTATTCAAATATATTTGAACTACATCAATGACGTGCTTAATTGAGGGTCACTGGCGTCACTGCCTACTTACTTAGTCCATCGAAAAGCTAATTAATCAACGCCTCTGCCTAACCTTTCGAGGAAAAAGGCGTTACTATTATGTAGGTATGTACCTAGCTGCCGAACTTTTATAAAAAAATGCACATAAAATTATATTCGATGTCTACTATGCTGGCGTCTAATGACGAAGTATATTTTTTGTCTGCCCGAATCATAGTAAAGGAAGATTAATGGTCTCATTAAATGGCAAGCAAACGCAAAACGCAATTGATGAAAATAATACTTGAGAAAATGAAAAAAAAAAGCATTTTTCTTTTAGGTATTTTTTTATTTTGTCTGAGTGAGTACTTAATGATTTATTGAAAGCTTACAGAGTTCAAAATTTATGTATGAGAGTGTAGTCTCCTGGAGGTTAGATCTGGAATAAGTCATGAACTACATTATCTATTAATGTACAGACGAATTTGAGAATGCATGGTAAATCCGAAACGAAATTGCTTTGCACTGAGAATTGAAGCCATCTCTCGGATAACATTAGAAGTCAAGTATCTAGCGTTGCCGATTTTTTATAATACCTATGCAATATTATATTCGAGTAAAGTTGCGCCATCTAGTAGAGTTTTTTTGTGAATTTGGACTCTATGTGCATGGGATTATAGATCTTAAGGGGCCCATGCAATATTGGAGGTGACTGTACCTATATTGAAAAATTAAACAAATTGTCTGCCTGCGTGCCTATGACGGAGGACGAGGATACGGAGACATGCACACTAAAATTTGCAGGCGTTATTTGTATTGAGTCTCTTGGGCTTTGCCTGCCCTTGATGCGAACATAGGCTACGTTGCAATGTCCTTCGTTCCACGAGAATTGAGAGACACAATATGTTTGTCTAAAAAGTACAAGTTTCGAACTGTTTATGCGGCCCCTGCGTTTCATAAGTCTGTACGATCGAGTATTATAGAAATTTATGTTAGATTGGTCGTAGCCTAGAGCACTTTGGGAACCACTGACCTAGATTGTTAACGACGTATTAAGTGCATCATAGAAATATTCACCTGCACTTGTAGCTTATAAGTAAATGATGGTTATATGTGGAACGTTTACCTCGATTGAGCTTTCATAATGGAAGTCAAAACTAGTTACGGTACATTCGATTGTAGGTAAGTAATAAAACTACATTAAAATTTTGAACACTAGATAAAAGCAACAATTATGTGGCAACCATAGACTTATTCTATGGTGGCAACTTTGTGTAAGGCTTGAAAATTTAACCTCTACAGTCAGTAAGAGTGAACGTTAATTAATTTTTAATGATCCTGATAGATTTGACCATTGATTTGTAGCATTTAGCATTCTTGCTAATGGGCGCTTGCACATTGCACGATATCGGTGCGGCGGACAGTTTATCGAAGAGAAGGTAATAAGTTCCCTCTAAATATCGCCCTTGTAGAAGAGGATCAACCCAAAATGTTCTTCTACAGTATCGTTTTTTTCTTCGTAAATATAAAAGATAAAGTAAAAGTAACTTGTTCACTGCTGCCATTATTGCTTCTAATATTTTAATTAGCTTTAAGAATCGCGCGGTTACCTTTCCTGGCGCAAAGCTACTAACCGAATAACAAGCTGTGGGTTATACTGTGTCAATTTCGTTCGGTTATATCGTTCCACGATATCGTGCGATATCGTGACGATATCGTGGCAGTGTGAAAGCGTGTAGTAGTAATTGTATCAAAACACCGCTCCTACGATATCGTACGATATCGTGTCGTTACCGTTATCGTGGCAGTGTGCAAGCGCCCAATGTCACAAGAGCATTTTAGCGACCATCATAACGAGCGTTTTAGCAAGGTAAAAATAACATTTTTGCGACTTTCCTATCAAGCGTTCTGTCAAGCATTCTAGCGTAGGTGAACAACTTCATTTTTTATTTGTAGAAATCCCTCATGGACAGTTGGCTCATTAATTGAGATGAGAAGTTTGTGAAGATGTTTGGATGTATGTTACGCTATCACGCTCTACCGGCTAAAATTTCGGTCCCCTAGTATGTAATAAATAAAATAAATAGAAAAGGAAAACCCGAAATGAAACACGGTGTCCATGAAATGACAATTGTTAATCCAAGTTGAAGGCCTTCAAGCCGCCCGGCTTGGATAATTACAACTGCCGGTCGCCACGACCTGCGCCAATCCATTTCAACACGGCAATAGGCTCACCATCTATTACGTGGGACACAAAACTATAAGGTGAAATGTGAGAGTAAACTATGCCTCTGCCTACCCCTTCGGGGATAAAGACGTCACCCATATGTATGTATGTAGTATGTAATAAAATATCGTTTACCATTTGTTCACAGGCTCGTCTTAATAGCTCTGGTGGTGGAAGTCCTGTACCCAGTGACATGGCAATGTCAGAACGAGGGCTGGCACGGCGGTGCGTTCGTGAGACTGTATCTATGTGGAACGCTTACGCTTCAAGCAGCGCTGATGCTGTTGCTGGCGGCGTTAGCGCAGCAGTCCGCGAGAGGCACCATCACAGACATTGACGTCAGAAAAATGGTGTCACCATTGTTATTACTCAAGTAAGTACTGGAAGTTTACGTTTTATTGTTTGCTTGTTGTAGAGAATGTGTACTTAAAATTAGCTATCCCACATACACCTAGTAACTGCAATGTACTCGTACCTCTTCACTCCAACTATTTCAACGTATAGTGCGTCTAATAGATCAGATTTTAAACTGTATCTACGTATCGTCTTAATCGATTTTGATAAAACATACAACAGTATTTAAAAAAGAAAAAGTTACCATTATAAAATAAATTCTTTGTGTGTTACTCCAACCCCTATTAAACAAATAAACAGACGCGAAGTCCGCTTTTCTCCATACTATCGGTTATCCGAATGCCTAAACGACAGTAATTCGTCCGGTTAATCGAGTGTACTGTAGGAGAGATAGATAGATTAAGAAATAGATTCTATTATATTTTAGACTAGCTGTTGCCTGCGACTTCGTACGCTGCACTTTATATGTGATTCTTTAGATTGATATAACTTTTTTATTTATGAACCGATTGACATGAAACAAACACTAAAAGTTAAGTGGAGTAAACCACAACGCAATAAAGAAAACCACATTGCAATCGGTTGAGCGGTTGCTGAGATTAGCGTGCACAAACGTACAGACAAACAGACAGTTACGATTTTATTAAATGTATTGATTGATGATATTAAAAAAATACATTTATTGTTAAAAATTACAGAGAAACATAATTATTTGCTATTCAAAGGGGGAATGCTGCTAGTCTTTTGGGCACAATGCCACGGGGCCTTATTTAGGTTTCGTTTAGATAGTAATAATGTAAATATAGATTGATGATTGATTGATAATATTATGTTATCTGTACCTTATTTTGACTTAAAAATAATTTGCACTGGCCGCCGCCGTTAATAACTGACATCAAAGTCAGTCTGTAACCACGATCGACTAAAAGAAACGTCATACATCAAAAATGTTTGAAATACAATAATGTAACATACATTTATGTTCATAATATGTTTATATTACTTAGATAACTTCTGTCAAAGAATAAAATGGTACACATTTCAAAACATCAGACAATCCGATAGAGCTTAACTCTGCTCGGCTGGTGAATCACAACAGCGAAATATACGTTGTACGAATTTACAAGGCGTATGTAAACAAATTGTGTTATGAGATTTTGGTATATTATTTATTCCTTTTTAGGGTTCCGTACGCAAACTTTAAAAACAAGACCTTATTCATGAAATTTTGCTGTCCGTCTGTCTGTCCGTCACGTGACTGTATCTCAAGAACCGTGATAGCTAGAGTGCTGAAGTTTTAAAAGATGAAGCATTTCTATTGCCGCTATAACATTAAATACTAATTCACAAAATAATGTAGCATATTTAATACATACAACAAACGGGATACGGCACCCTCCGTGTACGGCACCCTCTGTGCGCGAGTCTTTAGGCAGACAAGCTTAAGCTTCACCAGAATCACTATATTTATACTGTTCCAGAATGAACCCGAAAGTGGTTACCAAAGCGTATGCCTGTTGAGATGTTTGGATCACACAATTATTTGTCTCCGGTGGGAATCGAACCGACGACCTCGTGATCCGCAGTCGTACATTTCGACCTCTAAACCAACGGGCAGACAAATATGTAGATTACAATGTTTATTACAGTAATATAGCATCAAGCTTTGATAAGTACTGCTCGTTCGCTCTAAGTTTGCCGCTCGGCTCCATAATAAAGTCGAATTTTTAATTAGACGAAGTAAATTGACAGCAACTAATGTCAGTTCTTCATACAATGTTGCTTATTTTCTATGACGAAGTGACATTCGCTACTGTCAATTTACTTCGTCTAATTAAAATATTCGGGTATACGCCTTTACGCCAGCGACAAACTTAAAGCGGGTAGTAACAATAAACTCGGCAACTCCGCCGGCGTAAGATGTAGCTAGTACTCTACTTTTTATACTCATACATAAATATGTAGAAGTACATATCAGCTAAAAGCTTCGGTGTGAAATAGAGACTTTTATCACAGTATAAAGAGTACTTTTATGGTTCAAGTTTCAGTCATAACTCACGGGGAGAAAAGTTACACGCCTCTGAGTATTTCACTCTTCATACAATGGTTTTGTTGTGTGACAAATTGTTTAGAATAATGCGGTTTGTTTTCCTCGTTTTTCCTTTTGGAGTATTTTTGCAATATGGTGTAACCTATGTACGCAGTATAAACTGCAGGGAACTTGGACTTTCAGATCTTCAAAAGTTTAGACTTTTCAGACTTTCACATTGTTTAAATGCTGTTATGAATCAGCGTGAAGCATTATGTATATTTTTTAGTTTATCCAACATACATAATAATTATACTTCCGCTATACTTTCTAGGGTTCCTTAAGTGATAAACAATACACTCATTGGATCACGTTTATTGTTAATCTATCTGTCTGTCAACTTCAAAACACATTTTCTTAGGAACACCTGGGGTCTTTCTACAAATCTCAGAGTCAGTAATTCAATTACCTAGTTAAAGATTTTAGAAATGCCGCGCGGGACTAGGTGGATAGTGCCGAATAAATATAACTAAGTACTTGAGGACAGGTAGCTAGGGACCGTATAATCTGTGGTATAATGTAAACAGGCCGTGTGGCTTGGCATTGTGATTTTTAGTGTAGGTGACAGAATTGAAAACGAATAATTTGTATGAAGTTTCCGCCTATCCAAACCACTTCTGAAAGTTGCACCATATTACTGATTAGCGGTAGAACAAACACTACAGAGAATTAAGAAGAGCATGTGTACGGTATTTATCATTGACCCACGCACAAACATATTATTATGTTGTAAAAACCGTAAAAAAAATATTGGTTAGTTGTTTACTCGAAAAAAATACGTTTTCCGATCACAGACTTGTTGTTGAAGCTACAAATGACGCAAATGGTCATAGTTTATGCGAACTTGGCTAAAAACCGAATTACTTACCTATTAAGAGGCCGTAAAGGAAGAAATGTTGACATGGCCTAGTTCTTGGTTCGCTTCCGATTCACATGTTTTATGCAAAGACTTCGCAAACACACAATAACCCCCTCGGTGTTTTACTTTGATGTTGGAACTTTGTGTATCGACGATAAATAAGAAATGTTTAACAAATAACTTTATAAAGGTACCTAGTTATTCCTATTTCAATGAGAATTCATGATTTTGTTGTTACTCAACTACTCGTCAATTGTGGCGTTTCCACTCTTTGGTTGCTCATGTTTCCATGGGTGCCTGGCGAAGCTGGAACTACTAAGCCTCGATTTCTCGGGGCGCAACAATTAAATCAGCCTATCGCAGTAGACCTCCCCAAATCATTTAAGGAGGGTGCTATACTGATTGATATTTCAAAGTCCTTCTCTTTGTCATGATGCTGACTTGGGACCACGAAGATCTCGAAAGGGCCCCAATGCATCTATCTATATCTATATCTATACTAATATTATAAAGAGGAAAAATTTGTATTTTTTGTCTGTGGATTTTTTTTTTTTGATTAGCGTGAGGGAAAATCCTTCATGGAAGCTATGTCGGACTCCTACCGACTAAAAAACCTTACGTTACGCCTAAGAGCCTACAGTTGGGAGCACCGGGTAAGCCCTCGGAAGGATGTCCCAGGACTCTATGTAAAAGTTTGTAATGAAGAAACGCAAAAACTACTGTGCCGATTTCAAAAATCTTCACCCTGAGTAACATATGCAATCCTTAGCAAGGACTACGAAGAAAAAATGTCAACGATCTTCTTAAACAATGATCTCATCAAGAAGGAGAGGATCTTCGACAAAAAATATAGAGTACACATAGGGAACAGGGAAAGCTGGCAGATAGACGACAGCAATGGCACTATCTGCTACACAGATGGCTCCAGAAAGGAGTCAATAAAGAGATCCGGATCCAGCGTTCACATAATATGTGAGAACGGAACGGAGATAAATAGATCTGTAAGCCTAGGCAAATTCGCTAGCGTTTTTCAAGCGGAATACAGTGCCATCACGGAATGTGCTCAAATGATGCACCAGCACACAAGCGCAAGAAAGGCGACCAATATAGCGTCAGTCAGGCAGCATTAAAAGCACTAGGCAGAGAAGAAATAACGTCAGCAATTGTCAAGGAATGCAGAGAGCTCCTTGACAAACTGGCGGAAAGCGCTGAAGTAAGCCTAGCCTGGGTGCCCGGACACGAGGGAATACCGGGTGACGAGGCGGCAGATAAATTAGCCTGAGAAGGAGCAGATGAATGCTTGGTGGGACCTGAGCCTAGGCTTCCTATCGCTCAAAAAATCACCAAGGGAGTAATCAACAGAAGAATAACGGTAGAGACCAACCGTAGATGGAGATCTTCAGATGGAATGAGACAGTCGAAGATCTTCATCAAAGGAATGGACCCGAAGCGAACTAGCCAACTGATCAAACTTACCAGAAGTAACATGAGGCTAGTGGTAGAGATTATAACAGGACACTGTCGCCTTAACAGGCATCTGACAGTAATAGGAGTAAAGGACGACCCGAAGAAGAAGGAAACCAGCATCCACCTTTTAGCTGAGTGCCCAATGTATTCGCTGAGCAGATGGGAAATAATGGGAACAGACAGAATTGAACAAGATGATCTGCAGAATCTGAAGGTGGATCTATCTGATCCAAGCAAGAGTTGGCAAGGAAACTGGAAGATTCGATGGGACGCCGTGAAGTTGCTGGGATACCCAAACACATCCCTTGAAGATGTCCTGGGGAAATGGATGAAATGGGCAGCAGAAAAGCGGTCGGATAGTGCGCCTGGCGGTGCCGGCGTCCCCGCAAGAGAATAATAAAACTTAGGCTATATTTTATTCACATATTCCCACGGAAACGGGAGCTACGTGGGTGAAACCGCGGCACGTCCGCTAGTGTTATATAAAACATTAATAACTCATTGCACTCAATCACGTGATCGACAAGATAGACGTGTTCGCTGAATGCTAGTAAAATTTAAATACTTAGTAAGTTAAGGTAGATACCTTTATCATCTTCGAGTATGTTCTACATCTACAAGTAATAAGCAGACTTTGTAAGTACAATGAAGACCAAAAAAATTACATTGTAACATTGAATTGTTTCAAACGTGACATTACTCTTTAATTCACTGTTTTTAGAGGAAACACTAAAATCTTACTTACAGCAAGGAGTCAGTCTTATTCACAATAATTACCACAACTTTGCTCTCAACATTTACTTACTAAGTCATTGCCACGTATCTAGATAAATATAATAAACGTAATAGTGTACTTGTGTAGAACTGTAGATACCCACACAATACACATCAACAGTTTATTCTCACCAATGACTACACTACAGTTAAAAAACATGCTACAAAAAAGCATGAAAATTAAATAAGCGTTTCGCTAATCTTAAGAAAAATAAAATAATGGCGAAGTACTTAACGAAAAAAATAAATATATATCTGTGGAAACCATTGGGAACCAGTCAAGAGACGCAATGACCACGTACCTATTTGGACTTGCTCTACACTGATTATACTTTATAATTATCTCAGCAGTGGGTTTGTCTTTTTCTTTCATTGCCGGAGCTTGAAAATGCAACATATTTTTGTTACATATTTGGATAAGATGGAAGGCGCAGGAAAGTGTGTTGTGGCATAAATTGGGAGATATATTGATTTGATTGATTGAACGACACACATTTATTTAACCTGTAAAACTACTAAAATATATGTGTTACCCGGTCTTCTTTTACGTTCAGAGATAGTACCTGTGCTAGAAATATGTTTTTCTTATAATACCTATGAAAACTGTGATATTTATGCACTTAAAGTTACATAAATTCGGCTACTATAACTGTTATTGTATAAGTAGGTAGATACTTGTCCAACTACTGACTACTAACCGTCTAGTAGGTAGGTACCTAATTTCTGCCAACCGTGCTTTCTATGAAAGGAGACGTCTGCCAAAAATGATTCTGTCAACAGATTATTCGAACAAACGAGTTTCGGATTAACGTTCCAGGCTCAATTAAGGAGCCTGATTTAGTGTATCCGAAAAAATATTGTTGTTTTCTATGCTTCAGTCGACCTTAGTTGTCATCGTAAGGAATCATTAGGTCTGTACTGTATTATAAAATATTATGATACTAGTATATTTTAGTATTTGTTTGTCCCTCAAATACTCGTAAGTTCTTATGAAATGTGGAAACAGTAACGGAATTCCACGAGGAACGGTGCCGTGGGTACCGTTTGGTTTTACATAATGTGAAGTTATGTTTACTTTACGAGCACTGTAATGTCAGAAACTGGTTCGAACTGAACAGTTTATAAGTGTTGAATAACCCGAGGCAATTAGTCTATGACCAATAGGAGCTGGAACAGTACCTAATTATAAATGACAAGTAGCTGACATCTACAACTTCGTTTACATCACATAGGAGAGAAAGATAGGCATATAATATAGGTATGTATTTTCTTCGTCAGGCTCAAAGAAGCGTGTCGGACGTTTATATGCTTTAGTCTATTTCTATTTTACAATAACCCGAAGGTTGAGATGACTCTAATTTCTGAATTACCAAACCCTCAAATTGAAACTTCTCGGGAACTATTCATAAGGTAATCCCATTTCTGACACCGAAAAAATGTTTTAAATCGAATCAAAGTGTTAAGAAATTACCACTGTCAAACCATTTTGTTTTTCATCCACTCTCATAAAACTTCTTGGTTCTATCAATGTTCTTCTTCCTCGGATTAGCTTTTGCTAAGTATAATTTAAATAGCTATGTTATTATACAATATAGGTACCTGCTTTTGATAGTAGTAGTATATTTTATCTATATTAAGTTATTTAATACCTACAGTACCAATATCGTGTCCTCAAGTGTACACGTTCAAATACAGACATAACAAGTCTATTCAAATCGTTGTTTATTATTTGTATGTATTTACATTTAGATCTTGACCCATAATATGCTTGTTTATACCTGACTCATGCGGCGGTTTGTCATACCGATGGCTTCTTACAAGTTACGTAGAAACCACATCATTTACATTATAGACACTGAGTTCTTTAACCAACTTGAAAAAACCGGGGAAGTGCAAAGCGCACGGAGGGTATCGCACTAAAATCGGCAAAAAATTTACGTTTACTACCCCCTAAAAAATTACTAGAAATAGGTAACCCCAGAAATAGGTACAGCATCTGTGAAAATTTCAACGGTCTAGCCATCACGGTTCATGAGATACAGCCTCGTGTCAGACAGACAGATATACGGACAGCAAAATCTCAGTTAAAGGGTTTCGTTTTTACCTTTAGATACGGAACACTAATGAGGAGGATGTTCTCACGATTTTTGCGTTTGGAAGCATATGTTTACTTTCTACATTGAGATATTCATATTACTACGTATAGAGAACGCATCCCGAACAAAAAACGTTGCATTTTGCCACGAGTTACAACTAAAGTTCGCTGCAGCGATAAAACAATAAATTAGTGGGCTTTTTTTTTTTTTTTTTTTTTTTTAACGTGAGGGAAAATCCTCGTAGGATGCTATGCCGGACTCTTACCGACTAAAAAACCTCACGTAACGCCCAACAGCCTATGGTTGAGAGCCCCGGGTAAGCCCTCAGGAAGGATGTCCCGTGACTCCCAACAGACCCACGGCCGCCTATGCGGCCTCGCCCAGGGGGTGGTTCGGGTGCAATCCCGCGTCTATGGGGGATTTCGGGTGTGACCCCGCTTCTAAGGGGGGGCGTGCGTGAGTGCTCACGTCACGCTGCCGTCATGGGCCTGCTTCTGTAAGGACGGTGAGCGGCCCTCTCACCGTCCCCAGACCCCCGGTCATGGAGGCCGATAGTCCTCGGCGAAGACACGTCGGCGGCGCCCAGGGCGCCGACTGCGGAACTCGGGTGGGAGAGTTCTCTCCCGCACCCGGCCCGCCGCCTCCTTCGCGAGCATGACCTGCTCGCAGAAAGAGGCGGCGCAGTCCCACTTACTCCCGCTGGAGAGCATGGCTCGCACCATGGCCTCGAGCGAGAGATTGTCCACGCCCAGACCCACTACGAGGACCTGTCGCTGTTGTGCCCACGCCGTGCACTCCACCAGCGTGTGGAGCGCCGTGTCATCGCTGCGGTCCTCGCAGTGCTGACACTCGGCCGTGAAATTAGTGGGCTAATCTTATATATAAAATTCTCGTGTCACAGTTTTCGTTGCCGTACTCCTCCGAAACGGCTTGACCGATTCTCATGAAATTTTGTGAGCATATTGAGTAGGTCTGAGAATCGGCCAACATCTATTTTTCATACCCCTGTGACCGGGAATAACATTCCACGCGGGCGGAGCCGCGGGCATCAGCTAGTCATAATATAAAATATTCAAGCGCAAGACCGCTTCTTAGTTATAGTTTTTTCACGACCAAAAGGTCTAAAGCGCCGTGCATTTCATGACGCGTTTATCAAGAACATGTCACTTGTTAGGAAACACGAGTGTAAAAAATGCCGGTTAGATATTAAAAACACAAATTAAATAAATCATGCGTGTTAAATCGAAAAGCTTATATCCTTACGAGTGAAAAGTACTTCCAAGACTTATATTTTGTCTTCTTGAGTGGTATTTACAGTATTTGACAACACGCGAAGGCATTTTACGCAAATCTTTTCACTGATGAAGGCGTGTGCCGGGTGCTCGCAAGAGACTAAGACTAATTGACTTATGGTCCGTGGACCATAACGCTTGGCGCAAAATTTTACTTCGGGATGCGTTCTCTATACGTAGTATCTCTTTTCAATGACTTTCTATATGTATATAAGGGGTGAGCACCCATCTTTCGGGAGTGCGTGAGTCCAGTTGATGACAATTTGTTAGACTCTTAATAATGTAGGGAAGTCAAGTTTACTATGTGATGATTGTAGCCTATAATTTCTCCCACAACACTGGCTGCGTTTCTCGAATCGCATCAATAGTTTCTGATATTACCGCGCCGTGCGTTCACACAAATAAACAAACAAACTTACATACATACATACATATGGTCACGCCTTTATCCCCGAAAGGGTAGGCAGAGGCATATTATATGCCCACATTTCACCTTTGTATAAATTAATTTGTCCCACGTAATAGGTGGTGAGCCGTAATGCCGTGTTTAAATGGACAGGCAACTTAGCTTAACGACTGCCATTTTACTGACAACCCGGACCAACGGCTTAACGTACCTTCCGAAGCACGGAAACGCTCAAATAAATGTCACAAAGTGATCACATGGATGGTCACCCATCCATGGACCGGCCATAGTGAAAGTTGCTTACTGCAGTGATCGTTTACAGAACACTGAGTCCGCGGGGCCACGAGCGCTTCTTAACAAACAAACTTACCGACTATAAATCAAACAAACTTATAAAATTAGTATAAATAAATAACAAATGAGCAGATTCTATGTATCGACATTGCTGTTTATTTATTGCGAAAACGTTTTGTTATTATAAACTCACTTTGTTGTAAATTTCGTTTCAATATAGCACACTTCGCTCTCAATCTATTTATAAACAATGTAGCCTATAAATATAACATAGATAATACGAATATGTTTGTAAATATTGTATTATAATGTTATTTTAATTAACGTTGTGAGGAAGTATGGCAGTAGTTATCTATACTAGATAATATTATAAAGAGGTAAAGTTTGTGTGTTTGTATATTTTTTGTTAAATTGTAAGGGGTAATCTCGGGATCTACTGAACCGATTTTAAAAATTCTTTCACCAATAGAAAGCTACGTTATTGTGGAGTGTCATAGGCTTTATAGCATCACGCTACAACGGATAGGAGCGGAGCAGTAATAGTAAATGTTTCAAAAACGGGGGAAAAGTTATTCCTTTTGAGAGCTTCGTTGCATGTGCTGCGTGACTAATATTATTTATCTACTCTGATACTATAATACAAAGATTATAAAATTGAAATCAATACTATTATGACAAACATTACGCACAGGCCAAAAATAAAGTTTTATTACGATACAGGTCTTGTATGGACACCTATATCATTAAAACTTTTTAATCATTACGATACACCATAAACAATCTCCAGCTGAAAAAGAAGTTTGAACCTCTACTTTAAAAAAAAATTGTGTCTACAGAGCACTGATCTGTATTATTACCACTGGATTGGCTGTCTCATACAAATGACAGCGAATTATTTGTGCCGATTTGAAACGCCTCTAGAGCTGGTTCAAGGAACTAAATCTGACGTATCATGCAAATGACTTCCCGTATCGCGCCGGGAATTACGAATTATTTTGTAATTTAAGGACTTTTGTGCAGTTTAGTGAGGATTTGTGTGGTTACAAAAAAGCAATAGACATGGTGAAATGTGTGTTTTGCAAAATTAGCTTCAAAAAAGGGAGCAACATTAGATTTCACAGGTAAGTTGATTTTTTTTAATTTTTATCATTAAATCAGCCTGACCTACATGTAAAATGTTTGATTATTTACAAAATATGTCTAAGAATAATATATAGGTGAGATTAAATTATTTTTGAGCACAAAAATAGGATTTTAATTTTGTTTAGTGATGTCCATGTTGTCGTATCGATAAACTTGATCACGGTATGATGTGTTAGAAAACTTTTGTTTATAAGAAATATGTCTACGTATACGGGTCCTCTGTGATGGTCAGGCTTCCTGCTTTTTGCAGGTAAATGCCGGGGTACCACAGGGATCGGTAATTGGTATCATTTTACATTACATATGGTCACGCCTTCATCCCCGAAGGGGTAGGCAGAGGCATACTATATGCCCACATTTCACCATTTTAGAATTTGTCCCACGTAACAATTGGTGAGCCGTATTGCCGTGTTAAGATGGACAGGCGCAGGTTGTGACTGCCCGCTGTTGAAACTTTTCAAGCCGCCCAAAAAGGCCTTGCCATTTTATTGACAACCGGGACCAACTGATTAACGTGCCTTCCAAAGAACGAAAACGCTCAAATAAATGTGACAAAGTGGTCACCAGAATGGTCACCCATCCAAGGACTGGCCATAGTGAAAGTTGCTTACTGCAGTGATTATTTACAGAACACTGAGTCCGCGGGGCCACGAGCGCTTCAATATGGTATCTATCAACCAAACAAAATCTTATTAGTAATATTTATTTAACTTATTTTCTGACATTAACTTGTGTGGGTTATACTTATCTACTACATAATGTTTTTACTCTATTGATGTATGTTTATTTTATTGCAGATTTCCAATTGATCCAAAAGTCAGAAGTGCATGGCTTGGCAACATGGAAGACCATAACTGGACCCCAAATTCAAGCGATCGTCTGTGTTCTAATCATATTGATGTTAAATGTTATTATAAGCATTACACAAGAACTTTCCGGTTAATAAATAGTATACCGTCCGCTAGTGTACCATAGTTTTACAATAAAGTGTAAAATAAATAAATGATTAATAAAATCACGTTTATTTTTATTTTTTCTACACATATCTCTCTTTCTATTTCTATGGCGCATGATATATATATACGCTCACTTTGTGGTAAAATGGACAACGATAAATGCATCAAATTAACTGAAGTATATGAAAGCCACAGACACTTATGGGATCCACGTTCACCGCACAATGATCTTTGTCTGTCTGCCTTTTATTCTTTTTGTAGGGATTCATTATTACTAAAGCTGCAGCGAATTGGCATACGTCACCCATGGTAGCTAGTAAGAAACTATAGAAATTCGTTGCTCAGCTTGAGGTACGCTGCCGAGTTGCTGATTAATTTGGCCCAAGTGGAGATGCATGTAATTTCCCCAGCACGCGGCACGCTCAGATTGAGGCAGCTCGCCCCGCGGCTGCTCAAGTGGAGATGCGCCTTAATACCTCTCTCAATCTTTTCAACAAAAGTATTTTCCTGCAATTTTGCGTCACGAGTATGCCAAATTGTAGGTAAATATTATTTCATTTAGGTAGGTATACTAGACACCAACTTAAACCACCCTTATTAAGAGCAATATTCATTAAAGCGTCGATAGCTTAGTGGTTAAGAAGACTGACTGTCTTGCGATCGAGAAGACCCGGGTTCGAATCCTGGCCACTCCTAGCACAAGCAATTTAGCTTAGTTGGAGAAGTTAAAGGGAATATTCGTAATTTCGGTTGGTAATATTCTTATATTAAACAAAATTAATTTTAAAATATATATACTAAAAATGTTTTCATTTAAAATTAAATCTATCGATACGCGTCAGTTCAAGAAAGTTTGGCACATCACTAATTTTAGTTCTCTGAACCAGCGCTGCTGATTTCAGCGCCACAATGGCGAGAATTAAGAAGGCATAACTTTAGTTTGACAGCCACCTATCCAGTGTGGTAATAATACAGATCAGTGCTCCAGAGTAGCGAAAAATCCTAAATCTATGGTCTCCGCAGCCTAAAACAAAAAAGAAACACGCATGCGCAATCGATGTTTGCGCCTTGGCGCCAACATTTTACATTTAAATTAAACAAAGTTTGGTTTTGTTTGTAAAAAAAATTAGTATTTGTGTAAAAACATGTCTTAAAGCGAGGATGGTGGTAATTGTACACCACCAGACATTCTGGAAATTGCGTCAAACATGACCATGAACCTGTTACCGGCGAAATCAAGGAGCAACTATATATCACAACAAAATGAAATCAGGTTAGTATTATAGTATGAGAGTAGATAAAGTAGTGTATGACACTGTGCATAACTTGGTCTTATAACACTCGTGTGATACTAGAAAAAAACTCGCCTCCGGCTCGTTTTTTTAAAACACACTCGTGTTATAAGAACCCTTATTATGCAACAGTGTCATAAACTACTATTAACCGACTTCAATCAAGGAGGAGGTTACTCAATTCAACCGTTTTTTTATTTTTTTTATGTTTGTTCGCGCAGAACTCCGTCGTTTATGGACCAATTTGAAAAATTTTTTTTCGTTCTAAAATAGATTCTCCCAAGGTCCCATTTCAAGGAAGCCAGGATCTGATTAAGGCATCCTGGAGAAATCGAAGGGAACTTTTAAAAATTGTAGGGGCATCTAGGGCGTTTGTAGTTTTTTTTACTCACGCAAGCCCCCCCTTAGAAGCGGGATCACACACGAAACCCCCCAAAGACGCGGGTTAACACCTGAACCACCCCCTGGGCGAGGCCGCTGAGGCGGCCGTAGGTCTGTTGCGAGTCCTGGGACATCCTTCCGAGGGCTTACCCGGGGTTCACAACCATAGGCTGTTGGGCGTTACGTGAGGTTTTTTAGTCGGTAAGAGTCCGGCATAAAATCCATGATGGTTTCCCCTCACGTAAAAAAAAAACCTAATGAAGGTCTGGAGTCTATCTGATGATGGAGACGAAAGACAGTAGAGAGAATTCCCTAACGATATACAGCATTTACTTTGTGTTTGGGCTTGATTAATTTGTACTGTCAAGAACTTTACACCTAGATAGATAGATTTTCAGACCACACGACACTAAAAATAGTGAAAAAAAAAATTAACAAAAAGAAACCGACTTCAAACAAAACTAAAAACTGAAAAATAAAATTTACTTAGCAGAAAGTTAGTATATTCTGATTTATCAGATATCATTAAATATAATACTGAAGTCGGTGCCAATATGACTATGAGAGAGATTAATAATGTCTACCTAAGCCTACATAGTTTTACTGGACACCGATTTCAGTATTATATTCAATGATATCTGATAAATCAGAATATACTAACTTTGTGCTAAGTAAATTTTTAAAGAAGTAAAGTTTGTGTGTTTGTATATTTGTTAAATTGTAAGGGGTAATCTCGGGATCTACTGACCCGATTTAAAAAAATCTTTCACCAATAGAAAACTACGTTATTGTGGAGTGTCAAAGGCTATAATATAGCATCACGCTACAACGAACAGGAGCGGAGTAGTAATAGTAAATGTTTCAAAAACGTTGGAAAAGTTATTCCTTTTGAGAGCTTCGTTGCGTGTACTGCGTAAATATTTATAGTTATGTAAAAAATATGTACCTACTACAAAATTGTTTCTCTTAAAAAGTTCTAAACAAATTGCGCGATAGCATGTGTCTATCTTTGGGTTGGTGCACAATAACCATTTTAATGGCAATCAATTTTTTTCTACAATAATGCCACGGGATACTTCTTTCAGAAACGAAATTGTTCTTAAAATAATGCGACAGGAATACACGCGACGACAAACGTAGTACAGGTGACAACGGTTCAAACCAATGTGTTGTATATAAGACTGTATTATTTAAATTGGCTTTGTCATGTATTACTTACTTGTGTGTATAAATAAATTATTATTAATTATTATTAAATTATTATTAATTATTAATTATTAAAACCTTTCTCTCTCTCTCTCTCTCTCTCTCTCTCTCTCTCTCTCTCTCTCTCTCTCTCCCTCTCTCTCACGTAGTATTGAATATTAACGACGAGACGCTACGGGAGTAAACGCAACGTGACTTGAGTAAATGCGACGGGAACAGGTAATACTCTCTCTTATGTGGCGCAAACGAAGTTGCGCGGGTCAGCTAGTATGTTTATAAATAAACATAATGAATATTATTATAATAATTTTGTTGAAATTGGTCTATCAACCATACCTTATTTTGGATAAAGTGGAAGTACCTAGTTTATCTTGTTTGTTCCGGAATTCAATGTCCACAAATATTTATTCAATATTCCAAGGAATTCGTTACCCGATACGTCCGGAGTCAGAAGGATCTAATGGTCCCCTAACCATGCGGTTATTGTTGGTTCGAATCCAGAACTACATCTATCACTGAGGTGGCAGACAGAATACGACCCATCAGAGGCGATACACTCGCGCTGCCGACCTTGTAAACATCTTCTACTGCTCGTTCGCTCTAACTTTGCCGCTCGGCTTCCATACTAAAGTCGAATTTTTAATTATACGAAGTAAATTGACAGCAACTAATGTCACTTCTTCATACAATGTTGCGTATTTTCTATGACGAAGTGACATTAGCTACTGTCAATTTACTTCGTCTAATTAACAATTCGGGTATACGCCTTTACGCCAGCGGCAAAGTTAGAGCGAACGGGTAGTAAACCCCTTTTGAAGGACCGCTACTGTAGACGTCTATGGATTTCCAAATTTGAAATGAAATGTGCATAGATCGCAGCAAAAGAGCCTGTCACCGTTACATTGCTGAACGTACACGAAGAAAACAAATCATTATTTCGGACTCACAATACCATAAATAATACAGTCTGTTAGTATTTGCGGTTTTTGTTCGTCTGACGATGGATACTATAATTAGACGATACTTTTGAGAATAAATATACATGATTGACGAATCTTGTGATTTATCGATATCTTTGTAGAAGAGACTAGATAAAAATATGTTCAATATGCACCAATGATTTCGGCGTCACGGCTAGCATGTATTTTGCTTATAAATTGACATGACATGGAATTGGTTTTGGACTAGCAATTTACGAAGATAGTAAATTGAGCTCCGGTTACCAATTTCCAACCCCTGTTTGTCAATTTACGACATAGAATTAATTTACGATATTTGAGTGCGAATGTGATCGCAACCAGGGCTTCTGTGTTGTGTTGACATTTAGTGTGTTTGTTCCCTTGGCAACCTTTCACGACACCCACGGGATGAATTGGGGTGCTGTCATTTGTATATCAAGTCACCACTCAGGAAGATAAATTGTACCTACCCGTGATATAATTTAATCTTCATAAAAATCTTACAAAACTGCTATCGTAGTCCTAAAAATCTAAGCGTAAGTAATAATCCGAGCGTTAATCCCGGTTGAAAACATACTTCCTTATTTCTAGTTCTATAGTTTGCGAATAAAATACATAATAATATTGTTCTTTGCAGGGTATTGCTGGTGTTTCCAGAGACAGCCCTCAACGTGATGGGCACGATGTGGATGTTCTGCGAAGTCATCCAGTGCTCTGTACAAGACAAGTTCTCCAGTATAGTTATACAAAGTAAGTTTCCCTCTAGGGCAGTTAAATGAAGTACAAAATAAATCTCCTCTTGCAAAGCTACTAATATAACTAATTATTATAATAATGTCTATCTAGTGTCTACTGATAAGTGTTGCAAATGACTATAGGCTATGATGACCACTTTCTATCAGGTGGAGCTACCACAGAGGTATAAAAAATCTCCTAAACTCCCAACGTAATCCGGCTTGAAGGACCAAATTGTGTAGTGTTTATGATCCTCATATTTAGTACATGGTAGTCCATGAACTGAGTATGAGAATCATAATATATTTCTTCTTCGACACTAAACTATAACCTCTATTCCAGGTATCGTCCTATTCAACTGGGTACAGCTAGCACTGACAGTCTTCGGCCTATTCATGGTGTTTGACCCCCTGGGGTCAGTCAACTACGGCGACATGCAAGACACGCCGAATCAAGTCAGACACCACAGGAAGGTCACAGGGCTCTGGTCGAGGAGATTCCGATGGGCTTTTTGTTGGCTCAAGCGTGATGAGCATGGGAAAGAAGCTTTTCAACAAGTGGCAGGTAAATATGAAAATCTAGCTTACACTCCTATCTTCAAAAAGTTCTAGTTAGACTATTAACCACTGGCCCTGTGGGACATTCTTCCGAGAACTTACCCGACTTCCAGCGTAGGCAGTGGTAGAGCAATGTGTGATTTTAGTTGGTAGGAATCCGGTATAATCATCGTCATCAATCTTTTTTTTTTTAGTTTATTTTCAGGTAAACAAACAACATCACAATAATGAGTGCATAAATAGTTCTAACAATACATATTTAAATGATTGTGACATCCACAACGTTTACCACAAATATAGTGTATGGAAATGTACAGATTGTTTGAAGGTCAGGAGTGAGTACCACACCGTGCATCACTTAACAAATAATCATACATAAATAGATAAGTAAATAAGTAAAAATCAGTACAATAACATATCTTAATATAAGTATAGCAGAAGAAGAATACAATACAAAGGCTTACATGTACTAGTACATTTGATATTAACTCTTAAGTTTCTCAATCACTAGTTTCTTATAAACACCCACACTATTTGTGGGTAATCTTCATTGGAAAATCATGTCAACCATAGCTTTCTTTTGAGTGAAAGGACCAACAATTCCTATTTCTAATGCCAAAGTTACTCTTTCATGAGTGAACCACTGAACTAATTCGGATGAAATTTGGAATAGAGATACAATAGAGCTAGACTTAGAGCAGGCCTCCGTCACTTGCTCAAAACCGCGCGCTATGTACCTACCGCTCGGCATATCCCTGGGGATACAACTGGCAGAGGGCTGCCGAATGCCCAACTGAGCGCTCGCATCGCACCGTACCGCACGTTTCCCGCGCTTACGCTTCCAAATACCGAAACCACGTAATTATTGTGCTGTGGATGGATGTAATAGTACAAAAAAAAAAGAAAATTTGTCGTTTTTTAAATTGCCGAGAGCCGAAGAAAGCTGAGTAGTATTTTAAATCTTATCAAATTGAATGTTTTCACCATTTATTTGTTTGAACATAAGTAGGTAGGTGATAAATAATGTAAATCGTAAATAAAGGAGTTATTTGAGTCAGGTATTATAAAATTGTTGTTTTTTATAGGCAATTCAATGTTTTATAGAATTTGTAGGTAAATAGGTTTTATAGGTAGTCGAAGCGCTCGTGGCCCCGGGGACTCAGTGTTCTGTAATCGATCACTGTAGTAAGCAACTTTCACTATGGCCAGTTCTTGGATGGGTGACCATTCATGTGACCACTTTGTGTCCTTTATTTGAGCGTTTCCGTGCTTCGGAAGGCACGTTAGGCCGTTGGTCCCGGTTGCCAATAAAATAGCAGTCAGCCAAGTTGAAGGCCTTTTTAGGCGGTTTGAAAAATTTAAACAGCAGAGGGTCACAACCTGTACTTGGTACAAACTATAAAAAAATGAAATGTGGGCATCTAATATGCCTCTGCCTTCCCCTTCGGAGATCAACACGTGACCATATGTATGTGTGTGTAACATAGTAAGGTAGGATGGCCGGGTGAGATAGGGGGGTGGATCTGAAAATCAGTTCTGAGGTGGTTGATAGCCATCTCAGTGTATGCTGAGTATCCATCCCTTATTGTGAACACAGCGTACATACTTAATGCAGGGAAACTATAGTATCGACTTCGTAAGAGAAATTGTATATTATTACGTGCGACATTTGCCACGTCAGAAAAATGACACGTTGACAATTAGATGTCAGATGTCATGTCAACAACATGTGGCGTCGGCGATAAATAGTACCTACCTAGTAGTTTTTTTTTTTCTTATTCATTTATGGATATGCAAAGACAAAATTGTGGTTGTACATTTTTTTATTTTTTATTAGGTACTTCTCTGATATATGTATTTTTATTGATATTTATTAATTTTGTTAATCAGTTTGATATTTTTTTTTTATGTGCGTTGTGATTACAAATAAACACATTTTCTTTCTTTCTTTCTTTCTTTCTTTCATAGGTGAATAGCCGGTACTTACGCTAAAGGTAATGTCAGTTAAATTTAGATTTCTTTGATATTTTAGTTATGGGTAGGCATAAGATAAACAATATAAATATATAGGTATACCTACCTACTGTGATTCATAATTTATTTTTGGTTTTTACGTGCATTTATAAAAGCGTGTTTTTCTAGGGTTTTTGTAAACCATTCATAATTTTTTTCCTTACATTCCATTACATTGTTAGTTACATACACGTCGACCTAATAAAAGCGTATTAAAACATGGTTGATTCGTAACATTTGTTTTATTACAACAATCATTATAGGTTCAACCCTAGCGCATTCTTACGATGACGTCACTCGCACTGCGGGCAATACAGTCTCGACGCTATGAGCGCGTGTTTAAGGTACAATTCTTATCGTTCTGAGCAGCAGGTATTATTATTAAAATTTTGTAGGCTAATATAGCGTAGGTATTGTCGCTTTTGTATGGGAGTGATGTATCTGTTACGTAGTAACTATTTAGTAATCTGTGCTTAGAGGACACAACCTTTACTTGCAAGTACAGCTGAAGGGGTGGAAATTGGGAAGAGATTAAAAATTTGTTTAAATTTTTTGTCGTTATTCAGAATAAGATCATTAAACTCTTTATTTAGGCTTGATATGTACCAATACCTGCACGTGTCTACTTCACTGAAACTCGGAGTTTAATTTTTAAGCCGACATACCTTCACATTTCATTTCCCTGAACAATTAGGTACGAATAAAATTCTCTGATACAAATGTTACTAAACAATTTCTGCAGAATACTACGGGTTTAGGTTAGGAGGTTAGACTGCAGAAGCTTTCAAACTATGCCAAAAGTAAAAGCTTTGACGTACATAACTTCACCGAAGTTTGTCCCTACACGGCGTCTAGTCAAAGAGCACTTTGGGTAGATATTTGGAATCCTGCATACTCGAATTGAAACTCTGCTGGTAAAATGAGGGTTACTGTTCAAGCTGTCGCTTTTCAGCTCCATAATTGAACTTGGCGTAAGCCTTTAAGACTCTTTACCAACTAATTTTGTTTTTTTATTTAAAGAATCCTTCCCTGACAAGACGTACAAGCTTGAGTAGTAATTGTGTTTTTTTTTTGTAACCCCCAAACCACATAATTTATCATCGTTTCATGAAAACCAACATCAATGTTATGAAGACTACAAAATTGCTATGGTTTTGCTTTTTTATCGTGAACAGTATACGCTCCAGTGTTTATAAATGCGGCAAATGATAATGTTCGGCATTAATATGCAGCAACCCAAAAAAGTGTTTACCTAAGTTAATGAAACTTTTATTAAGGACGAGAGGTTAAGTAAGTAAGGTATCCTAATTTCAACGTTGTATTTACTAGTTAAATCTGTCTGTATGTATAGGTACCAAATTGAAAATACGTTTATAAGACGACCCTGAATATTTTAGCGTAAGGAACCATAAGTTTCTTGTATTCACTGATGGCGGAACGCTTCTTTGATGGAACTAAGGCATGGTAGGTTTTGGTGGTGGCGACTTCAAGAGATATCACCAAAACCACCTCGCCTCCAGTAGTTACATTGTCCTCCAACGTTACAATATAAATATGTCCGTGCGGTAAAACCTAACTGGGCGGCAATTCTCGATCATACGACATGGATGCGTGGACGAAAGTTTACGGAACGTCATTTGCCTCATATTTAGAAACTTCAAAACATGAAACAAAAGGCATTTCACCCGTAAATGTCCGTCCACACATTAACTTCTCGTGATCGAGAATCGGTGCCCTGGTGGTCTACCAGATCTGAGCCAATTTATGTGCGGTGACCGAGGAGGCGTTACATTCTTATCCAACAGGGAGTTTCCACGCTTTAATATGATGCGATACGCTCACCTACTGCGGCAGTGTAATTTTTTTTAAAACTTCAGAAAAGTGTGACTCCAGCACTGAGTGTGCTGGATATTTATGAATCGAGTGCCTCTCTAGGTTTTGGCAAAGTAGGTACCTAATAATATTAGTAGGTTCTCTCATTGTACATATCGTTGAGTAGATTCTCGAAATGGAATTTACCAAAAAGGTTTACTTATTTATTGTACCAACTATTTCAAGGGTTCACATTGTGTGCTAAGTACTTCCACGAATTACGAAAATAGCTTCACTCGCTTAAATAGTAGTCCGTTATTCTACTTGACCGAATAGGTACTCTTACCTACTTGCTTACTTAGTCTCTTATACAAAGTAAAGTGTTATTTTTTTACGCTTAATCTATTGTTGCTTATTCACTACATGCCCGTGCTTGCCTGGGAAAATATAATCCACTTGAAATGGTACCAAATGACGTAGTTGGCTGCGTAGGTGGACATATTTATTCTCCTAAAATGCTTTTTATTGTGCAAATAGTCCGGTATAATGGAGCTCAATTTATCACTGAAAAGACAAATAAATGCCCCTTTCGAAACCAACTCAAAGGGATTTGGTATATCGATGTTGTTTATGTTAGATGATGAGCGAACCAGGTCCTATCAGGAATAATGGCACTATGTCAAGTAATGTCTTAGAAGCAATTACAAATGTCAAAGGATACCGCAGACTTCCATTCAATATATTCATCAATAATAAATTTAAGAGTAGGTAACGCGAAAGCTCATTTAACTAGCTGAACTTCAACTGATCGTAAAATATTTCGATAACGATTTCTAATATTCACATTCCGACACTGACTTTAAATTAGTGCTAAGTATTAAATTTAAAAAATAAGGTTAAGCAAAGCATGAGCTAGCACTTTAGCACACGAACTATGGTACTTGACAGGTCACAATATCATAAAAATAACGGCGCTCATTGGAATTTATGCTCAACCGTTTTATCGTGTGAAATTTGTCTCGGATGATTTGCCGAACTCGTACCAACTAAAACCACACGAATCCTCTCTACCTCTCTAGTGCGTTAGTTCTCGGAAGGATGTCCCAGACTTCCTGACAGTCCTTAGGTACCCTTTGATAGACGATCGATGAACCTTCCTTCTGCTTGTAATATACCTTTGTTTACTGTAGTACTATTAAGGAATTTATGCTCAACCGTTTTATCGTGTGAAATTTGTCTCGGATGATTTGCCGAACTCGTACCAACTAAAACCACACGAATCCTCTCTACCTCTCTAGTGCGTTAGTTCTCGGAAGGAAGTCCCAGACTTCCTGACAGTCCTTAGGTACCCTTTGATAGACGATCGATGAACCTTCCTTCTGCTTGTAATATACCTTTGTTTACTGTAGTACTATTAAGGAATTTATGCTCAACCGTTTTATCGTGTGAAATTTGTCCCAGAAACGATGTCCCAGACTTCCTGACAGTCTTTTGATACCCTTTGATAGACCATCGATGAACCTTCCGCTTGTAACATTCCTTTGTTTACTGTAGTACTATTACTCCGTCGGTACCATTGACGGTACAGTGACAAATTGCGGTACTGCGGTACCATTCTTTTTTTATCGTGTGTAAATCCTACATGGATGCTATGCCGAACCCCTACTGACTAAAACGATACAATGCCTTACCACAGGGTACGGCCAGCAGTCCCGGGTGAACCCTCAGAAGTATGCCCCCTGGTACTACGAAGTTTATGTGTTTGCCGTGGTACCATTGGTGGTAACTATCTACTATCTTCCATGTAACTCATTGAACTATTCTCTTACAGCTCTACTCAGCGCGCTATTTAGATCAACGGATTTAGTACCATCCGACGTTGTGGCTGGCTGCGTCCTTCTACGAGTCCGACAAAAGAGGGAGACCAGAGAAATGAGAAGAATACAAATGCTGAACGATGAAGAACCTATTTACACCACAGATGTGAACAAAATATTTTCTGAAACGCCTCCTTGGATGAATTTAGAAGACGCTCTATATTACCTGAGGTTGTCTATTGCCTCGTATGGCTGGCCCTATGTGTTGTACAGGCATTGCTTTACGGGATTCTGCAAGTTGGCGAGGCATTTAACGTGTTGCTGTTGTCGGTAAGCTGACCCATATTATTATGTTTATTTGTAGTACATTTTTTGTTGTCTTTAAAAGATATTTAGACAATAAATATTTTAATATTAACAATTGCAATTTGCATAGGTAGGTGATTCATTACGGCTTTTCAAATTTGATTAGTATTTTGAAACTTTGACTTCTCTCAATCAGAACAGAGAAAAGCGCTCCCCGAACTCCGAAGCGAAGGCTACGCATGTGATGAGTGCGTTGATTTTTCAATCTTTTTTTTAAAAAAATATATCATGAATATTAACTTAGTTCGAACTATTTTGACGTATTTGGAATTCGAAACGAAAATAATTTGGGACATTTACACAGTGGTGTCTCTGTGTAAAATGTCCCAAAAAAATATCTGAAATTAAATCGATCTAAGTAAGCGAAGAAGTGACCTCAAAGATAGCAGTGTTCCGATAAACAAAGTGCCTTCTGTCTAAGTACCTGAAAAGTCTCATGTTTCAAAATATAATCGGCCTTATTATAATCCTTAATAGTGGTAACTATTAAGGATTATAACAACGTCGGCCGGTAGGCCGACGTTGTTTACAAGGTAACCTGAAAATGTGAAAATTAACTCCGTAAAAAGATACAGTATTTTTTGATAATAAGAAAACAAAAACAACATGATGATTATGGACTCATAACAATGTAAAAGCACCTTAGATCATCTAACCACAGGATGCGCCTTACTTAAGCATTGTTTTCTGCCATTGCACATGACCATTTGGTCTTTTTATTATTTATTTATTTATTTTTTATTTATTAAATACTTTATTGTACACCAAGAAAACATACAAACAAAGTGAAAATATGTTACAAGTATAGCAGTACAATTGGCGGCCTTATTGCTTAAAGCAATTTCTGCCAGGCAACCTTTGGATGGAAAACATATGTTAGTTGATGACTGGTAGTTGTTGGCGTTCAAATTTTTAAAACAAAAAGTAAAATTTGCAATAATGCATAATAAAATCTTAACACAATATAAATACTTATAAATACATACATTAATAATACCCTTACATATTATACATAAATAATACATACCAATACATACATAAATAAAGTAGCAAAGGAATGGTTAAGTTAAAACAATCATGTCAAGTAAAAGTCTCTAACCATAAGTTTAAACTTACGTAAAGTCTCAGCTCGTCTAATTTCCACGGGTAATGTATTCCATAGCCTTATTGCAGTAACAGTAAATGAGCGATCAAAAAAATCTGTAGAATGCTGTGGCATATTTAGTTTTAGGTTTTCCGATGACCTCAAACATCTGTCATGCGAATTATAAAGGAACTCGAAACGTCCTTTTAAATAGGAAGGTGTTGATGGGTTAAATAAAATGTTATACAATAGCGATAATATATGAGTATTCCGGCGTAGTCGTATAGGTAACCACCTGAGCTGAGTACGAAACTGTGAAACATGATCATACTTGCGCAAGCTAAATATGAATCGTATGCAAACATTTTGGAGACGCTCAAGTTTATCTAATTGGTTTTCGGCGAGATTTGAAAAGCTGGCATCGGCATAATCAAGGATAGGAAGAAGTAAAGAGTTAGCCAGCGCAATTTTTGTAGACGTAGGAAGGAACCGTTGTAACCTCCTTATCGAACCTGCAGAAGCGAACACCCTCCTACTAACCTCTTGGAGATGTATGCTCCAGGATAAATTAGAGTCCATCATTAATCCCAAATTTTTCACCGTGTTACTAACAGGAATTGTAGTGCCATCAAATGTAATATTTGGCAACTGGGACCAGTCTATTCTTGAGGTATTCCTAGAACTTCCTATTATTATCACTTGCGATTTGGATGGGTTCACTTGAAGTCCATAGGATTTGCTCCAAGTAGCTAAACGAGCTAAATCTTCATTTATGTTATCCACCGCCTCCGATAATTGATCAAGAGGTGACTGAGTGTAAATCTGGAGATCGTCTGCGTAAAGGTGGTAGGAAGAAGTAAGTTCATTAGAGATAGAATTTATAAAAATTGTGAAGAGTAAAGGAGAGAGAACGCCACCCTGGGGCACCCCGACATTCGTATTACGCCAACTAGAAACAATATCGTCTATACGAATGCGCTGTCGGCGGCCACACAGGTAACTCCGAAACCAATCCATTACCCCTGGAGATATGTTAAGAGAACGTAGTATACCGAGTAAAATATCCGAATCGACTGTGTTGAAGGCATTACTGAAATCTAATAAACAGAGAACAGTTAGCCTACCACAGTCCATACCAGCCCTGATATCTTCAGTGATATTCACTAATGCCGTGGTTGTGCTATGACCAGGGCGGAAACCTGACTGGAATGGGTTAAGGATATTATTTTTGGATACAAAGGAACTTAGTTGGTTTTTGACAAGGCGTTCAAGGACTTTAGACAGGAATGGCAATATGGATATTGGACGATAGTCGGTTAATAACAAGGGAGTTTTATTTTTAGGTAAAGGCGTGATTAGGGCATCTTTCCATGACGTTGGAAAAATGCTACTAGTTAAGGAAAAGTTAAGGATATAACAAATGATTGGTAGGATTTCATCTAGGATAGGAAGTATCATGCTCCGCCCTATACAGTCACTTCCAACAGCTTTGGATGTAATTGTCATTATACTTCTCCTAACATCACTGGCGGTAAGTAGATTAAAAACAAAAGGTGAATGGTTAGGGGTTGAAACAGATGAAAGATAATCAATAGTCTGTGCCTTTAAAATCCTATCAAAACTGGACATGGCAGTGAAATGCTGGTTCAGAGCTTCGACATTCAGATCCTTTGGAATTATTTCTTGTCGAGTTTTGCCAACCCCTAATGTTTTTAGGAAAGTCCAAACCTTAGAAGGTTCGCTATTTTGTATTGAATTATGGATATACTTTTGGCTTTATGAAAAGCCTGTACATCAGTACATCATTTTATATGATTAAACTAGTACATTACATTGTAGTTGACTGTACAATAACAATTAACACACAACAGCCATTACCCGTTTGTCGATTAATACATTTTTAAATGCAATGAAATTTTATATGTCTTTGTGTTTCCCCCTTCACTTGGATGAAAACTGGCAGAATATTTTTGTATGCGGTGGTTCGCAAAGGCTAGTCCCGTGTTATATGGTCTAAGAAAAGCACAGATAATATAATATATTCTAAATGCTTCGTCTCGAGAGTTTCTTTGATATTAGATTATTTTTGTATGGTTATTCTTTTATGGTTGAAATAAGTTATGTGATTGTTGATCGAAGGTTATTTGGGAAACTAAAAAGAGGGCGTGCCCAAAATGACCTAGTAGGTACATATTTTCGGTTGTAGTTTTTTTAAACTTGACTTCGTGTCTTTTTCAAGTACCTACTTAGTTACTTTTTAAAAATTTGTATTTCATGTTTGAGACGGTAAAACGCTTGCCGGGAGAACTTAGATATACGTCATTCGGTTGTAAGGCTCAACACTTACAGAAGCTTCGGTTAGCGCAAAGAGCCAAGTGCCTCGCGGATCTATTCAGGCAACTAGCTTAGCCCATCGTCACTCGCAAAGTTGCTAGGATCAAGTCACAGCGAGTCGCTTGACTTTCAACAACTAGCTAGGCACTTATAATGTGGACTTAGCCTTGACGAGCTTAGCTAGGTGTCTAAATACCCGAAACCACCACAAAAAGTGGTATAGAACCAAAGCTATCGCGGTCTCTCCATAGGGAGTTACTTTAAAAAAAATGTATTTCATGTTTGAGACGGTAAAACACTTGCCGGGAGATTCTTAAGATGTCTTAAGAGATAAGACAGCCGAATGACGTACATCTAAGTTCTTAGATGTACGTCATTCGGCTGTAAGGCCAAGGCTAAAGCCACACTATAGAAGCTTCGGTTAGAGCCAAGAGCCAAGTGACTCGCGGATCTATTCAGGCAACTGACCTTAGACAGATGGCAAGGCACCGTGTGGTTTTAGTCGGTAGGTGTCTAAATAGTCTCGCGAGTTACTTTACTTGGCTCTTAGTTCTAAGCGAAGCTCCTGTAGTGTGACTTTAGCCTAGTCGGGACGAGATAGAGACAATGTGTGTAAATGATTTATGTTCATACATACATATCATCACGCCTGTCTCCCATCGGGGTAGGCAGATACTATGGCTCTCCACTTGCTACGATCCTGGCATACCACTTTCGCTTCTTCTACTTTCATAAGTGCTTTCATACATGCTCGTCGGTTAAGGGTACATGCATGCTATATTGATATGTGCCTGCCTCGATATATTTGCATATGAGTTAACCTTATTCTTTTTTTTTCTATGCGGAAACCTAGTGACCTTTTATGTACATTAATGACCTATATAAAAAGGAAACAACGTAATTAAGAACCTCTTCTTTTTTGTACTGAATTTATAAAAAAAAATAATTGAAAATGCCTAATAGACACTTTATATTAGATGACTATAAAGTGGCAATTAGGCCAATATCCGTTTATTTTTCAACCATGACATATATTATTTCGTTGAAACCTTAAAATCTCCAAGTACGAATAATTCACATATTCAGACATTCTCTTTAACTTAGTTTAGACAGCAAGGTCGTGTTACCAAATTGACTGAAGTCCTAAAAATCTGATTACATTACTTATTTCTGCCTTCATCAAGAGCGGACTTACATATTTTGATTACCTAGAAGTTGATTCATGGATCTTTGTAATAAATAAATAGATATTTTGGGTCACTTTTGCACCGCGTCATCCAGCTTAAATTGAGCTAATATTAGAGCTATATGATCCAAATACATAAGATTTAAGATAAATTACACCTAAACATAACAAACCATAATAAAAAGAAAGACATAAAAAATATGATATCTTTGGGATCAGATAGCGTTGTGTGAGATGTCCGTGAATATTTATATTTATTTATATTTATATTTATATATATGTTCATCGTACAAAGAGATTGGTGCAGAGTAGGAGTTGAATACACAGTCTCGGAATTCGAAGACAAGGCTACCGCTAGATTAAGACCCAAGTCCAGTCAATGAAGAAGAAAATAATACTAATACATCTTTTTAAGAAACGCTTAGAGATCCCATATGGTACCTATGTAAGCTTCAAGAAGACGAACTTTCTGGCAGTGCTACACATCTTCTTCGTCTTAGAGTTTGGATGCAGATGATACATTAAAACAGTATTCAAAGCAGCCAATCGGTATTAGACCGTTGTGCCTAAGTGTAATCATACTAAAATTTTATGTAAAGACCCGTTGACCGTCTAAATTCGACTCGAAAATACCTGATGCACTTCTTCTGCATTTAAATTAACTTTAACTTTGTCAAATTTGACGAAGATCCGTTGCCACGAGTTTCCTAAAAAAGTTATACGAAGATTTTTTTATGACCTATTAATTTAATAGAAATTTCTAGAGATTAAGTTACCTATCTTATAAAAAGTGATTTGTTACAGACCCAAGAACTCCATAGTGACGGACGACAACTGCTGCCTCTGCAACTTTGCTGGTGTCAAGTACATGTCAAAACTTCACGCCGATGACATCATCTTCGCATCGTTCAACAACCGAGTCTTTGAAGTACGTATCTATCTAATCTGTATACCTAAATGTAACTTGCGGAGCCCGCGTGCAAAAAATACCGAAATCAGAAACACTTGACCCCTAAATTGCGAGGTAGGTAAATACATGAATAATCACAGGTTTATTGAAAATTCCCTTTTATACCATTTCCCTTTTATTAACGTGGAGGTGCAGGTACAGACTCCATGGGTATCCTGCTGGAGCCGCACAGACTAAAACAAAAAATAATACTTACCAATTCTAAAATTTTTGATTGCATAAATATTTTGTCTCGAGAGTGGGTGGTCTATGTATTTACAGTAGTATAGTTGTATGATTACTTACTATATATATATATATATATATATATATATATATATATATATATATATATATATATATATATATATAGTAATCATAAGATATATGTAGTACATATATTAGTTAGGTAAGTATAATGTATTTACAAAAAAAAGAATAGGTACTTACATATTAATATCCGTGGCCTGATACTTGTCTAAAATGTTCGTAAATATTTATTTATTGACCCGGTTTACCCTGGTAATTATCCCGTTAACTCTTAACACCAATGTTATGTTAGTGACCATGAAAGTTTAAATATTTATGATCATTTTATATTTATGCATTTAACCAACAATATTCTAAAAATAGATATTTAAATTTATAATTTACGTTAATTAACGTAATTGCACTAAATATAGAAATAACTGTCAAGTGTTTAAACGTCGGCCTCACTATGTAAAGTAACTGTTTGTCTGTAGAGTTTAATGAGCTAATTAGGTAACGCCACAATATACCTACAGAATAAATCTCGGTTGACTCGGTTTTCCCAAACTACAGTATGCGATCTTAGAAGGTTTACAGGGTCGGCAGCGCGAGTGTAGCGCCTCCGGTGTTGCAAACGTCGCCGTCGATAGGCTGCGGTGACCACCAGTAGATACATCTGATAGGCTGTATGCTTGTCTACGACCTAAGTGGTATAAAAAAAACTGTCCATTGTGGTATTGCTGTCTTACTTAACCTACCTTTTCAATCCAATGTTGGCAATATACCTAATTATTTTTTGACAAGCGGGTGTACCCCGTTGGTGGCCTATGTCTGCGGAACGCCCGCCCCGGTTCCCTTGGACTAATTTTGAGGAGCTACCTGGGGCGCACAGAGTTACACGTTCCTGTATTAAGTAGGGTGTAGGTGTGGTTTTTGGAGGTTCGGTCGGTCCTGAGGAGTCTAAATTGAAAAAAACAAATAGGCAAAAGAATTACAGGGCCGCCCTATTTTTTCAGATATTTTTTAGTTTATTTTCATTAAAGCTTTATCAGGAAACCTGTGATTATGTATTGAACTCACTTCGCAATCACTTAGAACAAATTAATTTTGTTGTATATGGGAGATCATACTTGATAAGTTTCAGTTTGACAATTATTATATTCAATGTTATGAAAATCGGAAACAAGGAAGATAAAAGATTATTGTGAAAAATAAATTATTATTATATTTCGGATAGTTATTAAACTCAAGGTACTTGAATTTGTGAAATACTGTATGACGTTACTTAAATACTTTAACCAGTATTGACAAATATTGCCCTTCAAATTTCCCCAAAAGAAACCGCGCACGGATATTTACAGGTATTGCCTGTCGAATTATTTCAGAATGACTCTTGGGTTTCACTATCTTGTGCAACTGGTATTTCCATAGATTTAGAATTTTTCGCTACTCTCAAGGTATTTCTAACTTCGTCAATGACATTACAAAAATGATTAATATAGACATGTAATACTAATATTAACCAAATGTGTGAAGAAAAAATATTTGAATAGTGTAATTTGTGTGACTCATTGACAACCACCGTTTAAACCTTTCAAATAATGATCCAGATCGGTTTACGTGTTTAAGATGTACCTACCTACACAAATATACAAATAAAATACTAGTATGGGAGTTTAAATGTAATAAACGCGGAACAATGGAGGTTATCAAATTTATCCTGGACTATAAATACTCGTAGAACGAGTTTTTGCCATACTTGTTGTAAACATTTTTATATAAAAATATTTTTCTTTATATATAAAAAATGTTTATACAACAAAACATACACACACGCAAAGCGATCTTTAGTTTGTCTCTATTTATTTTTTAATATTATCATGCTGATATGCTATTTTTAAAACATCGCTATTTTTTGTTTAGTTGCCGTTCTGCGTGATAGCGGAGCACGAACGGGAGAGCATAGTGGTGGCTGTGCGAGGCTCCATATCTCTGAGGGATATCTTCACAGATTTCACCGCAGGGTCTGAGCGGTTTGAGGCTGATGGTGAGTATCTCTAGATTGTTTATAATATAATTATTATTGTCGCTATCTGTTAGAATAGCTCGTAGATGATAACTATTGTGTGTAAAATATAACTTGAAATGAATGCCTAAAATTTTAATTTAAAACTTGTGGCTTCGTAAACAAAAATAGACTTTATTTAAGCGACATAAAACTTTTGTGTTTGAAATGTGGAGAGTCGGAGCACAGAGGTCCAAAATGTAAAAATATACATTATGCCTTTGAAATAGAGCCTATTTTTTACGTTAATATACAAGGCTATGTCACAGAGTTCAAGCAATACCTATTTACCTCCCTATTTCGCACTTGTAAAAATGGTACTAAGTATAAGTTCTTGTGTGTCACAGGATTACCAGAAGACACGGCAGCCCACAAAGGCATGTCGATGGGCGCGGCGAAGATGCTGAGGCGTCTATTACCAGTACTCGAGAGGACGTTTCAACAGTATCCACACTACGACCTCATACTTACAGGTATTTTATGTAGCAACTCTGTATACAATATAATCAAAGAAAATATAATAGTATTACATACAGATCGGCAACTCCCTGCCTTCCACTGAGCAAGCTTTCCTACTCCCACCGCAGCTGTCATTATAGTTGGAGGGTATTTTGACGGAACGTTTGCTTAGCCTTAGTGGTCACACACACATTCAAGCTCTGTACAAACATAACGTGTTTTTAGTTAGGTGACAGAATTGAAAACATACATTTGTATAGAGCTTTCGCTCTATGATATTATTTGTGTAATACTATCCTTGAAGCGACGAACGACTTGCATCCATGTAGTTACTTACCACATTGTTCATTAGACATTTGGACAATCACTGTTCGGTTTCAATTAAGCAATCAATTCGATAGCATAATAATAAATTATCAATCATAATTGAAAGAAATATCCTTTTCCTCACAGTTTTTTTTTATCTCTGTACGTAACCATATATCGACTTTTTAGTATTTATCAAATAAAATAGGTTTTTTTTTCCTAATCGACATGTATGCTAAGCCCATTTCAACAACGCCATATCATCGAAGAACTATTTAACCTATGGGTTATTTCACTGTTGCGCCATTCCATCGAATGGCGCATCGATCAAACGAACCATAGATTGAACCATTGATGAATTGGCAAAGTAGAAATGGATTTCGCAATATGTTTTTGACTAAACCCAATAAAAGATTTGCTACATATTTCTTTTATTTTAATTATAAACTTTTCCTTTTTCAGGGCACAGTCTTGGAGCAGGTGTAGCAGTATTAGTAGCTTTAAAATTAAGGCCTAGGTACCCACATCTAAAAGTGTTTGCATTCTCCACTCCAGGTAATTTTATAAATATTTCTTGGCTTTATTGATATGGTTTCGATGAGGCTTAAGGTACTGTTTGCATTAATTGCATTGAATAATTTGCCCTTATAAAGAAAGATTCTATTCCTATAAACCAATCTACTTCTATACTCAAGTTTCATACCAACCTCGCCTGCTTACTGATATCACTATTTTACAAGCTTCGCACATAGCTTGCCGTCAGGTGACATCATTGAGATAGGTACTTACCATAAATATGAAATATAATAGAAGTGGGTATAATATCCGCCTTACCTACTGTTAAAATTAGAATAAGCACGTAGGTACAACTTCATACATGAATTAAGCAGGTCAAGGAAGACAATCTTTTGCTAAAAATAGTCTTTTTTTACTCGACGAGAAAAAATCTCTTGGTAAAACCTAACCGAGTCAAAAAATAAAGTAGGTATCATTTCATGTGTTAATAATTACTTTACAAAGAGAATTAACAAGATATTGAATTTTTGACCCACAGCTGTTTTTGTCGTTATTATGTACCTACCTAGTAGGTACATAATAACATTATGTACCACCTTGAAGTATTGACTTATGTTTTTATCTGTACTAATATTATATAGAGGACAGATTTGATTGTTTGTGCGCGGAATAGGCTCCGAAACTACTGAACCGATTTGGAAAATTCTTTCACTGTTGGGAAACTACACTAACAGGCTATATCTTATTTTCATTTTCACGAGTCAACTTACCGATATGCGGACATATTTCATTGATTTTATATAAATAAGTATCAATACGAGAAACAGAAATCTTCTCATCCGATTTGACGCTCACTGCTAGGCATAGGCCTCCGCAAAGGTCGCCACAACGTTCGGTTTTACTATTAAAGTAATTCGCCAATGTCGAAACCCAGAATTTATATATTAATTTAACTATTAAATTACTTCCAGCTGGTCTGATAAGTCGAGAAGCAGCGCGGTTCACGGAATCGTTCGTGATGTCGGTAGGCGTTGGTGACGACCTCGTCATGAGGCTCTCCGTGCACAGCATCGAGAACTTGAGGACCAAGATCATACAGACTATTCACGCCACTAAACTACCTAAAGTAAGGAGACCCTTAGACCCCTCCTGTTTTTTGTTAAAAATATTCTGTATTTTTATTCAAATGCCTGATACATGTGTCTATTTTTTGTAATAAAAACACGTGTATGAACTTTCATGCTGCTAACTTTTAAAATGGCGAAGTTCGACAGACCCTTTTATACCTACCTTATTTTGCCACCATAATGATGGAATTTCCAGAAATCCTTTCTTATCGGTAGCCTACTACATATATGTATACGGGTAGCTTACCCTAAAAATTTCAAGTTTCTAATTCAAAGGGATTGGACTGGGCACTGATAGATGACTAGATTACCCTGTAATTTTATTATTATAGATGGCAAATGCTAATTCCGACTCGAAGGACCATTTGTACCTGTAAAACTTGTAACTAACTTCACCATTCGTTGTTCCATCTTCCAGTATCGGATAATGCTGAATGGTTTCGGCTACGCGCTATTCGGCGTCCCAGCACGCGATCTAGAGTCAACATGGCGACGACCAGAACAGCTGGAAGCTCACCACTCGGATGACTCAGCTGACGCGCTTTTGGTCCACAGCGTGTCCACCGTGAGTGCTGTCAGTTAACCATTCTATTTACTATTTCAGTGTGCGTTTGTGTTCAGCTTTAGATGTGGTTGGTAAGGCTTGTGCACGTTTTATTTACTTTTAGTCATTATTCTTATAAATCTGAAATCCTTTGAATCTATTTTCAACCATCTTGAAATTTTCTAAGTCACACTCTTATCATGTTGTTTAATGCATTATCTTTACTGGACTGTTAGTATATGCTAGAACTCTTCGTTCTTTCAATCAAAAGTAGAGCTCTGCCCACATATTTTAAGACACTAAAACCTTTATAGTAATTCGATAACATTTTAGTCATTATTCTTATAAATCTCAAGTCCTTTGATCTCTTATCAAACTCTCTTATCTCTCTTATCAAACTTTAAATTTTCTAAGTCATACTCTTGTCATGTTGTTTAATGCATTATCTTTACTGGACTGTTAGTATATGCTAGAACTCTTTGTTCTTTAACCTTCAATCAAAAGTAGAGCTCTGCCCACATAATATAAGACACTACTAAATCATTTATGATAATTTAATAACATTTTATAGAGATACAGTATCCTAATAAGGAAGTTTGACACAAACATCTAACAATACATTGTTGTTGTATAATGGAGTAGAATTTTTGAGTGTTGTTTTAAATTGTTACGTGTATGTTTTGTATTGTAATGTGATTGTTGTTTGTTTTTCTAATACTAAACTTATTAACAAAATGTTGAAAGGTGCTGTAGATACTCGATTTTAGGATCGTGGTGATCCCTCATGACTGCGTATGATAAATTCTCGAACCCAAGGTAACAAAAAACGGAAAACGGCCGAAGGGCTTGGAACATTTAAATAATCGACGACAGTCCACTACCCCTCCCAATTTCAAATCCTTTGATTGACCATAATGTTCCACGTTGGTACAGGCCTTCTTTAGGGTTCCGTACCCAAAGGGTAAGAACGGGACCCTATTCATGAGAATTCGCCGTCCGTTTGTCTGTCTGTTGTCATGAGGCTGTACCTCAGGAACCGTGATAGCCAGAGAGTTAAAATTTTCACCGATGATGTTTTTCTGTTGCCGCTATAGCAACAAATACTAAAATTAGAAAAAAAGGGGGGATTATGGCGGGCTTTTTTTTTAACTTGAGGGAAAATCCTCATGGATGCTATGCCGGACTCCTACCGATTAAAAAACCTCACGTTACGCCCAACAGCCTATGGTTGGGAGCCCCGGGTAAGCCCTCGGAAGGATGTCCCAGGACTCCCAACAGACCCACGACCGCCACTGCGGCCTCGCCTATGGCACTAAGGGGGACTGCCATACAACAAACGTGTTTCTTTGCCTTTTTTTGGTACAGAAACCTCCGGACGCGAGTCTGACTCGCACTTGGCCGGTTTTTTAGAATTTTCCTTGTCTTCGCCATGACCTCCGTTAGTCAGCGGGTGCATCACTTATAGTGTACAGCTTGACAAAAAAGAAAAGAAAATAATGAAGGAGCCACTGTGCTGTTCATAATATGGCAACCCGTTAAAAAGAACCACCAATCAGTATCCAGTTGCCAACAACCGTCAATAAAACCCACCAATCAAATTGTATAACGTCATTGACTGACAGACATATGTGACATTGCTAGCAGCTTTTTGACAATGTAGCCAGCCTACAAAATATTAGTTCCGTTTCTAGACATTTTTCCCAAGCTGTAGGTTAGGCTGACTTGGACTTTGATTATCTCGGTAAGCTCTAGCGAACCTCTCACTTTTACCCATGAATAAGTCTAAACAAACAAAAATGAACTGCACATTGCCATTATTTGATTAAACATACCGTACGCAATTCCGTTAAACTTAATTCACTCATTAACCAAATTAGGAAGTTTACGTACCACATCTAATTAAGTAATTTTAGTAAGCACCGCTTAATTGATACACTGTGCACTAATTAACATGCATAGATTTCGTAGCTAAAAATAATTAAAACATACAAAATGATTCCGTTATTCTGAGTTACTCTTGCATGGTTGAAGAATACTCAGCTTCACAGATAATGCACTTTAACACAAAACATTTAGATAATAAAATACATTAACAAATTTTTATTTTATACCTAAGTACAAAGAAACAGAGGAGTCATAATCTGTTTCCAATGTAGACGAGTGTCGAAACCAGGTCATAAAGGGAACTCTCTTCTCAATTATCTAAAATTTCACGAATAAACAGCTGCCGCTGGCTGGCACGTGACTCCGAATGTCCAACGCATCCACAGCGCATCTTCATATTCGTCATGTCTGTGGTACTAGCATCAGCCCACGCCTCACAACCCAGCAAAATAACAGACCTAATTCCGCCTAAGGATGGCTTTACCACTACTACTACTACCATAGCTAAAGCACCCCACAAACATCAGACTTGACATCATTGTCAATACCACCGGACACGTGATGCAGATTCTAGGTATATCAATTCCGACATAATATGGCAATTCTCTTTACAATTTGTTTTAACACAAAGGTGAAATACCTATCCCAAGATGTGACACATAACACAAAAAAAAAGAAATCGGAACTGACTATATAGTCCATTGAAATGTTACAATTTAAGGAGCGAATATTGCATTTGTTAGAGGACGCAATTTTATTTTTGGGACATGTGTAGGGGTTCAATAGAAGCTTAACCTCAAGTTTGTGGGGTCGCCACCCTTGTCCCCCGGCCGCAATCTTAAAAAGGGGTATTTTTTATTTCATACCTATAGCGAACGTACTGATACGCAGTAGGTACCTACCAGTACAAAAAGGGTATTTAATGTACCGATCGGAATACTTGAATATCATCACATTTCAAGAGACCCCCTACAATACTCCAAATATTCGTCAATTTGTTCGATTTTTATTCATACCACTAATCTGTCAGTACTACGGTACTGACTATCATTAATATTGAAAATCGTCACATTACAGGAGGCGGCGTTGGTGTCAAGAGACGTGTTCGCGAGGCGGTTCTCATCAGCGCGCCTCTTCACTCCTGGACGCATCCTGCACATCGTGCGGCGAAAGCGCATGGGCATCGAAAAGTAAGGCCTTCATGGTTTTATTTAATTAGCCTATAGATACATAAATATAGTCCTGATTTATTTCGCGAGGGGGTAGGCAGAAGTATTCTAAACAACCACAACTCACCCATTATATTTTTGTCCAATGGGTGATGCGTGTGTATCGCCATGTAGAAATTTGCTGGGGAACTTTTTTCATGCTCCAAATAAAGCCATCACCTAGAATTAACGACTCCATGTTACGGAACCAAGTGCTTAACATGTCCTTTCATTCAAAATGCTCGGAAAAACAAACGGAAGATGATCGTTTACAGAACACTGAGTCACAATATACAGATTTGATTTGCATATTGTGCCTGAGTTCTGGTTTCGAGCAGAGCGCTCTATATCACTCTATAACATGAATAGATATATCTACAGATTATAAAAAAGCTAGTGAATGTGTTAAAAGTAATAATGTCTAATCACGAAGTCCGCGTCTATTTTTATACGCGATTTACTATCTGAAGGTTTTCCCATAATGCTATTTTGATTCATTGTGATTATGATTGGAGTTAACAGTCACGTTTTTACAACTAATATTTAACAAGACTATGTACGTAGGGGTCGTCCATTAATCGCGTGAGGTTTTTTTGGCTATTTTTTGGACCCCCCCTCCCCCTTGGTGATATTTGGTGAGGTTTCAGATTACCCCTCCCCCCCTGGGCCGAATCACGTGTATTTTTAGTAACTACAAAGTTTTTTTTTAAATTTTATATAAGTCTCTATTGTTATAATCTATCCATATTTCTATACGAATACTAGCTAAAAGCGGAACTTCGTTTGCATCACATAATAGAGAGAGATATTAATTTATATTTTAACATATTTCCCGTTGCATTTACTCCCGTCGTGTTGCTATATAATATTCATTATTTTGGAGCTAATAAAGAAGGTGTCAGTTTGTCAAGCCTAAAATCTTACGTTGGTTTGATCGCAGTTGGCTAAATAGAAGCGAAGTTATGAACAAAATTACAAAAATCAAGGATGAATTTCCATGCGATCATTATGCTTTTGTCACGACACGACTATCGATATCCACGTGGACTTAGTTGCGTTTTTTTTTTGTTACGGGGGAATGCGTTTTGGCGCCATCATCCTAGCTGCGTGGGCAGCCAGGACGGTGTGTGGGGTGTGTTCCTGTTCCCGAAAAGGGACCGTCCTACCCACTAAACCCCGCGGTGTCCCTCCTCATCCTACAGCCGGCATGGATATTCAAAGATTATTCACGTCGGCCCGGCCGGGGGCTCCCAACACTTGCGGGGTTCTCGCCCGCATCGCACCGCTCTTGAGCGCTTCTCTGGAAGCAGAGAGGGTAGAGAGCGGTGAGCGGGTGGGCTCTGAAGGCATCTCCGGAACAAGAAGAGGGGCCCTCCCCTAAATAATCATCGGTGGACGGGGTCATAGCTGGGTGCATCGGCTAGTATAATATATAACTTATAATAAAGCTATAGAGAGTCGAAAAATCGGTACGTCGAATGTATTTGGTAATTATATTCCAAGATTTTTTTACTGGACATTCTATATAATATATAACTTCCATTACATCCGATACTGAAGCTAAAATAGTTTATTTGTTTATGTCTTTCTGTATCACGCCAAAACTATAGATAGTACCATTTTAAATAATACGGACATAATTTGAGATTATTATTGATCGGATTGATGCTGATATTCCTATGGGAAACACGATATAAACAAGATGATTTTTGTGTTGTATGATCAAGGCATAGGTATTTTGATTTCAATTAATTTCTGATGTAAGAAAGAAATTAAGTGCTTTGTGAAATATTCCATATAAGTTTTAATATTGTAGGTTTTGTTGTTCAGAAATTACAGTGATCTTAAACTCAGGGTTGTAAAGTTGCTGTTCGAAATAAATACACGTGATTTCTCACTACACCCCCCACCCCCCATGGTGATGTTTCGTGATTTTTCTCGGACCCCCTCCCCCCCCCCTTTCGAGCCTCACGTGATTAATGGACGACCCCGTATTAACTGTTGATGAAAACGTTTGATTCCATGTCTGACCATAGCGATGAAGCGAATGAAGACAGGTAATTTTTGTTTGTAATACCTATGTAGCGATTGATTGCATTTTGATGGCTCAGCCCGCGTGTGTATCCTGGAATAGCTTATACGTTATTCCGAATTCCGTCCAAATCCGTTCAGTGTGAAATCTGAGTGCGAAAAAGTAACAAATATCTATTGACATCCATTCGCATTTATAATTAGTATCAATGAAAACTTATTTTGTCTTCCAGGAAAGTGCGCACCACAGAACCCACGTACGAAATGCGGTGGGCATGCGCCGAGGACTTTATGGAGCTACAGGTAATGCCGCGGATGTTACTCGACCACCTACCAGAGAACGTACACCGTACTATAAGGACCGTCTTAGACGAAAAACATCGGTACAGAGTGACGCATACTGTTTAAACAGGTGTTATGGACTATAGGCATAAGTCAAAATGTGAATCTCAGGACCACGAGGGGAGTTGACTTGACCATTGTGCAGATACAGCACAAATATAAGTCATAAAGTCAAATTAAGATTACCTTAGATAGTCTGTAATGAGAGACAAACATTCAGAACTATATTAGGATATATTGTGATTCTCAAGCTTTTAAAGTGCTCTAACAATATTGTTAATTATTTTTCGGAAGAATTAAACTTTTAAATTAGTACCTACTTAGTCAATAAGTTTGTACCTATATCTTGCAATTTACGTTGAACAAGTACAAGACAGTGTTGGTTATGTATGTGTGTAGCCAATATGAACAAAGCATTATATTTTGGTAACTTAGGTACTTAGGTATTGTTTCCAGTGATAAGTAGTTAATTTTCCTTAGGTAAAGAATTATTAATTAGTAGATTAAATCTTGCCGAAACGACATTGCCTAATTTTAATGGAGGTTTGCATTAGAGAACTTGATATACCTATTAATTGGCCAATAACGCATTTTCATTTGCATAATAAATAAATAATATTATATTATAAAAGGGGCCACTCAAATGTGTATAGGTATTCATCTAGTTGATCATTTTATAATAAATAAATTATAGGTAAACATAAAAATTAATCAGCAGCAAAATTATTACAATTGCTAAGAGAAATATTTAGAATCTTGCTGGTTGCATTTTTAAACAATTATGAAATCCTTGTTATAAATATAAAGACAACTGAGTAAGTAGTTTAGATATCGCAAAACTTATAGTTTGCTGTGAAGTTAGCAATGGACACCGTCTCGAACGTGGATAGTAAAAACTGACACAAACAACAACACTGGTTACCAACAAACTTCAGAGATAACCAATAATTTGACGACATCTGTATCGAAGAAAAATCATTTTCATAAATATTTTTTTGCCAATCTACAGCATGACATGTGATTTTAATTTATTGTTCCTAAGCTACGCGATTCATACTTATCTTTACGGAATCATTTGTACATAGTTACGTTAGATTAATTACTCAGACTTTCGATCTAATTGATATTAAAATGGTGTCAAAATTTTGTAGTTTAAAGAAACTGTGAGAAGACTGCGCTGATGTTGGAATGAAATTAAATCTATATGCGAAGTGTTACGTTATGAATGAGTGAGAGTACTATGAGACGTTGATTATTGTTTTGTAAATAATGTAGGTAGATTAAGATTACTTTCCAAGTTAACAAACGCGAGGTTCTGATAGAGTAAATACGTAAAGTTACAATACGTACGTATTGTAACTTTGAAACACTGTAGCGAAAGTACTTTTGTCTTGCAACACTACTTTTTGTGTGCAACACAACATAACACAAGTTCTGACTCCAACTTAAACTGTTTGTGATGTGTAGTTAAACACACAAGAGAACCAATTTTAAAAGGAGTTTTCGTGAGTTTGTGCAAATGGTTTGAAATGTATGAATAAACTTTGTTGGGATAAACGCATTTCCGAGTGGTGTATTATTGGTGTAGTAGTGTGGACAGGCTGTAATAAGTAGGTGTATCTGTGTTTAAACACTATTTCACACAAATATACATTTGCTTGTGTGTAACATGCAGGGGCGCACTCAGGCGCTTTTGCTACGGTTGTGCAAAACTTACTATTCTAGATTCTCTATGGTAGGTTGGTAGGCACCTAACCAAGTAACAGTAATACGATACAGACTGCATGTCTCTTAAAACTCTTTTTTTTGCAATGCCAATTCTAAATACCAAAAACCCAATACCTAGAAATAAAACTGCAATGGCTCGTAAATAGGAACATATGACATGGAGGATGTCGTACTGCAAATCAGTGACCCTGAGCACTTTTTACCATCTTAGAATAGTAAGTTCTATAGAAAATGTATAACAAAATTACGACGGTCAACAAAAGAATTACCTTATTTATGAGACTGTTGACGATACAAATATTGCGAATACTATTGAATGTTGCCAACTTTATGAAATCGATAACAGTTTGCTACTACATTATTTAATTTGCCATCTAGAATCTAGGTACTAAGTCGACCCGTATTGGTCATTGTTTGGTGGGTATAGATGATGAGATGAATTTAAAACATGCAGTCAATTTCATGTTACCTACTGTCACTATGGTGTATCAGTTTTGTTATAACAGACATGTCAGAGCCTTATAAAAAATGTACCTCGTTCCAGTATTTACATATCAACTTCTGAAACAACTACCCTCTATTTTTTCTGTATTTTTTTAGTTTATTTATTGTTTTTTATGTTTTCTTTTTACCTGTTTTTTATTATTTATAATCGCCACGGTTGTAATGAAAGCGTTGTTAATACTATTAGGATAAATTATTTTGCTCAATTTTTTTAAAGCAATGTATTAATTGGTTAAGAATATTTGTTTTGAATGACTGCCAAATTAAAATTTTGATTGGATATCTGTATGATATATTGGACTTTAGTTTTTTATAAAAGTTGCAGCAGTTTTAAAGGCCAACAACTCGTACAGTAGGGAAGTACTTACGTACGAATTGCCTTTAAACTATATTTTGAAATTTCCATTCATTTAAAAGCAGCTGACTATTTATAGGTACTGTTTATGTTAAGCTCGTCAAATCTACCACTAAGTACAATAACTAGACCGTAGATGTATTAGATTACAATGTTACCGAAGTCAATTATGTAACACTATTATCTCTATTGCATAATAAATATTATTAATTAATTAAGATAATGATTAAACTAAGAATAAATTATTTTCACTGCTTAGCACCAACGCCCTGCAACACTGTAACAAATAAGAATTATTATGTATTTTTGTAATCTCTATCGTATAGAAACGAATTTATTCACTTTTTTGTAATTGAATAAATTTGTTCCTTATAATTACCAAGGTTTTCTTTACTTATATCCATGGATTGGTTGTAACTATATAGATAACTAGTATTTATTTGTAAATAGTAACTAATACTTTAAAGAGCCTTGATGACGTTTAAATAATGAAATAAATACTTACGTATAAGCCTTCAAGCTCACACAAGATTAACCATTCTTGCTATCTTTGCCTGCCTTGTAATATCGAGCTAAAAGATTGTAAACGAATATCTGCATTCCAAAACATTTAATAGAAAATCATATGTAGATGCTGGTGTGGGCTAACGATACGCATCTAGTAGGACTCATCTTTGTGATTCGTAGCCATGCTCCTTAAATAATCAAATTTGCCCTAAATAATAAAGCAGAGTTCATTGACTCTAAGGCGTAATTTCGATTCACAGACCGATAAGACTAGTAGCCCCAACATTAGCGAAAAATAACGGCACCTGTAGCATTAGCCAGGGCTGAATCCAGTTATCATTTTATTAATAACAAGCTGACCCACAGAACTTCGTTTACGCTACAGCTCGATTTCTTTGTAGGTACTATAAAATATACGTACTGTTATTATACATATTCGTTCCTATACATGTATGTATTAACTGTAGGTCTGTGTCGATCAATAAATATAAACAACAACAACAAACTACATTACATATAACTAGCTATATAAAAGCGATAGAATAGTAAGACAAATTTCTTTGTGGTTGCCATTTTCTCTCCATTTTACCTCAAGGTGGCAGACAAGTAAACAAACGGTTTTCGTTACACATGACACTATTGCTTTTTAAAAAACATAAGGAAGATTTTAAGCAACATTTAATAGTAACTTAACTGGTTAGAATTTAAATTTAAATAACGCCAGTTCATGGATATTTGTATCTCAGCCACATTTGAACTTTTCGTTTGAACTAGGGACCTAATAATTCACTCTTAAATAATATATTACCATTTTACTCCGTGTAAATACCTACTTTACTTGAATTTCGGGATCAAAAATATTAACTCTTTATAAAAATATACTCGACCTACTGATATTTTTTGTACTCCAATAATGTAAAGCATTTACGCCTAATAAATAACATTCCGATTGGTATTCTGTAATCCTCAGTCCGTCAACAAGCGGTAGGTATGCGTTGGCCTTTAGATGTTCAGATTGTATGTTAAAATTTTAGATTTTTTTAAAATAACGGGATAATTTGTTTGTTTGTACATTTGAATGAATAAGTTCTTTATATCACACTGCAAACTTCTACAGTGCATATCCGTATCTACTGAAGGTATGATTTTAAAGCGGTTTAATGTAGCCTGACTATAAGAGCCAGCCTTTATGAGACCTGAAGCAAATTACATGCTTCAAATCCTTAAAAAACTTTGCACATCATATTGAATTTTCAAGACCATGACATTCCTTATAGAGTAGCTAGCTTTTGTTTGCGGATCCACTCGCTTGGAATAATCAAAACTCTTTCAGTATTTCCTGGCTTTAATAAGAAACGAGAATGAAATTATAAGAAGCGTGAAAAAGCATATTAGCGTCCTATGATATCAACCTAGGAACCCCTATTTTAACTGATATCAGCGATCTTGAATTACAGTAGGTAAGTCATCATAGCTTAACATCAAGTGACGCGCGAAAAATATATTGCGAAAAAGAGAAGATTTGAAAGCTATTTTTATGGTCACCTTTTTAGATGATCCATCTCAAATATATTTTTATATTTAAGAGTTCATTAAAGAGGTTTACGCTGCAGAACTATCATGTGTTTAAATTAAATTGACTTAAATCATACTTTCATAAGATATTGAAACCTGTAGATAAATATAAATCCTATGTTCTGAAGTAGTTGAGGTGTCCCTACCTCAATCATCATTGTTTAATTAAGCGGTATTGGAATTATGAATATGCATAACTGTTCAATTGTATCCCACAATACCGCAGAACCATTACTTTTTTTCTATAAACTATACACTTGTAGAATGTCGTTTGAAAGTTTGAGTTTTATCCTATTCCGAATATCTATAAGACAAGTTGTTAGTGATTGTGAATATTTTATCATCAGTATGTTTGTATATAATGTTATTTTCCGTTGAGTATGTTACTTAATTCTTGTATTATTTTGTATTTTTATAGTTTACAAGAGCGGTACTGGATCGCATGTATATTCAAGTATTAGAAGGACTGAGGTTCTTTTCACTTGTACCCTAAATTAGGGCTTTATAATCTCTTTCACCTTATGTAATGGTTGGGTTTTTTATTTATAAATAAAATATATTTTAAGTAACTATTCGTTTCATTTTAATGTGTTAACAGTCAACGTTTTGGACACTTCCACAGACATGATAACATTGAAACTCGTCAGATTATTTAAGGCGAAGTGCAATTGTGTCTCCAGCGATTCGGAGGGGGTGAAGCAGACGCAAAATGTTCGGGACGCTCCGTGCGTCGGAAACGTTTTCGCGCGTTAGCCCGTTCACTACGCAATTGAAATCATTGACAGAAGTACAAGTTTACATAACTATTTTTTTCGCCCTGTTTAGATAAACCTCTTAGATTTTCTACTCGTGAGCAACTACGTAATTGATTTTGATGCAGTTTTTATCACTAACATGTAATGAAATTCATTTTCATAATAATAGTCCAGTCAAAGTAGATATTCCAGTTTGCATTAATTCCCAACAAGCTGGTTTTTTGTGCAGGCCTTGAATACGTCATTACAAATGATATGTCAAAAGTATAAGAATAGAACATAATATATTTGAGAAGTACTTTAATTTATTATTTTACCTGTGACGATTTTTGCCAGGTTGAATGAAAAAGTAAGAATCTGCTGACCCTCTCCTTCATAGTTTTTTTTTTTTGGTACTTTACTGTACTGTTTACTGTACTGTGTAATGGTACGGTACTGTACAAAAAAGACTGAAAAATATACCTGTATGGGAGCCCTCCTTAATTTTTTTTCTGTTTTTAATATTCGTAAATTTCAAATGCCTAGCGATTGCAGTGGTGCATGAGATGACAGATAGACGGACGGCGTAGTCTCTGTAATAGGGTCGCGTAATAACAGATTATTTATACTGTTGGTTGATGGCACTTGCAGCGCATATTGAATACCCACCACTTGTACTGTTCCACAGCATTTATTTACTCTACACCTGACCGCTTTCGCCTCTTCGCATTTTCAAAAGGCAAAACTAACTTCATGTCATCAAGTTACTCTCTCCTCGTCTCATTTTATCCTTTGGATACGGAACTGTAAAAAACGGCCAAGTTGAAGTTGGACTGGCACACTGATGAGGATTTGGCAACAAATAAACGCCAAAAGATTACGTTGTAGGCAATGATATAAAAACTATAGATACGTTATAGACACTTGAAAATGGCAACACGTAAAGTAGGTAATTACCTGAAAATCTGTGACGCGGCTGTAGGGTTAGCGATAGTTCTATTAGCACTGTTTTAAATTCTGTTAGTAAAGAATACTCGAAAAAAACATGCCTTCATGTAACTTCAGATGATACACAAGCTACACAGCAACTGTTCAATATAAAAACGTGTCATTTAATGCGTAAGTACAATAGAAATTATAATAATTATTTCATTTTCTCGGATCGATAAAATGGCGGCAAGCATATAAGGAAATTGTACTCTATAGTCTGTGGTTTGGCGCCCGCGACCCGTAAGGGGATGTCGGGGAGATTTTGTACTAATGTTTTATTTTGCCATTTCAATATTTTTTTTTATTTAGGTAATTATATTTCTTTAAAAAAATAATGAAACATATGTAATAATAATATTTTAAGATTATGAAAATGATTTAAATTACAAATATTTGGATTAAATAATAAATAAATAAATATTCACGGACATTCCACACAACGCTATCTGATCCCAAAGTAAGCTAGGACTAACCTGCTTGTGTTATGGGTATCAGACCACGGATATTAATACTTATATACTTTTAAATCATCAATCAATCAATCAAATGAGCCTATCGCAGTCCACTGCGATACTAATCTCTCCTAATTTACGCCACAATCCACGGTCCTGCGCCTTACGCATCCAGTCCCAGCCTGCGACCTTTACCAGGTCGTCGGTCCATCTAGCGGGTGGACGTCCAACCCCACGTTTGCCGAGACGCGGTCTCCACTCTAGAACTCGTTTGCTCCATCGGCCGTCGGTTCTTCTGCAGATATGGCCGGCCCACTGCCACTTCAATGTACTTATTCTGCGAGCTATGTCGACCACTTTAGTTTTTTGCCGGATAGTCTCATTTCGGAGTCTATCCCTCAGAGACACCCCAAGCATAGCCCTTTCCATAGCCCGCTGCGCAACCTTTAGAGCTTTGACCAAACCTCTCTGTAAGTGTCCACGTCTCGGCACCGTATGTCATAACAGGTAGAACGCACTGGTTGTAGACTTTGGTCTTCAGGCATTGCGGTAAAGGCGAATTGAAGACTCGACGCAGTTTGCGAAATGCTGCCCAGCCCAACCGTATCCTTCTGGCGATTTCCTTGTCCAGGTTCCCTTTCCCCAGTGTAATAACCTGCCCAAGGTAAGTATATTCCTGGACGACCTCTAGCCTCGATCCCTCGACGTATATTGGCCCCGGCGTAACGTGGTTATTAAACATAACCTTGGTTTTTTCCAAGTTCATGCCGAGTCCAACACGTCAAGACGCTCCGTTCAGGCTATGCAGCATTCCGCTTAGCTGTTCCAGCGTCTCCACCACAATTACGATGTCATCGGCAAACCGAAGGTGCGTGATTTGCGTGCCGTTGATGTTCACGCCCCACCCTTCCCAGTCCAGTGTCTTAAAGATGTCCTCAAGCGCATTGGTGAAGAGTTTCGGGGATATCACATCGCCCTGTCTTACACCTCTACGCAGTTCAATGGGACTGGTTTTTTGATTATCTAGCTGGATGGTCATGGTAGCGTTGTCGTAGAGACATCTCAACACCTCGATATATCGCCAATCTACACGACATTGCTGCAGAGCGTCCAGGACTGCCCAGGTTTCGACAGAGTCAAAGGCCTTCTCGTAGTCCACAAAAGCCATACACAACTACTTTTAAATACATACATATTATACATACAAACACCCAGTCTCTTGAGACAAACATTTATGGGTCACACAAATATTTGTCTCCGGTGGGAATCGAACCCACGACCTCCAGCACCGCAGGCGGTATCACTACCGACTGCGCCACAGAGGCAGACGAGATTACTTACTAGGTACTAAATTATTACTTATTGAATAAAAGTTTCTGTATGATATTGTTATATTTTTATTTTGTGACTTAAATTACGTTAATAATTACTAATCCGATAAACTACATTAAAATTTTACAAATTTAAATATTACGTAATTACCCGTAAACCCATTAATCATATTATGTCTCAGTAAGAGAAATTCAAGTTTCCCTTTTTCCCCCCACATTCCTCTGATATTGACTTCATGCATGCTACCACAGATAATATATAGAATTCTTTTTCAAATTTATAAAAGTTTAGCTGTTTTTGAAAGCCGCAATGTTCGTGTATAACGTGTCTATATATGATACGTCTTTGGTTGTAGGTATGGGAGTAACCTTATTCATTCTTTATCTAGTACTAGCGGACGTCACGTGGTTTCACCCGCGTAGTTCCCGTTCCCGTGGGAATACGGGAATAAAATATAGTCTATGTTCACCACAAAGAGTGTAGCTTTCCAACAGTGAAAGAGTTTTTCAAATCGGTCCAGTAGTTCCGGAGCCTATTCGTTACAAACAAACCAACAAACAAAAAAACAAATCTTTCCTCTTTATAATATTAGTATAGACTAGCGGACGTCACGCGGTTTTTCCCGAGTAGTTCCCGTTCCCGTGTGAATACGGGAATAAAATATAGCCTATGTTCACTGCAAAGAGTGTAGCTTCCCAACAGTGAAAGAATTTTTCAAATCGGTCCAGTAGTTCCGAAGCCTATTCGTTACAAACAAGCAAACAAAAAAAAAACAAATCTATCCTCTTTATAATATTAGTATAGATTTAGATTATTGTACTTGTTACAGCGGTAGCAGAAACACATCTTTGAAATGTATAACTGCCTAGTTCATGAGATACAGATGGACAAACGGACTTCGAAGTCTAAGTAATAGGGTCCCGTTTGGATACGAAACCGAAGAATATACAAAAACGAATATTCCTATATGCATATATGCAAGGGTGTATAAAGGAATAAATTTCGATACTAGTTATTTAGACTAGACAAGGCTTTAGTCCTGTCCAAACTATTACCATTACCCAAATTAAACCTTCTACGTTTCATTTCGCATAGCTCTTGCCCGCAGCTTCAGCTGTGTAGCATTCTGTTCACGTTCCCACCTACCATTGGATCATATCCAGGGATAAAATAGCCTTTATGCTATTTTCTAAATTATATATTATATATCCAGGAATATATTGCAGTCTGGAAAAACATAAAATAATTATAATAGACCACCAATTACAGCCAGATCTGCTCAACCGTTGGAACGTGATTTTGTCGCTAATATCTTCACAGACTTCAATCATATCATAATTAAATAATTCGTAAATTATATTATATCATCAGGCACTTCTGTAAATTTTACTTTTCCGTGCTTCTGAGCCGTTGGTCCCGGTTTTCAGTAACAAATATTCACAAAATCATCTTCTAGCGCTTCACATATAGGTACCTACCACGGTATACCGTCATAATACCAGAAATCATAATGCCTTTACTTAAAATGCCTGAGCCCAAAATACCCGAAATCAAAATATCAATATTCAAAAGGCAAATATTTATAATATAAATAATTTAAAATGCCTTACGGTCGAATAACCGAAACCCAAAAAACAAATTTATCAAATACCTTATCCTAAAATGTTCAAACACAAAATACCTTTTTTTTAACATGATTTAAATCCTACATGGATGCTATATATCTGTGAATGGTTAACACCCCGACTCAGAGTATCCCGACTCGGATAGGTTAGGTTAGAAGACTAAGGCGGGAGCGAAGCGAAGCGGAGCTCCCGCCTTAGCCTTCGTGGTTATTTTTTTTTTATTTTTCGTTAGCCCACTGTAGTACTTTTGTAACTCTGAATCAAAGTGTTTTAACATGAGGTAAATCCTACATGGATACTATGCCGGACTCCTACCGACTAAAAACCACACGTATCCTACATTACAGCCTACAGTTGGGAGCCCCGGGTAAGCCCTCAGACGGATACCCAAGGACCAACAGACCTACGGCTACAACTGCGGCTTCACTTAGGTGGGGGGGTGGGGTGGGGGGGGGCTGCAAAATAAGTTAAAGTCAAATAACAAAACGTGTGAGTGGCAATAAATCTTTATTTCTTAAATCATTCATTTATTAACTATGCGCTATTATAATGAACTGGTATAGCATAATATATACCTAATAATACCCAGTAGATTATAGCGATAAACTGGGTAGGTTATGGTTTTTTTTTATATTCACATTGTATTCTATTTTCGGTATTTTAAATTAAGGATATTTGAAAATTTGTATTTTGAATTCTGATATAATAATTAATTATTTGTATTTTAAGTTTAGACATTATAAGGTAAGGTGAACTGAAATAAGGTATTTTGAATGTTAAGGTATTTCGAATTCGGGTATTTTGGTCTAATGCATTTTAAGTAAAGGCATTTTGATTTCTGGTATTTTAATATATAACCACCTACCACTATCCATTGAACATTGTATTACTGTTTTACATTATAGCTTAAAAACCAAGTTAGGGTTGTATTGACTGTATCGGGTTGTAAGCAGTTTATTTTCAGTTCACTGTTGGTTAAAATTCAAACTCATACTTACAACTTTCAAATTCAATAAAAATCTACATCAACTACGACGTACTAGTAGTAAAGTAAGACGCTACCAGAATATCAACAATACGCAATACGTACATTGAAAACTGTAATTTTGGATAGGAGAATACCAATTTTTTGAGTTTTAATTTATAATAGACTCAATTTTATTAAGGTTTATACCTACTGTTATATTGTAAATTTAGGAGAATTGGCCCACTGATTCATCAGTCATTAGTATTATACTCGTAATAATATTGATTTTACTTAAATATTAATATAAATAATGTACATGTTATAAGCTCGGTCAGGGCGTCACATACATGAGCGCATTTATAGGTGAATCTTCTGGACTTATCTATTATGTGGCATCAGGCGGACTTTGTATTGGAAAGTATGAAAACGTTACTATAACTTATGTTAACACAGCGACATCTAGTGGCAATAGGGGGGAACTATTGGGCATCAGTTGCGCAAGTTGCGAACTAGATGGCGCTGACAGTGACGGTAATTGAGGCGTCCATTTTATTATATGTATTGATGACAAGTCCTGTTATATGTAAACACCGAGCAGCCATGTACCTAAGATAGATAATCAATTTTTCCAATAAAGTGAAATTGTGTCAAAATCCTCGTTACTTTCATTAAAATAGACCACGAGCCAACATTTTGGTGACCCGACGTTCGATGATTGTGCAGTTTGGAGAACTCGTGGTCTGAAAATACGAAGGCGTGGATCGCCATTTTTTCTACCAACGCCGCTTGTTCGCGAACGAAGAACGTGATAAATCTTTCACGTTTCCTTGGTAAAGGCGCAGATTTCAAGAAATCACTGCAGATTGTACCAGCATTTTATTCCATCGAAGCTATATTTCGTGGCATTTATCGAAATATTCATCGAAAAGTCATTGGCGAACCGGCCCGGCGCGGGAAAAAACCACGACGCAATTTCATTGTTTTATACCGAGAGGATCAGGAATAAGAAAGGATAAGTACTTACCTACAAGATCCGTGAGTTGGCACATTTATTTCATATTTAGCTTAGAATTCCTTCCACTTATCTACCTACTTATTATTAAGAAATTTCATTGTACATTGGTACTTAATACCATGGCTAGTGACAAGGCAAATGTTGAAAACCCTGTCTTAAGGGAATTAATAAAAAGACGAGGGGTTGTAAAAGGCAAACTTACTCTATTTAAAAAATACTTAAAATCTCTCCGAGAACCATTAACAGCTGAAAAATGTATTGACCTGGAATTACGTATATCCAGAGTTAACATTAGTTTCCAAGAATTTGAGGAGATTCAGGATAAAATTGAAACCCTCTGTACTGATGTAGATGAACAATTAGAAGAAAGGGAAACCTTTCAAGACATGTATTTTAGTAATCTGTCGGCTGCCAAGGCTTCTTTACACAAATTTAAAGGTACTGAACAATGCCAACCACCTGATAATTCCCAAATAAAGCTGTTCATGGACGAATCCATTAAATTTCCTGATATAACCCTACCGACATTTAAGGGTGACATTACCAGTTGGTTGGAGTTCAGAGACACTTTCGAAGCTCTCATTAACCAAAGTAATTTGAAACCTATACAAAAATTTAAATATCTTCGTAGTAGTTTAAAGGATAGCGCTCTGAATGTGGTCGCTTCTCTAGAGTATTGCGAGGAAAGCTATGCCATTGCCTGGCAACTTCTTTGTGAAAGATACAACAACCCTAAGAAACTTGTCACTCACCACCTAAGGGATCTACTTAATATAACTAATGTGCAACCAACCCCCTCAGCGCTGCGAGGAACGGTTGACAACATTTCAAGACACTTAAGGGTCTTAAAGACGCTAAATATTTCAACCGAGAATTGGGATGTTTTACTGATACATCTCTTGAGCTCTAAGCTAGACAACACAACTCAAAGAAAGTGGGAGGAACGAACCAATTCTAAAGAATTGCCAACATTACAGGACTTCAAATCTTTTCTACGCTCCCGGGCCGACCTGTTGGAATCCATGGATGCCAACAAGCCGCTGGAGCAGGTGGACCAGCATGCAAGGGCATCATCGAAAAAGGTCTTTGTAAGCACGTCCGCATCTACCAAACCTAGCACCTCTAATAGCAAGGTAACATCTAACCAATCTTATAATCATACCCGGTGCCCGTATTGTAAAGACACACATTATATTAACCAATGTCCAAGATTTTTATCTATGAATGCAAAGTCACGCATTCACGCTACAAAAAGGTTAGGTCTATGCCTCAACTGCCTACGATCAAACCATTTGCTACCAAATTGCCGTGCAAGCAGTTGCCGTTCGTGCAAGGGAAGACATCACAGCCTCCTACACGTGCCAGGTGCTCCCATGCAGGCTTCACAATCCATTACTGAGCAAACTTCACCCCCTACCACTATGCAGAACCCTCAACCAAGGCCTGAACAAATTCAGTCTATTAGTTTACATAGCCATCATGACACAGCTAACCCGAAACATTTACCAATACAATCATATGTTATTTTGTCCACGGCCCTTATAAGGGTGATCGATGACAAAAATAGCATACACACACTGAGATGCCTCTTGGACTCAGGCTCTCAGTCTAACTTTATCACAGAAAGGGCTGCAAACAAACTAGCACTACCTAGAAATGGAGTGAGTATTGAGGTATTGGGCTTTAATGAAAACACTACACAGATAAAACACAGTATTAAACTTACCTTTCAATCACAAACAGGATCATTCTCTGCTAATGTGTCTTGTCTTATTGTACCTAATATATGTACCCTACAAACAATTAATACACCTATTAACATACCGAAACGATTTAAATTAGCAGACAAATCCTTCCGGGAAGCCAGAGAAATAGATATGATTCTCGGTGCTGAAGTTTTCTACGATCTTATATGCACCGGTCAGCATAAATTAGGCAATGGGCTACCCATTTTGCAAAATACTAGGCTAGGCTGGGTAGTCTCCGGTTGTATCTTCACATCAGCCACATCAAACAAATCACACTGCAATTTTGTAATGACTAACCTACAGACTTTTTGGAATGATAGCGAGGTACCGAAGTCACGTAGGATCCCAGATGATGATACCGAGGAGTGTGAGAGTTTGTTCAAAAAACACACTCGAACTTCGGAGGGCAACTTCGTGGTGGACATACCTCTTAAGGCATCACCGACGTTGTTAGGACAATCGAGACCAGTAGTTTATAAAAGATTTAAAACCCTAGAGTCAAAATTCCTAAAAGATCCAAGCTATAAGAAACAATATGTCGAGTTTATGCAGGAATTTGAGTACGCCGGACACATGAATCTAAGAAATATAATAAACGTTAGTGAAAGGTGTAACTATTTACCACACCATGCAGTAGTGAACACACACAAAACCACCACACCGTTGAGAGTAGTTTTTGACGGCTCATTCCCTACCAGTACCGGAATCTCACTTAATGACCTACAATATAAGGGTACAATACATCAAGATGAACTAATTAACATCGTTTTACGATTTCGCAAACATAAGTTTGTAATATGTGCTGACATTGAAAAAATGTATCGAAAAATATTTATTGACCCAAATCAACAATATTTAACCTCTATTCTGTGGAGAGAGGACCCAACACACCCACTACTCACCTACACCCTCACAACATTAAGTTTTGGGTTAAAGAGCGCACCGTACCTTGCAACGCGGTGCCTCTTGCAGTTGGCCGAGGAGAACCGGGTTCGGTACCCCAAGGCTGCTGCCGCTATAACCACCGAGTTCTACATGGACGATTTTCTTTTCGGTGGAGATGAGGAAGGGGAAGTCATCAAAACTGCAACACAAGTAGCCACCATACTACGTGGCGGCAACTTTAACCTACGCAAGTGGAAGTCTAACTCACAACGAATACTACAAGCCATAACCGATGATGCTAGTTTACAAACACAACTACACAACCCTAACATACCAGCACAAACCACACAAAAAATACTTGGGTTAGCATGGAACACCTGCAGCGATGACCTACACTATTCAGTTAAAACCGAACCATTACCAGAAACTTTAACCAAAAGAAAAATCCTTTCCATAGCCAGTGAGATATTCGACCCCCTGGGAGTACTCGCTCCGCTTCTAATAATCGCTAAGGTTTATATACAACAACTGTGGAAAACAAAAATTTCTTGGGATGAAAGATTGCCCCCATCTCTCTATAATCAATGGCAGACCTTCTACAATAACCTAAAACTACTTAACTTGATAACTATACCGAGGTGCACTTTAATTGACAATCATACAATAGTGCAAGTCAATTACATGGATTCTCTGATAGTTCAATGACCGCTTACGGATCAGCTGTTTATATAAGATCAGTAGATAGTGAGAATAACATATTGGTACGCCTCCTGTGCGCCAAATCTAGGGTGGCAAAGCAGGAGACCATCCCCAGACTAGAGTTGAGAGCGGCGCTGTTACTTGCAAACCTATATAATACAGTAATCAGTGCCCTTAAGATTAAATTTACAAACAAATATCTTTGGTCTGATTCCAGCATCGTTCTAGCATGGATAAATACACCTAAGGATAAGCTGAAGCCATTTGTATGTAATCGTGTTTCCGAAATACAGATACGGACAGACCCAAGGGATTGGCACTGGATCGCTTCGGGTGACAATCCTGCGGACCTGATCTCGCGAGGTATGCACATTGACAAATTATCAAACAACAAGTTATGGTGGAATGGACCCGCATGGCTCTCTCAACAGAGATGTCAGTGGCCATCCCAACAAATACCCACCATAATATTTCCATTACCAGAAATAAAGGGCGAAGCTGTGTGCTGTTCTACCACAATAAATACAAAGGACAACGACTTACTGACCGACATTCTTGAAAAATACTCATGCGCGGACAAACTAGTTCGTGTTCTAGCCTACTCAATTCGATTTCTCACAAACACTAAGTCTAAAAATAACAAACAAATAGGTCCATTGACTGTAGAAGAATTGAATAGTGCACGCTCCATCCTATTCCAATTAGCACAAAAACAATCATTCCCCACCGAATACAGTAGATTATCAAATAAAAAACCTATCCCACAGACATCTAACATTTTATGTTTAAACCCCTACATGGAAAACGGTGTTATCCGAGTGGGTGGTCGTCTAAACCAATCACTATATATACACGATAAAAAACACCCTGTGGTGTTGCACCACGATCACCCTCTAACCAAATTAATGTTTCAAACAGAACACAAAAGGTTGCTTCACGCTGGGCCTCAATTACTACTCTCAACGCTTAGGGAAAGAATTTGGCCCACTCATGGCAAGACCTTAGCCGCAAGGGTGGTGCGTGAATGTGTGACTTGCTTCAGGGCAAAACCAAATACCTATAAACCCATTATGGGCGACCTACCGACCGCGAGAGTAACACCGTCACCCCCTTTCATGATAACCAGTATTGATTACGCAGGTCCCTTCTTAATTAGAAACTTTAGAGGACGTGGTTGCAAGACTTCGAAATGCTATATTGCAATGTTTGTATGCTTCTCTACCAAAGCAATTCACATAGAGCTGGTTTCAGATTTGGAATCCCAAACCTTCCTGGCAGCGCTGCGGAGGTTTGTAGCCCGCAGAGGTAAACCCAAGGAACTGGTGAGTGATAATGGTACCACCTTTCATGGTGCCAACAAGGAATTATCTGAATTATACCGATTTCTCTCGCAAACCTCTGAAGAGGTGATGGCTTCATGTGCGAATGAGGGCATTAAATGGAGGTTTGCGCCAGTGTACACCCCTCACATGGTGGGACTCCACGAGGCCGCCATCAAAAGTTGCAAATATCATTTAAAAAGAATCCTAGCCCAAGCATTGTTAACCTATGAAGAATTTTCGACCATACTAATACAAGTGGAAGGAATTTTAAACTCACGCCCCCTATGTTCATTACCAAGTAGTACCGATGGTACCGATTTCCCAGTCCTAACGCCGGCTCACTTCTTGATAGGTAGGTCGATGACAGCATTACCTGATTATGAATACAATAATATACCTCTCAACAGACTGACCCATCTCCAACAACTACAGCAAATCCAACAAGACTTTTGGCGGAGTTGGTCCAGAGACTACATAGGTGGTCTTCAGCAACGAACCAAGTGGAGGAGCTGCAAGGGGCCCGGTCTCGCAACAGGCACCGTGGTACTAATCAAGGATCATCGAACCCCTACCTGCCAGTGGAAAATGGGACGTATCATCAAGACCCATGACGGCGCTGACGGTGTGACAAGAGTGGCAACCGTTCAAACTGCAAAGGGACCCATAAAACGGGCTTTCAACAATTTGTGTCCATTACCAATAACCTAAATTGCCCTGCTACGGGCGTCAGTAAATTCTGTAGAGTCTGTATAAACTTAGTACAAGTACTAATAACTAGTTTAGTAATACTGGTGTATCTAGTGGAGATGTGCCACGAGTGGCACACCTCCGAACCCAAGACGTCCATTCAGGGCGTCGTAGGGCTAGTACATACTTACTTAATTTTTAAATCTTAATCTAATTTGCATGACTCATGTAAACTATTATTCTAATGTGAACCTATATAACTATTTGGTATATTTACCAGTTGCATTCTTTCTGTGTAAAACTAACGTTCTAATGTGAACCTATATAACTATTTGGTATATTTACCAGTTGCATTCTTTGTGTGTAAACTAATGTTCTAATGTGTACCTATATAACTATTTGGTATATTTACCAGTTGCATTCTCTCTGTGTAAAACTAATATTCTAATGTGTACCTATAAAACTATTTGGTATATTTACCAGTTGCATTCTCTCTGTGTAAAACTAATATTCTAATGTGTACCTATAAAACTATTTGGTATATTTACCAGTTGCATTTTTTCTGTGAAAACTAATATTCTAACGTGTACCTATACAACTATTTGGTATATTTACCAGTTGCATTCTTTCTGTGTAAAACTAACGTTCTAATGTGAACCTATATAACTATTTGGTATATTTACCAGTTGCATTCTCTCTGTGTAAAACTAATATTCTAATGTGTACCTATAAAACTATTTGGTATATTTACCAGTTGCATTTTTCTGTGAAACTAATATTCTAACGTGTACCTATATAATATTTGGTATATTTACCAGTTGCATTTTTTCCGTGTAAACTAATGTTCTGATGTGTACAGTGTACCTATATAACTAGCTAGTATACATATTAAGTTAATTTTAAATTTGCATGTCTCGCGTTAACATTGTAAACAATGCTCTAATGCATATATATAACTATTTGGTTAATCTACCATCTGCATGTTCTTGCCTAACAAATATTCCAACGTGTGCCTATGTAACTAATTGTTAATGTTGGAAGATTAACCTGCATTTTTCGTGTTCATAAGGTTCTAGCGTGAGCCTATGTATAGCTATCTCATTGAAATGTTTGATTATAGTCTCCCATTTGTTGGAAAAATATGTAGTAACTATGTATCTAGTAATATCAAACGTGTACCTCTAACCAATTTACGCGAACAGGTCGGGACAATTGTCTTATGATATGCAACTGCCTATATAGTATTTAATATATATATACCTAGTATATAATTGCATCTATACCTAAATTGAAATTAATTCTGAATATCGTTGGGCATACTACATTTGACCTATTTTTGCACTCATAACGTAATTTCCCTCAACTCTAGATATCGTTTGGAATTGTAACTTGTGACTTAGCCAGCATAAAGATAACATACTGTAGAATCAACACTACTAATCCATATAACATGTAATTTAACATTTAAATTATTTCCTAGGCGGGCAGTATGTTAACACAGCGACATCTAGTGGCAATAGGGGGGAACTATTGGGCATCAGTTGCGCAAGTTGCGAACTAGATGGCGCTGACAGTGACGGTAATTGAGGCGTCCATTTTATTATATGTATTGATGACAAGTCCTGTTATATGTAAACACCGAGCAGCCATGTACCTAAGATAGATAATCAATTTTTCCAATAAAGTGAAATTGTGTCAAAATCCTCGTTACTTTCATTAAAATAGACCACGAGCCAACAACTTATATAATACACCAAAGAAATTTACCCAAACAGATGCGATATTTTTACGCTCTTGAGGTTAAGCCTTGAATACTTGCTTTTTTGTTTTTTTTTTATTACCCATTTTCGTTACTACGGCAGCGAATTACGTCAGCGGGAGCGACAAAGTTGTATACGGGTGTCCTCAACGAAGCCTGTCGGCTGACTGAGCGGGCGCTGTGAGGTGGCTGATAGCGGCAGAATGCACTCCCGCTCAACAAAACGTATTTTATATTCAAACAATATGATTTTAATAAATAAATAACAGCATAGGGCCTCGAGGTTACTTATTAGGGACATGGAAATAAAAAAAATAGTGTGGTACATTATATAACTACTGAATAAAATTGGTTATAGTCAAGGCGGTCACAGGTAAATTTACAGGTTCGAGGCAACTTTGGGATAAATTTCTATCGAGCCGAATTTACTCAATCGTGTTTTGGAGAGCTGACAACCCTAGTCAATATACTTAATAATAATTATCCATTTAAAAAATTGTGAAATCCTTGGTAACACCATTGCAAAATTGGTTCGAAATATGTCAAAATATGTATTTTGAGTCCCACTTCACCTTAAGTAAATAAGTTGGAATAGTATCTATGTATAGAAAACGCCATTAATCAAAAGTATAAGTAACGAGCCTGTTACTACTTTATTTATGCTCCCAAGAGATCGTGGAGGTGTTCTCCCATGGAGCAGCCGGGGAGAACCCTTCTCGGAAGCATTGTTCTGCCTGGGCTACTCTAACTTTTGAACCACATATCACCCGATAAATTTTAAATACGAAAACCCGAAAAAAAGGAATTTGTTTCGAGCAGCATTCGAGCCTGTGTCTTTTCGCCACCGAAACCTACACGGAACCAACCAAAGTTTCCACCTTATATACGCCTTGGGGCGACGTAGGCACTTTTTAGAAAGTTACACTGCCCGAATGTGTAAAATTACACCTATATTCATTCGATTTATGTGAAACCTGCCTAAAGATTAAGATAATTTTTGAAAAGGAATTAGTATGCTAACTGCTAACTAATCACAACTTTTAAATATGTTATTTTTGGTTTACATTGTACTTATAGTTATAGCACGAAACAGTCAAAAATAATAGATTAAATAGAAGCAGGTATTACTAGAACTGGGCGTAACAAGAAGTGGTCAAAAACAGAATTAGTCTTATCCAGAAAAGAACATTTTAAGACGTTGTCACAGAACGCCTAAAGGTCACCCCGCCTTTATCGCTCATACCCATAACATCAAAAGGTGCTGTGGTCCAACTATTTTTAAAGTTGGACAACTGCCCCTAATAAAGACCCATGGTCCAACTAGTTGGACAGAAAAATAAAAAAACTAGTTGAACAGAGCAGTTGGACCACTGCCCCGCACGGAACATGACAGATATTGCGTGTGGTGCTCATTTTGCGTTTTGTACATTCTGCTCCGGAGGGATAATTTCGACGTGTTAGCTTGCTTTGCTGGGTTGATGTTTTTGTTGTCGAGATATAGAAGTGGCTCAGTCGGAGTAAGCTTGTGCTGGCGAAGCTCCAGCAGTAACTTTCCAACCACAGGCCGACTAATGATCATTATTCTAGTCCAGAAAATAGTCGGACCACTAGAAAACAGGGGAATAGACATTGGCGACGGTGGCCCAGTTATAATAACGCACTTATAATAATATCCCTACTAATATTATAAATGCGAAAGTAACTCTGTCTGTCTGTTACATTTTCACGCCTAAACCACTGAACCTATTTTGATGAAATTTGGTATAAAGATAGTTTGAGTCCAAGGGAAGGACGTAGGCTACATTTTAACTGATTGTGCAAAAGGGGAAATTATTTTCAGCGATAACGACTTCTACGCGGACGAAACCGCGGGGAACAGGTAGTACACTTATAACAGAAGAAGAGGTGCAGACGTACAGTCGCAACTCTACGTCTGTACCTATTCTTCAACGACCATGTTACATAAATATGATTGTTTGGAAATTTGTTAAAAAGAATAAAACCATCGTCATGATAACTATATTATATTTATTTCTTAATTTATGTTGAAGTAACAAAACACATGCCTTACAATATTTGAAGTCAATACATTCCGTTAAAACATGATACAAAAATACATTTAAATTCATCAGTCGAGTCAAAAAAAATATCACAGCGATCAATTTACATTACTTTTTGATTAAACTTTTAAAAATAACAAACATTAAATGATATTATAAGCAATTTAGGAAGCCTACGATATTTGGTATAATTATATTTTAAACCTTAGATACATCATACTTATATAGATTATAATGAGCATTAGTATGGAAATATCGAATTCATTGATAATTCAATAAGCGAAAGCACTTTTGAAAAAATCTAGAAAAAATATGAAGAAGTAATTACGTATAATATTCATAGTCGAGCATAATATGAATGTAAGTAATCTCATCAATAAATAATCTTTAATAACTTGATTTTTCTCAAACATGCTATGTTAAACGAACATTTCCTATACAACAATTCCTTTGTGATAATCGTACGTTACTACAAGTACGAGTACGATGGGTCCAGGGTCAACATTTTCAGGCCGACTTTTACACCGATTTGAATAGAACGTACTGATCGCCATGTGGTCTATCCAAATCGTCGTAAACGCATCCTCTACTCCCACCTGTTCTGTTGACTAGTTCTGTTGGCAGAACTACTGGTAATTTTATTACCATTAGTTCTGTGAATTATAAGACTATGCTTTACACCTGACTTACGTAAACTATTCCGATCACCTGTACTGTTGAGTAGTTCTGTTGGCAGGACTACTGGTAATTTTATTCCCGTTAGTTCTATGACACATAAGACTATGCTTTACCCGCGACTTATCTTTCAACTATTCCCACTTGTTCTGTTACTTATTAAGGGGATGCTTGAACCACAGTTTCACAAAGTCAATAGAAGTTGTAAAAGTCGGTCTACAAAAGTTTGTAGTGTATGCGGACCGTTTGAATAATTAGTTTCTGTCGACTAGGTACTTACTAATATTAAATTTACATGCATGTTTGAGAAAATCAGTCAATCATGCAATCTTTGGCTACAACTAGATCGGACTCTGTGGTGCGAGCTTCGGTTGCACCTCAACCTGTAAATCGTCTGACAATGTTGCACTTGTGGGCCGGAACAGTAACCATATTTTGTAAAGGCATACAAGTTGTACTTTACAAAATAACAGGCCGACAGATGATGCTATGATATAGGTGCCTATTTATAGGATTTGGAATGTCATATGGTTATTGCAATATCGAAAAATCTCTTAATCTAATCTATCTTGAACTGAGCCCCGTGCACTCTAGTCTGGAGTGGAGTTTATGGAAAACGAAAAAGTCTAGGTAGAATCTAAGAACCATTCGCTAAGATGTCGTCATTATTTGTGTACATCACCGAAATCAAACAATCAATCGAAACTTGGGTTTGATACTAATCATCGGATGAAATCTCGCATTTTTTTCAATCTAAATTATTACCTATTTAAAAACGAGTTAACAGAACAATCACACAGCTCTCCATAATTCCGGATTTGTTTTGAATTCATTTACATATATTGCATTTTATGTGTAAATGGAAAATACATTTAAAATGCAAACAGCATTGCATATTTTGTAGTAGGAAGTTCTTTAAACCGTACCGAAAAAGCGTGTGTCTATACATGATACTTGAATCCGTGGTGAAAACAATCCCACACTAGCACCCGATAATTAGTATCATTTTGTAAAACTTAAACTGTAGACATTAAACTCAACATTACAGTTTACTCGGATATCATCTACACAAGTTGCGAAGCTCTGTCATGGCTGTGTTAGACACCGGGGTCTTGTTCCTTTCCGTTTTGTACCTGTGGTAATAAATATGAAAATGTAGTTTCAATAATATAGTTTATGATGAGCATGGATAGTAATGGATACGAGAGAATACGTAAATAAATACATACCTATTGATAAATTCATGAGCAACGTCAGGTCTGTAGGTAGCCATATCCCGAAGGTAAGCCTGGTCATTAGAGAGCGCGCGTCTGTACGCCAGTTCTCGCCACGCCTCGCTGCCTCGACCGGAGAACAGGACCAAGCCCTCCATAAAACTATGAAGGACATAAAAATATTAACGAATCTATTTCTGGCTATTATTTTCCGTTTGCATAGGTAGACAAAAAACGCCTTCATTTGCGGGGTTTCGTCTTTTTCTAAACTAGTCCTCTTAAACCCCCATTGTGTGATTAGGTTCAACCTCCATCTTGTGTTAACGCGTAACTTCTTGAATTAATCCACTCTAACGGCGTTGTGACGGTCTTCTCTCGTTTTCCATAAATTCATTTGCACTAATATTATTTGCCATAATCATCCCCGATCATAATTTGTGTAACAATGTTTGCCCTAACAACTCAACAGTGATAACTTTTATTTGCCATAAAATAACTTTCTATAACAACATATATCATAATAATTAGTTTCCATAAGTAATTCTATAATATCTCATAATCGACATAATCAAAATTTGATATAATTATGAAAATAATACATAAAATTGTTAGGTCGAAATTAAATATTCTTAACACCCCGACTCAGTGCAATTCGACTCGGATAAGTTAGGTTAGAAGACTAAGGCGGATGCGAAGCGAAGCGGAGCTCTCGCCTTAGTCTTCGTGGTTTTTTTTAAACCACCCAGAAGTAGGAGCCCCGCAAATTTGCGGGGCTCCGTCGAGCTTGGTTAGTAGACGCCATTATGAGGATTAGTTTTAGGTTTAATTGTGAATAAAAAATCTGTGTCGTATAAATTATCTTTATTTATATTATTGTGAATAAAAGTTATGGAAAATGGCATTATTGAAAACGACAATTATGGCAAATACATTTATGGATTTAAATTATTATGACACTTGATCGACTATAACCAATGGAATTAGTGAAAGTCATTTTACGTCATTTCCCGATTATGGCAACTGAAGCGTTATTTCTAATGAAATTATGGCAAATACCAGTATGGCATATGAAATTATGGCATATTAAATTATGGCAACGCGTTTACTAATAACCCGTTGTGACCTTAATGTAGCCAAAGCGCATTCTTAATGCCTTAATTATCGAGTAGTTGGACATCAACATTAATGTTAACGCAGGTGGAGCAGTAGCATTATATATTTAGATTACAGATCTTAGAGAAAAAGAAGTGAAACGTCAAAAATTTTGTTTTTTGGTTTACTGGGGGGGGGGGGGGCGCACACTGAGCTTCGCACCCTGGCGCTATAGCCTTAAGACGGCCCTGTATATATGGTCACGCCTTTATCCCCGAAGGGGTAGGCAGAGGCATATTATATGTCCACATTTCACCTTTGTATAATTTTTCCCACGTAATAGGTGGTGAGCCGTATTGCCGTGTTTAAATGGACAGGCGCAGGTTGTGACTGCCTGCTGTTGAAATAAAGCCTTCAACTTAGCTTAACGACTGCCATTTTACTGGCAACCGGGACCAACGGCTTAACGTGCCTTCCGAAGGAAACGCTCAAATAAATGTCACAAAGTGATCAATTGGATGGTCACCCATCCATGGACCGGCCATAGTGAAAGTTGCTTACTGCAGTGATCGTTTACAGAACACTGAGGCCGCGGGGCCACGAGCGCTTCAAATAAAAAAATAATATAAAGGCATGATAAACTGTTTGGTGATTCACAAACACAAACAATTGCTAAACATAATGTGAGCTTCACCAAGATCACCAATCAATTATTGATCAATTAATTCACTCTATCTTAGTCTTCTATTTTTTTTACATACATACATAACATCACGCCTGTCTCCCAACGGGGTAGGCAGAGACTATGGTTTTCCACTTGCCACGATCCTGACACATCACTTTTGCTTCTTCTACTTTCATAAGTGTTTTCATACATGCTCTCCGATTAAGGGTACTCTTGACCTGGCCTTTTTCCAAAAGGTGTCCAATTTGGTCGACATAAGTGCGACGCGGTCGGCCCCTACCAGATCGTCCATACACTCTCGCCTTATAAATCTCTTTTGTCAGTCTGTTTTCATTCATTCTCTCCACATGTCCGAACCATCTGAGCATCCCTTTTTCTATCTTAGTCACTACATCTTCTGTCAAGCCGCAATGTTCCCTAATCACAAAATTTCTTTGTTTATCCATCAATGTCACTCCAGCTATGCTTCGCAAACTTCTCATTTCCACTGCATTAATTTTACTTTCATGCGTCTCCTGCAACACCCAGCTTTCACTTCCATACATAAGTGTAGGCACAAGCACTCCTCTATGTACAGCCATCCTTGCCTTTTTAGACACATCCTGACTGCTCATAAAGGCGTGAATGGCTCCATTCACTTGATTACCTGCCAAAACTCTTCGTTCAATATCATAGTCACACTTTCCATCTCTTACAAATTTTGACCCCAAGTACACAAACTCTTTTACCTGTTCTACTCTTAGCCCTTCGATGTAAATTGGGCAATTCGTCATATTTTCTTCTCTTTCAAAAACCATTACTTTCGTCTTTTCTACATTCACTTTCATACCTCTACTTTTAAGCGCATCATGCATTATGTTAACCATCAACTGCAACTCCTCCGCCGATAAAGCTAATATCACCTGATCGTCCGCGTATAGGAGGCATTTGATGGTCAGCTCTTTCATTTTCAAACCATACGCACACTCTTGCAGTTCTTTCAAGCAGCTGTCCATATACAGATTAAACAGACACGGTGATGCTACACAACCTTGCCTCACACCTTTTTCAATGTGAAAGAAGTCTGTGCAAGCTCCGTTTATCCTGACACAAGCACTGGAGTCTTCATACAGAGATTTCAGTGCTCGTATCAAGATTCTGTTTACTCCATACCTGGACAGTGTTGTCCACATTTCATTCCTCACCACTCTATCATAGGCCTTTTCCAAGTCTACAAAGATGCAGTAGACTTTTTGACGTTTTGCCAACACCTTTTCAGCTACGCATCGTAAGGAAAAGACCTGATCCGTGCACCCCCTTCCTTTTCGAAATCCTGCTTGCACATCCCACATTTTTCCTTCCGTTTCATTCATCACTCTTTTTATCAGCACTTCCCTTCCCTAAAAACACTTTCCCTACCTGCTGCCTACGTTTGGGAGCCCTGGGTAAGTCTTCAGAAGGATATCCACAGGATATTGCAGTACACAAGTAAGGCCTTTAACAATTTTTGTTGCTATTTGGGAACATTTTACTGCTCCCGATTTAGTTCCAGGTTTGTTTCGAAATGTTAAAGATAGATATAGGTCGGAAGAGGCATTCATTGCAACAACAAGATTAGCGAGTGTTGTGATATGATGCCATTGTAAGAGCATATAATCACAATGTCAAATCACAATGCAGCTGGAGTATGAGAATAAGATTGGATGTAACTATTATTTAAACGAGTGGAAATTTCCATGAATGCATTTTGTGCCAGACTCAAACTAATTAAAACCGTCCTGGGACATCCTTCCGAGGGCTTCCCCGAAGCTCCCAACCATAGGCTGTTGGGTGTTACGTGAGATTTTTTAGTCGGTAGGAGTCCGGCATGACATCCATGAGGATTTTCCCTCACGTTAAACAAAAAAAAATACCAATTAAACCCTCGCGGTCCCTTCCTACTTATCCTATAGAAGCCACAATAATCATATTAGTCATCTCTCATAAACCAATAATACAATACTCACCTCAAATATTCGCTAACAAGTTTGTACATCTGTTCAGTACTTCGGTTCAATATCAATCTGGTCGGTGACGCGTTAAGAAGCGATATTTGCAAAGCGATCTGTTGTGCCAACAAAGCCATTTCTCCAGCGAATCCAGTGCATCCACCTTGAAGGTATAGTTCTGCTGCATCTGTGCAGTGGTTTAAGGCAGTGTCTAATAGACATCTGGTAGGTACGTTGTCGTGGATTTGTAACCATGCGGGCGGTTGGAATGGTCTTTTGGATGTTGCCTGTATAGGAAATAAAAATTCTATATATTGTAGTATATAAATGCTCTACTAAGATCTTCGGGGTATAAGACAACCTCATCTGCTTGTGGCGTATCTGTTAATTAAGGCAAAGATAATATAATAGTATTACATACAGATAGGCAACTCCCTGCCCCTCACTGAGCAAGCTTCCCCACCCCAGTCACAGCTGTCATCATATTACTAATTATTTGAAACGGGTATTAACGCGATCATACCTTTAAAATTGAGGCTTGACGTTTCGGCTGGGTTGCACCAGCCGTGGTCACAAGCAGACTGAAGAGGCGGTGTCACTCCGATTGCGAGGTAGAATCGTTCAAATCTACCCTCGCATTGTCTATCCACGCACTAGTACACACTACGCTGACAGTGTCCGTATTCTGGAAGCCGTCCGTATTCCGAGCGTTACCCGACTGTGCAAAAGAGCGAGATTGCGTGATGTTTATTACTGGATTCCACGTCGCAGATAATTTGAACCCGTCCTCTCTATTAAAATTAGGATGTTTTTTAATTTCTATAGCTTCACGCACTGTTCTTGAGTAAAAATGGCGGTCGGTGGAGAGGACTTGCGGACGGTGGAATTCAATCCAGTGGTTAGTGCCTGATTGTAGTATGTGTTCCGCAATCGCTGATTTGTTGGTCTGCCGGTTCTTTACAGCGGCGATATGTTCTCTGACCCTTTCAGCTATAGTCCGCTTAGTTTGGCCTATGTATGAACTCCCGCAGCTGCAGTTTATTTTATAAACACCCGGTGTTTGTAAAAACAGTACATCCTTCGGTGTCCCAACCATGCTATTTAATTTGGCCCCCGGTGTGTATACTGTTCGAATCGAATAATTTCGCAACACCGTTCCGATCTTATCAGTTACTCCTTTCACATAGGGCAAATAGGCTGGTTGTCTGCTTACCTCTGAATGCCTGCCCCGTCTTGCCGGCTTCTGTCGTAATCGCTTCACTTTATATCCGTTACGATTAAGTACCTCCTGAACATGGTTGAGCTCTCCCTCTAAATGTTCAGGGTCACAAAGATCATGGGCTCTGTTTATCAGCGATGTCATAACGGATTGTAAGTGACGCGGATGGTGGTGCGACGTAGCGTGTAGGTATCTGTCTGTATGCGTAGGCTTCCGGTAAACACAGTGTGATAAGGACCCGTCTGTTCTCACGGTCAAACTGACATCCAAGAACGACAACGAGCGGTTCGTTTCCATTTCGTACGTGAACCTCATCTTGGGGTGTATGGAGTTAAGATAGACTATATATTGATCCACTTCCTGCTTGCTTCCCGAGACGATGCTGAAAATATCGTCTACATACCTTTTCCATAGTTTGATAACTTTTGGCCCATCTCTCAGCGCCTTCTCCTCAAAATGTTCCATCCAGAGATTAGCTAGTACTGGGGCTACCGGACTCCCCATTGCGACACCATCTACTTGGAGGTAGTGCTTACCTTGGAAAAGGAAAAAGTTACCCTCTAAGCAGTGTTTCAGTATATCAATATAGTTCAACGCCATCTCGTTGTCAATCAATTTGTCCCTTATGACGTCCAGACACTCCTCAACTGGAACATTGGTGAACAGAGACTCCACGTCGAAACTCACCATTATTTCCCCTTGTTCCAGTGTAAGGGATTTTACAATCTGGACGAAATGACGAGAGTCCTTTACAAAAGATGGTGTTTTACCCACCAGTGGCTGCAATACTGACGCGACGTGCTTTGCAAGGTCGTAAGTAGGCGATGAAATTTGGCTTACGATAGGCCGCAGCGGTACGTCGGTTTTATGTATTTTGGGCAAACCGTATAGTCTCGGGGGTTGGTGTGGTTTCGGTTTATACAACTTATTGTACTCATCATCTGTGAACAGGTCCTGATGTTTTTGAATAGTGTTTCGTATTTTACGCGTTACTCTGGCAGTTGGGTTATAAGCAACTGGTTTGTATATACTAGTATCACTGAGCATCTCACGTACCTTTCTCTGATAATCAGCTGTATTTATCACTACAGTGGCGTTTCCCTTGTCGGCCTTAAGCACTAAAATATCCCGGTTTTCCCGTATATTTTTTAATGCTTGACGCTCTTCTGTACGTTGACGTTCTTGACGTTTCGGCTGCAACCCAGCCGAAACGTCAAGCCTCAATTTTAAAGGTATGATCGCGTTAATACCCGTTTTAAATAATTAGTAATATCATGCAACGCGAAAGTTTAAAAGTTAGTATTGCCAACCGCTACGGGTCGGAAATTGCAAACAAAGTGCGTGATCTTGAATTTTTACGGAAAAAACGTGCGCGAGTGGAAACATCGTTGACATTTTTGATTAAGTGTCGCGATTGGGACATATTACCTACGTGTGTACGTATAAAACCGCGTAGCGATATCGCATTTTCACGTAAAATTCTAAAAAACGCGAGTGTACGTCTCCTGAGACAGTTGATACGCAACAAATACAGTGAGCTAAACGGTATACAAAGTGAATTGAACTTTGCTTTAACACCTAGACGAATACCACATGAGAACATAATCAGCAGCGTAGGTAGAGGAAACGATTATACGTAATAAAATACCACCTAGTAGTGCCGAAATACTAAGACAGGACGTGGCAGTAATATTACGGAAATCGAGACCTCCTGCTAGTAACATCACTACAGAAGAGCGTCAAGCATTAAAATATATACGGGAAAACCGGGATATTTTAGTGCTTAAGGCCGACAAGGGAAACGCCACTGTAGTGATAAATACAGCTGATTATCAGAGAAAGGTACGTGAGATGCTCAGTGATACTAGTATATACAAACCAGTTGCTTATAACCCAACTGCCAGAGTAACGCGTAAAATACGAAACACTATTCAAAAACATCAGGACCTGTTCACAGATGATGAGTACAATAAGTTGTATAAACCGAAACCACACCAACCCCCGAGACTATACGGTTTGCCCAAAATACATAAAACCGACGTACCGCTGCGGCCTATCGTAAGCCAAATTTCATCGCCTACTTACGACCTTGCAAAGCACGTCGCGTCAGTATTGCAGCCACTGGTGGGTAAAACACCATCTTTTGTAAAGGACTCTCGTCATTTCGTCCAGATTGTAAAATCCCTTACACTGGAACAAGGGGAAATAATGGTGAGTTTCGACGTGGAGTCTCTGTTCACCAATGTTCCAGTTGAGGAGTGTCTGGACGTCATAAGGGACAAATTGATTGACAACGAGATGGCGTTGAACTATATTGATATACTGAAACACTGCTTAGAGGGTAACTTTTTCCTTTTCCAAGGTAAGCACTACCTCCAAGTAGATGGTGTCGCAATGGGGAGTCCGGTAGCCCCAGTACTAGCTAATCTCTGGATGGAACATTTTGAGGAGAAGGCGCTGAGAGATGGGCCAAAAGTTATCAAACTATGGAAAAGGTATGTAGACGATATTTTCAGCATCGTCTCGGGAAGCAAGCAGGAAGTGGATCAATATATAGTCTATCTTAACTCCATACACCCCAAGATGAGGTTCACGTACGAAATGGAAACGAACCGCTCGTTGTCATTCTTGGATGTCAGTTTGACCGTGAGAACAGACGGGTCCTTATCACACTGTGTTTACCGGAAGCCTACGCATACAGACAGATACCTACACGCTACGTCGCACCACCATCCGCGTCACTTACAATCCGTTATGACATCGCTGATAAACAGAGCCCATGATCTTTGTGACCCTGAACATTTAGAGGGAGAGCTCAACCATGTTCAGGAGGTACTTAATCGTAACGGATATAAAGTGAAGCGATTACGACAGAAGCCGGCAAGACGGGGCAGGCATTCAGAGGTAAGCAGACAACCAGCCTATTTGCCCTATGTGAAAGGAGTAACTGATAAGATCGGAACGGTGTTGCGAAATTATTCGATTCGAACAGTATACACACCGGGGGCCAAATTAAATAGCATGGTTGGGACACCGAAGGATGTACTGTTTTTACAAACACCGGGTGTTTATAAAATAAACTGCAGCTGCGGGAGTTCATACATAGGCCAAACTAAGCGGACTATAGCTGAAAGGGTCAGAGAACATATCGCCGCTGTAAAGAACCGGCAGACCAACAAATCAGCGATTGCGGAACACATACTACAATCAGGCACTAACCACTGGATTGAATTCCACCGTCCGCAAGTCCTCTCCACCGACCGCCATTTTTACTCAAGAACAGTGCGTGAAGCTATAGAAATTAAAAAACATCCTAATTTTAATAGAGAGGACGGGTTCAAATTATCTGCGACGTGGAATCCAGTAATAAACATCACGCAATCTCGCTCTTTTGCACAGTCGGGTAACGCTCGGAATACGGACGGCTTCCAGAATAGGGACACTGTCAGCGTAGTGTGTACTAGTGCGTGGATAGACAATGCGAGGGTAGATTTGAACGATTCTACCTCGCAATCGGAGTGACACCGCCTCTTCAGTCTGCTTGTGACAACGGCTGGTGCAACCCAGCCGAAACGTCAAGCCTCAATTTTAAAGGTATGATCGCGTTAATACCCGTTTCAAATAATTAGTAATATCATGCAACGCGAAAGTTTAAAAGTTAGCTGTCATCAACTGAGAAGACACTAAGAGAAAATCCACATAAATCGTATTTAACGTTTAAACAAGTGCTAGAATTCTGCATATATTCAAGACAGCATGCACTCAATTATAACATTCTGTAGTTTTAGATCCAACCAGTGACCCGTTTCGACATTGAATAGAAATACAGGAATCTTGCTATTACATCACTCCATCAGTTGGTAAAAACGGTATAAAAATCCATTTCAGTGTAGTTATTTTGCAACCCGGTAAATGCCTTTGTTTTTAGTGTCCAGATCGGTACAATTACTTAAATTACATAAAAGGCAAAAATAAAAGAAGTGCAAGTACCTTAGCAGCATCCAAAGCAATCTTTTCCAAGTCGTCAATCAAATTCAAAGCTTGTTTCCTCTTCACGTTAGCGGCCTCAGCATACATATTGAAATGCAAAGCAACCATTATGTAAGTCTCTGTGTCTCCCGGACAGTGCGTCTTGAGAAAATCGAGTAACCCTTGCTTGAACTCGGCGATTTTATCGACTTGTTGACCAAGCATGTAGTCGAATTGCCCGAGAAGAAACTCGAATTGATGATTCTCACGTAAAGCCTGAAAAAGTAGGTATCTAATTTGAAAATATGATTTTTTAAATATTTTGGGACATGTTTCAGTGGTATGTAGTTTACTATTTAAACAGCTGTGTAATACTTTCAAAAGTAAATACATAATAATTGTTAAACGCGGTTATGTTACTTTTTTTGTCTAACGTTTGAACAACTTACACCGGCTATGATCTGAGATTTGTGGATAGAAATCAAATTAATGTATTCAATAAAATACTTATAAATTACATTTAAGCATATTAGTTATATGCTTAAATGTAATTTATAAGTAATGTATACATATAGATCTAATTATATGTTGGACATTCTTACACAAGTACAAGGACTTTGATTATAATATCGATGATGTACTCGTATGTAGAAGAAATATTAAAACAAAATATTACCAACAACCTAGGTAGCATCTCTGATCTTAACCTGTTCCACGAGGAACAAAGAAATAAAAAAACCACTTACCTGGAACACATAGGCGCACTCGGTGTACCTCGCCAGCCCAGTGAGCAATCGCACCATAAGCCGCCAAGAACGGGCAGCCAACAGACGGGCAGCGAGTGCCTGAGCTGACCGTAACGCTGTTGCCACGCCTTCAGTATCACAGGCGCAGGCGAAACACTCGTGGGCCACTACCAAGAGCTCCAAGCTGATTATGTTTACCTAGTAATTGGAGAGTTGCAATTTCATGAGCTGGGTGTGAATGTTGAAATTTACTGGTGCGGTTGAGTGCAAAAAGGAATAGATTGGCAAACGAATTGCAGGACAGATTAATGGACAAGATCAAAACTATTGAATGTTTCAGGCCGTTGTGATTCGGCAGTGTTCGAGCGCGTCTGAGCCGATCATAATGCCGTCCTCACGCCTTCAGTGTCGCAGGCGCAAGCGAAACACTCGTGAGCCACTACCAAGCGCTCCAAGCTGATTATGTTCACCTGGTAATCGGAGAATTGTAGTCTTATGTACTGGGTGTGAATGTTACTGGTGCGGTTCATTACAAAAAGAAATAGATTGGCACACGAAATGAAAGGCAGATTAATGAAAAAGACCGAAGCTATCAGATCTTTCAGAGCGCTGGGATTCGGCAAAATGGCACAAGTAAAACACTGGAAAGCCACTACCAAGCGCTCCAAGCTGATTATGTACTGGTAATTGGGGAGATGCAGTTCATATGCAGGTTGCCAATGACGTTTACAACTCTAAAAAAGAAAAATAGTTACTGTATGTGTATAAGAGTATTTAATAAAATACCTAAGAACATTAGGAATCTACCACTAACTAGTTTCAGAGGTACATTAAATAAATGGCTTATTGAGAAATGTTTTTATACCTTAGAGGAATTTATGACATGTAACAATTACCGTTGATTTTTTGAAAGTGTTGTTAAACTATTATTATTATCAAACTGACATAGAATTTTACATTATTGACATGAGTTTTACATTGCGAATTGGCTTTTAAATTGACATTTATAAAAAATATTAATCATGTTGTATAAATAAATTAATATTAATTGTTTTAATAAAATATGATGTTATAGGATAATTATATTTTAAATGTTATAGTTAAATAATGCATGCTTAAAATTACAATTTTGCACACCGACTGCGGTGAAACATGCTGTACTGTTTACTATCTAAGATCCATGTAATAACCATGTTTCGAGCAAATAAAGATATTAAAAAATATGCTGGGACTGAATGTTCAAATTTATCGTTGCGGTTGATTTCAAAGATTGGCATACAAAATGAAGGACAAATTGATCGACAAGACCGAAGTCATCAGATCTTTCAGAGCACTGTAATTTGGCAAAATGTTCGAGCGCGCTTGAGTCAACTGTAATGCAGTGGCCACGCCTTCAGTATCGCAGGCGCAAGCGAAACACTCGTGAGCCACTACCAAGAGCTCTAAGCTGATTATGTTCACCTGGTAATTGAAGAGTTGCAGTCAATGTTCGGATTTACTGGTGCGGGTTGAATAAAAAGGAAAATAGATTGGCACACGAAATGAAGGGCAGATTAATAAATAAGATCGAAGCTATCAGATCTTTCAGAGAGCTGTGATTCGGCAAAATGTTCGAGCGCGCTTGAGCCGATGCTAATGACGTCATCACGTCCTCAGTGTTGCAGACGCAAGCGAAACACTCGTGAGCTACTAACCTAATATACGATTAGTCTATGGCTACTACCAAGAGCTCTAAGCTTTAAGCATATTCACGTATTAATTGTTGCAGTTTTATGTGCTGGATACAACTGGTACCAAATTTTTAACATTCAGTCATGTTCGAAAGTTTTATTACCAATGCCGTTGAATGCAAAAAAATAACAAATTCATAAGAAATAAGGGACTATCACAGTGTTTTGATTCGGACTCGTATCAGAAGGATCTTTTAGCAAAGTGTCCTTCTAATTTTAAACCTTTTACAAGTAGGACATTTTACTTTCTTGTCCATGAAGTCTCATAATCATTTTGCCAAAATGACCTTCTGATACGGAGGGAAACCTTTAACACCCTAAATATTACATACCTGTTTGGTAGACAACTTCGCGCCTTTAGTAATCCTTCTGATATTAGACTTCACCTCATACCGAATGTGAACATTTTTCTTATTAATCACATCAAACAAATTCCTTCTGCAGTCTCTGGTCATTTTATTCCCAACGGTATATACAGTGGACACTGAATACACGGACTCAGTTTCAGCTGACAATACAGTTCCTTCTTCTGTTAAAACCGATTCGGCTTCATCACCATCCACGTTTTGATATTCTTCATCTATTAACGTTTCTACATCAAGGCAGCTATCGTCATGCGAATTATCTGGTTGTTTAGAAGTCCCCGTCGCTTTGTATATCTTTTGAAATGCCATCAAATGGTCGAGTATTAGTCTGCCGATGTAACTGCAGGCGTCAGGTCGCATGTTTAGGAACATTTCAATATCAGCGTTGAGTGCGTATCCCCATAGAGTGTATTGAAAGTGCTCCTTTTGTCTGAAGGTTGACGTCTTCACTAGGTGCGGTGATATGATTGCTGCTACAATTTCTTTGCACAGATATTCGGCAACCTATAATAAAGCATCATAAAACTGCATAATTGAATTTGGACAGCCCATGCCTTTGAGCGGAATCATACTATCTAGGAAATCGTAGAAATCTGACGTCGTCTTACAGCGCACGTGTTTCCTTCCACTTACAACACCAGGTTCTTTAAACAAAGCGTGAAGAGGCACATCAATGAGCTGTTAGCTTGAAAGCCGCTATCAATAGTATTTTTTATACCACTAACGCGGCAGACTCCTTACAGCCCCCCCAGGGGCGTTGGACTCGAGCTGCCGACCCTTCAAGAACCTTCTAAGACCCCTTTTAAAGAACTCCATAATAATAAACACTAAATTAATAAACGATAATTTTAATAAATATTAGTCTTGTAAACTTTGAGATTGGCCCTCAATTAGCAAGATGGCACCTAAGCTTTCCATCAGTAGTCGGGCGACGTTATTTTGGTGATTTAAATATAAAAAAATTACTACCCATTTTGTTCAGGACTTGGAACTGTTCATTCACAAAACTGTCTTTGATGTATTTCAATGTGCAGTGAATAGAAAACATAAAAGTCTGGTAGTGAGCAATACCGTTTTCTGAAGAGCAAGTCCAGATCAGGTTTTGGTGTTTCTAAAATTTCCTTCCCGTAAATCTATCCTTACAAATACAACTAATGTTACCTGTTTATTCGGAATGTTGAAGGTCTTAAATACAAGATTGGCCAGAGACATGCGAGCGCGTCCGCTCACAAGATTAATAAAGTCCACGGCGCGATTCTGGTACTTTAGCACGGAGAGATAGTCCCAGCCGATTTGCAGAGCGATGCGGAAATAGCTGGCGACCTGGAATGGATGACATTAATATTTAGTACTTACCTATACCTATTCTATTTTCTAGCTGATGTTCGCAGCTTCGCCCGCGTAAAATTTGTTCCCGTTCCCGCTTCCCGTAGGAGCTTATCGCCGGAATAAAAAGTAGCTTTTATGTGTTATTCCAGACTATAATGTATCCCTGTACCAAATTTCAGCCAGATTCGTTCAGCCGTTCGAGCGTGAAAGAGTAGCAAACATCCACACATCCACACTCACAAACTTTCGCATTTATAATATTAGTAAGTCACACACACAGATATAGTTTTTAGAATTTGCTAGATAACATTTTGCATTTGATGTCACCTTACAGGAATCACCTTATAAAAGTACACACTGTTTAATTGATTTAAGTACCTATAGATAGTGTATAATATAAAATGAGGCAATAATGATCGCGTGGACCAGATTGCTGTATAAAAGTCTCAAAGAAATCGGCTGAAATTTTAGGAAAAGAGTAACTGGATCTTTTGCCAAGAGCACAAAAGGAATTTCCAGTATCCAATGTTATAAGAGCGGGGTTCTATAACATTTTATATAGATTATACTTCATTGTACATAATACTAAATGGCGATGAATGCTATCTCTGAAAATATATAACTGTTTCAAACCTGCTTAGCTAGCGACAGCCCACTTTTTACAGCCAACGCATCAAGGGCAGACAGTCGGTCGGCTTCCTCGCGAGCAGCCAAATGCGCACTTTCTGGAGCGTTGTCTTGCTTCTCTTGAATCACCACTAGCTCTTCGTAACTGCTGGTGTCTGATACTCCTGACGCTGGAGGGTTACATTATTTTAAAGATTACTAGATGACCTGGCAGGTTTTGGTTTTACATAATTTTTTTTTAAACGATTTAAGTAAAAACTATCCTAGATCTGAAGTTGGAACACAATAGGTATACGTAGGTAGTTAAAAAATTACTAATATGCATGCTTTAATAAATATGGTAATATTACATTACATTATTATGACCTGCAAACTTAAGAACATTGATAACTTACTTGACAATTTGTTCTGCAGCGCGGGCGAAGAAATTACTAGTCTCAGTTCTTGCGGCAGCTCGTAAGGAGAACAAGATCCTTCAGCAAGTTTCAAACAGGTCCGAATAATCTGTACAGGACATGCCGGAGACCTATATCGGAATTCCGGTGGACATTTGAACAAAGCAGACAAACGGAAAGCATCTACCAACAGTCTCAGTTCTAGAAGTTGGTTCATAACCCGTCTCCAACTATCAACCGCCTCTGGCTCTTCTAGCAAAACAATATTACTGATGCTACTAACATCAGATTCTATTTCAATCTCGCCAAGCATGAGAGAAAAGGACTTTTCTGCGTTTGCTTTGCCAATTTTACTTGATAAATTTGGATCCTTCTGTCCGTTAATAATAAAGTGCATAGTGCTCTGATAACTATTGAGGAATATGGTGTTAATCGACTCGCTTTTGAAGTACGCGTCCCACATAAGGTGCTCGATTTCTTCCCTCCTCGCACCGTATTCTAAATTCTCTTCAAACCAGCTCATTATTACTCTGTACGAGTAGAACTTTTGCACCATGTCTGACATACTATTTACATGGGAAACCAGAAATTCTGTAGCGTCTTTAAAAGAGACTGCTGATTTTTTGAATGCCTCACTGCATTCAGCGATGAAAAATGTTATAGTTTTGTCATCTAAAACATCATCTTTAGCTAAAAGCTTTTCATACTTATGTGACCATTCTGCTATCAGAATCCCATTGACAGGTACTTCAGTCAGTCTCGCAATTTTAAGAGCAACTTCGTAGTTTTTGTTAGCTGTGTACATATTAACGCAATCTATAATGTACTGCTGTGAGTCATCCTGAAGCATCTTGTTTATATTGACTGCTAGCGAGGTTTCCATGGATATTTGAAGAACGTCGTATAGCATTGTGAAATTGGGTGTAGGTACTAAAAAAGACAAGGAGTATTAAAAGCCTGTTGACCTTGAATAACTTGATAGAATCTCCTGGAGTTAAGCGAACATCACCTGTAAGCTGGAGCATCTGTTATGGGATGAATGAGGCTTACGCATACTTCAGTTCAGAATGAAAATACTAAATCAAGAAAAGCGGGATAAGGTTACAGTGTCACTTGCACACATAAAGGTGTCAAAGAGTTGTTTTCGGTCATGTATTCAGTGTCAATTAGTTTCTTTGGACAGTAGGACAACAATAGAAAAAAAGCTAAAGAACTGCTAACGAAAACCCTGAAATAAATTAAGAATATGCCTGCTGGTGTTTACACAGAGACTTTTTTTACATTGATACTATAAATCATCAATTTGAAATACGAATCCTACCCTCATTATCTTTTATAAGTTCATCGAGTAAATTTATTATAGAATTAATAAAGAAATGGAAGGTATATAAAGTAACAATTAAGTAGCGGTAACCAATGGCTAATGGGTCGAACTAGCGTCCTCGCAGTCTGGAATCAGTCTGCGAGAACGTTTGATAAATCGAGAAAATTTGGTAAATTTAGTACATTTCTTGAAAAAGAAACTGACTCACCTATGAAACCTTTTTCAAATTGGTTGACAGCTAAGCATCGAAGGAATTCCCTTTGATGATTGGCGCTATCAAAGTTATTACTCAGCGCAATTTTCGCCAAAGATACAGCTATTTTCTGTAGTGCTTCCTTAGGTAGTTGCCAAGGGTTTCCACTGCCACCTACACTATATTTCCGCTGCGTGTGCAATATGAAACTGGATAGAAGCTTTGTGGTCTCGCTGTCGAAGTTATGCTTTTGAATGCATCGGTGGAGGAATGATGTAAATTGCGTCAGAGGGTTCTCCTGCAAATAAACAAACTGAATTTAGCATGGGCCTCTTTGATCAATCAAACCAGAGCTTATCTAGGACATTGATGGGCATATGTTTCATCATTATGGGAGAACAATTGACCATTTGCAGGTTCGTTCTTCATTTGTCAGCATATCCACCATTTGCAGTTGAGCTTGGCAGGGCAGCAGTGCAATTTTTAGCTACTTGTAAAAGTAAAATTATAAATACGGACAAAATGATAGTAACAATCTTACCGGCATGAATATAAGCATAGCTTCATGTAGCGTAGTAACATATCCTTCAAGCAAACATAATTCGGCGATTTGTTGGAATTGTTCAGCGGCGACTTGCTGCTGGGTAGTCAGCTGCTGAAGCGCGGCTTGAGACAGAGCGCTTGGTGATATTGACGAAAGAATCCATTGACCCCAAAATACGAGTGCAGCGCTTGGCTAAAAGAATAATGTATTTTGAAACCATTATCACCAAAACACCATCTGGTGGAAACTTGCCTTCAATAGAGAGCGAATATTAAAAGGTTTGGCACGATTTTGCCCCTATCTTGCTACCGAAAAGCCCTGAGAGGTTGCGTCTCTTCTGAAGATGGCGAAGGGACCAATACAAACTCGTCCAATAAGACATTGCTATTCCGATAACAGGGACACTGTGATATAGCCACTACGACATACGGCTGTTACTTGGACGATTAGTCGTTAGTAGTCATACCTTTAAGCACAGTACTTTAAGTAACCAGCCAAGTGTATTATCTATACTAATATTATAGAGAGGAAAGAATTGATTGATTGTTTGTTTGTATGTTTCCATCGAATAGGCTCCGGAAATACTAGGCCGATTTGAAAAATTCTTTCACTGTCGGGTAGCTACACTCTTTGCGGTGAACATAGGCTATATTTTATTCCCGTATTCCCACGGGAACAGGAACTACGCTGGTGAAGCCGCGTGACGTCCTCTAGTATATAATATAGTGGAACAGTACTAAAGACGTTAATCAATAATGTTAAATGTTTCATTTCAAACCTACGAAAGACACAGCTGGTTAGTGTTTGATACAATGCCATCTTTGTCGCACAGACTGTTAGTATTTCGTGAGAAAACCAACGAATGGCTCTTTCTAAAGTTCAAAGTCCATAGCTGGGACCTGTACCCGCAGTTTCCTTTAGAGAAACCTTCATGAAACAAATTTGCGTATAGCTAAAATAACATACCTCATAGCAACTTGCGATGAGTACAAGTAGCGGTTCGCGGCATATGTCTGCAGCTTTCAGTAGCGCTGCCGGTGGATCTTCCGGGCCATGGCAGGCGGCTGCTACCTCCCATAGCTCCCGACCCATATACGCACTTGTTGTGAAGTCGAAACTACCGCCAACTGGACTCTATAAAAAGAAGAGTATTTCTAGAAACTCGACATACGAGACATTGCTCTTTTAAACACGAATTAGATAAATATAACCACCCCACTGTAAAATACTAACTATTAAATATTTATTTGTCTATAAAGAATTTGGAAGAAATGAACTCAATGATATGGAAAGAAAAAACCTCAATTATCATCTAATTATATATAGAAGTTACTAACTTCACATGTAAAGATAGCTCAATGATGGACATTATCGAAACTTGGCAAAACTGTTGATATTTTTTGTCCCTTTGCTATCAATAAGTCATCGGATAAGTAGTGCCTAAATATAGACATAAAATAATAGTCCCTTAGTATATTTTGCTCTCAACTTACCATGTCTACGGAATTGAGTCGTGATAGTTTTCTCTGTCCATTACTAGAGTTGGATTTATAATCTTTTTCAGCAATATCCTCCGTATTCCTGTGCAACATTATATGCTTCAAATGCTCTGCGTACGATTTCCTATCAAACTCCAGAGACAGTTGCAGCATTTGATTAAGGGGGTATCGAAACACGTCACCGAAAAGTAAAAAGTTAAACCAAGAATTCTCTTTTATGAAGTCCCGGAGCTGTAATTCGGGCAACGGTAAATTATGTATCATAGCAAACTTAACTACTGTTTGAGATTCGTATAGCACTGTCGCCATATCAACTTTCCCGTCTTGCTTTTTCCTGTTCTCCAATTTACTCAAAATTATCTCCTCTAAATACCGCAACATATCTTTAGCAGCTTCGTCGTTACTCTGTATTAACTTTGACATGTATTCATTAACCATTTTATTCGCCTTCTCTTCAGAAAATTTTCTAAATTCTATCATATGGCATTTTATCATTTTAGCTGCTGAAATATGAACTCTGCATCTTGTTGGATTACATCCAATCATTGCTATGAAAGATACAGTGCATGCGGTCATAGCACCATCGTGCCAGTTCTGCAAAGCCAAAGCATGCGCCTCACAACAAGCGCTTTTCACACCTTTATCTTGTAAGCGATTGTATGTCTGATACTGCTGAGCTACGAAGGCTTGACTCGCGTTGCATGGCCGATATTGTTTCAAGTAATACACGTGATTCAATTTGGCCACGTAACCATACTTCTTCATGAGTTTCTCATCCGCGAAATCCGGCATTTCCATAGCTCGATATGTTAAGTTTTTGATACTAGCTGCCTTTACGTTTACATCGCTCGATAGCAAGCTTCCTAAACTTCTTCTATCTGGTTTGTCAGTAAGCAAATTATTTGTGTTTTGGTTAATAAGTTGAAATTCAAATATCTTCGACACGTCCAACCCTCGGTAACCGGACAGCAACTGATAGACATTCACGTCTTTCGAATCGAAGGTTTGATTAAAGTCTGAGTATTTCTTATAAACGTTATATAAATGCGGCAGCTTATCTTTATATTTCATATTTGGCAATTTAAAGTCTTTGAATTGCAAGAAGTCATCAGTAGTGAATATATCAAACAATTGTTTGTTATCTTCAAGAAGTATTATTCCTAGGACTAAGTGAGGATTAGAAGAAATATAATTATCAATATTTTTGTCTGCAATTTGCATACAAGTCTTATACACAGGAAGCACGTGACTCTGCCTGTCAGAAGTTTGTTCTATGCTCTTAAACAACAACCATAGTTCTATGCATTCCTTTGGTTCCTTTTCAACCTCTGATAAATCTCTGTCCAATATATTACCTTCGACACATAAGGTTAAAACTTTATATAACTTATTCTTTACGCAATACTTCGCTAATTCTACATAAAAATGCTCTCTGCTGATAGTAGAACATGATTCAGTAAAAATGTCATCAATAAGTTTCAAATTCTGCGTCCGCGATAATCTCGAAATGATTTGCGACAAATTGTTACGCTCGGGCTCATTGATAATGCCATAGGAGGATAATGTGTCGTAGATACATAGTTTTGTATATTCAAAACAGCCACTAGACGCCACACTTTCAATCATTTCATTAGTGATGCTCCATTTGCGAAATATTGCATCCAATTTTTCTAGTACCTGAGTATCGAAACCTACAGTATCAACATTGAAGATCTTGTTCACAAAGCCCTCATTGTTAAAGAAGTTGTATCGTGCGTTCATATCGCGCACTACTTCGGAAAGCTGCACGTTTATCCAACGTACTAATATCATAGCTTTATTATTTTCTACTAAATAGTCCCACATCTCAACTGGAGATGAAAAGTCGAGTAATGAGAATTCTGAAAAAAAAAGATTAATAAAATAAACAACACGGAAAATGTTTATGTTTGAGACATTTTATGTAGGTAGGTAGATGTACTGAGAGTTAAGACTTCCGGTGTCGAGACGTGGACACTTACAGTGGTAATGGTCCATGCCCTTAAGGTTGCGCAGAGAGCTATGGAACGAGCTAAGCTTGGAGCGTTGAGGGATAAACTTCGAAATGAGGTTATCCAGAAGAAAACTAAAGTGGTCCACATAGCTCGCAGATTAAGCACTTTAAAGTGGCAATGGGACGGCCACAAAGCAGAACAACCCGACGGCCGATGAAGCAAATGAGTACTAGAGAGGAGACCGCGACTTGGCAAACGTAGGGTAGGACGTCCACCCGCCAGATGGACCGACGATCTAGAAAAGGTCGCAGGCAGGGACTGAATGCGGAAGGCGCAGGACCGTGTGTTGTGGCGTAAATTGGGAGAGACTGTTGTCCAGGGGTGAACTGCCATAGGCTGATTTAATTTATTGATTGAGTAGGTAAGTAGGCTGGGAGACTTAATGCTGATATGGTGAAATATAATTATGTATCTAACTAATATTATACTTACACTTCGATAAAAGAACAAGAAATAGTTGTTTATTTCAGAGACCAAGTGCAAATGACTATGTCTGTCTGTCTCAGTTTTCCCAAACGCCTACAGTATGGGGTTCTTAGGTTTTTACAGGGTCGGCAGCGCGATTGTGGCGCCTCAGGTGTTGCAAACGTCCATAGGCTGCGGTGACCACCGGTACATCTGGTGGGGCCATATGCTTGTCTTTAATTTCTCTTTAGTCACAGCTCTTTAGTCACAAATTTCCGCATTTATTATTCCGTATGCTTATCTGACAGACAAGCATACGGAATAATAAATGCGGAAATTTGTGACTAAAGATACAGACTAAATGGATTTGTATGAGATTTGACACAGGGCTAGATTATAATCATAAATAACATATGGGAACATTTTTTTGAGAATAAGTATCCATAAGAAGCAGGACCGGGACTAAAATTCCACACGGGCGGATCCCCGAGCACAGTCTAGCCAAAGACTTCTATATAAACTGAGGTAGACGCGCCGTACTCTAACAAACGAGATTTCAAAAGCAATCCTCAAATACACACATTAATAAGACTACACTCACTTAGAAATATTTTTTAAGTAATTGTCACCACGCACAATAGCAATATACGAATAGAAAAAGAGTAAAAGAGAAGGCGTATGGACTCCGATTGCAAGTCGAACACCTACTTTCGAAGTTTTGACTCACAACAGTGCGAGCAACGCTGCTAATTAGCTCAGTTTATAGGTTTCAAAAATCGGTGCGTAGGGCATGTCTACCTCAGTTTATATAGAAGTCTTTGAGTCTATATAAACTGAGGTAGACATGCCCTACGCTTAATATAGGACTTGGAGTTTAAGTGTTTTCTGAATGATTAATAATACCTACATAATATGCATTTACAAAGTATAACAAATCTAATTATTGTCCTCAATATTTGACCTACATTCATCAAGCAGCTCTTACAAAGTTCATGTTTGTTCAATCTAGTTCAGTCCAGTATATGATAAGGTGTACATGAATTCCGTCTCTCTCTAATAATTTGCACAAAGATTTGTATGTTCACACTCAGCTCAAAATTATATGTAGGTACATGGCAAGTAAGAGAAAAGATATGATATTATTATATGTAATCATGTGCATTATGACTCGATCTGTATTATATGGAGCATACACAAATGTTTAAATGGTTTTTTTTTTATGATGGGCACTTAGGAATAATAATATGCCTTTTTTGACTTTGGCTGGAATATCAAATACAAGAGATCCTTAATGCAAAAGAAAGAAAAATTCAGACAAATATGAACAAAGAAAGTAAGTAATATAGGTATACTAGGTACAGTACACTGGCAGTCGATAGTAGGAGTTGTCCTAAAATACTTTAGGCAAGAAGTTGGTTTCTGTGCGGTAAGTGTCAGTCACCTTCAGTCAGCTGTCTTTAATCTACGCACCCACACATTTAATCCATGGCTTTTACAGTCAAAACACACACATCAATAAAATAACAAGAAATAGTGGTTCTTTTATTTCAGATACCAAGTGCAAAGTGACTATGTTTGCCTCGCTAAAGACCTGAGTATTATTTTGTGATGACATGCTTATGGTCCATAGTCTATTTTATACTCTGAATAGCCTATGCTCAGCTGCAGTCATACCTAAAACTTTTTGATGAATCAATCTGTCTATTGCTATTGTTGAAAGCAGCTTTAATATCTAGTCAATAGTCTTACTAGTTTATTACTTTGTTTTATAATATATAAGAAAGATAGCTCACAGCTTCTTTGAACAAACTTCATTAAAAACAACTTACCAAAACAGTGAAAGAATAATGTAGTAGCAACTTTACTTTTCCATTGTTCACTATACTTTTCTATTTGTTCAATTGTCAATGCTTTAATTTCAGTCTCATTTACAATTATTCGATTTTTTGCTGAACCAAATACTTTATTCTGTTTGAATGTGCCATCGCTTTCAAAAGACTTTTCCAGATACTTCAAAAGATTCCAGTGCCGTTTAAATTTTAGATAATTTTCCATATTATTGGCAGACATATCTTTGGAGATTTTTTCTAAATGCTCCACTATGAAATCTCTGTATTCTATTTGAGGTGAGTCTTTGGCTAGAGTGATAAGATGTTCTTCAGGATTTATTTTAACTTTATTTAGTATGTGTAGTACTTTAAATATTTGTTTTCTCATAAGAAGTTGAATTGTCCAAGATTTTACCTGAAACAGTTTGATAAGTAGAGCATAAAAGCGTTTATACAACATAGACAAAGAGTTTTACATGAATTTATGCCTGAACAGATCAGAAACTTGTACTGCGTTAAGATTTTTATAGAAACAAAAGTAAATCACCTCAGCCTCAAACCAATCATTTGCTGTAGATTCATTCCATCTATTTTTATGTATCAGGAATTTGATCGCCAAAGGAATGTGGGTTCCTTTTGCAGCAGCCTCTCTGACCACTTCTTTTTGAGTTTTTGTCTCCCAACACGACCAAATAATTTTGTCATTTTGTGAAAGCTGCTCCTCCATACTGTTTCTAATATAAAATCACGAACATTAATGGAATTAACTGCAAATGTTACGCACAAGAAGATTAAACAATGAGTTCATTAGAAGGTATGTAATCAAAACAAAAATATATCAAAATCAATGACAATATTGACAATATTATCCTCCCGTATTTGAATATGTATCCTATTGCAGCTATACACAAGGTTAAATTTACTATTTCAGTTGATTTCAGTAGCTAATGACATTATCTGCCAACTTGTCAGTGTCAAAGTCAGTGATTTTTTTTCATGTTGTATGTATGTCGGGCAAAGACTTTCAAAACTGGCAAGGTTCCACCCATACACGGCAAGTAAATAAAATAAGCTTTTAAAAATGACCGTTGTTTGCAACACAAAGGTCCTCTTTTACCCCAAAATTATCCTCGCAGTGGCCAGGGAACTCTACAGAAAACAAGTGTACGTATTTTAAAATCATCGAAGAAAAATAGTATGTATGTACCTACCTCTTAGATCATCTAACCACAGGATGCGCCTTACTTAAGCATTGTTTTCTGCCATTGCACATGACCATTTGGTCTTTTGGCTTTATAAAAAGCACTGTACATCAGTACATCATTTTATATGATTAAACTAGTTCCTTTTTATTGTAGTTGACTGTACAATAAAAATTAACACAACAGCCATTACGCGTTTGTCGAATAATACACTTTTAAATGTAATGAAATTTTATATTTCTTTGTGTTTCCCCCTTCACCCGCTATGAAAACTGGCAGAATATTTTTGTATGCGGTGGTTCGCAAAGGCTAGTCCCGTGATATATGGTCTAAGACCTACCTACACAACTCTTGTTGCTACGCAACAAAAACCGTATACATATAAATGTAAATAGATCAATATAGCTGTGGTGTACTTATATCTCTTAAATTTCGTGTTATAAATTTATAGGTTTCTAGGTAACTCAGTTTTACCAAATGGCAGAAGAATTACAAAAGGTTCACTTGTATTACGACGATATCAATAAAATTCGAGTTATCGAAAGTCGTGTTTTAAAGGAAACTGAACAACTGAAAGCAACATGCAAGAGTTACGATACGAGTAAGATTTTTTATTGTTTCATGCATTATTATGCCACATTTAGGTACATTATTATTAGGTACCTACTAGCTGACCCCGCAACTTCGTTTACATCACATAAGGTGTATGAACGGAGAGGTATTTCTTCATCAGACTCATCAAGCAGCGTGTGAAACTGCCCTGTTTGTTTAATCATAAAAGAGCTTAAAGATTAAAAAACAAAATTCAGTTCACGCCTTCGTCGCGGACTAGATTATTTTAAAATAGCCATAATAAGCTTTTTTAAGATTAAGCCAACACGCCAGTTTAGATTAACCCATTTTTAGATTCATATATTTCTAGGTATGTATGATTCTTTAAAGTGATATACCCAACTTTTTGGAACGAAGTTCCTTATCGCGCGTTGTGAAAGGGGGCTAGACGGAAAAAATTCTCACGAAAAGTTGTAACGACACTTTTGGTAGTGATAGTGGTAGTGATAGTGGTAGTGATAGTGGTAGTGATAGTGGTAGTGATAGTGATAGTGATAGTGATAGTGATAGTGATAGTGATAGTGATAGTGATAGTGATAGTGATAGTGATAGTGATAGTGATAGTGATAGTGATAGTGATAGTGATAGTGATAGTGATAGTGATAGTGATAGTGATAGTGGTAGTGATAGTGGTAGTGATAGTGGTAGTGATAGTGGTAGTGATAGTGTTAGTGATAGTGGTAGTGATAGTGGTAGTGATAGTGGTAGTGATAGTGGTAGTGGTAGTGATAGTGGTAGTGATAGTGGTAGTGATAGTGGTAGTGGTAGTGGTAGTGGTAGTGGTAGTGATAGTGGTAGTGATAGTGGTAGTGATAGTGGTAGTAATAGTAGTAGTGATAGTGGTAGTGGTAGTGATAGTGATAGTGGTAGTGATAGTGGTAGTGCTAGTGCTAGCCAGGGGATGAACATGAACTCTACGAGCAACACCAAAGCAAATAGGAGTTTCGCTCTGTTCAGTTTCAGTCGCGCGTAAAGGTTACACGCACTCACTTTTGTTTTATATTTGTTTTCTTTTTGTTTCTGTTTTTGTTTTTGCTTACAATAAAATTTTAAAATTAAAATAAAATTTTATTACAATTCCTTCACTTTAATCGAAAGGAACTTCGTTCCATCCGGGTGTCCCTTGACACCTCTCAAGTTTTTATTTATAAACCGATTGACATGAAATAATATAACAATAAATGCTACTTAAGTGGAGCAAACCTCAACACAATAAAGAAAACCGCAATGCAATCGGTTAAGCGGTTACTGAGATTAGCGTGCACAAACGTACCTACAGATAAACAGACAAAAATTCTAAATATCATTGTTTTGGGTTCTATTGCTTCATAAAGCCCCCTATAATATTTTTCTTATTTATCTTCCATGTACAGACAGCGACGTGTTACGATTGTATTATAATATATGTAAGTAGGTATATAGGTAGATAGGTATTGATAGTTATACTTAAAAAGTTAGTCACTGCTCTGCCTGTCTGCAATCTACCTACTGCAAGTATGTTTCGCGCTAAAGACGTGATTTTTGGAGCACCTACCTACCTAGGCATCTTAATTTCGAATATATGTCAATAAAAAAGTTAAAAGGTGCTTTAAAACATTACACACGCATCATTTACTTTCAAATCATCATTATCGTAGCTTCAGACCCGGTTGCAGTTCAATTCCTCGCTTCTGATTCTATTGTGTGCCATATATGTACTAAGTCTACTACTACCTACTAAGGTAACGGCACCAATGTTGGACGCGGACCAGTCATGGACATTTTTTTAATTAACCTCCTCTATTAAGCAAACCCGAAGTATTTACTTTCAAATGAAAACACAGATCAGTTGTGCCAATATTTTAGATGTCACACCAACTGTTTTTGATAACCGACAGTCATTTTGATAGCGATCACAGGGGTTGTTAGTTACTCGGTGTCATTTGGTGTCGGAAATCGTAATTTCTTATAAGAATCCCGGTGCAAGAAAGTACACTAAACATCTGATTATGAGTCAGGTCTATCGTCGTCGATATAATTAATATTACTTATTGATTTAACGATAGTAATACATTAATTTTACAATATACCCAAAATTTTAATGGCGTTCTAATAATAAAATTTACCGGTGTCCATAATAGGATATTATTCAAGCACGTACACCCAATCATGGACAGAGTGTCCATACAAAGAATTTGCTTACTTTGTTATATTTTTATGTATCATACATCTGGTTTAGTATATCTTCATGTTTTTTTAATAATCTGCAATAAATTATTAGTCTATCCAATCATGGACATTCTGTCCATGGCTGGATGTCCATAATTGGTTCAACGTATTTCTAATACAAACAAATTTATTTTCATCCTAAAAATGGCCCCAAGAAAAGCCTACAGAAAAGAACAAATGGCCAAGGTCATCGAAGATGTCAGGAAAGGTGAGAAAATATCTGTTGCCGCTACCAGATACGGAGTCCCAAGAAAAACTTTACACATAAAAATCACTGGAAAAAGTCCCATTGATTGCAATCTTGGTCCAGCAGTTAATTTTTTATATTTAGCTCACCAAAATGATGCCGCCGTCTGATGGAAAGTCACAGTGACATCTAGTGAGAAACGATCTTTTGAATCGTTCAGTTCTAGCGAAGATTCTCTCCACTGTGTGAGAATGGCACCTCTGTCTAGCACGCGTTGTTCGGGATTGGGTTGAAGAGTTCTTCAGAAAACTCTCCATGATAGATACGGTAGAATGCAATTAAAGACGCAATAGTTCTTCGCTGCGCCAACGGCTCCAGACTCTCCGTCACCTCCTGGCAGTTGAAAATGAGAATAGCACGCCGCAGGCTGCACATAGTTCAGCGCGTCAAGCAAGCACCTCGCGGAGTCGTCCCAAAGGTGTGAGCAGCAAGGACGATCTGTGTCTTGTACAGCAGACACTCTGGTATGACGTAAAGAACCACTTCACCTTGTTTAGGACTCCTAGTTTTCTCGAGACTAGCCCAATACATCGCTCAATATGATATTTGTGATTGAGCTCCAGATTGTTCCCAAGTGAAATCGTCATATTCTGAAGAGAGAGTAAGGGTAGGAAAGGGGATATGCAGAAGAAAGAGGGTTGGTGACAACACAGATCCCTGTGGTACCCCGGCATTAACCTGCATAAAACAGGAAGCCTGGCCGTCACAGAGGACCCATATTAATATAAGCTGGCCATCCAACTACACAATTGGTGTGGTAGTCCATACGCCGGAAGCTTGGAAAACAGCGACGCGTGCCACACTCTATCGAAGGCTTTCGCGATATCGAGGCTTATAGAACACAACTCACCGTGCCTCTCCATCGCCTCACCCCAAACCTGCGTCACGTACGCCAGGCTGCGTCACGTACGCCAGGAGTTGAGGAGCGAGTGATCCTCGAGGTAACTCATGAGCTTTTTGTTGATGATCAGCTCAAATATTTTACAGATAATTGAGGTGACGGCTATGGGGCGATAGTTGGCAGAATCCGACCGATCCCCTTTCTTGGGGACCAGTTGTACGTTCGCCACCTTCCAAGCCTCGGGAACTTCCCCTGAAGAGTAGGAGTGGCGATACAGGAGCGTTGACGCTGGTGACACTTCGGCCGCACTTTTTTTCAGCACCACCGCCGGAATGACGTCAGGACCACTGGCTCTCCGCGTGTCGAGTGACCGCAGCACCGCCCGCACTGTCTTGACATATAAGACTGATCGGTATTGATAAATAAGATGTTTGTTTGTTTTTATTCAAATAACAAGGCCGGCTGGTAGACTTAAAGATAAGCATTTCGTTAATAATTAATATTTTGTTCTTTACTTGATTATTTACATTTCCATAACTAGCTGGGATATTACTGTCCATATGTGGATGTTCATAATTATATTATGTCCATAATTGGGTGTCTTTCACTGGACTATTGCAGTCCATGACTGGCGTCTAAGTAGGAGTGTATTTTTTTATAATATTTTATTACACGGAGTACAAAACTGAATTTAAACATTGCATATTGACTGAGAAAAGAACTTTTAATTTCATGCCAAATCCCAAAGAATGTAAATAGAAAAACTTCGCTTATACTGTCCATGACTGGTGACTTTACCTTATATCAGATACCTACTTCCATTCCAGAAATGCAAGATTTCGGTAAACTGATCAACTCGTTGTTAGAAGTGCTTAAAGAACTTGGAGACAATGTGGAGAAGAAGAAAATGGCCGCCATGGGTGCCATGAATCTTTTGAAGTCTACTGCCAAAGAAAGAGAATCTGAACAAGCCAAATTGCAGGTACTTAAAGAAAAAAAGAAGCTATTCAACAAAGACAAGAAAATACGAAGGCCAACGAAAATTGTCGGCAAGTAGGATGCGCCTTAAAGTCATTAGCAGTGTAGTTTTAGAGTACTTTCGCATACAGGCTAGGCGTTGTAGTCAATTCGTACAAGTGCAGCGCTTCTAATTTACACTGAAGTAGCATGACTATGGGCTTATAAATCCCTTCGGCGCATAATGTGCAAAACGCAAATAAATAAATATTGTGTGAACATTCTCACACATCATCATCTAGCCCAAATTAAGCTAATATAAGCTTGTGCTATAGGATCTAGACAACTGATAGACATACTAAGGCTGATTTCAGAGTCACGCTGACCGTCAGCGCTGACAGCTCAGCGCGTAGCTCGTCAGCGCGAGACGTTTCAGTATCGTTATGGTGTACACATATGATGTAGGTATGCAGAGACGCGCGTGCGTTGGTCAGCGCCGACATCTACGCGGCGCCGAGATGCGCGACGCGTATGGACGCTGACCAACGCACGCGTGATAGCTACGCGTAATTCTAAAAGGCTTGCTAATAGTTCATACACTTTACTTTGGCTGTCAGCGCCGACGGTCAGCGCGACTCTAAAACCAGCCTTATATATTTCTAAATGCATTGATATTATACATAGAAAACACCTCAAACTCCGAAACAAACATTGTAGTACACACAAATATTTGGAGACCCGGGAATCAAACCAAAGACCTCAGCGCGGCAGGCGTAGGCGGTTACAGTACCGAATGCGCTACCGAGGCAGTCGAATATGCAATATGCACCTATATGTGAAAGCGTCCAAGTAGCTAATCATTATAGCACCTGTCTTACTCCTGCAGCTGCGTTCTTAGTTTCAGAGTTTAAACAAAGAGAGAATTCGCGTGCATTCCGCGGAATCCGCATCGTTTCCGCATTTTTATCACAGAGGACGCCCGCACGTGTAGAATGGCAGAAAATAAAACGAAGTAGGTTGGTTGAATAACTACTTCTAACCTTTCTCACACTAGTAAGCAAAAGAACAAAATGAGTACCTATCCACTTTGCTGCACTACATAGGTATTTTGATGGAGCGAATAAATTCGCTGCGCCTCGATTTTCATAGACTGCGGATCTTTTGATCACAATTTTAGAATTCACAGGTTGCAGGTTCAACTTGTGGGGATTTCTGGAATAATTCTTTTATTTTCTGCTGTTTACACAGGTCTGTAAACTGTGATTTTTCTTAATTTTTTTTTAGTAAGGTATTATTCGATTTAAATGAATATTTATTTCGTTTCAGGCCGAAATTAATGATAAGACGTTAATACTTGAACAGCTTGATAGCGAGTACGACGCTCTTCAGATATTAGAGGCCACGCAAATGGAAACTATAGAATATCTCACGCAAATAAGATAATGTCATTTCACGTTGTCCTATGTCATGTAACGGATTTTTCATAATGTTCCTCCAAAATATAAAAAAATCGTAAAATTGTACTTCAATGAAATAAAACTATTTTGCAGTCTGTAAAAATGTATTTTTCACTGAAACACACATGAAATTAACACCGCTCCTGTAATGAACTACGGCTGCTTTACTAATTTTGAATCATATTTCGCTATGGAAATCGTCAAATTTGATAATAACCACAAAAGTAAATGTATGAATTATTGATAAGTTTATATTACAATAACTGTGATTACAAAAATATAACTACCTACTTATTACTAGAGAGTAACTAACACAGACAAATAATTGAAATATACAGCATTTTCTTGATTCCAAAATTGTAACATTTTAATTTTAAGTAGGAACATGCCAATGTCATAATTTATCATCCATTAAATCAAATTCAACCTGAGCTTTATGCATTAATGCAAGTCAATATAAGTGTAAGTATCAAACTTCACATTACAAATCAAAATTCATATTTCCTAAATGATTGTACAATAAAAAAATAATTGGAAACCTTCAAAAATTTGCACTGGAATTCTTACATTCTATCACAATGCTGGCCATGACTTTGACTCTTAGAACACAAGCTCAACACAATATTATAAAGAAATAATGAATAACACAACTGCCTTCCCAGCGAAAATTAAACAATATTTTATTCAAAGTGGGATTCGAAACCTAGATCATTGTAATTCTATTATTTATTAAGCTTACTTTCTAGTGGCTATCATTATAAATCAGTTCAGGAATACACCCAAATTATCCTCCCCTTTACACCAGTTACTCCTACAGTAATCTATGCAAACAATAATTAAGTATGCTTACATTTATGTGTGTTATTATACTTAAATGCTTGAAACTACTGACTCCAGAACTACCTCCATTCACAACTGTGTTTTTTTATTTTGACTACATGAATGCACGATTAAATCTACTATTGTATTCCATCATAAAGTAAAACGCAACAATTTTTTTAATCCACTCGTAAATACTACAACAGGTCATATAGACCCCGAATAAGGCAACAATGATGACCTAATTAGAAAATATATTCAAATGTTTTAATGTAAAATATTGAATGGTAAAAGACTTTAACATAATATTATTATCACCAAATAAGTAGAACATAATGGGATGTAACCTTATTATAAGACATCTAGTCTTATCAACCATAATTTAAGAACTCCTTGAAACATTTCACAATACTGTGCGACTTGGAAAACATTTCACATTATTCTGTGACTTGGAAAACACTTCACATAATTCTGCGACTTGGAACACTTGGCTTGTAAAAGTCTAAACACTTGAAGTCACATCTGAACTTGAAAGAGGATCATCTATTTTTTGCCTTTTGGAATCCTGTTGTTCCTCTTGACTGGGTTCTTCTTCAGCGGCCCTTTTTTTCGATCCTTCCACATTACTGGTGTGTTGGCCAACGTCACTAATGACGCCATTTTTAAATCGTACGATAATAGCTGTCATGTTGTCACATCCGGTTCCGTCGCCCATTGTGCTTGGCGCTAGGCAGTGGTCGAACATCTGTGTAAATAATTGTACAGTATAATGAACACATATCGATACCCTAATTTGCAAACCTACTAACTCCTCTTGAGCAAATTTTACAGGAGAGACTTAAAACGTCATAATAAATTTTATTTAACACAATGAAGAAAACCAAAAATCCCGTTGGAAATTATGCTTTTTATTTATCTAAAAACACTTAAAAATCGACTTTTTTTTATAACCATTGAGTTTTATAATGAAAAAAGGAGTTGTTAGATTTGGTTTAAGCAATATTTGAAACTTAAAGTGGAGTTGTTTGTTTTTATCTTAAACTTTAAGAAGAGTACAATCGTACAAACAATTATTGAGGTGTAATATTAATGAATTGTTTGCTGATGTGTGTGTAATATGACCAGAAATAAATTATTATTATTATTCCCCTGATTTACATTTATAAACTTATTAATATAAATTTTTAAATACATACTAAAAAACCAAAAATATAAAAATAGCGTCCCACCGGCATCGGGTACAGGGACCAATAGGGCTGCAGAGACTGGAACCTCTTGACGATACGTGCCGTGTCTAGGAGTACCGCCTTTTGCATCTGGCCCTTGACCCAACTACCTAACGCGAGCCTCTGGAGATGTTGATCGAGGCACTTGGCAATCAGACCATGTGCTGATACGACTATCGAAACAATAACCGCTGAATCAACATCCCACATGTCAGTAATCTCGTGAGCCAAATACAAATATTTTATTTGTTTTTCCTTTTTAGATCTCACGAGATTTTCGTCATGTGGGACGCTTATGTCAACGATTATGCGCTCTGATTGATCTGTTACCACTATATCAGGCTTATTGGCTACAATAGTCCTGTCAGTGATACTAGATCGATTCCAATACAATGTGACACGGCCATTAGCTAGAACTGGGTCGGGCACATACCTGTAATACGGTACATCCGAATCAACAAGTTTATATTGTAGTGCTAGTTGCTGTTGGACAATCCTGGCCACTTGGTTGTGTCTATGCAAGGATAACATCGTTTCGGATCCTATCCCTCAAAGACACCCCAAGCATAGCCCGTTCCATTGCTCGTTGCGCAACCAGGGTATGGACTAGCCACACTGTGAGTGTCCACGTCTTGGCACCGTAGATACACACTGGTAGAACGCACTGGTTGAAGACTTTCGTCTTCAGGCATTGCGGTATTGGCGAGTAGAAAACCCGACGCAGTTTGCTGAACGCTGCCAAGCCCAAGCGAATCCTTCTGGCTATTTCCTTATCCAGGTTACTCGTTTCAAATGTGATAACCTGCCCAAGGTAGGTGTACTCATCAACCTCAAGCCTCGATCCTTCAACGAATGTTGGTCCCGGCACGACATGCTCATTGAACATGAGCTTGGTTTTGTCCAAGTTCATGCAGAGCCCAACATGTCTAGACTTTTCACTTAGACTATGCAGCATCCCGCTCAACTGTCCCAGCGTTTCCACTACTAAAACAATGTCGTCGTCAAACCGAAGGTGTGAGATACATTCACCGATTATATTCACGCCCCATCCATTCCAGTCCAACGACTTGAAGACGTCCTCAACCGCATTAATGACGAGCTTAGGCGACATAACATCTCCCTGTCTCACACCTCTGCGCAGCGCTATGGGATTGGTTTTCTTATCCTACAACCGGGCGTTAGTTGTAGCAGTATCATATAAACACTTCAACACCTCGATATATCGGCAATCAATACGACACCACTGCAGAGCTTCTAGAACTGCCCAGGTTTCGATCGAGTCGAAGGCTTTCTCGTAGTTCACGAAAGCCATAGTCACACAGCGGCTGATTGTACTCTTTTGTCTTCTGTACAATCTGCTAAATAGTATAGATATGGTCCACGGTGCTAAAGCCTTTTCGAAACCCGGCTTGCTCCTTTGGCTGGAAATTGTCGAGTTTCCCAGCGAGGCGGTTTGAGATTACTCTCGAGAACAACTTGTAGACATGGCTTAGGAAAGAGATGGGTCTGTAGTTCTTCAGTAAGGATTTGTCACCCTTTTTGAAGAACAGTGCCACCGCACTCCCGCTCAACGCTTTGGGTGCCTGACCCTTGTTAGAGGACGGAATTAAATATGCTCGTAAGGTATCTAAGGATCGGAGTCCCACCCGCTTTCAGGTGCTCAGTCGTAATTCCGCCCTCTCCAGGAGATTTATTGGGTTTCAGTTGCTCGAGAGCCGCCGAGGTCCGTGATGCATAGAGGTCTATATATAGTACTCAATTTCTTCGAGAATCTCCCTGAGGTCACGGTTTTGCCACCCGCTGTTTTATGTTTCGTTAGATGGGGTCTACAGAACTGCTGGGCTTAGACCTTGGTGCCCCTGTTCTATTCAATAGCGTAATAGTATCATAAATACACTAACCGTAATATATCTTCTACGGTTTTTAAGCTTCAAACGGCGATAAAACACACTTTAACCATTTGATGAAAATATTTCGTACGCTTCTGTGACGCCATACAAAATTGCCGACTGCGCGGGAGTTATTTGATTATTTTGTCAAAATCGATGCATTTCGTTTAACGCGGAGTTGTTTGATTTTCAAATGGCGTTTTACACCAATGCGGTTGGGAATCATGGAGTTATTAGTATTTCAAAAAATAGAGCAAAAAATCTAGTTTCTGCCGGTATCAAAATGTAATTTTCATGAAAAAGTGGAGTTATTAGGTTTGCAAATTAAGGTATCGATATGTACTTTACATTTAGGATTATCAAGAACACATTTAATAAGGGGTGGGACGCCACTATAATGGTGTGAGGGAACCCGTTTAAAATATAAGAGGTTCAAGTTAACCTCAGCTAAAAGTATACAGAGGAAGATATAGCTAAAGGCAGCTGTACATATTGGACCAATGGTTGAGCCAAAATACCGGATGGCTGTTCCACTGTAAACGCTGTTGGCCTGGCGCGCCATAGTAGTTTATGACACTGTTGCATAATAAGGGTTCTTATAACACGAGTGTTTTTTTTTATAGTATCACACGAGTGTTATAAGACCAAGTTATGTACAGTGTCATACACTACTTTATCTACTCTCATACTATAATACCTGATTTCATTTTGTTGTGCTACATAGTTGCTCCTTGATTTCGCCGGTAACAGGTTCATGGTCATGTTTGACGCAGTTTCCAGAATGTCTGGTGGTGTACAATTACCACCATCCTCGCTTTAAGACATGTTTTTACACAAAAACTAATTTATTTTACAAACAAAACCAAACTTTGTTTAATTTAAATGTAAAATGTTGGCGCCAAGGCGCAAACATCGATTGCGCATGCGTGTTTCTTTTTTTTTTTAGGCTGCGGAGACCATAGATTTAGGATTTTTCGCTACTCTGGAGACACAATTTTTTTTTAAAGTAGAGGTTCAAACTTCTTTTTCAGCTGGAGATTGTTTATGGTGTATCGTAATGAATAAAAAGTTTTATTATGATATAGGTGTCCATTAGGGAATGCAATACCGGGATACCGGGATCCCGAAATACCGGGATCCCGCAGTATTTTTGCGGGACCAGTCCCGCACGTAAATCGTGCGGGATCCCGCGGGATTAGCGGGATTGTGCAAAGGTAAACGCCATGTGTTATTCTGTAAGCGGAAGCGCGCAAACTGATTCGGTTTGATAATTGTGACGTAATGTATAACCTAATAACGTACTTATTTGATTTTAGTGATTTAATCAGGGAGATTTGACTTTTCTTGTACCTACTATAAAAGTATTCAATTATCTCACACATTGCTTGCTGGCTATCTGACATGTAAAGTTAGGAGTCGTATGGCAGAGAAGAATTTTGACATGCTATGTTTTTTGCGCTTCTAATAATTTTGCAGTAGGCATTTTATTACTTATTTATGTATATCCGTTTAATAATCTCAATACAAAAGTAATATTAAATAATTTATTTTTCCTTGTGGCCCCGCGGACTCAGTGTTCTGTAAAAGATCACTGCAGTGGGTTACATTTACTATGGCCGGTCCTTAGATGGGTGACCACTTTGTAACATTTATTTGAGCGTTGCCGTGCTTCGGATGGCACGTTAAGCCGTTGGTCCCGTTTGCCGGTAAAATGGCAGTTAAGTCAAGTTGAAGGCCCGGCTCGTCTCATCTCATAATGTCCTTTTCTCGAAATGCCCTTTGTCCTTTTCTTGAAATCGGATTGAGCGGGGTTAATCCTGTAGTGCACATATTTGGAGAAAGGGCCATTTTGAGAAAAGGACTTTCGCGAAAAGGACATTTTAGAAAAGGACATTTCGCGAAAAGGACATTTTGAGAAAAGGACATTTCGAGAAAAGGACATTTTCGGAAAAGGACATTTTGAGAAAGGACATAATGAGAAAGGACATTTTGAGAAGAGGACATTATGAGAAAGGACAGTATAAGATGAGACCATATGCCCCTACTATTTCTCAGACTGACTATTTTTCAGTTCTAGATGAATTTATGATACAGAATTCAATTTTTTTCTCAATGTCTTTCAGAATTTTGCGGGATCCCGCAAATACCGGGATCCCGCGGGACTGAGATCTCTCAGTCCCGCAAATACCGGGATTACAATCTTGTTGCGGGATTGCATTCCCTAGTGTCCATACAAGACCTGTATCGTAATAAAACTTTTTTTTTGGCCTGTGCGTAATGTTTGTCATAATAGTATTGATTTCAATTTTATAATCTTTGTATTATAGTATCAGAGTAGATAAAATTCTTTATTCGATTGGCCGGCCAGCATTGTCGCCAGCTACCAACATGACGCCATCTACCGCTTCACACATTGGGCTAACGCGCAGCGCCCATTAGAGGTCTGATAAGGGGTTGGGAAGTTAAACAGCCCTTGCTTTCAATAAATAACCAAATCATAAATGTACATAGTAGTAAATGTAAGCTTATTTAGGTCTCAATTTCACATGGGACTTAATATTCGAAAAAGCGAAATAAAATATAAAACTAAGTAAAGCAACAGTACATACTTCTTCACATATTTGCGATAGCCTCTCCCGTCCTTCAATCAATTTCGGTAGAACGAAGTCGCAAACGTCTTGACTAGTCATAAAGTTCCATATTCCATCACAAGCCAGCACCATGAATTGGTCTTTTTCTGCATCAATCGTTAATGTTTTGACGTCAGGGAACGCTGTAATCATTTGCTCCTTAGCGCCCAGGTCTTTATTCTGTTTGTACGAGTGGTCACCGATAGCTCGAGATAAGTTGAGACCACCATTGATTCGACCGTCGTTGGAAACTTTGCCGCCGGCTTTTGTGATTCTCTCGAGTTCGGGAGCATCTTCAGGTTTGTGGTCTATAGACATGTCTATAGCTTTGCCTTCTCTGCAGATGATGCAGCGTGAGTCGCCGGCGTTTGCTACGTAGAGCTCGTTACCTGTTGTTAAAAATAGTGAAAATTTAGACAAATATTATTTAGATTATATAACACACAAATAAAGAACTTTTAATCGGGTATTGAATTACAATATTTAAATATCAGTATCAATAGATAATATGGAGGACAACATAGACGCTATTTGAGTAAAGTTTGTATAAACAAAATCATGTTACTGAGGCACACATACAAATAAAATGATTGGATTGTATAAATAGGTCTTGCTATGCCCTCCAGGGCTGATTTCAATCTCACAGAACCACTGACAAGCGGGCTGCATTAGTAAAGACCACAATTTTGCCACATCCCAGACTCCAGCACCCAACCCAAAGCCTCAAAAGATTTTGGATACTATTCAAGTGCTAAGTTCTTTTCAAAAGGTACTCGCCTCGGAGCAAAGCCACAACAGCGGTGCACCCACTGTCATTTCCCGGCTCCTCCGTCATAGAGATATCTTCCTCCTCATCCTCGTCACTGGATTCAGCTTCGTAGTCTTCCTCGTCTTCTTCTTCTTCCTCAGCGTCACCTGTAATGTATACATAGAAATATACAATAAGTACACAATAGAGTGACCATGTAAGCAACACAGTATAAGGATTCATACAGTAGGAGCTCGCCTTTTTAATTTTACTTATGCTATAAAAGTAGCTTATAACTGTTTCTATAATTCCATCACCCTCTATAGGCAATGTCTGTCAGATATACATTTTTTTTCAGAACATTATTTTATTTTATTTTATTTTAAGGGTTATCCAAGCAGACACTCAGAGGCACATTTAGAGAGAACCACTGTTTATAGTCTTAGACAGTGGGAATGGCCCCCAATCGCCAGATGTCGATGTCGTTATGGCTTTCCATCAGGCGTGCGGCATCAATTTGGCCATCTAAATTTTAAAAAACTCAATTTACTGAGATACGACGGTGAAATTCAACTCGTTTATAACGAAACAGACAAACAGTTTTTCTCACCATCATTAGAAGACTCCTCAACCCCATTAACATTTTCCTCATCAGACGAATTGACCTCCCCTCCCTCGAAAGTCTCATCATTCGAGTCGCTTTCATCGTCGTCTTCGCGAGACATCTCTCGAAGCATCGACTCGTATACTGCGGCGGCCGCGCGACGGAACTTCTTGTCTTTTGATACATCGCGGGGAGGTATCGCTGAACTGCAGATTGGTGATTTACCTGTAATAGAAGTGTTGACAATAATGTATAATTTAATAATTGTAAAATAGTTTAAAAAACTATAAAACACGCTTCAAACCCTTTTATTTAATACCCATATCATGGAGGTGCATTTCAAATAGCCAATCCGCCATCTTGGATGTCCGCCATGTTGGATTTAAGTCACGTGACAATTTTTTCGTATTCCTAACAGCAAACCCTTTCATTTGATAGCCATATCATGGAGGTGCATTTCAAATAGCCTGTCCGCCATATTGGATTTAAGTCACGTGACTATTTTTTTCGTATTCCTGACAGCAAACCCTTTCATTCGATACCCATATCATGGGGGTGGATTTCAAACAGCCAGTCCGCCATTTTGGGGAGGCCGCCATATTGGATTTGTAATGACATTTTTTAGCTAGTCATGTATTGTCATCAGAACTCAGAGCGTGTGCAAAATTTCAGCCTGATCGACGGACGGGAAGTGGGTCAAATTAACATTTCAAGATTTTCTTACATACATAGTTACAAGTGAAGCTAATAAAAGCGTGTTAAAAAAGGAAATTATGCTGAGGCCGCACTTGCTGTTACCGCATCGGTTTCTAACCTCAAAATGTCAAACCATAGACTCTGTTTCATTGGTTTTGACATATTGAGGTTAGAATTTGACAATTTGAGGTTAGAAGGTCTGTTTATGAAATGAACTGTCAAAAGGTTGGGTCGAATCGAGATCGCTCGTGCATGGAGTCCGTCGTGAGAGAGTTTTAATTTCGCGTTAGAGGTTTATGTGGTGAAATAGTGAATCATAAGTTTTTCCGCTAACTTTTCCGACAGAATTACTTTGGTGGTAGATAAAACTAACAAATACTAAACCAGTGGTAAGGGAATTTCTCCTTCGCCGATCAACGGGTAAGTATGGGGGACTCTTCGGAGGCCCCCGATCCTCCTGATCCTCCCCCTGACATCAGCTCAGGTAAGAGAACTCGTCAAAAAAGACCTCATAATGAGGATCTTGAGGCTTCTACCCCCAAAAAAAATATTTTATTAAACGAATCTGCATCAGCCTCCATCCAAACTATTTACAACCACCCTACAATAATTTTGGGAATTAAAGCTTACGATATGAACGATGTAGGCCCTTTCGTTATCGTTGTGACCAAAAGAGATGAGGACGTTAATGGCGATTTCATTAAACCAATGAAATTTGGCCAATTTTTACATCAGAACAAAATTAAAAATATTTGTCCAGGTGGCATTAGGCGTATTGGCAGGAACAAGATGTCAGTCGAGTTCAGAACTGCTGTAGATGCTAACAATTTCTTAGACAACCCAATACTCAGCAACCACAAATATGAGGCATTTATCCCTACTCATAACATTTCAAGGATGGGGGTAGTTAGATCGGTTCCAGTGGATTGGTCTATGGATGAATTTGTGGAGTCCATGGTCTTTCCTACAGCGTGTACCACTGTTCTCAGGGCTCGCCGACTCAATAGAAAAACGGTAAATAGCAACAACTCCACAGAATGGATCCCTACTCAAACTGTGGTGGTAACCTTTAAGGGACAGGTTCTCCCCTCCCATATCTACTCCTACTACACCTCCCTACCAGTTGAACCGTATCAATTCCCAACCATTCAATGCATGAACTGCTGTAGGTTTGGTCATGTATCAAACCAATGCAGGTCTAAGCCAAGGTGCTATAAATGTGGACAACCACATACAGGGATGGAATGCACAATAGAAGAGGGCAAGGCATCGTGTCTGTACTGCTCGGGGACACATTACTCTATTAGTAAGGCGTGCCCTGAGCAGGATCGACAAAAATCTATCAAAGCGTACATGGGTCAGGAAGGGGTTTCGTACATGGAAGCCTCAGAGTGTATCCCTAAAATATCCAAAACTTATTCTATGGCTGCCAAACCAGTCAACTTGCAGGGTTCCCAGTCTTCAGCCCACTTGAATGCAACCCCACTCCGCACATCCTACAGAAAAACAACTTTCATAACCCCTCGACCTAAGGCTCCTCTTGGTAAGTCATACGATAGAGCTGCCCATCAGGCTATCACTTCACAAGACGGGTCTTCTATGCCCAATGGGTGCGCCCTCCTTAATACACAGCCCCCTTCAACTTACGAAATCTCCCAATCCCAACAAAGCTCCCATAACTTCCTGTTCACATTATTGAATATATTACTATCCCTCATATCCCAAAACAATATCACCCTACCGCCCAACGTTGCCCAAATACTTACCCAATCACTACCAAACTTCAACAATGGATCTCAAACTGATCCAGTGGAACAGCCGAAGCATTAACAATAAAAAATCTGATTTATATTATTTAATTAACAGACACGAGCCACTGGCCATGGCAATCTCGGAGACATGGTTAAAGCCTGAAGATGCTTTGCGCATCCCGGGCTTCTCATGTCTTCGGGTTGACAGAGCTGATGGTTATGCTGGCTGTGCTCTTATAGTTAGCAAAAAAGTTTCCTTTTCCCAGATCAACCTACCCCCTCATTCCCCTGAAATAAATATTGTAGCGGTAAGAACATGCAACATATCACTCATATCCCTCTATATTGCAAATCCATGCTCCACTTTAATCCCAGACCTACAGATGATTTTTAGCTCTGTCCCCCCTCCTGTGCTTATCATGGGCGACCTTAATGCACATCACACATCGTGGGGGTCAGGTGTTTGTGACCTGTTTGGGCGCTCCATAATGGAGATGCTTGATGACCTTAACCTTTGCCTACTTAATAATGGCTCCCCTACCCGTAGAACCGCCCCTAGCAAAAAACCTAGCGCTGTGGATCTCACCATCTGCTCTCCTTCAATGGCATCCAGAATAATCTGGTACATCTCTGCCGATTCAAGGGGCAGTGACCATTATCCCATTTTTATCAATTTGTCTATGACTGTATCCCTTCCTAGTAACCCCACCACTTCTTTCGGGTATAGGTTGCGCGACGCTGACTGGACGACATATGCAGCTTCTCTGGGGAATAGAATACGCTCGCTGCCTGCCCCAACAATTCATACAGTCGCACAATCCTACTCCAGCTTCCGTGACGCTATCATTGCATCGGCCGATGACCACTTCCCTGTCAAAAAACCCTCTAAACAAATCCTCTCGACCCCTTGGTGGGATGCTGAATGCACCGAGGCAGTTAGGATTAGGCGGGAAAGCGAGAGAAACTACAAAAGGGAAATGACGGTAGAGAATTTGATAGCCTATCAGCAAAAAGCAGCACAGACACGAAGAATGCTGTCCACCAAAAAGAAGAATGGCTGGTCGAGCTTCTGTGCGGACCTATCACCTAGATCCCCTGCTTCCACTGTTTGGAAACAAATTAACAGGTACAGAGGAGCTTGTAATTCAGAAAACCCAAATGAAAATGATTTGTCATCATGGGTTGAGGCCTTTGCTGACAAGTTGGCTCCACCGTGGGTACCCACAGAGGATTCCATCCCTAGCTATTCTCCAAATCTTTGTCTTGCCCATCCTCAGGTGGGCCTTGGCAGCGAGTTCACATATGAGGAACTTGAGCTGGCGGTTGATGGACTGAGGGATTCGGCGCCAGGCATGGACCAGATCCCCTACTCGTTCATAACTAAGTCATCTGATAACACCAGGACACAGTTTTTGAACATTGTGAACTTGATTGTTGGTAGTGGAGTGATCCCCACTGATTGGAAGACACAAATAATTGTCCCTGTCCTAAAGCCTGGCTACGATCCTTCATCCCCCAGTAGCAGAAGACCAATAGCACTGTCTTCAGTGTTGTGCAAAGTAACGGAACATCTGGTGAAACATCGCCTTGAATGGTATGTGGAAGGTCATGGAATTTTGGCTAATTCCCAATTTGGTTTTAGGAGAGGCATGAGCACACTGGATGGTCTCAGCATCCTCACCACTGACATACGTATATCCTTCCACAAAAAAGAATACCTTGGAGCTGTATTCCTAGATATACAGTCAGCGTACGACAATGTCTTGCTTCCGGTACTCAGGAGTAAACTACTCAAGCTGAATATCCCTGAGAGGCTAGTAAATTTCTGTACAAACCTTTTAATGGAGCGATCTATAGTAATTAAGAACCACAATCTCCTACTTCCGCCTAGGACTATCTGGAAGGGTCTTCCTCAGGGCTCAGTTCTAAGCCCTCTCCTCTACAGCCTTTACACCCATGACCTGGAGTTGGTGGTGAACCCGTTTTGCCAGATTCTGCAGTATGCTGATGATTTGGCCCTTTATGTATCATCGAATTCGATCCACGACGTATCCGATAATCTGAACAGGGCCTTGGGGTATTTGAATGATTGGTTGTCGGAACATGGGCTATCACTGTCTCCTTCTAAGAGCAAGGTGGTAGTATTCACGAAGAGAAGACAAATTCCTAATCTGGATCTCCAAGTTGAGGGACAGTCTATACCTCAATATAACAGTGCCAAGTTTCTGGGGGTCCTACTGGACTCTAAAATGACTGGTTCTTCTCACTTTGGTTATGTCAGCGATAAATGTGAGAGGAATGTTAACATTCTTCGTTCGCTATCTGGTGCATGGTGGGGATGTCATCCATATAATCAAAAGCTCCTCTATAATACCACAGTCCGCAGTCACATGGACTATGGTTCTTTCTTGCTAGAACCTTGTAATAAAGATCCCCTTGCAAAACTAGACAAAATTCAATTCAAATATCTACGTATCATTCTTGGGGCTATGAAATCTTCTCCAACTAATGCACTACAAGTGGAGGCTGTGGATCCTCCCCTCTTCCTCAGAAGACAGTATCTATGTGACAGATTCTTCTTTAAACTTGTGCAAAATTCGCAACACATCCTTTTGGGTAAGCTTCGACATTTGGGTGATTTATATAACATAAACTCAAACCCCGCCCCAACCAACCTTCCCTGTCTAATAAACAGCTTCATCAAATTCACACGCCTACCGTGCCCAGTCATGCAGAGTAGGTTGAGTCCATTGTACTCTCTCCCCTTTGAGGCTCTTATATACCGCCCTCCTATCGAGATAGATCTGGGAATCCGGAAGGGTGCAGTGGACGCTAATCTGGAGTTTCATGGAGTTATGGCCTCTGATTATGAGGGTTGGCTTAAAATCTACACCGATGCTTCCAAGTTCATAGGTGAGCCGGTGGGCGCGGCCGTATGGATCCCTAAGTACAATGTGGCCCTAAGTTATAAATGCCCGCCTGTGACTTCTGTGTTCACGGGGGAGTCTGTGGCCATCCTGGAAGCTATCCGGTATATTATATCCCACAACTTAAATAGGTCCATCATCCTGTCTGATTCCAAAAGCTGTCTTCAAGCCATACTCTCTCACCCCTTCCGTTCCAAGTCCAGATTCCCCATCATTTATAGGATCCGAGAGGCGCTATTCCAGTGCCAGCGACTTAACTTGGAACTTATGTTGGCGTGGATCCCGGGCCACTCCAATATAGCGGGAAATGAGACGGCCGACTCTTGGGCCAAAAATGCCACTGGAACCGGCTCACTCGAACACTACCAAGTATTTACACACGACTTGACTCAGGTAATTAGGGACAGTCTGACACGGGCTTGGCAAGTGGATTGGCAAAGATCAACAAAAATCAAGGGTAAGCATTACTGTGATATTCAACCAGTAGTCCCTACTAAGCCCTGGTTTTTTAAACATCGATGTGTTGACAAGCGAGCGGTATCGATTGTTTGTCGTCTCCGTTTAGGCCATGCCTGTACACCTGTTCATCTGGCAAAGATTAGGATAAGGGATCACTCGCTCTGCGAGTGCGGTTTGGAGGAGGGTGATGCAGAACATATTTTCTTCTGTTGCCCTCACCAAAGATTCTCACTATATGATGTCCTTCCCACAAATATCCCCCGCCCTACCTCTTTCAAATGTCTCCTATCCTTAGTTTATACTCCCTTTATAAAAATCCTTACCAATTACGTACTAATAAATAATCTAAAACTGTAGAATTCTATATCCTAAATACTTTATTGTTTAAAATAGAATATAGGTATTATGTAGTCTATACCATATAAGTATATTTGTAGTCTATACTAACCAATAATTGTGTTGTCCTTGTGTTTAGATTCTGCCGGAATTGACGTCGCACTTAAGTCTACTGATCAAATCCCGAGACACTAAAACCTCCTTCGCTGTTAGCTCTAGATACGGGACATTGGCGAGTTGATGCTAAGAGCACAGAAGGCCATTGAAAGAATTGAATTGAATTGAGGTTAGAAACCGCCGCGATAAACCCCAAATGCGGTCGGTTTTAACGGTTTTTACTGACGGCCATATTGGAATTCCATTTTCTTTTATACATGAAGTGGATCGTCACGCGGCACGTTCGAGCGTGCCATTGTTCGAGCTGCCTCGTGTGCGTGACTGCCTCGTTGGTCTCTAGAGGTTGTAAAGCCAAAAAATATGTGATCCATAAATATTTGTCTCGTGAGTCTGGGTGTTTCTATGTATTATAAAAAGTATGTATGTATTTACAAAATAAAAGTATACCTATAAGTGTTAATATCCGTGGTCTGATACCCATAACACAAGCAGGTTAATCCTAGTTTACTTTGGGATCGCAAAACGTTGAGCAAAAATGTCTGTAAATATTTATTTATAGTACGAGGCTGCCTCACAAGCCAATAGTAGATGGTTAGCTGCGCGAAGGCGATACACAGCTTACAAGCTCATACAATCTCTATAGCTGAAGCTTCAAAAAACACAGAATGCAAATCAAACAAACCTTTAGCTTTTCCTTTCGCTTTAATAGCAGAGCCATTAGAAGATGTAATATCATTTTCTTCCTCAACTTGCTTAGAATCGGTTACTTCTCCATTACAAGTTGCAGCAGTTCCACCGTTCTCTGCGGCTGGTTCCGTTGAGCTCTTCGCATCACCACTCTGTTCCGGTTCATTGCAGTTGTCTTCAGAACTGTCTGGAACTGCTGGCTTTGGTTTATCTACCTCCATGGCCGATGGTTCGTTTGATTTTTCTTCAGGTTCACTTGTTGATACCTTGGAGATTATAATTTTTAAGTTAAGATTATAGTTTTCTGTATAATATTCGTAAATTTAAACTACCCTCAAATTTGTGCCAATATTCCAGTCTAATAATCATTTCGTCACTTCAGCCACAGTCAAAAGTGCTGCGCATTATTCACGACGGTAGGGCGTTTTTAGGATTCACAGAACACAGAAATTCAGAACGAAAATTGATCTGATTTAGAACTGAAAGAATAACTAAGGGAATAAAGATTAAACTCGACTCACTTCTCCATTCAAATTCTTGTCGGCTTCATTAGAATTAGTAGAGGAAACACCTCCAGTGTCTTCCTCCACATTGCTGCCATCTTCCTCTACGCCATTCTTACTGGACGAAGCTTCGTCGCCCTGTTCGCTGCTCGAGCCAGCTGCAACGGTTAAACCAGAGCTGGAACTTGATGCACCGCCTGATTGTGGAATATTAGTTATTTTTAGTTGATTGTGGATGTATAGTTACAATTCCCGAATTTTAAAATGACAGTTGTTTTAAACCAAGTTGAAGGCCTCATGGGCGGCTTGAAAATTTTCAACAGTGGATCGTCACAACCTGCACCTCTGGTGTTGCCAACGCCCATAGTCTACCTACCATCAAGTGGTCCGTAAGCTTGTCTAGTACCTTAGTAGTAGTATTGTAAGTACACTACAAATAATATTGTTATAGATTAAAATAGCTCTTAGTACAGTTAGTTATTATTCATGGAGTAAAAAAGGTGGTCTTATCACTAATAGCAATCTCTACCAGATACAAGGTTGTCTGGTATGCATGTCACTAAAGATAGAATGACCTGTATCTAATATTATACAGATTAGTCACTTGCAAAATACGTATTATGTTCTATACATTATGGATCAATTTTAATAATAGACCATTTTTATGTGAAGTCTATGTATAGTCAAGGGGCAAAGTGATTTTAGCCTCTCTCTATAAAATAGATTGCAAAGGGGTTTATGGCGAGACTTGTCTGTAGTCTGTGACTCTGTTGCATTAAATTACTTTACTAGGTCACGTGGATCATCTGTTCAAAGTTTGAAATGAAACGAAAATGACAACGTCAATCAGATTAAACTTTCACTTTCACAATAAACGTTATAGGGGCATTCAGTATGAGACCGTCTCATGGCTTCTTGTTTACATTTGGCGACGGCGCTACATAAAGAAATTCGCACTTTGAATTTGATTACTGGATAAGGATGTTGGATTTTTTAAATGTAGATTATTATTTTGGATTTTTACTAAATCATTTTCATTTTTGGCATTCCATGATGGGTCCCAATTTATTAATTAGAATTTGATTCTTTTTGAACAAGACAAATGAAGTAACAAATACTGCGAGTAAAAAGGTTTAAGCATTCCTGAGATGATAGTGCAGAATGGTTTCCTACCTGAGCCTCCAGCTGCAGATTCGTCAATGTTCTTCTTAGCTCGAAGACAGGGTGACATAGGCGTTGCCCCGTCAGTAAGTCGATTTCGGTGGTGTGTTGTCAATTTGTTTTCGTATTTAGCCAGTACTTCCTACACCAAAAATAAACATTTTAGTTTGAATTCTTAGAAAAGTTAATAAAACCAGCCGCTGGCAAAACAAAAAACCATAGCGTCCTTGGCTGACTTCTACTAGATCTATCACGGCTAGTGTTTTGGAGAGCATTTAACCTGATCCCACCCTCTCCTTTTCAATCCCGAACACAGCATCTAGGGCAGAGGTGTCACTCATATACAGCAGAGAGGATCTCAGGCAGAGCTGAATGATTAAAAAGATTATTTCTCTGTCAAACTTTAAAAAATTGGAACAACCTGCCGGCACACACGTTTCCCTCATCTTACAGTCCCAAGTTCTTCAAGCGGAGCGTAAACACAGGTACATCACTGGGCTACTGTCAGAAGTCCTACAAACTCTGACAGTTGGAACCTTAAAAAGCAACTTAACTATAAGATGAGTGCTAGAATTTTATTTTTCTTCTATCCTGCTTCTATTATCTGAGTTTCAAGTAAGATGGTATGTCTAGAAACTCTAGAAATTACCTGTAATGGAAGCCTAGCTTCTTGATATAAGTTGCTTACATTCTCATCTTCTGATTCCTCTTCATTATCACTTGCACCCGGTGGGTTTATTTCCCCTGAAAAATAATAATAAAATTTAATACTAATCAATGCTAAAAAGACAATTTTAGGCTTAATACTAGAGTCCTGGGGTATCCTTCTAAGGGGTTACCCGGGGCTCCCAACCATAGGTTGTTAGGCAGGATATGTGTGGTTTTTGGTCTGTAGGAGTCCAGCATAGCATCCATGTAGGATTTTCCTCAAGTTAAGAAAAAAAAATAAAAATGGGCCTAATATTAGTTTTAAAATCAATAACTTAATGCTATGATTGAATGTTAATAGTTCTATAAAAAAACCTACTAAACTCTTTATTAAATGTCCACCCTTGAATGACTTCTTAAATTCCAAGTGTGGTTCATTTTATGTTACACCTATAGCTACCAAATGGTTTGAGTGAACTGGGAACTTGATAAGGCATAATTATTGTTTAAGTCAATACAAAGAGGTGTAACAGCATGGCATTGTAAGAGATCCTAAAGCTTGTGCACTACATAGCAACATTGTACTGAGTCAAGACAACCTGTTTTTGGGTGCTCAAATCAGGAGATAATAATGTACTAGCCACAGAAATTAGAGACAATGCTATTCTGCCCATAAATTATTGCCATTTGGAGTAAGTCTTAACACAAAAGAGGTATTGTAGTTGATATTTTATGTCATGAATAAAACACAAGTTTTACATAATTATGAGTCAATCGCAAAAGGAAAAAAAATATTACTAGATCATCTTACCTGCCAGTTCTTTCAGAATATCCATGACTTCTTTAGTTGCAATAGAAGCATCAAATCCAAGAAAAGCATCTTCTAAAGCCTTTGTAAACTCTCCACTTTTATATGCTTCAGTTTGCTTTATGAAATTTGGTAGATTTTGCGAACAGTATGTAGCTACTTCGGCACCTCCATGACCATCATAAACAGCAAACAGACAAGTGTTTTCATCATAATCTAGAATTGTGTTGTGTGCATCCTGAAAGTGGACAACACCTTCATTGTTTCAATAATTCAGGACATATACTATGCATAAAGATGAATACTGACAATAAATTTGAATATTAAGATCCAATCCATACAATATCTTAACACTTACACATAACTTTATCCAATTTTAAACATAATTATCGACACAAAATTAATACCCGACCGTGGGACATGTACATAGTCCACTTAGCTATGCATAGAATATTACAAAGCGATAACCACAAATATCTTTCAGAAGCAATGGTGCGAGGTAAGTAATCTTGAGGTGAGAGATCTACCGTATTGAAAAATGAGAATACCAGACATAAGATATTCGTTAGATTCAAATAAGTTTTACTAATAAAACATACGAATGAAACAGTCTCACCTCTTGATTGACACGCCATCCCTGCATGGAGCTCGCGCCGCACTCAAGTTTATTGTTGGATTCATCGTTGGACAGTTTTTCAGTAACAGGTTCAGATAAATAGGCACCCATTGTGGATTATTACAATAATAAGGTTAATTCTATTAAATAAATAATTGAGGCGCGAAAACCTCTGAGAAATCACGCAGGCGGCGAGCGGCAAGCACTTCTCTACAATAACCGCCCATAGAGTAAACAATAAGGCATAGACTCACAGACCAAAGAGTAGAGTAAAGTTTTTTCTAATTGGGCTTTCCCGGTTTGGGAATTTTTGTATGTGCTCCCGACACGGGTCAATATATTGAGTCAAGTCTGATATTTATGAATGGAAGTTGTTTCAGTGTGAGTGATTTCTTTGCATGTGTGTGTGCATCGACGTGTATGTACACACGATATTTAAAGAAATCACGCACGCTGAAGCAACTTCCATTCATATTTTAACGTGCATGACAATTTCCAATTGATCGTGTCAGATCTCTTTAAAGGGCTAGTGACACGGTCAATAGTATTGAGTCAAGTCTGATATTTATGAATGGAAGATGCTACAGTGGGCGTAATTTCTTTACATGGGTGCGTGCATCGACGTGTTTGTACATGTGTACAAACACGTCGATGCACACACCCATGCATAGAAATGTCATACCTCGTCAATACCGTGTGATATTGACGAGGCATGACAAGTGCAGTTGGACCGTGTCACTAGCGCTTAAGGCAGTCACTGACGATTTGGAAGTCTTCCAAATGTATGCACTCCAAAAATGAAAACGCATTCAGATGGGGTACCATTGACAATCCTTCCGTTTGGACGCATAGCATCACTTCAAAATTTGCAGTCGAAAGCTTTCGACTGCAAATTTTCGAAATGTACGGTATAAAATAATTCCTCCTCTCCGGCGCAGGCTGCCGCGCTGAAGTCTTAGATTAGATTCCCGGAGCAGACAAAATATTTGTTGATACAAAATGTTTCCGAATTTGTTTGTCTTTAGTTTATATGTATACTAGCTGATACCCGCAGCTACGCCTGGGTGAAGTTTTGTTCCCGTCCTCGTTTCCCATCAGACCTTATTCCTAGAGTAAAAAGTTGCCTGTATGTCAGTGTCAATTCAGTTTATAATCTATCTCTGTAGGTTCCAAATTTCAGTCATTAGAGCGCGTGAAAAGTAACAAACATCTACACTCGCAAACTTTCGCATTATATTGTATTTAGTAAGATATTTAGAAATATTTTTATACCTATGTTTAATATCAGTTGACTAGATCCTATAGCACAACCTTATAAGAATTACCTCAGTTTGAACTGGACTTGGATAGCAGAGTTACAATCGCGTAAAATGTTCGACAATAATTATAAAAAAAGTTAGGTAATCAGGAATAACTTTCAAATAGTATAATTTTTGTTAATAATTTTAATTAATTTATATCGACATTATAATATAACTGAGACAAAAAACACAAAAAAATGGATGCCGCTTCATTGATTCGGGGAGAATTCGGGCTGCTTCCAATGGTGTGGCCTACCTACGTTTTTGGCATTGACGTTCGGAAGCAGACGACATCCATTTGGAATGGATTGGACGCATGAATTTACTTCTTTTGGATATCCAACATTGGACGACATTCATCTAATGGGTTATGTTATTGCCATGCTCGGAACAATTTTGAAAGAGGGTCACTCCATTTAGATTGATGGAGGCATTGTCATCAGTGGGCATCTTTATAGTATTAGCACAGGTTCTGACTTGGGGCCTGGACACATATCTACGGTACGGCGCCGGCCGCCGTGTCACGGCGCGGCGCCGCAACGAGCTAGACGGTGCGGCGTCGTGCCGCGGCACGGCGCCGCAACCGGCTTGACGGTACGGCGTCGTGCGCGTTGTCTGTCGCGGTCCATGTTAAGACAGAAACTATATTAGATAGGATGGTTGTAGCCATGTGCCGGTGGGCGCGCCGTACACGGCACCGTGCTACGGCACGATGCCGCCCACCGTACACGGCACCGTGCTGCGGCACGACGCCACGCCGTGTTAACGGTAGCGGCGCCGCCGCGCCGTCACACGGTGGCCGGCACCGTACCGTAGACATGTGTCCACAGCCTTAGTCCGATGCGGTGGCGGACCATAACGGCTGGATGGACTCGATTAATAATAATAATAAAATCCTGAATTGTCTGCAGTGGGGGAGTGGGGTCCCATTTCCTATTAATAAAAATTCTCATACGGAAGTTGAGTGTTGGACCAATAGATCCCCATAAGTCTACCAAAAGACTATGGTATTTTCATAAAGGGGTCCCGACACGAGCCATTGGCAATTGTCAAGCACGTTAAATATCATGTGTACATATACGTCAATGCGCGCACACATGCAAAGACATCACACACACTGAAGCAGCTTCCATTCATATTTAACGTGATTGACAATTGCAAGGCATGATCGTGTCGGGAGCCTATAATGGGGTCCCGACACGATCAATTGGCAATTGTCATGCCTCGTCAATTTCAAGTGTTCATATACGTAGATGCACACACATACAGTTTGTCTATAAAGTCGTGACATGAATGTTTGAGGAACTAAAAATAGTTATGTGTGTGGCAACACTGGCAACAAGAAACATATGTACGTCAGTTGTCAAAGCTATCGTCGAATTTCGTTTACTGTCTCACGTAACTTTAATGTTTGGATTAAACTGCAACAAATAGAGACCAAACTACGCATAAAGGTTTGAGAAATGAGTAAAGAAAATCGGAGTGGTGCGCAGGAAGTGATTTTTAAAGTTTTCCAGTGATGTTTCGCGGAGCACCAAGCTGGACAATTGTTGTGGGATTTTGAGGATGTTTATGAGCGAACAGCATCTTTGGTGGGTATGTAATCGTGTTATTGTTTGTTTTGAATCTGTCTGAAGTTACAAATTTACTGAATTTACGATTTGGAGACAAAAAAAAGGCATTGTTTGCATACTTTTAGGTTAGAATCTTAAACTTACAATCTACGTATAATGTCAGTCAGCAGCCCCGGATCTAGGGGGGGGGCAAGCCGGGGCCCGTGCCCCGGGCGGCAAAATCAGGGGGGCGGCAAATCAGAGGGCGACAAATTAAAACTTTTCAGACAAATGGACAAATCATCAGTTAATAACCTTGACGATAGTAGATTACCTACCTAATAATAAACACTTCAACTTATTCAACTCTTTTCACAAGAAATAATTATGGTATTTGTTCAAATTATATCAGAAATTAACAATTCCAAGTTATGCAACTTATTGTGCATGCGCAGCACTTCTTTACAAACTTGCAGCATGTTGTGGGGGCGGCCAACTCAGGGGCGGCCACAGTAATCCATATTCTGATTTTTGCATCGTACGTCAACGGATAGTGTTATAAAGTTTCATTTGATTATTTTCTTTTTGTCTCTTGAAAATAATAAAATGCTAGGTCATTTTTGCATACGAAAAAATTGAGGATTAGGCACTTTTGCGCTGACCTCAATCGTGCCGCTGGATGGCCAGTTTCTTGAACGGGTGACGTTTATCTACTAGTTTCCTCTGCTGGTCAGGTGCCCTGCTTTCTGCAGTTTAATTCAAGAGTACCACAGGGATCTGTGTTGTCCAAAACTATTTCTTCGGCATATTATCCCTAGGGTGCACTCATTGTTATGCAGACGACAAGTACTCTGCAGGAGAGTTAATCTGTCCGTCCAAAGGAGGGGCGGCCCGCCCTGGAGGAAAAGAGGCGGCAGCTCGTAGCGTTTCTCGACCGGGTCTGACCGCATTTCCCAATGGGATTTAGAAAACATGGTAGATTTAAATGCCAGGAAATAATGGCGTGTGCCTTTTTTTTACGTGAGGGAAAATCCTCAGAGGATGTTATGCCGGACTCTTACCGACTAAAAAACCTCACGCAACGCCCAAAAGCCTGTGGTTGGGAGCCCCGGGTAAGCCCTCGGAAGAATATCCCGGGACTCACAAAAGACCTACAGCCGCCACTGCGGCCTCGCCCAGGGGGTGGATCGGGTGCTATCCCGCGCCTTTGGGGGGTTTCGGGTGTTATCCCGCTTCTAAGTGAGTTGCTCACGTCACGCTGCCGTCATGGGCCTGCTTCTGTAAGGACGGTGAGCGACCCTCTCACCGTCCTCAGACATGGCGTGTGCCTTATAGTATAAATAGAAGGTACCTTAATTTATACTCTAAGGCGTGTGCGTTTACAGCTGAAATATCTCCTTTCCGTTCTCCACCATTTCTTCACAATGCGATAATGCTACTAAAGGAATATCTAGACATCCTCCAACCGTTCAGAGGGGGGCAGTCTGACGTAGAAGAAAAGAGGCGGCATCTCGTGGCGGATCTCGACTGGGCCTGACCGCATTTACCAATTTTATTTAGAAAACCTAGTAGATTTAAATGCCAGGAAATACAGGAATGTGTGTTTACAGCTGAGAGATCCCATTTTCTTCTCTACCTCTTCAGAAGGAGATAAGCAACGGCAACTTCTTCTACCGGTTATCGCAGATGATTACTGGGCACGGGATCTTCTGTGTGACAAATACACCGGGAAACCACAGCTGAGTGACAGCACTGCGAGGAACGCAGCCAGGACACAGCGGTGCACACATTGGAGGAGTGCACAGTGTGAGCGCAACAGCGCCAAGCCCTATTAGCAGGTCTGGTCGTGGACATTCTCTCGCTGGAGATCATTGTGGCCATGATCTCCAGTGGGAGTAAGTGGGATGTCGCCTCGACTTTCTGCGGGCAGAGGGGCAAGTGCGAGTTTTTGCGTGAGCCGGTCGACATTCACGGTGCGCCAATTCGTAAGGAATCGAGACCCCGCCACCTAGCTGCAAACGCGGGAACTTGTCTCCGTTCCATACAAATCGGCGATAACGCGCTCACCCGTGAATGTCGACAGGCGCTGCCAGTTCATGTTCGTGAGTGTCGTGGCGAGGAGTATCGGGGAGGAAGCTTGAAACTGGAGATAGCTGTGGCGCCCGCGCCGCAGCCTTATCTTCGCATAAGACTCTCAGTCTCCATGACCGGGGCCTGAGGACGGCGAGGGCATGCTCATCTTCTTAACAGAAGTCCAAGCCCGCCCCAAGAAGCGGGATAACACCTGATCAACCCCCGAAGATGCGGGATAGGACCCCCTAGGTAAGGTCGCAATTGTAGCCAAAGTCTGTTGGGAATCCTGGGACATCCTTCCGAGGGCTTAACCGGATCCCCAGACCGTAGGCAGTGGTAGGATTTGTGTGCTTTCAGTCGGTAAGAGTTCGGCATAGCATCCATGACGGATTTCCATACGTATCTAAAAAAATCCTCTCTTCAGGATGCGATAATACAACTGAAGGACTATCTAGACATTCTTGACCAAGACTCCGAATTCATCTCTCGCGGAAAATAGGATCTCTAAATACAAAAGGTGATGATGACGCCACCATAGAGGTGTCTGCTGTACCAGACGCAGATTTGTAGCTTCGCTAATACTACTCTCAACTTTGAACTGAGGAACCTAAAATAATAGAGGGGGGGGGGGGTTGTGGGGCGGCATTTACTCAGTTCAATCTGGTTTTCTACCAATTTTTATTTTGAATTAATTGCTTCATGTCAATAGTTTGTTTCCAATATGTAATTAATTTTCTTTTTTTACTCTTTTCAGGAAAATCAGAGAGTACAGTTAGGCGAATAGTTAACGAAGGTTTTAATAATGAAGGAAAGTTTGAAACTCCTGGTAAACACAGAAAAGGTCGGCAAAGAAAGAAATAGACGATTTTAATATTTGAGCACTGCGCCAAAAAAATCCTTGTCGGATGGGGGAAAGTTACAGATAAAACATGTAATTACATGATTGTGGCAAAGCAATTGGGACTGCTAGGCACCTGCTGGTGGGTTGTAAGACGCTATTAGACCGGGGCTTCTGGATCTGGTTCAATAACTTAATTCTGGATCTGATTCAATAAAACAGAAACCAAATTAAAAATGTATAATGTGTTTTATTTATTAACTCACTAGCTGATGCCCGCAGCTTCGCCCGTGTCGAATTTGTTCTCGTTCCCGCTTCCCGTAGGAACTTATTCCCGGGATAAAAAGTAGCCTATGTGTTATTCCAGACTATAATGTATCCCTGTACCAAATTTCAGCCAGATCAGTTCAACTGTTCGAGCGTGAAAGAGTCTCACATCCACACTCATAAGCTTTCGCATTTATAATATTTGTATTGTTCCCGTTCCCGCTTCCCGTAGGAACTTATTCCCGGGATAAAAAGTAGCCTATGTGTTATTCCAGACTATAATGTATCCCTGTACCAAATTTCAGCCAGATCAGTTCAACTGTTCGAGCGTGAAAGAGTCTCACATCCACACTCATAAGCTTTCGCATTTATAATATTTGTATTGTTCCCGTTCCCGCTTTCCGTAAGAACTTATTCCCGGAATAAAAAGTAGCCATGGTTATTCCAGATTATAATGTACAGTTTGTCTATGAAGTCGTGAAATGAATGTTTGAGGAACTAACTTCAAAATATGTGTGTGGCAACCCGAAACAGTACGTCAGTTGTCAATACGATCGTCGAATTTCGTATAATCGTTTGTGGAATATTTTTCTTCTTGTATTTCTCATTGTTTTGATTAAACTGCAATAAATTGAGACTAAACTAGCTACGCATAAAGGTTTCAAAAATGAGTAGAGTAAATCGGAGTGGTGCGCGGGATGTGATTTTCAAAGTTTTTCAGCGATGTTTTGAGGAATACCAAGCCGGGCAATTGTTGTGGGATATGGATGATGTTTATGGGCGAACAGCATCTTTGGTGGGTATGTAATCGTGTTATTGTTTGTTTTAAATCTGTCTGAAGTTACAAATTTTCTGAATTTACGATTTGGACCATTTTTTTATTTGAATTAATTGCTTCATGTCAATAACTTGTTTACATTCGGTAATTAATTATTAAGTAATTTATTTTACTCTTTTCAGGAAAATCAGAGAGTACGGTTAGGCGAGTAGTAAACGAAGGTTTTAAGAATGATGGAATATTTGAAACTCCTGGGAAACACAGGAAAGGTCGGCCTAAAAATGAAATGGACGATTTTAATATTTGTGCACTGCGCCAAAAAATTCATTTCTTTTACACAGTACAAAAAGAGGTAAGTTTTATTTTAGTTGTATGTTTTTGTGTATAATCTTAAATATAAGTACAATATGTTGTGGAGCTAAAACCTTTTTGCAGTCTGTGCAGACCTCCACTGAGATCAAAAATAAACTAATTTCAGATACTTAATATATAACAGTTTTTCAAGTTATAAAGGTTTTTGTTGATATACCGCACCTGCTACAATATAATAACACTAAAATATAAAATTTATTGAAAGTACAGTCAGATGCATAATAAATGGAACCCTTTAATATTTCAGGTACCGACCCTCAGAAAATTGCAGGTGATTGCCAGAACTGACCTGGATTTTGATTGTAGCCTTGAAGTTCTTCGCAAAATTTTGAAAGCAATAGGGTTTACCTACAAGAAATGCCAAAGTAATAGAAAGGCTCTAATCGAACAATCTCATATTGCTGCAAAGAGAGAGGAATACTTGGCGATCATAAAAAAAAATCGAGATTTGCCAGAAGAATTAAGAAAAGATATTATTTATCTCGATGAAAGCTACATTCACGCTTCTTATAAGGTACTTTGCTCTTATTATGTACCTATAATTATCTCTGTGCCTCTGTGGCGTAGTCGGTAGTGACACCGCCTGCGGTGGTGGAGGTCCTGGGTTCGATTCCTGGGTCGGTCCAAATATTTGTGTGATCCACAAATGTTCGTTTCGGAGTTTGGGTGTTTTCTATGAATAATATGTATGTATTTAGAAATTTAGAAATATATAAGTATGTATATCAGTCGTCTAGATCCCATAGCAGAAGCTTATATTAGCTTAATTTGGGCTAGATGATGTTGTGTGTGAATGTCCACAAATATTTATTATTATTACTATTATTTATAATATTTGTTTTATAAAGTGACATACATTTACATGTATATTTAGGGTTAAGTATATAAAAATACTTGAACTTATAAATGTAAAAGTTTGAATATCTGTCTGTTGCATAAAGTTTGGCTTATGGGTAGAAGGAATCCAGGAGATGGATATTAGAGTACTTTTTATACCATGAGAACATTACATATTTGTAGAAGCCCCAGTAGTTCACAATAAACAAGAACCTATTTCTTTTTCCACCAGGTCACTAAATGTTGGCAATCTCTGAATATAGAAGGTGTCAGAAAAGACGTATCCAAAGGAAAGCGGTACATAATAGTTCATGCTGGTAGCAAAAAGGGGTTTGTGCCAAACTGCCTCCTTATATTCACCGGCAAAAATAAGTTAGAAGACTACCATTCAGAAATGAATGCTCATAATTTTACCAAGTGGGTTAAAGAAAAGCTGATACCGAACCTTCATGACCCTTCTATCATAGTAATGGATAATGCGCCCTACCACTCCGTCGCGACAAATAAAGCACCTACCTCTCGTTCCCGTGTAGACGAAATAAAACTTTGGTTATTAGAAAATAACATTGATTTCGAGCCTACACTCAGGAAGCCAAATCTACTGAGTTTAGTGAAAAAACACAAACCCCGTCCCATCTACGCTATTGATGAGCTTTTAGGAGAACATGGGCACACAGTGGTACGGCTTCCACCGTATCACTGTGATTTGAATCCCATTGAGCTCATTTGGGCTAACTTGAAACAAAAAGTTGCAGTCCAAAATGTTGGGTCACGTGATGTAAAACTTCTTGCTGAAGAGGCCTTTAATAGCATCACACCGGAAATTTGGAAAAACTGCTGTCAACACGTTGAAACGCTCGAAAAAGAATATTACGAGCGAGGACATCACCTTTATCAAAACGTAGATGAATTGATTATTCGCCTTGGCGATGATAGCAGCAGTGGTGATAGCAGCTGTACTGATGACAGCGCAGCTGAAAGTGGCGACGAAACACATTTCAATATTGATTATTTGGAATCCGGAGAGAGTGATTAATCTTTGATGATGATGATGATGATATCTGTACATATATTTTTATTTAACTTTTATTTTTCTTAATTGTATTTTTTTTTTGTAATGGTGTACTGTACAATAAAGATTTTTTATTATTTATATCTGAAACCGTGCCTTATTTATAAGTTTCTTGGAAGAAAGACAGATAATAGAGGTGGAACTCCAGCTTTAAATGAAGTTATTGATAGCTTCATAGCCGACATAAAAAAGGTAGGTCAACAACCAATAAGTAGTGACCCGTCGATCTGACTTTCAAGAGCCTCAAGTAACTTCGAAATGACGTTTAAGAAGTCGTCGGAACTCTACAAACATCTACGGGTCACCAAAATGCACATCTTAGCAAAATCAAAAGACGAAATCTTCAAAACTCTTACAAAGGATAAAAATACATCAGAGCTCGAGTCACGCAGTATTAGAGACTAGCAGATAAAGACAAACCAAAATATTTTCTTCAACAGTATGAAAATGATGCATGTAGGGTGCACGCAATTAACCTAGAAATGCAGAGCAAATGGTTGACTCATGGCGAATTTCGTATTGCTATATCCTTGAAGTGGCGTACCTTATTGTACGACTGGTCGCCAGCTTTGCTTATGTTCTACCTAAATGCATTCTAGTTGACCCTCCCTGACCAAAGTAACCTTGCCAGATGGGGAAAGCCACAGATAAAACATTTATTCTATTAGGCCGGGGCTGAGGAAACGGTCTCACTGATTGAATTTAATAATTGATGAAGTTTGAACTAACTTTATTCTGAATCTGGTGCAATAAAACAGAAACAAAATTATGACTGTTGGTACAATGTGTTTTATTTATTAACTCATTTTACTCGGAAAGAACTCCTAGTATCAAAATCATTTCGGTCGTACTATATAGGGTTGCTAACATGCATTCAGCAGCGCCCTCATTTAATGTCACGACTTTTTAAACAAACTGTAAATATCAGACTTGGCTAAATATATTGACCAGTGTCGGGAGTCCATAAGAAAAAAAGGAGATACTCCGCAAAAGAAAGAGACATGATAATAATTTAAATATGAAAATATTGTAAGCAATTTTCATTATTATACTAATATACTAATAATGAAAATACCTCTCTTAGAAAAAGGACTCTAATTATAGGGACTTGGAATTTTGATAAAAATGTGGAGCTGGCTCACTGACCTGTAATAACCTTTCGTCTGTGTCACTCCCCAATAGTCCCCTCCCGCGCGGAACCCGTGTCTGTGTACCCTACTCCAGAAGCGTTCGCGTTGTCGGCGCGGCGTCGGCTGATGTTCTTAAAATGGCGATTTCTCATAACTTTTCTATGGCAGCCATATAAAATACTTACCTCACTGGAATCGTTATGAAACAAGCTAATGATAAAATGATAGATAAGACCAGTTTTGCCTTGTAATGTATTACTAATTTCTATTAGAAATAAGAATTTGTAATTTTTCACCAGTTTTCTCTACAAAAGTTGTTAAAAAAAAAGTATTGTAAAATTCCAATTTTTTTGTAATTTATTTTATTAAATACATCCTATTTCACAATATAAAAAAATAAAAAATATCAAAAAATACAACTCGTCATACATTTTTTTTCAATTTACGAGCTTCTCAAAATACGACTCATTTGCGCTGACGGCAGCTAGCGAATGTACTTGGAACTAATACTAGTGATGTCTTGGTGTCGATAAAAACTTTACCAGATATCGACTACAATGTTAATTTTATTTTTGTACCAATGATGTTTACATGATATGAATGACTACTTTAAAGTACCTAAGTAGGCTAACCATCAGGCTCGCGAATTCAGTTTGGCGAGCTTAATATAAAAAAAAAAGTGTTTGCTTAAACAATGGTCGCAGGTATGTTGCCAAAGTAGTGTTACTATTGTAAATCGGCTGAAAAATGACACCGGACACAGCCCACACAGTCATTGGTTGTCTTTAATCATAATTGGGTCATGTTAGAACTTAAATCTAGGCGTCCAATAGGCGGATGGGCCGGGCCGGGCCGCAACGCAAAAATCCGCATGCCATACGTTTTTAATGAAACTGCGTTTCGTTGCGGCCCGCCTCTAGTAAAGGCAGATATTACACAATTTCATATGAAACGTACGGCACGCGAATTTTTGCTCTGCGCTGCGGCCCGGTCCGCCTGGTGGACGCCTCGCTTAACGTGAGCCGTGCGAGCGTGCTCCCCGAAGCAGCCAATGCCAACTTGCTATTCCGCCTCAATGGCAACTATTTCCCATTTACTTCCCGAAGCAGCCGTGCCCAGAGAGGAATTTTGTTAAGTGACAGGTTAATTAGGATTAGGATTTATTGTAGTTTTGTTTGTTTGCAGTAGGTAAGTACAGAGGAGGGTAGGTATTTAAAAAAAATAAGAAATCACACATTTATTACGGTATATTTTTAAATGCACATCTGTATAATTTTTAAAAGGAAATTATCTATATAAATATATCACATATTTTAAAAAGATTGAAAAACAAAGTAGATTCTCTTAAAATAGGCTTGTGTCCACTAAGAATAAATCTGATTGATGTGTGTTTCTAACGACTATGTCCAATATATAAATAACAAAAAGTAATATAAATTGGTACACAAATTAATAATAATAATAATAAAACTTTTATTTTCTCTTCACAAAGTCCTTAATAAACCAACTAAATGAGGTACGGTACATGACAAACTTTGTGAGAGACTGGTGCATGTGGTAGATTTAGAAATAAATCTGTGTTACATGTCACCAGGCCCCTCTCGTGGTTTGAATGTGGTGGAAATATTGAACCTTAATTAAGTAAGCTTGAAGCTAGTACCAGTTATTACTTAAGGTGTACAAACATGTACCTACGACAGACACAATTACAGGACTGATCACAAAGAAACTACACAGAAGATAATAGTAGTGGAGGACACTCTCAAACAAATCATCCGTTTTGTAGGACAATTATTTCTCCCAGTTTATAATACAATTATTTAAACATTGTAATAAAAAATAAACGGTTAGTCAGACAATTTCAACACTCCATCAAATCGACATGTTTTATAGCTGCGCACTTTATTAGCTACCTCTATCGAGAATTTTCACAGAGGAAAAACTTGGGCGTCTCGTCGAACGGAAACTACTCACAAAGATTCAACCTGTTATTAATCAATGAAAAACACAGGCGGTGGCTCCTGGACCATATATTTCACAAGCTAGTTAGTTACTGTTTCGATTATCAACTACAATTTTAAGTGTTTATTAATAATTTTAATATGTTCATTAAATTATTAAAGAACTTTTACCATGGCTCTTGTTTTTTAAACTACGAATTTTGGCATTGGACAGAAAATTATCGATATACATTTTGACATCCCTATTTTTATTTTTATTTTTTTTCTTTATGGCGATACTATTTTCCGCCAATGACTCAGTGTGGATTTGGAAAGTGTTTATGCGGTCCACACCTATTAGGATCAAAGTTTTGTGAGTGTACAAGGAAAAACAGAAACAGTAGGTAACTAAGTAGCCAAAATCCAAGATTCGTGTTGAAGTACATGTAACAATAAAAAAGACAGCATTAAAGCACAAAGAATATGTTAGTAATTTAGCAGACACACACAATGTTCTACAGTTTAATGTTATTGGAGTCAATGAAATCACATACAACGTATATGTGGGGGGAATCAACATAGGTCAGGAGGGAGTTGAAGTTAATAGGACGAGGGAAATGTTCTGTAGGAAGATAATCATATAAGGATCCATTCCTTCTTACGCATTCAAAGAAGATATGGTTCGTAGTATCTTCATCTAATCCACATTCACATAAAGAATTATCCCTAATCCTTATTTTCCTTAGAAAAACGTTAGTGCAAGCATGACCTAACCGAAGACGACAGATAACCGAGGTTGACCTTTTACTGGCCTCCCTAAATTTAAAAAACCAGGGTTTAGCTGGGATATCAGTTTGTAGGGAAGCATAGTGTAACCCTTTAACTTTGCTAGATTGATTCCAAAGATTACGCCACCTTAAAAATAGACTAGATCTAGCCATAGAGGCAATGTCTTGGGAATAGGCTCGGAAATGGTCAAGTGATCCGTTAGAGATGGCAGCTTTGGCCAATGAATCAGCCATTGAATTACCAACAATTCCACTATGTCCAGGTATCCAGACCAGACAAACTAGCAGCCCTTTGGAATAGCATCTAAAGAGTGTACTCTTGATTTGGAGTATAAGAGGGGATTTGGAGTTACTGGAGAATTGGTTAGCCATAATTGCCATTAGGCAGCTCCTAGAGTCAGAAAAAATCACCGTCTTGTCCACATTATGAGACTCTATATATAAAAGAGCCTCCAGGATGGCAATAGCTTCTCCTGTAAAGATTGAGTTAATAGGAGGAGATTTAAAGGAGAGGATAATTTTGTATCGGGGAATCCAGACTGCTGACCCAACATATGTGGAGTCTACTGATTTAGAGGAATCGGTATAGAGAGTCAATCGATCCTTCCACCTTTGGTCGATTAAGGACATTAGCTGTCTATCCGCCTCGACAGAGTCTTTATTGATGCCAGTATTTATGACAATATCAGGGGAATGAATAATTGCCTCGAATGGAATTTCAAATAGGGGATTAGATTTGGATTGTGAGCATGGGAAAGGAAGACGTAGGGATTCAAGAAAGCTATTAAATAAACAGGGGTAAACTTTCTTTGACCAGTAAGAACCGGATGAGATAAGCTCTGATAGTGTGTGCAGTTTAGGGATTAGAGGGTGGAGGGCAAGTTGGGAGGTTTTGAAAAAGTACCTGTCAGCGAGATACTGCCTCCTTAGGCTGAGGGGAGCCTCCCCACATTCGACCTGGAGAGAGTTGATTGGCGATGATTTCATGGCTCCAACAACTGGTCGCAGGCATTTGGATTGTATCTTATCCAGAGAATTGAGGGATAACTTATTACATGGCTCCAGGAGATAGCTGCCGTAATCCAGGTGGCTTCGGATAATTGCGTTATACAGTAACTTTTGGCAGTAGGGGTGTGCTCCCCACCAGGTGCCGGATAAGGAGCGCAGGATGTTTAAGTTTCTTTCACATTTCGACACGATATGGTGTATGTGGGGAATGCAAGTCATTCTGTTATCCAGAATCATACCCAAAAACTTCACTGATTCTCTCACTGGAAAGACTTGATTTTCATAAGTGATCAAGCAATCACTTACAGATCTCTGACGAGTGAAGACAACCACCGAGCTCTTAGGAACTGACAGTGATAACCCATGTTCCACAAGCCAGGATTGCAGATAGAATATGGCAGACGTGAGTCTAGACACTGCGTCCGATATGTCATCTACCGAGATGTATAAAGCTAAATCGTCTGCATACTGAAGTATGTTACAGAAGGAATTTACTGAGAGGTCCAAATCAGCTGTGTATATATTGTAGAGAAGGGGGCTAAGCACAGAGCCCTGAGGTAGACCTCTCCACACCATTCTCGGAGGTAAAATAGAGTTTTGAACTCTGACCGAAATATTTCTGCCAGAAAGTAGATTTGAAATAAAATTGACTATCTTCTCTGGAACACTCAGCTTTTGCAATTTTTGCCTGAGGACAGGAAGAAGGACATTATCATATGCGGACGCAATGTCCAGAAACACACCCACACAATGCTGCTTCCTTGACAGCGCTATTTGAATGTCAGTAGTAAAGATGCCCAAGCTATCCATGGTTCCAAGACCTCTACGGAAGCCAAACTGAGTTTTACTAAGAAGTCCTTGGCTTTCTATGAACCATTCCAGGCGATTCTTGATTAGATGTTCCATTATTTTGGCCATAGTGCAGGAGAGTGCTATAGGTCGATAGCTTGAGCCGTCATTACTAGGTTTACCTGGTTTTAGGATTGGGAGGATAATTTGGGATTTCCACTCATCAGGAGGGATACCAGAAAGGAAGATAGAATTTAAAATGTTGAGTAAGAAGGTTTTGGTCTCCAAGCTGCTTTTGGTTATAAAAGAGTATGGGATTCCATCTATCCCAGGAGAAGAATCTTTCAAGGGCCCTAAAACCGCCTGGAACTCGTCCAGAGAAAAGGGGGAGTCAAAGAAGTGTCTAGAATGGGAAGTTAAGGAAGAGACTGTAGTGGACTCTAAAGCAGAAGGAACGGTGGGAGGAGCTAGTTTCTGTTCAAAGTCTTGAATCCACACAGATGAGTCATTTGAAGATATGGAGATATCAGACATAGAGGTCTTGAACCTTCTTATATTTCTCCAGACTAAGGTGGAGTGAGTACGAGGGGAGAGAGACTCACAAAATGAACGCCATCCCTCCCTTTTCTTTTGGGACAGAAGTCTGGTAGTTTCAGCTGCCACTTTTTTATAGTGCAGATAGTTACTGGTGGACATAACTGCTGCATATGCTTTTTCAGCATTTTTTCTTTTTTTGCAGGCTTCTGTGCAGGATTGGTCCCACCATGGAGGGGATGGGAGGCGATTATTTGCCTTTTTTAAGGGTATTGAATTATCAGCAGCTGATAAAAGTCCATTCTTAAACAGGTAATAAACATGCTTAACATTATTAGGATTGGGGGTAGGGATATTTTCAATTATTACATCAAGGCAGCTGGAGTAAGCACTCCAGTCTGCCCTTGCAAGATTATATTTTAATAGAGGGTTATAGGGGAGTTGATAGTTGGAATAGCCTAGGGGGAGGATGACAATAGGGTAGTGGTCACTGCCATGAGTACTGCTCAATGAAAGCCATCCCAGACTAGAGGAGAGTGAAGGGGAGCAGAGAGAGAGGTCAACAGCACTGGGGCCAGGATGGGTAAGGGTTGGACTACGCGTGGGAGCACCATCGTTTAGGACACATAGGTTCAGGGAGTCTAACATATCGAGGAATATGGGAGATAAGTCATCACACTTGTAGGATCCCCATGAGGTGTGATGGATGTTGAAGTCCCCTAGTACTACAACCGGAGGAGGGATAGAAGATAAAATGTTGTTTATTTCAGTAAGGGAGGGGCGATCAGGATATGGGACATATATAGACAGGAAAGATATGTTCATGACTCTCACAGCGACCATATGGTATCTATCACTATGAGGAGGAAGAGGTATCAGGGAGAAAACTAGGGATCTAGAGATAAAGATACAACAACCGGCATGTCCATCATTCCTGTCATCCCGAAAACAGGCATAACCTGACACTCTAAAGTGAGTGGAAGGCTTAAACCAAGTTTCCTGGATGGCAAGAATAAGGGGTTTATATTTATTAATAAGGAAAATTAGTTCATTTTTTTTATTATTGAGGCTCCTACAGTTCCATTGTAGGATTGGAGGGAATGTTATTTGTTAAAAAGGAAAGCTGAGAAATTTTGGATTTGAGATTTTGGGGAAGCTCAGTGTCACTGAATCGAGAAAGAAGGTTAATAACCATAGAGAGAAGTAATTCAAGGAGGTTATCTCCAGAACCAGATTGTCCTGTAGAATTACCTTCTTGTGAGAGGGCACAGCCATTAGGCATGGAAGAGGAAGGGACCTGGGTTAACAGATTGTGAGCAATTCTGTCAAACCCTGGTGAGGAAGCTGGGTTATGTGGTCTACGGGGAATAGAGATTGTCTTGGTATAAGAGACCTGAGAAGAGGGTGAATTTTGAGAAACATAATTAGATGAAGCAGGGAAAGAGGGAGAGGGAGTAATCGAGGACTTTGTAGTGTCCGCAAAAGACCTACGGACCTGTGGGAATCTAGCAGATGCTTCTACGTAGGAGATACTCTCCTGTGACATAACTAACTTAATAGCTTTCTGCCTGTTATGTTCTGGGCAGGAAGGGTCTTTGGAGGCATGTGGTCCAGAGCAGAAGAGGCATGATGGGGTAGGGCTAGAGCATGTTATGCCCTCATGAGGCTGGCAGCAGATGAAACATCGGGGAGCAGACCGGCATTGGGATGTGACATGGCCAAACCTGCAGCATTTTAGGCATTGGATGAGGGGGAGTACATAAGTTTCTACCGGGAGGGAGTTATAAAAGCAGTAAATGTGTGGCGGAAGGGTTTGTCCACTGAATGTAAGGACCACAGTTTGGGTGGGAACATAGCTAGGGGTATTATTTTCACCTATCTTTTTACGATTGAGTCGTCTGGCTCTCATAATACGTCCATGTCCAATAGGAATTTGAATAGATTGAACAACTTCCTCCAGGGTCCATTCCACAGGAACGTCCCTTATAATTCCCATTCTGGAGCATGCATAAGAAGGAATGGAAACATCATATTTAGCTCTGGACAGAGATGGATGAGAAATAAAAGAGTTAGCGTCCGATGCAGTTTTAAATTGAATTGATAGGCGATTACGACCAACTCGTTTGATGCCATCTTCAACTACATTAGTTATTTTATTATTAAAAATAAAATGGCCGAACTTAATAGGGCGGAATACCGTACCCGAGGAAGGATTATCGGCTGATCTTGCTACATGGACAATGAACGGACCGGAATCCGCGTCAGTGTAGCACGTGGGTCTGTTTTCAAAATCAGGATGGGTGTATGAAGTTTGGATGGATGGGGTAGCTTGGGATGGGTCAATGATAGTTTTTTTTAAAGAGGTAAAAGAAATATCATCTTGGGGATGATTTCGTTTTTTAGATTGGGAATTTGGAATGGGTTGAGAGGGGGGAGCAACATTAGAAAATCGGATAGGATCATCACCTCCACCCGGATCGGGTGGATGATCATCCATGTTCCGAAATACTTACGTGGGACGTAAATATGCACACCAAAACAACACAAAAGCACTAAAAATACAACAACAACACTTGTTTTTAAATAAAATAAATTTTGGAAAAGCCGGACACTTGTACTAAGCACTAGACCACAGATCCAAAAAAAAAAAAGACATCCCTATTAATCATTATAGGTTATAAAAATATTCGTAAAATCCCCGAAACTCGAAGGGTATTCGCTTATGATAGTAAAAAAAAACCTAAATTATGGTTTTATAATAATTGTTTAAGAATTAGATTCTTAGATTTACTTACTTGTGAAAAGAGACGCCACAGCCCTTATCGTATCTTGTTTTACAATATACACACGATCTCATGCTAAATATCTACTTAATTACACTATGAACTAAATTTATACATCAAAACACTTCAAATTTATACCAATCACAGTAATAACTTAAAAATATTCGAAATTTCACACATAAACTCCTTCTGAAATAAACAAACACCGGCCATTTGCAAACTAATTTAGTTCTCAGTGCACTCGGCAGAGGCGCTTTGAATCGGCCCAAAAAAGTAGCTGTCATTTTGTATGGAATAGCCAGTCCAGCGATTATTATTACAGGTCAGTGAGCTGGCATAATAAGCTTTCTGGATTTTGGAATTGTCTGTGGCACTTCTGTCTGTCTGATCTGTCTGCTTCTGTTCTGAATGTGGATGGATTGTCTATGATACGGCTTTATTTGGTGTGGGTGGTGAATTCGGGAAAATTGTTGAAGAAATATATGAATTTCCCATCTGGTTTAGATTTAATTTAGTAGTCGTGAGTTTTAATATGTAGTGACTTAAAGAAAACGGTTGTCATTACAAATTCCCTTAACTTATTCCATTGGGACAACTTGAAACGACGACACTTGTGTAAAATTTCATACAGACCGTCGTAGATTTGGTTGGAAAATGTCGGGCGATCACAAAACTTTGATAAAAGGGAATCCATCACAATATGTGAAGTTGAATGTGGGCGGTACTTTGTTTTATACCACTATCGGTACATTAACCAAGAGTGATAACATGCTGAGGACTATGTTTAGTGGAAGAATGGAGGTATTGACAGATTCTGACGGTAAGTGCGTCGTTATTACTTCCACTTGGTTACAGGGATTTCTAGTACAGTATGTATGTGCCTATAATATTCGTACAATAAATTAATGAAGCAGATGATTAATGAACTTTCTAATATTGTATTGCAGGTTGGATACTTATTGATCGTTGTGGAAAGCACTTTGGCACTATACTCAATTACCTTCGTGACGGAACAGTTGTTCTGCCTGACAACTATCGCGAGATTATGGAACTTCTAGCTGAAGCAAAATACTTCTTAATTGAAGAGCTGACTGATTCTTGCCAACAGGCTTTGGGGAAAAAGGAAAGCGAAGCTGTACCAATCTGCCGAGTACCATTGATCACTTCACATAAAGAGGAACAGCTACTTATTGTGTCCACATCAAAAGTGAGAGTGCTTTTCTACTTCTTTTTTTTTCCACAGCAAATACCTATACTATGAAATTATTATTTGGATTGTAACATGCCCTATAACATTTCTAAAATTCACCGCTCCATTGGGGAGTAGTCACTATGCACCTATTCAAGTAGTTTATTAAAGCATTTTAAGATTAAGGCCTTGTCTATTTAGACACGGATCCGTGCATGCGAATAACCCGGAAACGTCATAAGGACGGCCCACGTGGTATGCGCAAGAGCGGTTAAGAGAACTAGTAATAATTTCCTTCTCTTTTGCCTAGAAGTACTTGAGTTCTTTGAAATGACTGATTAGATAATTTTGTTTTGACAATGAAAACTAATGACAATGTTTTTACATTTTCAGCCTGTAGTAAAACTTCTGATAAACAGACACAATAACAAGTATTCCTACACGAGTACATCAGATGATAACTTGTTAAAAAATATTGAGTTGTTTGATAAATTATCACTACGCTTCAGTGGCCGTGTTCTCTTTATAAAAGATGTGATCGGCTCAAATGAAATTTGTTGCTGGTCATTTTTTGGACATGGCAAGAAATGTGCTGAAGTCTGTTGCACATCCATTGTCTATGCAACTGATAAGAAACATACAAAAGTAGAATTTCCAGAGGCAAGGATCTATGAAGAAACATTAAGTATCTTATTATATGAGAGCAGAAATGCCCCTGATCAAGATTTAATACAGGCAACCCAATCGGCACGTGGAGCTGTCTCTGGTCTATCAGCCACAAGTGATGAGGAGGACGAGCGTGGACTGGCGCGACTGAGATCGAACAAACAGAATAATGCTTCTTAGCGGTTACATTTGGGCTTGGCACGCCTTCGAAGCTCGAAATGGACTGGCTGATATATAGCTAGCCATTTAATGCCTTGTTGCTATCTGCCCTGCTTCAGTCCATAGACTTCGTTGAGTTGTCTTCTTTCTGTGGACATCTTCCATGGCTCTCTTATGTGAGGAATGTGGAGGATTGATAATCAAGTGAAGCATAGTGATAGGCAAATGACATACTATGGACAAATTTCTGCTAATACTATGTGTCTATGTTGTGCTAGGAGGAATGTCAGTAAGTATATCAAATAAATAGAAGTTCTATCAACAAATTTGTGCAAAACATATCTTAAATACATGATCCAGTCCATACTCAGTGCAAATATCTGGTAATAGATGTCTAGTACAATACATACATATCTGTGGTTAAATCAAATGTTTTTAAATAAAAATATAAGTTACACTTTAAAGCAATGACTTAGAGCTGTCTTACACAATGTATAGGTCTTAAAAACAACTATTAGCTGGGAATTTCTAAGTAAAATTTTAATGTCCAAGTTTATTTTCTTACACATAGTTTCACACAAACCTGTATTTAAATTCAAACTATGTAATTAAACCTGAGTATCCTCATTAATTAAATTGTTAATATTGATGTGAATGTAATGATGAAAGTAGACATATTAAACTTCCTAATATGGTAGTCTAATAAGTGTACTTTTAGCTCCTGTCAAAAAAATCTATAAATAACTGTATGTATGTAGCAAAAGATGTGTAGATGTATGCAGTTGGTGTCTTGAAGATTCTATGTGGAACAATGTGTACAAGCTTTGCAGTATAGCTGTGTTGTAATACTAGCATAGGAAGTAATGTTGCGCTTGTTCTATCTCTTAACTTATTGGGTCTTATTTATTAGTTGATGCTGACAGCTATTGAGACGATCAAATTGTTTGTTGGCATGGGTACAAACATTTGGAGGTATATACTCATAGATCGGACAAAGTGTTATGTATGGGGATTCTATTCTGGAAGTGTGATATATTATAATAAAGGGACACATAACTGGATTCAAATGAAGCAATTATTATTATTATTATTTATTTATTTATTTATTTAGCAGGCAGGCAGTTGTATACAACTGATAGTGCCTGTATCCTTTTTTCCTTCATTGGTTTCATCGCTACTTGTTCTTTAAATGTTTATCAAGCCTGTTCTTGAATTGTATGGTATTTTCGGCAAATATAATTGGTAAATATACTAACCATTGTTCATGATCGTATAACTTTATAGTGATGTAGGTGTTAGAAATCATCATCTATAAATAGATGATATGCCATCATTCCATGAGGCTGTCACAATTTCTTAAATTTGGTGATTATGATAAAGAGTGTGAGATTTGTCATAGACACTATGGGACTCTAGTTGACGCGGAGAATGCGTAAACTGTCATCCCAGCCCTAGATGCAGCTGGGACAGTGTGTCTCAGCCTCGGAAAGAGACCATCCTACCAATTGAACCCTGCGGTTTTCTCTCTTGCCTCATGGCCAGGTCGAGGGATATTCCAGGGGCTCGCTCTTTATACACTGAGTTATGAGACTTGTCATAGACACTACATGAGATCATTGTAGGCAATTCAGCATCAACTATTGTAGTGAGACCCATACATAGCTCAAATGTTTGCCAAATCAATGTTGTCTTTGTGAAATGAAGCTCATATGAATGTTATATTTATACTGCACTAAGCAGACTCTGCTGTATTGTAATTTAATCTAAGTGAATATGTAGGTTGAAACTATTGGTCTTGTCTGTTTGTAATAGTTTGTGCGATGCTTCAGTTTGTACGCGGCGTGTGTCGTGTTGCATCTATTCTATAATATTTAATAAATAGTCTGTCGTTATTTATTAACCCTTAGAAGTAAATTTACAGAAATGGCGAATACATAGAGCTTAATACATGTGAAATATATTTAGAGGTAGTACATTATGTACCCACTACAAATAATGAGTCCTAGTGTCGATGAGAAAAGCAGTGTAATGTATACCTATCTAGTACTAGTAACTCGATTTAGATAAATAAATATATTGAAATTAGAATTATTTAAATACTTACTGAATGTTGTCTTCATATTTATAAATGTAGGTACTTATACAAAAATATTAGTATTCTAAACTGAGTCAGTAAAAATCAACAAGATTTTATTATTGGTAATTATACTAATTATGACTGCAGCTAAATAAGATTTAATGTATGTAGGTATATGAATCGCGACAGTTATTTTTATTGTATTCTAAATTACCGCCATTTATTTTCGAATAGTCTGGCAACGTCGTGTTCGAAAAAGTAAAACAATCAAAACGGGCCCTCTTGAGAACGGGACATTTTGAGAACGGGCCATTTCGAGAATGGGCCGTTTCGAAAACGGTCCATTTTGAGCACGCGGGCCGCTTTGAGAACGGGACGTTTCCATACTATTCGTTTATTTTGAGTGCAAAGATGAATCCCTGCTTACATAATTCGTACTAGGTATGTGATTTGGTCGAAACAAAGTAAAAATATAATATTATGTTAAAAACCACATTGATGACAAATCTAGAAGAATCATATTTATGTATTTGCCAAGATATTTTATTTAAGATTAAGAATTGCATTTCCGTATATGAAAATTTCGTCTATCGAAGTTAGCTTAGTTTTGCAGGTAGAACATTGTTAACTTTGCGTCGAAATGGCATGAAAGGCATGACGAAAGATTAGTATTAAATAAATGTCAAAGAATAGTTAGACCAGTAAGATACAAGTATAGAATTGAGCATTTTGACGAACAATTCCCCGATTATTGCTATTGCTTCACACTGTGTTCGGTGGTGAGTGAACATTTCAGTGTACCTTACCATTACACTCTTTTTATCGGGACACCCGCGCTCGTACTCAATACGTCAATTAGCTCGATGGTTTTTAAAATCAGTTCCTAACAAAACGGCGAATGCTCTGTTAGGAACTAAATGCCCAGTGTTTCTTTTTTTTTATTCGTTTCAATCAGTCCCTCCAAGCCCATGCTTCGTATTTTTCTTTCCATTCATTTTATCATCGGCATCCCTTAGTTAGGTATAGCGAAACATTGTCCACCATGTCAAATTCGATTCTGCACTACCTCCTCTTGTTCTTAGTGCAATGCTAATACTTTCACCCTTGAGCAGCATCTCCGCCACACGTGATTGGCTATTGTAGAGAGTGCTACCTACTACAGTATTTATTAAATTCATAGCAGAGTTCCATGACATTAAACTTACTTTTTGCTTCTGAGGTTCAGAATGGTCAGTAGGTAATACCAACACTGACTATTGGGCAACAGTAATGCTGTTCTGTGAAAATATTCTTAAATCTACGATGTATTTGTATGCAAATTATTATATTTGTGATGCCTGCAATTAATACTGACGCCTCTAGTTGAGTAGACTTCGGAAATAGTTCCCGGTTGGTGGCAGTAGCCCCACTGCCTATCGGGACCGAAAGCATAGATGTGTGTATTATTTATTTGTTACACGCTCTCATTCAGACAGATGTTTAGTATAAAGCGAGAAGGAAATAGTAGAGGCTTAAAAAGTTATTTTGATTGAAGATTTTATTAGTGATAAATTAAGTATTGATGATTGTACAAAACGAAAGTACCTATGAACTTTCTAGAACACGGCAAGACTGGTTTCATTACGAAAGTTCTTGATAAAGATGAATGTAAAAATTTGTAACATGATATATGTCGTAAAACTATAATATATGCTCACTGTTTAGATGTCCCACTTTGTTTTATTTCTATAATACTTGAGATTGAGAATGGGATCCTGTCTCACGCTCGTCCAGAGTAAGCACTTAAAAGTGGCAATGGGCTGGCCACATCTGTAGAAGAACCGATAGCGATGGCCCATAGAGCAAACGAGTTTTGGAGTGGCGACCGCGACTTCTTGAAGCGTGAGGTAGGACGCCCACGTTCCACCTCCCAAATGGATTGACAACCTGGAAAAGGTCGCAGGCAGGAACTGGATGAGAAAGGCGCAGTACGCGTGTTGTGGCGTAAATTGGGATTGGCCTTCGTCCAGCAGTGGACTTAGGTATGGTCTTGTCCACAATACCTACACCCAAACCCGCTTGATAATAAGAAATCAAAAAATTGCAATTCACAGCAAATTTTTGATTTGAATTGATAAACTATACCTACCTACAGAGTCTCATTGGTGGATTCGAGAATTGAGACTCGACGCGATTCTCGCCACTGAATGAACTCATTGGAGGATTCTCGAATTTGCGTGAGTTGAGCTTTCTTCCGATGTCAAAACGGGCCCATTTTATTAAACAAATTGAGATAAAATCCTTTAGGTTCATAACGTCAACTGTGCCAAAATGTCAACTTCCCAATACGTCAACTGTCCCAAAATGTCAACTTCCCAATACGTCAACTGTCCCAAAACGTCAACTTCCCAATACGTCAACTGTCCCAAAACGACAACTTCAGTGTGACCAATTGTGGCAGATTACTGCCATTTTGGCAGATTTTGGTCCTAAATTTTGTCTGTGGCAGATCATGCTGACGATTTACTAAAATGGCAGATTTCGGCAGATTTAAAATATTTCAAGAAAATTCACATTACCTTATCTGAATTTTCAATGAATTCATTGTTTTAAAGTAATTACATCAGGTTTCTTATGAAATTAGATTACTTACACATTATTTTATCAAACTGGAAACTTCTGTTTCATGGCCAAATGTACAAGGATTTACCGCTTATTCTGTTTTTAAACAAATGAATCATATGATTATGAACTGTAATAGAGTTCATATTCTTATCTTCTTAATTGATTTTGTTTCCAATCAACTTTCGATTTTATTTCATTATTTTTCCTTTCATAGACCTTACCCATATGACGTTAAAGATGTTGCGCGGGTCAGCTGGTTGTTGCAAATATTTGTTGATTAAAAAGTTATTTTTCCCGAACTTCATCGAGTGCAGCAGAGCGAGCGCGCCTACTGGCTGTGGGGGAGAGTGAGTCGGGTGAATAGCTTCATGCTTTGCCTTCAAGTCATATTGGCACACGATTAGATAACAGTACTTTTCGCATTGCTGCTTGCTTAAGCCTCGGTACATCCTGCATCGCTCCCCATCGTTGTCACCGCGGTCAAACAGTCGACCGCCTAGGTCACCACGGTCTATCCTGCTACGGTCGGTTTTCGCGACATGCTAGCATAAATGACATCATCCGTCGTGCCCTTTCTCTCGCTGGTATGCCAGAAATTCTTGAACCCAAGGGCTTGGCTCGAGACGATGGGAAGAATCCCGACGGGATGTCATTGGTGCCTTGCAAGATGGGAAAACCGCTTGTGTGGGATTGTGTGGATACCCTTGCGCCTTCCCATGTTCCAGGCACTGCTAGCTGCGCGGAAGCTGCTGCCGCGTCTGCGGAGACCCTGAAACGGCGAAAATACACAAATCTTGTCGGATTTATTTATTTGAGCCATTTGGGGTCGAGACTCTTGGACCGTGGGTCTCTAGTGCAAAGCTCATTTACAGAGCTATATGTAAACTTTTGGTCGACAGTTCTCGGGACCAAAATGCTGGTGTTTACGGCCAGAGGCTCTCCATTACCATACAACGTGGCAACGCCGCCATTATTTTGGGCATGGTTGTGGTTGACAGCGATGTGGAAGAGTTTTATGATGCATAATCTTATTCCGTATTGCCCTTTTCTTTTAAATTGATGTTACTCTAGTAAACATGTTATAAATTGTAGTATATTAGTGTATAGTAACTTTAGGTTGTTTATATTAAAAGTGTTATTTTTCCGTTAGTATATTTTTGGCAGTTTTGGCTATAAGTGTGGCAGATTTTGGCAGATTTTTTGCCCAGTCTGTGGCAGATTCGCCATTTCTGATATGGTCACACTGGACAACTTCCCAAAACGTCGACTGTCCCAAAACGACGACTTCCCAAAACGTCGACTGTCCCAAAACGACAACTTCCCAAAACGTCGACTAAGGGTGACAACAACTACTTGACATAGTTTACGGCAATTTACTAAGGATTTTAAGGATCTCTATTTCTACGTAGAGGAATGTATATACAGGATGTGTCGTTAATAGTAGTCCAACGGTCAGGGTGTAATAGAACAGGTACCTGACTGTTACGTACTCGACATGCATCCATCGCCTTTTTTCATTGTCCATATATAAAAAAAAAAAAACTCACACCAATGGCAGACAAGACTAGTGCTGCCGCTGGAAGAAAGGATTCGAAGGAATACAGCCGCGAGCGTGCGTGCCTCGTCTCAAAAATATATTCACGAAATTCTAAAACTGTTAATATATTCTTTATTATTCAAGTTCAAGAACCATAGGTATTCCCCGGGGACCTACAAGATCTCTTCGCCTGGAAATACGTGTGAGTACCTACCCTTTTCCTACTCCTCAAGCTGTCGAAGAAATTTGGGAGAATATTTAATTTAAATTCAACAATAATATCGTTTATGCAACACTAACAAACAAAAAGTACCTATACAAACCTTATTATTTTGTATATTTTGTATATTTTGCATATTTTGTATATTATGTATAGGTATATTTTGTATTTATTTATTGTTCCTACGGAAGGCGGGAACAAACTTTTACGCGGGCGAAGCTGCGGGCATCAGCTAGTACGTCATAAACCGCAATTTCTGCCTTTCATTCCATTAACTCAAAAAAAAAATTAATTTTACAAACATAAACCTTATTCTGCTACGGAAGGAACCCGTCATGGCGGAGTCAGACTCGCTCTTGGCCGGTTTTATTGAAAGTAGTCGTTTTGGGAAGTTGTCTTTTTGGGAAGGAGACGTTTTGGGAAGTTGTCGTTTTGGGAAGTTGACGTTTTGGGAAGTTGACGTTTTGGGAAGTTGACGTTTTGGGAACTTGACGTTCTGGGAAGTCAATTTCCGAAGTTGACGTTTTGGGAAGTTGACGTTTTGGCACAGTTGACGTTATGAACCTTAAGGGATAAAATGTATAGTGGTAGTAGAAAATTATTTATACTGTTAGATGATGGCACATGGTGGAACTTGCTGCACATATTGAGTAACACTACTTGTACCTACTGTTCAACATTTATGTACTTTACACCTGACCGGTTTCGCCTCTCGGCATTCTCAAAGGCACAAAAAAAACTAACTTGATGACCACTACATCATGTAATTACTTCTAATTGATGTTTGCAATTCCATCTAGTAACTAAAACATCTAATTAGAAGTACATATTTACATGATGTACCTAGTGGTCATCAAGTTAGTTTTTTTTTTTGTGCCTTTGAGAATGCCGAGAGGCGAAACCGGTCAGGTGTAAAGTACATAAATGTTGTGAAACGGTACAAGTGGTGTTATTCAATATGGTAGTAGAAAAATTGAGACAATTAAACAGATTATCTATTAATATTTTTATTGGAAACGCAGAAGATTTCTTTTATAACATTCTAAACTGCATAAAGGAATTCCTGTTTTTGAACAGTTATACTTTTTGAAATTAGTACATTCATCCACACCACAAATAATAGGCTTAGGTGGATCAATAGGTGATTTTTTCTCCATTGGAAATGGCACTCCATGAGGTAATGATAATGATATTTCATCATTATTATTTTTGTAAACAATCATAGGCTCTAATTTTCTGGCAGGTTTACCCTTATGGGTATTTTTCAAATTCTTAGATTCTTGTTTTTTGAGTAGCCTATCCATAGTCTTCTTTTTATCTTTTTCTCGCTTCTCATCAGCTAATTGTTTCCGTTTTTGTGATTTAAGAGCAGCTTTTTGTATTGCTTCTTCTGTCATGACTTTTTCTTTGTATCCTGAAGGTAAGGCAAGTAGTACTTCTCCACCTGGACTTGTCTCTTTGTCTGTCCCTCTCTCATACATGGCTCTCTGCCTTGCGGTCATCATCTTTGGGTCTTTGGGTTTTATTTTTTTCAGTTCATCATCAACCTGAAATACAAAAGTATATTGAATGGTAAGGATGCACTCAAATGTGTACCTAAAAAGAAAGCTAGGAGGTCACTACTTTTATAAAACTACTAGCTGACCTGCGCAACTTCGTTTGCGTCACATGAGGGTAGGAAAGAGAGAGAGGTATGATGGTATATGTGATAAATGAAGAACCGGTCGACCGATTTTATGCAAACTTCACATAAACCATCTACTAAATAGTCCGAACGAAGCCTAAAAATTTGGTTTTGATAGGTGAGCCCGTTCTTCAGTTATAAAATTACAACGAAAAGTGGCATTGATTTTTAGGATTATTCCGTTAATCCACCCCAAAAAATCCACCCAACGGGGTGGATAACCGGAATTACATGTTATGGTATGTCCGGAATTCCACCCAAGGGGTGGATTTCCGGATCTATTCATGATAAATAAAAAAGATCAAAAAAAAAAACAAATGAAGATCGAAAAAACAAATGAAGATCGGCAAAACAAATGAAGATCGTCTAAACAAATGACGGTTGAAAAAACAAATGAAGATCGGCAGAACAAATGAAGATCGTCGAAACAAATGACGGTCGAATAAACAAATGACGATCGAAAAAACAAATGAAGATCGGCAAAATAAATGAAGATCGTCAAAACAAATGACGGTCGGATAAACAAATGACGATCGAAAAAACCAATGAAGATCGGCAGAACAAATGAAGATCGTCGAAACAAATGACGGTCGAATAAACAAATGACGATCGAAAAAACAAATGAAGATCGGCAAAATAAATGAAGACCGTCAAAACAAATGACGGTCAAATAAACAAATGACGATCGGAAAACAAATGAAGATCGGCAAATAATCTAGCTGCGTTTGCCATTGAAAAAAATAGGTGCCAGCAATTCTCGATCTTATGAACATGCATAATATTTATTTATTTTTTACATAGTCATGATCAGTCATGTCTGTTAACGCCTAAAAGAACATTTTTAGAGAAGTGTCATTAAGGTCGAGATTTGCTTGCACCTATTTTTTTGAATGGCACACGCATCTAGATTAGAAAAAATGGCTGCAAGTAATTTTTGACCCTCAAAAATCAACAAGACTGAAAGCTCAAAACTCAGAACTCAAAATCCAACACTCAAAGCTCATACTTAGGTCTTTTGTTTTATTATTTTATTAAGTTGCATATTTTTTATCGGTTTTCATTTGTTTTTCGATCTTCATTTATTTTTATGATCTTCATTTGTTTTTCGATAGTCATTTGTTTATCTGACCGTCATTTGTTTTGACGATCTTCATTTATTTTGCCGATCTTCATTTGTTTTTTCGATCGTCATTTGTTTATTCGACCGTCATTTATTTTGTCGATCTTCATTTGTTTTGTCAATCTTCATTTGTTTATCCGACCATCATTTGTTTTGTCGATCTTCATTTGTTTTGTCAATCTTCATTTGTTTATCCGACCATCATTTGTTTTGTCGATCTTCATTTGTTTTTTGATAGTCATTTGTTTATTCGACAGTCATTTATTTTGTCGATGTTCATTTGTTTATCCGACTGTCATTTGTTTTGTCGATCTTCATTTGTTTTGTCAATCTTCATTTGTTTATCCGACCATCATTTGTTTTGTCAATCTTCATTTGTTTTTCCGACCATCATTTGTTTTGTCGATCTTCATTTGTTTTTTCTATCGTCATTTGTTTATTCGACCGTCATTTGTTTTGACGATCTTCATATTTTGTTTTGCCGATCTTCATTTGTTTTCTCGATCGTCATTTGTTTATCCAACCGTCATTTGTTTTGACGATCTTCATTTGTTTTTTTTTCGATTCATTTGTTTTGTTTATCTCCATGTGTTTTGTCCATCTTCGAAATCCACCCATTTCATGTGTGGATTAACGGACTAATTGGATTAACAATATATAATTCGGGAAATCCACCCCTTGGGTGGATTTTCGTGGGTGGATAATCGGACTATTTTGATTAATAATATATAATTCCGGAAATCCACCCGAGGGGTGGATTTTCATGGGTGGATTAACGGACTAAACCGATTTTTATATATATAGATAGGTACATAGTTTAGGATGGACTTCTTAAAAATTATCTGTATTTACATGTTATTTCCAGTTCTAAATGCACCTTAAGCCCCCTTTCAGGCATTAAAGTCTGCTTTTAAACCGACAGAGCAAAAGTATCCATTCATTGGTCAGGGAGTACACAAGCTTAGATGGAGTAATTTAAAGGAATTCTTTATATAGTTGTGATTCCACATACACAAGAAATTCATTTGCATGAGTTAATTCTTCTACAAATAATATATTTCATACAAATAGCTAAAAAAATTAAAAAAGACCTTATTCTTGTTAAAAGTTTCCGACTTACCTCCTCTAATTTACCTGATTTAATAGCATCCAGCCATCTTTCCTCTTCACTGGATGTGCCACTCTCTCGACCTTTTTTCTTTTTCTTAGCTGAGGAAGCTTTAGGTGGAGTACTTGAAGATGAACCAGGAATGGATCTCCGCGAGTCCGAGGAAGATTTCATGGTCTGTGCTTTTAATAGATCTGCTGCGGAGGTGCCTGGCAATTCGCGACCCTTCATCTTCATTTTATAGGATTTGTCCATAGCGTCTTCATAAGACACATCAATTGACGATTCGCTGTCGAATTCATTTTCTAGTTTCTTCCTTTTATGCTTCTTGTGCTTATGTTTCTTGTGTTTTTTTGGTGGAGGATTGTCTGCAAAGAGTTAACATTCTATACAAAAGTCTTGACATTGTCAATGAAATACAAAGTTTAATGTAATATTTACCAATGACGATCTCATCCTCTGAGGTACTTTGTTCACGTTGTCTGCGAACCATATCTAGAGTTATAAACCTAATATAATATTATTGTGTTCAATTTTATTTATTCAAACAATAACAATCACCAAAATATTAAATAACTACAACAAAGTAACGAGAGAAAAGCTTACGAGCGAGACACTGACAGTGACAGTTTGACAGACAGCTGACACTGACTGACAGTACTTCCAGAGTTTTAATATGGCACCGTTTTGCACTAGGATCAAGTATCTTGATCCTATAGGTTTCGCACGTGCGTCTTGCGCGAAACGTTTGGCAAACGATTTCGCCAAACGTCAAGGTGTAGAATAGATAAATGAGTATTTACCATAGATTTAGGATTTTTCGCTCTAGGAAGTCTGATATTTATGAATGGAAGTTGCTTCAGTGTGAGTGATTTCATTGCAAGTGTGCGTGCATCGACGTGTTTGTACCAGTATGTATGTACAGTTTGTCTATACATACATACATATGGTCACGCCGTTATCCCCGAAGGGGTAGGCAGAGGCATATTATATGCCCACATTTCACCTTTGTATAATTTGTCCCACGTAATAGGTGGTGAGCCGTATTGCCGTGTTTAAATGGACAGGCGCAGGTTGTGACTGCCTGCTGTTGAAATAAAGCCTTCAAATTAGCTTAACGACTGCCATTTTACTGGCAACCGGGACCAACGGCTTAACGTGCCTTCCGAAGCACGGAAACGTTCAAATAAATGTCACAAAGTGATCACAAGGATGGTCACCCATCCATGGACCGGCCATAGTGAAAGTGGCTTACTGCAGTGATCGTTTACAGAACACTGAGTCCGCGGGGCCACGAGCGCTTCTACAGTTTGTCTATAAAGTCGTGAAATGAATGTTTGAGGAACTAAAAATAGTTATGTGTGTGGCAACACTGGCAACACGAAACATAAGTACGTCAGTTGTCAATGCTATCGTCGAATTTCGTTTACTCTCTCACGTAACTTTAATGTTTGGATTAAACTGCAACAAATTAAAACCAAACTACGCATAAAGGTTTGAGAAATGAGTAAAGAAAATCGGAGTGGTGCGCAGGAAGTGATTTTTAAAGTTTTCCAGTGATGTTTCGCGGAGTACCAAGCTGGACAATTGTTGTTGGATTTTGAGGATGTTTATGAGCGAACAGCCTCTTTAGTGGGTATGTAATCGTGTTGTTTGTTTTGAATTTGTCTGACGTTACAAATTTACTGAATTTACGATTTGGAGACAAAAAAAGGCATTGTTTACGTTGCATATTTTTAGGTTAGAATCACAGACTTACAATCTACCTGTAAGTCAGTGGTTAGAATAACATTGTTAGTAGGTTATTTTATAGTACGACCTACATTTTTGATACTCAGTTCAATCTGGTTTTCTACCAATTTTTTATTTAGAATTAATTGCTTCATGTCAATAGTTTGTTTCCATTAGGTAATTAATTTTCTTTTTTTACTCTTTTCAGGAAAATCAGAGAGTACAGTTAGGCGAATAGTTAACGAAGGTTTTAATAATGAAGGAAAGTTTGAAACTCCTGGGAAACACAGAAAAGGTCGGCAAAGAAAGAAATAGACGATTTTAATATTTGTGCACTGCGCCAAAAAAATCCTTGTCAGATGGGGGAAAGTTACAGATAAAACATGTAATTACATGATTGTGGCGAAGCAATTGGGACTGCTAGGCACTTGCTGGTGGGTTGTAAGACGCTATTAGACCGGGGCTTCTGGATCTGGTTCAATAACTTTATTCTGGATCTGATTCAATAAAACTGAAACAAAATTAAAAATGTATAATGTGTTTTATTTATTAACTCACTAGCTGATGCCCGCAGCTTCGCCCGTGTCGAATTTGTTCTCGTTCCCGCTTCCCGTAGGAACTTATTCCCGGGATGAAAAGTAGCCTATGTGTTATTCCAGACTATAATGTATCCCTGTACCAAATTTCAGCCAGATCAGTTTAACTGTTCGAGCGTGAAAGAGTCTCACATCCACACTCATAAGCTTTCGCATTTGTAATATTTGTATTGTTCCCGTTCCCGCTTCCCGTAAGAACTTATTCCAGAAATAAAAAGTAGCCATGGTTATTCCAGATTATAATGTATCCCTGTACCAAAATTATTACTGACATAGGCTACTTTTCATCCCGGGAATAAGTTCCTACGGGAAGCGGGAACGAGAACAAATTCGACACGGGCGAAGCTGCGGGCATCAGCTAGTGAGTTAATAAATAAAACACATTATACATTTTTATTTTTGTTTCTGTTTTATTGAATCAGATCCAGAATAAAGTTATTGAACCAGATCCAGAAGCCCCGGTCTAATAGCGTCTTACAACCCACCAGCAGGTGCCTAGCAGTCCCAATTGCTTCGCCGCAATCATGTAATTACATGTTTTATCTGTAAATTTCCCCCATCTGACAAGGATTTTTTTGGCGCAGTGCACAAATATTAAAATCGTCTATTTCTTTCTTTGCCGACCTTTTCTGTGTTTCCCAGGAGTTTCAAACTTTCCTTCATTATTAAAACCTTCGTTAACTATTCGCCTAACTGTACTCTCTGATTTTCCTGAAAAGAGTAAAAAAAGAAAATTAATTACCTAATGGAAACAAACTATTGACATGAAGCAATTAATTCTAAATAAAAAATTGGTAGAAAACCAGATTGAACTGAGTATCAAAAATGTAGGTCGTACTATAAAATAACCTACTAACAATGTTATTCTAACCACTGACTTACATTATAGGTAGATTGTAAGTCTATGATTCTAACCTAAAAATATGCAACTTAAACAGTGCCTTTTTTGTCTCCAAATCGTAAATTCAGTAAATTTGTAACTTCAGACAGATTCAAAACAAACAATAACACGATTACATACCCACCAAAGATGCTGTTCGCTCATAAACATCCTCAAAATCCCACAACAATTGTCCAGCTTGGTACTCCGCGAAACATCACTGGAAAACTTTAAAAATCACTTCCTGCGCACCACTCCGATTTTCTTTACTCATTTCTCAAACCTTTATGCGTAGTTTGGTTTCAATTTGTCGCAGTTTAATCCAAACATTAAAGTTACGTGAGAGAGTAAACGAAATTCGACGATAGCATTGACAACTGACGTACTTATGTTTCGTGTTGCCACTGTTGCCACACACATAACTATTTTTAGTTCCTCAAACATTCATTTCACGACTTTATAGACAAACTGTATGTAAGATTTTACTCGGAACGAACTAATCGTATCAAAATCATTTTGATCGTACTATATAGGGTTGCTACATGCATTCAGCAGCGCCCTCATTTAATTTCACGACTATACTACCCGTTCGCTCGAATTGTTAAATAAACGAACGAAGAACGAAACGAACGAACGAAGTAAATTGACAGTAGCTAATGTCACTTCGTCATAGAAAATACGCAACATTGTATGAAGAAGTGACATTAGTTGCTGTCAATTTACTGCGTCTAATTAAAAAATCGACTTTAGTATGGAGCCGAGCGGCAAAGTTAGAGCGAACGAGCAGTATAGACAAACTGTACACATGATATTTAATGGGCTCCCGACACGGGTCAATATATTGAGTCAAGTCTGATATTTATGAATGGAAAATGTTTCAGTGTGCGTGATTTCTTTGCATGTGTGTGTGCATGCAAGATGCAAGATGTGGTTCGCCACCCATCACGTCTCGTTTCCCATCGAGGCGAAAAGTGGACTAGGGTTAGCCACTTTGCTACATTAAATGTGAGAGGAGGAATGAAAGATAAAATTGAGGAGGTATGTAAGATGATGCAAGAGAGGCATCTTGATATTTTGTGTGTGAATGAGACAAAGCGGAAAGGATGTGACACCACGACACACGGAGCCTATACGGCCTATTGGTCAGGTGTAGCCACAACCAGCACAGCATGCCAGGGGGTCGGTGTACTACTTTCCGCGAGAATGAATGAGTGTGTGACAGAGTATGAATGTGTGAGCCCAAGACTCCTTTGGCTAAGACTGAAGGTTGGACTTACCCGCATCTTTGTTTTGGGAGTGTATGCTCCGCAGGATGCGCGGTGGCACCGGTCTTCAAAAGACCAAAGCGAGAGGCAGGCATTTTGGGAGAGTATGAGTGATATTCTGGATAAATGTAAACGAAACGAGAGAATAGTGATGTTAGGTGATTTTAATGGTTGGGTGGGAGTGAAGCGCGATGGATACGAAAGTGTATTAGGAAAGTTTGGTGATGAACGAGTGAATGTAAATGGAGAAAGCTTGCTAGAAGTATGTTTGGAAAGGAATCTTGTGGTAACTAATACCATATTCAACCACAAGGATATCCACTTGTATACAAGAGAGGAGAGAGATCAGAGAAGCATGATTGACTTTGTGATAGTAGACGCAAGACTGAGAAAGAAAGTGCTAGACACTCGGGCGTACCGTGGCACCGGGATCGACACAGATCACTTCTTGGTAATTAGCCGGGTAAGGGGTCTGTTTCAGCGGTGGCGACATCGTGTGCATGAACCCGTTAGTGTACTAGAGCGAATAAAAGTTGAGAATTTACAAGAGTTAGGCATAAAAGAGGCATTTGTGAGTAAACTGAGTGAAAAATTTGAAAACCTAGATGAAATATGTGAGATTGAAGAATTATGGAAGCCGTTTAAGGAAGGACTTGTGGAAGTTGCGATTGAAGTGTGTGGGGTTAGCAAAAGACGACAAGGATGTATGGCAAAGGGAATGAGTGCGGAAGTTCTTAATGCGTTGACTGGCAAGAAGAAAGCATGGTTGGACTGGTTGGCTACAAAGGCCAATCAAAGAATGCAAAAGGCAACGGATGAGGATGTAAAAATGGCAAAGGATGAATATAAAAAGTATAAACGTGTTGCAAAAGAGACGATGATGAGAAAGAAAGAGAATGATAGAGAAAAATTTGATAAAAGGTTATCTGAAGACTTCCAACGGAATATTAAATTTTTTTGGAAGTCCATAAGAACAGTGAGGAGTCAGCAAACAATGTCGCCGCTCAATCACATCAGAAACCAGGATGGAAGTTTTGTAAGAGGAGAAGAATGTGTGCTAAAGAGATGGAAGGAATATTTTGAGAGTTTATTCGAAAAAGAAGATATACAAGGCGATACGCGTGTTTTAGAACTGAATGAATTTGGCGATGAAAGCGAGTTAAGTATGGGAGAAATAGTGGAAGCGTTGAATTGTATGAAAGTAGGAAAGGCTGCTGGAATAGATCGGATTTCTGTCGAAATGCTGAAAGCTGGACGTGGCGTGGTAGCTTGCCAGCTGTACCGCCTTTTTAACTTTTGTTGGCGAAGTGGCAGAGTACCAGCAGAATGGTGTAAAGCTGTCATTGTGCCGCTTTACAAAGGAAAAGGGTCGCAGCAAGAGTGCAAAAACTACCGCGGCATAAGCTTGCTCAGCATCGTTGGCAAATTGTATGCAAAAGTGTTGATAAAAAGAGTGATGAATGAAACTGAAGGAAAAATGTGGGATGTGCAAGCAGGATTTATGAAAGGAAGGGGATGTACGGATCAGGTCTTTTCCTTACGATGCGTAGCTGAGAAAGTTTTGGCTAAAAGTCAAAAGGTCTATTGCATATTCGTGGACTTGGAAAAGGCCTATGACAGAGTGGTGAGGAATGAACTGTGGTCAATATTGTCCATGTATGGAGTGAACAGCAACTTGATACGGGCACTGAGGTCTCTCTATGAGGGTTCTAGTGCTTGTGTCAGGATCAACGGGGCCTGCACGGACTTCTTTCACATTGAAAAGGGTGTGAGACAGGGCTGTGTAGCGTCTCCGTGGCTGTTTAATCTATACATGGATAGTTGTCTGAAAGAACTGCAAGAGAGTATGTATGGCTTAAAAATGAATGAACTGACCGTCAAATGCCTCCTATACGCTGATGATCAGGTGATATTAGCATCATCAGCGGAGGAATTGCAGCTGATGGTTAATAGTATGAATGAGGCTCTAAAAAGTAGAGGAATGAAAGTTAATGTAAACAAGACGAAAGTTATGGTTTTTGAAAGAGAAGAAAGTATGACGAATTGCTCAATCTTCATTGAAGGGCAAAGAGTGGAACAGGTGAAAGAATTTGTATACTTGGGTTCCAAATTTGTAAGGGATGGAAAGTGTGACCAGGATATTGAGCGAAGAGTTTTGGCAGGAAATCAAGTGAATGGGGCTATGTACACCTTTATGAGCAGTCAAAATGTGTCTGAGAAGGCCAGGTTGGCTGTACATAGGGGAGTGCTCATCCCTACACTTATGTATGGTAGTGAAAGTTGGGTATGGCAGAAGAAGCATGAAAGCAAAATTAATGCAGTGGAAATGAGAAGTCTGCGAAGTATAGCTGGAGTGACTTTAATGGACAAAAAAAGAAATAGCGTGATAAGGGAAAAATGTGGTATAACAGAAGATGTAGTGACTAAGATCGAAAAAGGGATGCTTAGATGGTTTGGACACGTGGAGAGAATGGATGAGAATAGACTGACAAAGCAGATTTATGAGGCGAGAATGAATGGGCAAACTGGTAGGGGTAAACCTCGGCGTACGCATGCCGATCAAATCAGAGACGTTCTGGAAAAAGGCAAGGTCAAGAGTACCCTTAACCGGCGAGCGTGTATGAAAACAGTTATGAAAGTAGAAGAAGCGAAAGTTGTATGTCAGGATCGTAGCAAGTGGAAAGCCATAGTCTCTGCTTACCCCGATGGGAAACAAGCGTGATTATATGTATGTATGTATGTGTGTGCATCGACGTGTATGTACACATGATATTGACGAGGCATGACAATTGGCAATTGATCATGTCGGGACCCCTTTTCGTGCGTGACAAGTGCTGCTAGCCCTTGACTCGGAATGGACCATAGATTTAGAATGTACGTGAAAAATTCTGAATCTATGGAACGGACCAACATGATGTCTACACGCCACACGTGAGACTTGTCAAGTCACTTGTCACTTTTTTTGTTGACATTAAGTTCTTGTTTTGTCTGTCACATCTGTCACCGTACTTGTACTCACCGTTTTATTTTGTTTGTGTTTACGAAATACATTGGTCTGGTAGAAAATAATAACTTTACTTCTCCCATTGATACTCTCGTCATGAGAGCATGCGTATTTTGTGGGACACGCTATTTAAAAGGCAGCGGAGTCACCTTCCATAAGTAAGTCAATTCCATAAGTTAGTTCTTTGGTCCTAGGTTTCAAGATTGCTATTAATATTATTTAGTCAAGAGAAATGTTAGGATACTTTTTTAATATAGCTCAGCAATTTTTTAGGACTCATTAATGTCAAAGTATCTATTATTATATTAGAGCACTACATGTAGATTTAAAACCATAAGGAACGAAGATGGCTTTGCTACTACAAAACTACTACTACTATGAATACTACTACTGTTCGACAGTGTGTGGTATAGCATGCACATCATGACATTATACTAGAAATACCGTTTCTCTTTTTTATGACATTATACTAGAAATACCGTTTCTCTTTTTTATGACATTATACTAGAAATACCGTTTCTCTTTTTAAGTCGTTTATAGTGCAGATATACTAGAGTAGGTATGGGTATCGAAAATGCATAGTTTACTGAACTGACACCAGTGTACACATAGACTTATAACACATAGACTGAGAGTTGCTCAATTATACGTACGAGCCCGCGAAGCCGAACCAATATTAATGTAGGTGTAAACTACTCGTCTTTATACTCGGCAACACTCACACAAGCTTACTGAAAATGTTGCTAGGAAATAAAATTTACCCTATAAATGGGAAAGAAATTAAATTGTTTGTATACATTTAATTTAACATTTAACTCTATTTATCTATATGCTATACTCTTCGCGGGGTAGGCAGATAGTCTCCCATATTTTATTAATATGTAGGTTAAAAAAATGCTCAATTAAACACTTACCCCCATATTCATAATCGTTTATTAAACCTATTTTAGTTAAAACACATTTTAAGTCTATTGCTGTCTCTAACCATACTTTGTCATTGGTTAGAGACAGCAATAGACTTAAAGTGTGTTTTAACTATAATGGGTCTAATAAACGATTATGAATATGGGGGTAAGTGTAAAACGACTTACTAACCAGTATAATAATATCATGTAGATTGGGCCATGAATAAACACTTTCTTTCTTTCTTTCTTTATAATAAACAGTTTAAGTTTTTACTAGTAGACATATATATACTTTAAGAGTTCCGTAGCCAAAGTGTAAATAGGGAACCCTATTTATAAGGTTAAGCCGTCCGTCTCGCTGTCTGTCTGTCTATCTCGAGGTTCTATCTCAGAAACCGTAATAGCCATAGAGCTGAAATTTTCCGAGATGATGTATTTCTGCTGTCACTATACCAACAAATTCTGAAATCAGTAATATTTTGTATTTCAAACTGTGGTAGTCAGTAATATATTATTACTACCGGCCTCCCTGACCGAGGGCCTGAAAAGGACGAGTTGGCTACTCGACGTTTTTCCAGAAGCATTCATGGTGGTGGAATAATAACTAACTCTAACCCCTTCCCCAAGTGGCGGGATAGCACCCGAACCCTCTAGGCAAGGCCAAGGTGGTTGCCTAAGTCTGCCGGGAGCCCTGGGACATCCTTCCGTAGGCTTACCTTACTTAAATTAATAAACTTGTTTTAATCACAATATTTTACTAAATTATGTGGTACCCACTCACAAAATTTTGCAAATAAAATTATTTAAGCAGATATGAAGCGCTTGTGGACCCGTGTACTCAGTGATCTGTAAACGATCACTGCAGTAAGCAACTTTCACTATGGCCAGTCCTTGGATGGGTGACCATCCATGTGAAACTTTTTGAACTTTATTTGAGCGTTTCTGTGCTTCGGAAGGCAGTTAAGCTGTTGTTTCCGGTTGCCAGTAAAATGGCAGTGTTGAAGGCCAGCAAAGTTGAAGGCCTTTTGAGGCGGACTTGAAAAATTTCAACAGCAGGCAGTCACAACCTGCGTCATCTCAACACGGCATTACGGCTCACCCCCTATTACGTGGAACAAATTCTAAAAAGGTGAAATGTGGGCGTATATAATGCCTCTGCCTACCCCTTCGGGAGTAATGGCGTAAGCATATGTATGTATGTGATAAGAGTATTTTTATAACAAGAACAGTTCCTAAAACCGATATTGAAGCAAATAAGAGAAAAAGTGGGAAAATTTTATTCTCATTGCTTGCAACACCGTCTATGAAAATGACGTCACTAAAATGTACGATTTTTGTTTCTTTAAATGAGGAGTTTTAAACAAAACTGTTACATATTTTGCAGTACTAACCTATGCAATGTGATCTTTAGGTGTTTGGAACAATTTTCAGATGAAATGTGGCATCCTTTCACTGCACAATACGTCATTTTTAGACGAAAATTACGCGAGCTCTTTGCACTGACGCTAGATGCCCGGTACCACAGAGTACATTTGTATATTATGAGACCCGGTACTAAAGCGCCGATTGATGTAGGCAGCCGGTATCAGCTGCCATGAAATGGCTTCACGTCGCTCGCGCGTATTAGGTTTCTATGCGTTATAATTCTATGAGTGTACAGTACTTTTTTTTGTATGTACCAATTTGTTTTCAGTCTTATTTGACTAGATCCCAAGATGGGAACATTCAAGTTTCTACCTAACAACCTACCTACATAATTAGTACGGGAAAGACCCAAACCCTAACAAACATTAGCAGATAATACAAATATTTGTGCCAACCCAGGATTCAGACGAGACAAGAGATTAAAGATTGGTAGTTGCAAATGCTACCACTATGCCGTTGAGGAGTTTTGTACTATCTATACATATAATAAAATGATAGAAAAGTCAAAACTGTACATAGGAAATATAAAAAAAAATACTTGCGGGTTGTTCAACATAAGATACCGAAGCGGAAAATATAGTTAGAAAAATTTTTGTCTGTTTGCTTTGCTTTGTCCGGAAGGATCTCTCGAAAAGTACTCAATAGATTTGATTCAAATTTTGCACAAATATTAACTAGGGGTAGGGTCTTCAAATAGGCTATATATTATCACGCTACATATCCTAGGGGCTAAGCAGAGAGCAATCAAATTGGTATTATAACATAATTTTCACGCGTAAAAAGGCGCGGGCAACAGTTAGTCAGTAATAAAGAGAAGAAAGAAAATAAGTTGAGGCAGATCTTTCACATTATTCATTGTTTAATAGGAAGCCTAGAGCAACTGCTTTAAATATTTTTTCTGTAGAGAAACTTGTCAGCACAGCATGAAGAAGCACATCATAGGGCTGCCAACTTAAGAACCACTGTCAGTAGTCTTGTATACTGTGACAGTGGCTTCCATTACTTGAGCACCATCACTGTGGTAAGCTAAATGTTAAAAAAAAAAGTGAAATGTGTGCATGTGATATGCCACTGCCTACCCCTTCGGGGATAAAGGCGTGGCGTACATGTATGTAAATGTTAAAAAAAAATTTTTGACTGACTTTTAAGAGATGTATGTTGTTAAAGGTTACCATGGAAAAGAAGCATAAATTTATTGACGTGTTAGGTTCTAAAAGGGGCCTTGACATTCTTCTAAAACATTTCACTTTTAAAATGTACTCATAAATTATCAAGTGAATTTTGATGTGCATATGTATGAAGTTTTAACTCATCTCATCTGGCATTTACTTCTTAATCTATGTACTTCTTTTATTTTTAACGTGAGGGAATATCCTCATGGATGCTATGCCGGACTCCTACCGACTAAAAAACCTCACGTAACGCCCAACAGCCTATGGTTGGGAGCCCGGGTAAGCCCTTGGAAGGATGTCCCAGAATAATCTACGTACTACATTTTTTATGTACAACGTTCTTCAAAAATAGTTTTCTCTATAATTTCAGATTTCCCGTGGACATATACATCAGGGAGTTATGGGTGAAAAACATGAAAAAGAAAAATTATACACCAAAGGCTACAGATTATCTGTGCAGTAAACATTTCACTGAAGGCTGTTTGATTCAACATGAAAAACGTACTACTTTAGAATATGGCAGTATACCTACATTGTTTTATGGTGCGTATTTATTTCATTAAATGGTGTCAGGTGCAACTCTATTGATTCATGCTGTGTAACTTAGTTGCCGGCAGATGGTGCCTTTGGCGCCCCAAGACGTATGAGCGTAATCTGTACTAATATTATAAAGAGGGAAAAATTTGTTTTTTTGTTTGTTTGTTTGTAACGAATAGGCTCTGGAACACTGGGCCGATTTGAAAAATTCTTTCACTGTTGGAAAGCTACACTCTTTGCGGTGAACACAGGCTATATTTAATTCCCATATTCCCACAGGAACGGGAACTATGCGGGTGAAATCGCGTGACGTCCGCTAGTAAAAAATATGTTGGTTCAAGTAGTGTCTAGATGGCTGACAGATTAGGCGTCTGGAAGATTTTTTGACATTGAACATTATGGTGTTCTGATTCTGGAATATATTGTATACTGTCTAAGTTATTTTTATTAGTGAAAATGCTATCAAGCAGATCAGTCTGTGGTGCTAAAGGTCGTCGTCAGTGATGCAATAAATACGAATATTCATAAATATTATATTTTACTATGAAATTTAAAATGAAGGTTCACACAGCAAATTAAGTTACTGTTACAGATACAGGCACGAGCGAATCACAAAATATGTCCAAGACCAGCTCTGAAGGCCATGAAAATGTGGAGCAAGATCACCCCAAAGAAAAATTAGAGCTGGAGCATGAAAATGTTGAGGGTGATGATAGCCACTACGATAATATTATGCGCGGTCATCATTGTGTAAATATTGCGCGTGATTCTGAAAATGTTAAGCTTAATTTTGTAAATAATAAGCATGATTCTGTAAATATAAAGCGTGAACATCACGTAGAAGAAACTCATCATCACAGCGAAAATGTGAGGCGTGATCACTATTATGAAATTAAACAACCCAGAAGTATATTCGAGGCTAGTGAAAATATTAAACATGATCACAACTACATAAGTACTCCCATGTCTACAGAAAAAGTTCTATTGCAACTGAGAAAAGCTCTCAAACAGTCGCAAACTCGCGCGAAAGTACTATCGCAAAAAGTTAAAAGGTTGAAGATCACTGTTTCTTCTTTAGAAAGTATATGAATACTGTGAAGAAACATACATTTATTATTTATTACCAAGTCTTATGCCCTGTTTGTTGAAGTTATTCTCAACACATGGGTACTGGGAACTAAATTGATTTTACTGAAACACAATGACACATTTTGTATGTTTTATGAGATCAATAGGACACAACTCAAGTAACACAGACCAATCGGATTTAATATTAGTCATTCATTTAAAAATAACGTATAATTTCAGTTGCAAGAAATACGTAAAAATCTCTTTAAATCTGGAGCTGTAGATTTGAATAGACCCACTGTTAACTTCAAACTTGGGTATGAGCGCTTTAAGTAGGTCTAAATGCGCTTTAAGTAGGTCTAAATGCGCTGCAAGCGATGCTACGATTGCTTTGACCGCGGCTGTTCACAATTTTTCAGGCCGAAATTACAATCCGATTGGTTAATAGGATATTTGCGTACGGCCTCGAACTTTAATTTGGGATCTTATTCCTCAAAATATTGTATGTAACAATATTTTGAGGAATAAGATCCCTGAGTACCTACTTCCCGTCACTATAGGCGGTTGCGTCTGAACTGCCTTTTTGAATTCCGTGCGTGGCTTTTTTTTTATATTTTTTCTCGATTTAATTCAACCGCGACTATAGGCCCTGCAATGCTTCCGATACGACGGTGCACGTAAGTAAAAAGTATTTCTCCTGATGTCCCGAATTCTGTAAGTATAAAACCGCAATAGTTTAAAAATAACATTAATCAATGCACATTTAGATTACTGTACATTATTTTCGGTTTGCTATAGGAAGGCACGACATTACACCGAAGGTGGGTTCCAAAATAAAGTTCGAGTCCGTACCAGTGCTGCGACAAAACAGCTAATGACTGTGAGATTAAAATATTTAGGTTATTGAAGTTTTTATTATTTACGTATTTCGTTGTGATTTAGAATCTCTTTACATAAAACTATAAGTTCCTCTTATAGTGGGGTATTTTTTGAATACGGTGCCAACTAATGCCCTATCTTTATTAAATAAGTATTTTTTATGATTTAGGAGTAATTTGTTACTGTTATAGTAAGTAATCTAGAACTACAATTAAATAAACAAAAAGTTTAAGAACCAGATTATTTTAATTTTTTACCCGACTGCGTTACCTGTTAGGCCAAAGATGAACGAAATAATTTATTCATGCAGAATAATCATGACAGACTGGAGGGAAGCAGCAAGTAGGCATTTGCTGATCATTGCAGTGGCGGATACAGGGTAGGGGCGCGGGGGGCGCGCGCCCCCCCCTTGGGTGCCGCACGCACGCGTTTTTCTAGCGCGCCGCGCCAGGCCACCCAAAATTTTAGTCTTTAACTATAATGCTTCCTCTACATTACTCGCGAAGTTGGATGAATACGATAATGTAGAGGGGACTTCGTCAAAATTTTTCTTTGCCTCGGGCGACTTCGCCGACGAACTTTGTTCAACTTCGCGAGTAATGTAGACGAAGCATAACAATCTTAAGCGGACGGCGCGGACGACGCGATCGTGTGTATCCTGCTCTGGCATCAGTCAGAGCAGGATAGATACAGTGTATGAAATACTACGAATGCGACAAGCGTTGGCGGGCACACACTCGACGTATCGATAAACTGACCATATGTTCCGTTTTGAACGGAACTGTCCCTTTTTTCGGTCACATGTCCCGGTGTCCCCGAACACAGCCCCCGCGCCGGGACGCTAAATAGTTTTCCGAAACACCGGGAATTTATTTAAACGAAGTTCGTGAGACACGCGTGGTCGGGGAATCCATAGACAGAAGGTATAAAAGAAAAAAACATTGTTAGACCTCCAAGAAAAGATCATCTGACGAAAGGCACATCCCCGTGTTCTGGAGATGCCTTTAGTGCCTACCCGCTCGGTAGCTTTCTGCCCTTTCTTCAAGCAGAGAAGCGTTTGAGAGTGGTATCATGCGGGCTTCATTTTTAGTCAGCTCCTTAGAGAGCTCCGGGGGTGTCACCCACCTTGCTCCCCGGAGGAGCCACGAAATTGCAGGGCGCCCCTGGCCCAATCGACGCGCTACGTGAATAATCTTTGAAGAGAATTCAGGAGGAGGAAGGAACACCGCAGGGTTTAGTGGGTAGGACGGTCCCTATCAGGCGTGACCAGCCCACTGCCACTTTGGTGTGCTTATTGTCGACAACTTTGGTTCCCTGCCAGATAACCTCATTTCGGAGTCTATCCCTCCAAGATACTCCAAAACATATCTCGTTTCATAGCTCGCTGCGTCATTTGATTCACAATGTAATAAAATCTGCTGTAGATTTAGCTAGACCTAGCTAGCTAGATTTAGCTAGTACCTACCTTTAGATTACGAATGTATACATTTACATTGTGAATCAAATGACGCAGCGAGCTATGAAACGAGATATGTTTTGGAGTATCTTGGAGGGATAGACTCCGAAATGAGGTTATCTGGCAGGGAACCAAAGCTGTCAAAATATATTCTTCATTTTATATTTACACGGTTCGAGTTGAAGATCTAAAGGAGTTTAGCGCTGAAGCTGAAATAGAACATTGCTAAATGCTCGGCTATAGTAAAACAAGGTGACTTATATTTATGTGTGCCTTGGAGAGGTTTTAAAAATGTACCAGTCATTAAAATACTATTTTTAATCATGAAGGAAAATAGGATATCATGGAGATTTGGAAGGTGCGACTTGAGCAACGAAGATGGGAAAACGGCACAACCGGGGCGATCAAACCGTCATGGACGAGTGGCTGGAGCGGAACCACGGCGCTTTCTCCTACCGGTTGTCAGAGATAAATATCGGGCATGGGTGCTTCGGTAAGTATCTGAGACGAATACACCGGGAGACCACACTCGAGTGCCACCACCACTGCAAGGAACGCAGCAAGGGCACAGCGCTCCACACAATTGTGGAGTGCTCAGCGTGGGCGCAACAGCGCCTTGTCCTTCACAGCACAACCGGTCTGGAATAGAAGTTTTCGTGCTGGAAACCGTGATGCGAGCCATGATCTCCGACAGGAGTAAGTAGGCCGGTCGCCGCTACTATTTCTGCGAGCTGGTAATGCTCGTGAAAGAGGCAGCGAGGAGTACTCTCCCACCCGAGTTCCGTAGGCGCCGCGAACTTGTCTTCGCACAAGACTATCGGCCTCCAAGAACGGGGGACCTGAGGACGGTGCGGGCGGGAGGGCTGCTCGCCGTCCTTACAGAACCAGGCCAAAGACGGCAGCGTGATGAGAGACTTTGAAGCACGCCTCACCCTTCAATAAGCGGGATAAAACGCGAACCAACCCCTAAAGACGCGAGTTAGTACCCGAACTCCTAGAAGAAGACGCGGTGGCAGCCAAAGTCTGTCAAAAATCCTGGGACATCCTTCCGAGGACTTTTCCGGGGCTCCCAGTCGTAGGCAGTGGTAGCCGTGGTAGGACACCGTGTCTGTGGTTTGTTTGCAAGAGTCCGGCATAGAATCTTTGACGGATTTCCACCCTTAAAATTTGCATTAAATAACACTTTTTCTAAATAAAGAATTTCTGTCGATTTTCTTTAACCTTATAACTGGGGTATTTATAAAAACTTATGTCCCGTTTTGAGTTAAAAAATAAATGGTCAGTTTACGTATTAAGGACACCAGCCCTACTAAGCAGCCAATGCAGGAAACTCTCTGGCTGTGTGGCCGTGAAAGAGTTATTGGCGTTAAAAGTTACAGCGTCATCTAGCACCTAGAGCAGTCAACTCTTACGTTATAATGAAACGTAGAAGTAGGAGCAAAGGGAATACCAGCTAAATAAAGACCTAGGATTGTCAAGAGCTTCAGTAAACTCGTCATTAAAACGAATATTCAAAGCGACATTGTTAGGATCTTGTTAAATCTGGTTAGGCAGGGCAGGGAACATTGTGAACGTTTATCTGTACAGAAAGGCCACCCTAAACCTACTCAAATGGGTCGCAAGCTCGCAAGTCCCAGACCCCCTCACAGTATTTCCCTCTGTACCACGCTATGGACCCGGCGCGGTGCCCGCATGATGAATCCGTGTTTTTCGTTAGGTCCCTTAAACTTAAACATTGTATTTTTACTGTATTACCATTATACCATTTCAAATAAAATTGTCATATACTTCACATGTGACTTGATTACTTTTTTATTGCGCTAATAGTAAAGGTAGCTTAAAACTAAAAATATCTTTTGCGCCCCCCCCTTGAGATTTTTCTGTATCCGCCACTGGATCATTGGACGCACTTACTGTAGGTATTGGGACAACAGACGTCCTCTATCAGTCGCTAGTTCAAATCTACTAGTTCATGAGAGTTTGGAAGTAACTGGGATGAAGTTCCTATACTGCTCGTTCGCTCTAACTTTGCCGCTCGGCTCCATACTAAAGTCGAATTTTTAATTAGACGAAGTAAATTGACAGCAACTAATGTCACTTCTTCATACAATGTTGCTTATTTTCTATGACGAAGTGACATTAGCTACTGTTAAATTAACAATTCGGCTATATGCCTCTACGCCAGCGGCAAAGTTAGAGCGAACGGGTAGTACTTACAGGTGTGGACGGACAGAAGAGTTTGCCTCTCATTGCCTGTTCTACCGCCTGTACAATGGTGTGTGCTCTGAGGAATGTTTTGATATGATGCCCACAGCTACTTCTATCATCGCCACGTTCGCACAGGGTGTCAAGTGTCAACTTCATAGTTTGCGTCCGGAGCGTTCAAGCTAAGGAACGGCCAGTCGCAGGGTCCCTAAGTATAATATAGGTAGGTACCTATAGCTTTTCTCTCACTATACAAATAAAATTGCGCGGGTCAACTAGTCCAATAATATACCTAATCTTAATAAGTAGGTATATCTATAGGACGAAGTGCGCATAATCTATTAGTTTGTAGTAGTTATCTCGTAAAAGGTACCTGGTCCAACAGAACGGTTAGATCCGATAGGTGCTTTCGTGTGCGTTCGCGCAGCGGAATGTTGTTGAATTTAAAGATTTTAATTATGCAGATATTTAGTGTATGACGTCGTGTAATTGTGTATGGTAAAAGAAAATTTGTGTATGCAGCCATTGTGGAGAAATTCGCTAAAAACTGATTCCGCTGGGCGAACGTTGTCCTGGCGGCACTTTTTTTAAATCCATGCACTTAGAAGAAAAAAAATGGGTCCAACAATTAGTGTGTATTTGTGTGTAATTGTGTATGTATGAATAAAATTAGTGTATGCATTGACTTCGGAGAAATTCAAGTTTCCGCTACGCGAACGTTTGGCCATTAGCTAGTTTTCATATAAAGCGCTTATATAGAGAGCTGTAGATTTTTACATGCGTTGTTTTGAATTTGTTTATATTTGTTTAAAAAACCGATTTAGAAAAAAACCTAGGGCTTAAAAGATAAAAATATAAACGTAAAATACGCTAGTTAGATCGTAGTTCGTAAAGTATGCACTTTGGGGTCTAGATTTTCACGTTTATACAAACCTTGTAAGTGCCTGCAACATGTTGCCAAGTATCAATGAAGTTCCGTTAGTAATTAAAGGATTATAGGACAATTTACCTTGAATAGATCACTTTTACAAAGCAGTCAAATATCACGACGTTCTAAAGGAATTGCATAGTAAAATGTATTCCAATAAATAGTTTATTAATTCAACTACTCACATGCAAAATTTCATCTCATTAAATTCAGTAATTAAAGAGAAACAATTAAAATACTGACTAAGCATCGAAAGCCTACATAACCCGACCAAGTTCGAACGGCTACAAAAAAGCGGCCGTGCCATATATCTTAGAAACGTTCTTAACCTTTCAGTATAGTATTTATTAATATGGTACAGTTGCGTACACAAGCGTTAGGCAAAAATGAAACAATTGCATTTCGTGAACGAAAAATATTTTTTTTAATAATAACGCCACTATCTACGATAAAAATAAATCTTCTGTTAACAAGTACTTCTCTAATTAAACATCTGTGTACAAAAATATTTATAATTACATATAATAATTATGTATTTATTATTTATTTCTCGCCACCTGTAACGTAGAAACCCAAAAATGGCAAAATGTGGGTGACACAGAAATGTCACACCTCTGCCTACCCCTTCTAGGCCAACAGCCGTGAGCATATGAATGAATTCAATGAATGAAAATACAGCTCTAAGCGACTAACATGAAAATCCTTGGGGGCGCGCCCCAGTAACGGCAGAACTTGGCATACAACTCATGTGCGCGCACAGGCGCGTGTATTTCGAGCGTATCAGGAGCGCAGCTGAGGTGCTTGTCATGACTAGTCCCTTGTTCATAAAAACTTAACGTTAACAAACGCTTGCTAAACATACTGTCATTGGTTAGAGACAGCAATAGACTTAAAATGTGTTATAACTAAAATAGGTTTAATAAACGATTATGAATATGAGGGTAAGGATATTAAGTATTTCGAGCTTCAATAAAAATTTAAATCACTGATCAAATAACTAGACTATTCAGATGTTCAGATTTGAGAGTCTGCCTAATATACCTAAAAATCACCATTTATAATGTGCTTATAAACTAAAACATTGGTATAAAAAAACGGCCAAGTGCGAGTCGGACTCGCCCATGAAGGGTTCCGTAGCAGCAAGTAACATAATATATCTAAAAGTTCTTGTAGTTCGTTGTAACTTTGATTGATGTTTTAACACGTTCACAGTGGTAGTGATTGTTCTAGGCGAAAATTGCGGTTTATGACGTATTAAAAAAAACTACCAACTCGATCTCGTTCGAACCAATTTTCGTTGGTAGTTTTTATAGACATGTACATTATATATTTTTTTTAGATTTATCATTTTCTTAGTTTAGAAGTTAGAGGGGGGGGGGGGGACACATTTTTCCACTTTGGAAGTGTCTCTTGCGTAAACTATTCACTTTAGAAAAATATGACGTTAGGAACCTCAATAGCATTTTTAAAGACCTATCTATAGATACACCACACGTATAGGTTTGATGAAAAAAAAATTTTTGAGTTTCAGTTCTAAGTATGGGGACCCTCAAAATTTATCGCTTTTTTTTCTATTTGTATGTAAAATCTTAATACGGTTCACAGAATACATCTACTTACCAAGTTTTAATATCATAGGCCTTATAGTTTCAGAGAAAAGTGGCTGTGACATACTGGCGGACAAACAGACAGACAGACAGACAGACATGACGAATCTATAAGGGTTCCGTTTTTGCCATTTGGCTACGGAATCCTAAAAAGGTATTTTCAAGCAAAATATTAAATATTCTTTAATTAGCAGCCAATAAATTATATCAAAACAACAATTGTGTTATCACCTGTACCAATTCAAAACCGGTATTAGACTGTAAATTTTAGAATGTTACCTAAATATATTGCGCGGCCGTTTTTTGTGGCCATCCGAACTTGGTCGGGTTATGTAGGCTTTCGATGCTTAGTCAGTATTTTAATTGTTTCTCTTTAATTACTGAATTTAATGAGATGAAATTTTGCATGTGAGTAGTTGAATTAATAAACTATTTATTGGAATACATTTCACTATGCAATTCTTTTAGAACGTCGTGATATTTGACTGCTTTGTAAACAGTGATCTATTCAAGGTAAATTGTCCTATAACCCTTTAATTACTAACGGAACTTCATTGATACTTGGCAACATGTTGCAGGCACTTACAAGGTTTGTATAAACGTGAAAATCTAGACCCCAAAGTGCATACTTTACGAACTACGATCTAACTAGCGTATTTTACGTTTATATTTTTATCTTTTAAGCCCTAGGTTTTTTTCTAAATCGGTTTTTTAAACAAATATAAACAAATTCCAAACAACGTATGTAAAAATCTACAGCTCTCTATATAAGCGCTTTATATGAAAACTAGCTAATGGCCAAACGTTCGCGTAGCGGAAACTTGAATTTCTCCGAAGTCAATGCATACACTAATTTTATTCATACATGCACAATTACACACAAATACACACTAATTGTTGGACCCATTTTTTTTCTTCTAAGTGCATGGATTTAAAAAAAGTGCCGCCAGGACAACGTTCGCCCAGCGGAATCAGTTTTTAGCGAATTTCTCCACAATGGCTGCATACACAAATTTTCTTTTACCATACACAATTACACGACGTCATACACTAAATATCTGCATAATTAAAATCTTTAAATTCAACAACATTCCGCTGCGCGAACGCACACGGTGCTTTCTCCTGCGCACGCTTACATTGTGGAATGATCTCCCTGCCTCGTTTTTCCCAAACACCTACAGTATGGGGTTCTTCAAAAGGGGTCTTGGAAGGTTTTCACAGGGTCGGTAGCGTGAGTGTGACGCCTCTAGTGTTGCAAGCGTCCATAGGCAGCGGTGATCACCAGTCCATCTCGTGGTCCGTATGCCTGTCTGCCACCTTAGTGTTAAAAAAAGACAGGCTTTCACAGTCAGTCCCTTCATATTTTACACTACAGTTTCCTTTATCTACATTAATAAATGAACCCATTGTTTACGTGCATTGAATGGCGTACGTTTCAATGCCACCGAGTTGTTCCTGTTCATTGAATACGAGGTGTTACTAAGGTCAACTCAAGCGGACGTATGATTTGTGAGCACCTAATTCGATGGAAAATTTAAATTATCTATGCTTCTTAGTTGAATTGAGTGTGTAGGATTGCCAGAGGAAAAGTTTTTGCTAAAAGCTGAAAACTTCGTTAAACTACCTACTTACAGAATCTTTTTACTGCAACTTAGTAATTAAGCTGCCCTTTCTCGCGACCTCTCAGCCGATGGGTAGGGCCAGTACCTTACTCTACGCTATGTACTCCCAGTATATTACTCTACTCTATGGGTAGCCGGCCGGCCGGGGCCGGATGGGGTGGTATTCCAATCAGCCCTATCTGTCTCTCCCAAGCAACACACGCGGAGGTTGTAGATCATTGAGAACTTTTCCCTTTTGCTTCATAGGAGTTTAGCTACAGCTAAACCTATCGTGTGCACGATAGGTTTATGGGTACACTATAGGTTTAGCTTTAGCTAAACTCCTATATCTGCCGGGGGTGGACGAGACCAAAAAATGTAGAGACTCGCGAAAGCAAGTTAAGATAATTTTTAAAGTACAAAATATCTCAGATAGGTCATTTTGTTACTTACTTACCTACGGTAAAAAATTACTGCTCCCCGATAGTTTTGACTGAATATGAATGTGGTGGTCAGTGGTGGATTATCTACTCAATTACGCTCTGAAATTAGACATTAGAATTAATAAATAACACTTTATACCGGGAATACGACGTGCTAGGCAGAGTTTGTAAACCATTTTTCTAACAAAAGAGATATTTTCAGTAATATTTCGACCTTTTCATGTTTTATTTATACCTACTTATGCAAATCTATTTATTTGTATGTATGTAGGTTCTCTAGCAGAGCATATTTATAACGACACCCACAGTCTCATAGGTGCAATACCTATTTCGTACGCAACCCTTCGAGTTGAAAATAGGATCGCTTTATCATGGCACCACGTAACGATTTAAATTAGTCCCATCTCCCCAATTTGTGTAGGTTGTGTTTATACGTACTATAAACGTCGAGCAAGAAAATATATTCCGAGATTTAGGAAATATGTTGGGAGGTGGTCATCAATCTCTGGGGATTTGTGAACTTACAACGAATCTTTATTAAGCTAGTTCGGTGTAACGATCTAAATTGACCAAATATCTTGGTTGGTTGGACTTTGTATTATAAATAGAGGACCTACCCCAGAAATATTTCGCCTTCGTACCTTCATCATGAAAACTTTATCGTTTGCAATTTATCATAAACTTAAATAACCTGTGCAAGTTTGTGCACATAAGAGAAAAAGAAATAGAGAGGTTTATTTATTTGGATAATACATACATTACATTTACGCCTTTATCCCTTAAATGCATATGGTTGCCAATTGTCTACAAACTACTTTTGTACTTCTAAAAAGTGACATATGTGACAAGTGTTTCTGAATGTATGTTTTTATCATAGCTAATAACATAATGAAACAAAAAAATAAGAAAGAAAGTCAGCAGAAATTAAAATTACCGCGCAATTTGACATAACGAAAGCGAAGGGGGAAAAAGTTGATTGTGTGATAATTAGTGACTTTTGAATTGAAATTTACTGAGAAGTAATTGCTGAAACGATTTAAAAAAATAAGAAATACATTAGACATAAGGTAAGAAACCACTATTATAACGGCTTTTTTGGCAATTTATCCTGAATGTGTCTGTAGCTTGATTTTTATGTATGTTGCCAAATGTCTACACCATGCGTTTGCTTTATTTTGCCTATTTGGGTATAGTTTTGGTATTTTGGTTATTTCGCTTTTCTTTTCAGCATGTATGGCTCGCTGGCAGAAAAAGAAATCGAGCCAGCTCTTGCTGCTTTACATGACGGTGAGGTCTTCGAAGATGGTGTTAGATTTCGATGATGATAATATCGAATATTATTCAAATTTAGGGCACTTATTGCATGAACTGGAAGATCAATCCTTGAATAATAAAGAAGACCCTCCCATATTCTGTGAAGAGGAGCACTTGTCAGGTGGTGCATCCACGGCGGAACCTGTGGCGGAAACCTCATCTCAAATAAACCATAATTATCCCAAAAATCATAAAGGACTACAGTGCCTATATGGGCGGAGTAGACCTCATTGACAGTTTCTTAGGAAGGTATAGGATCTGAATAAAAAGTAGAAAATGCTATCTTCGGCTTTTTTATCACATGATGGACATGTCATGTCGGCTATAAATTCTTGGGTGTTGTATAAGACACCTACCGACCGGTACTATTAGTGGCGAAGAGACATGCCACCGTCTTGGTCAGATTCTGTAAGTACGACGAGCAGCCAACTCGCCCTTCTCTGACCCTCGGTCATGGAGGCCGGTAGTCCTGGGCGTAAAGCAACCGGCGACGACCCCATCGCTGACTGCGGAACCCGGGAAGGAGATTTCTTTCCCGCTCCCTCCCTGCTGCCTTTTTCTCGAGCATAACTTGCTTGCAGAAAGACGCAACAGCGTTTCACTTTCCCCCGCTGGAGACCTTGGCCCTCACCATGGTCTCCAGCGTGAGAATGCAGAATTTGATGCTAAAAAGCACTGAGGACCTATGAAGCCTGTTCCACCTAAAGATGATAGAACTGACGGGGTTGATTGATCACAATGAGAGAAGGTGTGATACAAAAAATTGGTGCAAATTACAAGGATGTGAGGGGTTTTCACGCACAGAATGTATCAAGTGTCAGGTGGCCCTTTGTCATACTAAAGACAGAAATTGTTTTGTTTCGTTACATACATAAATAACCACTAGGATTATAAGTTATTAGATTTTGATCTCACCTACCGCATTGTTATTTGTTTTTCCCTAGACGCATAATGTAGCCAAATGTCTACAAACTGTATTTTTTCAAAAATATACTTTTTAATCAAACCAAGATTTTTTTTATTATTTTTCCCTTTATTTATGACTCAAAATCTATATTGAAATATTTATTTTATAACTAAATAAAAAATCATGCATTTAAGGGTTATACCCGAAAAGGTAGACAGAATCATAGTAGGTATGCGCCCACATTTTACCTTAGTGTTTTTGTATGTCGTAATAAATAAGTATCTAGGTATATATATGAATTATTGAAGTTATAGATGCCCAAACTGCAGCTCATTAAAACAATATGCGATTGTTAAATTACTCAACTCAGACGATGACTAGGTACATACAGCTTCGAATAACTCCTAACTGCAAAAACTATAATGTCTACTATTCTGAAGAAGGAAAAAATAGTGTTGTAATTTTTTTACGTCGCGCAGCACACCCTTGTACATAGAATATATATATTATTATATTATCTGTGCTTGTCTATAATAATATTTACTAAGCCTTCTTTCCTGCTTGAATGGAAAAATAAATAATAATAAATAAATAAAATAAATTTATTTTCTCAAAAATTGTTACATGATAAGGAACTAAAAGGTATGCCACTGTTTGTTACACATAAAATCAGGGTAGGCACTCTGAATTCCAAACTAGGTAAAAACCTGTATTTTGGAATTCAATGTTCATTTTACAAAATTTGGTACACAAAATTTTCATTTCAATTTTCACGTTACAAATTTTTAAGACAAGATAAATTTCTTAAGATATAAACAATAAATCAGTTTCTCATGCAACTAGGGCATTGTGCATGTGCATGGGAGCTTTGTGTAGGTGAATGGTGGGAAGGAATGTATGTATGTATGTATGTGTATGCGTGTGTGTGTGATTGTGTGTGTGTGTGTGTGAGTGTGTGTGTGTGTGTGTGTGTGTGTGTGTGTGTGTGTGTGAGTGTGTGTGTGTGTGTGTGTGTGTGTGTGTGTGTGTAAGTATGCGTGTGTGAGCGTGTGTGTGTAATGGTTGTGTGTACTAGGACGTGTATGTGAGATTAAGTATTTGGAGAAGGATGATTAAGTATTACCTAAGAGCTTTTCTGTTTCATCATAATTTAAATTTTGTAGCCAATTTATCAATTTTGTCTTGACGTCATACTTTTTTAGCAGCTGAAGTGGGAGTAGTTTATTGACCGTATTATAGACTTTGTAACTGGAAATGGGTAGTTGTCGAGTAGAAAATGTAGTTCTGTGTGGTGGTAAAGGATATCCTCTATAGGGTTTTCTTTTGGTGAGGTCTGGTAGAGGTACTCGCGGATGGAGGCGAAGAATCGCTCGGAGTACAAAGAGTTGCCTAACAGTTTGAACTTTCGCAATTGTAAATAGTTCCTGGGTGGGGAATCTGTACTGTTTGAAGTGCATTACTTTCAATACCGCTCTCTGCGCTCTCTCGAGTTTTATCAGGTGCGATTTGTCAGCACTACCCCAGATTGGTATGCAGTAAGAAATGATTGATACGCAGAGAGCAGAGTAGACCATTTTCAGAGTTTCATGATCTGCAGCATGTCGAAGAATTTTAATGGTATGTATAAGGCGTCTGACTCTAGTAGTAAGCATCTCAATTTGTAAGTGCCAGTTTAGATTTCGGTCAATGTAAACACCTAAATATTTTATGGTCTCCGACTTTATTATTGGGCGGCATCCACAGTCGTTGACCTGATTGCAGTGTGAGTGAACGTATATTTCATAATTTGGTGGTGGTTGGGTGCAATTCGTAATGGTGAAAGGAATGAATTTAGTCTTCGTAAGGTTAAGTGATAGACGATTTTGTGAAAGCCAATTATTTATGACGATAAGATTTTGTTCTGCGGTAGTTTTAATATCTGTCCAATTTGAGCCATGAATAACTACTGCTGTATCATCTGCATACGTAAATAATTTACAGTTGGGTAGGTTTATATCACAGAGTTGGTTAATATATAGAAGAAACAATGTAGGGCCGAGGATTGAGCCTTGAGGAATGCCATACTCAATAGGTGTTTCATCACTCCTTACCCTATTTATCGTGACGCTTTGGGAACGGTTATTTAGGTAGTCCTTGAAGATATCGTAAGCAATACCTCTAACACCAATTTTATCGAGCTTTGTGAGAAGTGTAGGTACATATATTGTGTCGAAAGCTTTTTGTAAGTCAAGGAAAATCCCTAGTGCTTTCTGTCCCTTGTCTAGTTTTTCCGTGATGTGTTGGACAAGATCTGCGACGGCATCTTCTGTTGATAGCGAAGGTCTGAAACCATATTGGTTTTTCGATATGATTTTATATTTGTTGAGGAATTCTAGGAGTCTTTTATTAAGAAGTTTTTCGAGAATTTTAGACATCGTGGGGAGGACAGAAATAGGTCTGTAATTTGTAATGGAGCTTTTGTCTCCATTTTTGTAGATGGGATGTACTAGGGCTTTTTTGAAAACGTTGGGGAATATTCCGGCGTGGAAAGAAATATTACAAATATGTGTGATAATGGGAACGAGGATCTTACGATTCGACTTTATTATGGTAGGTGAGATTCCATCGTAGCCAGTTGCTGAATTGGTTCGTAGTCCCATAATAATAGATTCGACCTCCGTATCGTCTGTATCAAGGATCACCATAGAATTAAGTGTATCAGAATGTTTATTTGTTATGAACGGGGTAATGTCAACTAGAGGGTTTGGTTTTGTGCCGCTAGACAAAGTTTTACCGATCTCGGTAAAGTAACTATTTAAATAGTTAAGAGAAGTTTTAGTATCACTATTATGTTGCAATAGTTCAAGGGGTGGGTTCTGGACTTTACTTGTATTCGTAATAGCCTTTATGGTCGTCCAAGTCGCTTTGGGGTTATTTTTGCACTTAATAAGTTCACTTTTCTCATATGCTCTTTTTAGTCTACGTAGGAGAAGATTACAAAAATTGCGATATCGGGTATAGGTTGTTCTAATGATTTGGTTATTAGGGGAGCTCCTTAATTTTTCGTGGAGCCGATCTCTATTCTGTATACAACGAAGTAAACCTGCAGTCATCCAGGGTTTGAGGATTCTCCGAGCTCTGGGTATCGCGGTTTGTTTAGAGTGCTTGTTGATTATATTAGACATGATTGAGATCAGCGATTCAGCAGCTAGGTTTGCATCCTCTGATCTAAGAATATGACTAAAGTCAGTATCCGCCATGTCCCGTTGGATGCCTTCTATATCAATTTTTAGTCTACAGTTACTGTGTTGGTGACCGAGGGTGTTTTTCAATTGAAGGCAGAGCAATGTTGGAAGATGGTCAGTTATATGTGTGTCGATGACAAGAGTGATTGATGGTGTTTTGGATTTTAGTAGAACATGGTCATAACATTTATCCAATCGGGTTTTGTAAACATGTGTGGGTGACAAAGCATGTTCAGCATTTAGCAATAGGTAAGGGTTTGAAAAACCGTCTGTATTTTGATGTTTGATATCTATGTTTAGGTCTCCCAATAGAGCAATGTGGTTATAGGATTTTAAATCCTCCAGTGTCCTATTTAAAGAATCTAAAAATAAATCAAAGTGTTCTTTTAAGCTGTAAGAGGGAGACCTATAGATTGCTAGTATTGCTACTTTATTAGCAATAATGCAGGTAAGGCAGGCAGCATGGTGGAAGATGAGTTCGTTAATGATGTGAGGTAATGATGATTTTACATAGATAATTATTCCTGAATTTTGATTAAGATGATTCTTAGAAGAGTAGTGGGTGTAGCCCTGCATAGTGGGGACGCTTACACATGATGGTAACCAGCACTCTGTAAGTATTATAACGTCGCAAGTAACATTTATTTGTGTGAGAAATGTATGAAATGCATCGAAATTTCTGTTAGCACTGCGAATGTTAAATTGTATTATTTTTAATGAGTTATACTGAGTCGGTCCCAGTAAACGTTCACACTCATTAGGTACGCATTTATATGAGTTACAGCTGTCTAAAGATTCGAGTTCATTATTTATTTCAATTACAGAGGTCATTTTTATTAAGGAGGAGAGCCAAAATAGAGAAAACAGTGGTTGACTTTAAAGCCTCAAACATCTTCAGTGGGTAATAAAGAAGATTAGGGCAGAAGGGCTGTTTGAAATATATATAAATTAAGCTTAGTCCTAGAGGATTAAAGTTCGCTGTGAAATGTATGTTTGTTGTGTGGGTGTGTGTAGTTGTAGGATTTACAATAATATAAGCATGCAATAGTCCGAAAATAATAGTAATGTAACAACTAATTACAAAGTTAACAAAAATAAAGGCATACAACACTATAATGAAAAAGTATAGTCATTGTTTCTGTTCAAGTTCAAGTAGGAACTGCTCCGATTTTACATGTATATACTTCATACCTGTTGCCTGCCGCAGTAGTACTTTTCCATTGACTGACCAACAGAACTCGTACTTGTTACGTTTTGCAAATTCCCGTGCGAGATGAAAAAGTCTCTTGATAGAACTCGGAAGGAACTCTGCGACGTATACAGGTTGCGGTTTTCCCTGGACACCAATTTGTGTTGTGTTCAAGCGGTCATCTTGGGGCTTAGACTTGTTGTAACTTTTTATTGCTGTAATAACCTTCTCTTTATCTTGTACGGTGGTGAGTTCCACAACTATTGGCCTGGCAGTCCCACTTTTGCCTGGAATGCGGTAGATATCACGTACTTGGTTTATTGGCATTTGTATAAGGTTTCCTAGGTTGGAAACAACTTGGCTTAGGTCTGACGTGGTTTCCCTTTCAGAGGCTGGGACGTTTCGTATTTCAATGGAAGAGCTTCGGGAGGTTTGTTGAACGTCTGTAACCTTTTTTTCTAGCTCACCGATTGTATACAAATATTCTTTACGCTCATTTCTCAGAATAGCAATTTGCTTCTTTAGATCCTCATACTGTTGGTTCATAAACGTCATAGCTTTCTCTATTTCGCAATTTGATTTTTGTATTTTGAGGTTTTGTTGCTTTAGCTCGGTGATTTCGGAGGCCAAATTAGAAATAGTTTTGCCTTGTTTTGATAATAGCTCAGTTAAATATTCTTGCTGCTCATTTTTCCAGGTGGTAAGGATTTGATTTATGTCTTCCTTAAAGTCACGCAGATCACTGCCAGGAGAACAGGGCGGGCGAGGTCTTTTTGAGCGTGTTTGCAGATTTACATCGGTGCGGTCCTGTACCATTGAAAGCGTTAAATTCGGATCTGACAGTGCTTGATTTTTATCTTTCTTTTGTGTAGGCGAACGTTTAACAGACATTGCTACAGCTTACCGCGGTCGGCAATGTTTATTCCAATATGCAGTGACGACGAGTAAGTAATAAGTTGACCCGTAGCGTAGTCAATGAATTTGCCTGTAGCAATTTCGTAGCCGTAGCGGCGGTATATCAGTGGGGGTACCCTTGCGTAGCTGGAAAAAGGAAAAAGATAGCTACCTACCGTACCTATTAGTATAGTCCCTTGACACTACTCTCCTTGCTTAATGAGGTCTGACTGTAAGCGCCATTCACTCGAGACCAGACTACCGGCTGCTGTAATAGAAATGATAGCCCACTTTTGAGATGAAATGGTTTTATAGACAGTCGTTTTAATAGCCTAAATGTGTTGTACCTAAACTTGTAGACCTTGCAAAATGTTGCTGCTTCACGTTGTAATCGGTGAACCATTTTGACTGAAATTTGACATATATAGGATTTTTATTTTTTAACGTGAGGGAAAATCCTCATGAATGTTATGCCGGACTCCTACCGACTAAAAAACCTCACGTTACGCCCAACAGCCTATGGTTGGGTTCACCACAACTTCACCACGCACCAGCGAAGCCTGCCTGGAATTATATTATGTTACGAGTATCCGGAGTATCTGTGCTCTGTAGGTAGTGCTTCGATACATTGAAAGATATCTATTATGTTTTATGAATTATTTACTTAGGGTTCTACTTTCTTCGCATCGATAGTGAGTAATTCAGTTAAATTAAAAACCGCAATCTTATGTCGGTTAACTTTGGTACCTGGAAATTGTGAGAACCTGCCAAATCAGCATTTGTCAGGTATCAGCAGCAGACGAATGTTATTATTCGATTGACGAATTTCTGAAGAAAAACCCCTGCAAGTTTTATAATTCTGGTTATTAAATTATGCTTTGATATATATTGATTCTTTCTTTTTAATTAATTTTACTTTATTTTGACATGTGACTATATGAATGAAATAAGTGTGACCTAATAATTGTGCAATGAGTGTATAGAATTCGTAATGTATTAAAATTAAAATTAGAATTTGTTTTGTGATAGGTAATTGCAGGACATTCTATATTGAATATTTAATTTTGACATTGTATACAAAATAAATAAAATAATGCACTATTAGACATGTGACATGGATAATATTATAATGTAATGTGAAAAATTAAGTTTATGTTTGCATGCTATACCTAATAAATGACTAAATGGGCCTGTGCTATGTAAAACTCAATGTCATGTTATATGTACCCCATTTATGGCAAATAAATCATTATTCTATTCTATTCTATTCAGCACCGGTAAAAATATCAACATCCAAATGGTTCTAAGTGTTTCGAATATATAAGGACTGAAATAGTCCTGAAAATTAACTGCTCAGGAATTTTACTTTTCATGAATTAACAATTTTATATTTATCTATCCTAATACTGCTAGAAATTTTTTGTTATTAATTTGAGACGTGAAAAATTCATAAGCTTAAAATTCAGGCAAGTAACGACATCTGAATTAATCCAGTTGAAATTATCGTTTGACCTATGTTATATACCTATATGTTTCATAATTGTACGTTTTTGATATCCGTTTTTATTTATTTGGCTCGCAGATTTAGTTTCGGGGCTGTTTAATTACACGGCAATGTGGGCGTTTTACTAGAAATCTAAATGTAAGGAAGCTACCTGAAAGTTTATGAATAGGTACCTAATTTGCCTTTATACAAAAGCGATTTAATATTATTGTGTTTCAGTAGAAATAAGTAATGACTAAATTATTATTTTCCAAATTTCATAATAAGAGGGTAGTAATTTGAAGCAATTTTGGGAACAGGAATTTGAGTATGTCACGGGCAAAGACAGGAGGGCACAGCTAGCGATCTACTCTATGAGGAAGATCAGTGATTGTTGAATACTTTGCGTTCTAAAACCTTATTAATGCTTTCCCAAGCGGGTAATACAGCGCCTCTGATTAACATTCCTCTGAGACTTATCTGGATACGTCTGCTGGAATTAGGTACACATCCAACAGAAAAATAAAACCTTTTTTTTAGATCCAAATATCAATAGAAGAAAATTAACAAAAGGGGCCAATGGATTCATTCGTGGCTGACATTTTTGTACACTAAGTCTCGATAAAATGGGCTGGTGTATGAATGCACCCCAAGTTTAAATTCTACACTTTTCTGTTTTCAGAATGCGGCTGAAAGTCTATCGTAGAACTTAAGAAGCTGATATGGGAAAGTCCAAGTTGAAAATTTACTCCTAACTTTATATTACAATTTAGTCACCCTTGGTCATGAGTAGACCTATGAGATTGCACCTATAAGACTGTGGGTGTCGTTATAAATATATTATGCTCTGCTAGAATGCCATGTAGGTACATAGTTACTTACATACAAATAAATAGATTTACTTATGTTTCAAAACATGAAAATATCGAAATATTACTAAAAACATCTCTTTTGTTAAGAAAATTGTTTACAATTACAAACTCTGTATTATAGTATTAGCTAACTTACCCGGTTTCGCCCGTGGCTGCCCAATTGCCTAGGTACGTCTTATTCCCGGTATAAAAAGTGTTATTTATTAATTCAGTGTGTCAAATTTCAGACAATTTGGTTCAGGGTTAGGTAAGAGCGTAATTGAGTAGATATACACCTCATTCAATCAAAAAAATATCGGTAAACAATGATTTTTAACCGTAAGTAACAAAATTACCTGAGGCATTTTGTAGTTTAGATATTATTTTATCATATCATGCTTTCGCGAGCCTCTACATTTTTTGACTTGTCCGCCTTTTACATTTTAATTTAACAGCTCATGTAAGGCACGTATTACATTTACATAATGTTACATTTTTGTATTGCTCAACAGTTATTGACTGGTTTTAGTATTATCAATGTTCAAATTGATAAATTATTTATCTTTCGTGGATAAGGATCCGAGTTCTCTTTCAAAATCAGACATTATAAATTAAAGTAACACTGGTAACACTCTGAGGCATATAAGGATATATCCCCTTTGTACTTTTCCCTCTAAGATTACCCTCTGGTGGAACAAGATTACAGAGTTGAGTTAAAGCCAATATCAAGATAAGTGATAAGTCACCACGTTACACAAAAACTTCTAAGTAACTAAGAAGAAGTAAAACTTTTTAATTCGAAGTAGAGGGGTCAATGACCGCGTAACGAGTACTTACAGGCGAGAGAATTGCACTACATAGGAACTGTACAACCTTTGTGGAGAGGACCAATGGAGCGTAAAGACGATTGATTGAACGAGTCTTTTGTATTTTATGTTTTCATACGTTGAATATTGTCACGTAAATAGAATTCTCCATTTTTTTAAATTCACCTGACCTGTTAAAGCGATTTTCCTTTGGTTTCATGTGCGTACCTAATAGCGAAATTTGTTTTAAAGTTTCCTACCCGTACATTCTCCTCTTGCGATGAATCCATACGCGTATCTATGCGAATCCCTACCACAAATTCACGTACCTACGCGATGGACTCCAAAATTAGTCAACCAATTTCGATTATCTACTTTGGGACTTGGTTCATTTTAATTTATTTGCAAAAGAAATGACGGGTCAGCTAGTTCTAAAATAAAAGGGCGAACGACATTTTTACACATTATGAAAATAATCTAGTTACTTGTAAAAAGTTCTAACGTAATTTTAAATGCAGATGCACCACATTTGCAAATCAGTCATTCTGCCCCTGCATTCATTCTCAGAATTAATCCGGAGAAATTACATGCACTCGCTGTAAAGAGCTTGTAAAGTCAATGCACTCTTCTTTGCCAACTTTAACTTAAAACTTTATTAATTTAAGGAAAGTGATGTAAATATCAAAGTGTTTTCAAAGTCTGCTGCCCACTGAAAGCCACTGGTAACAATGTACAGACGATGTGAATTCAAATCTATTTTTACTAAGAAATCTGTTCACACCATTGAACGCGGTAAACAAACATCGACTATCAATACAATTGACCATAATATTTCAATTATTATCTTAGTTTGCGATTTCGTTACTTAGGACAGATGTTACACTTAAAATGGTGGTATTTTTACTTAAACTCTTAATAAAATTAATACCTATGAGTTGCGTTAACGAAACCAGGCCATTACAAGATAACGGAACCAGGCCATTTAAAACCATACTCAAATACTATATTTATAAAACACCCAAACTATGAAACAAACAATTTCGAATCACACATATATTTATTTCCACCCGGGTTTCAAACCCGAGACCTTAATATAAGTCAAAGATTGACTCAGTATGTAGGTAGGATTCACCAGTTTCGGTGTACATTTATCGTTACGGAGTAGGAAAAAAAGCCCATCCGGGAGTAATAAACTGACTTTAGTACATGACGCTGGGATTAAAGCAATATATAAATAGGTACACTTATATCTATCCCTTACAGAATCAACAACCTTGATTGTCACAAAATAAATATCTACGGACGAAACCTTGTCCCATAACCTTAGCAAGAAATTGAAAGAGTTGCTGGAAAGCTAACTTGTTTTTTTTTTTCGTGCGGAAATCGTCATGTTAGCCATGTCGGACTTCTACCGAATAAACCACACGATCCCTTGCCATCTGTCTAAGGCCAGGAGTCCCGGGTAAGCCCTCGGAAGGATAACCCCAGGGTGGTAAGCTGGCTGGCGCTGACTAGACAGGTTGGTACAAGGTTTTCTTTTGAAATTTCCTTCTCCACACAATGAGTACTTTTCCATGTATTCTCATAGTCTACTTTTATGAATTGGTTGGTCTTATTTTTTGCTCTATTGTCGTCATATGAGTATACAAATATTTTGAAACTAGCGCTAGCGCACTCAGTGTTCTCTAAATGATTACGGCAGTAAGCAACTCGACTTTCGGTGATCTTTGGATGGGTGACCACTTTTTAACATTTATTTGAGAGCGTTTCTGTGCTTTGGAAGGCACGTTGAGCCGTTGGTTTCGGTTGTCAGTAATATAGGTCATATAACTAGCTACAAAATTTTCAAAATGTGGTTAATGGATCGTCCCTACCTGCGCCTGATTCAGCAGCTCATGTCTATATCAATCCTGGTACAAAGCGCCCATAGGCTACGGTTACCAACCATCAGGTGACGTAACCTTAGTAGAATAAAAAAAGCAAGTAAGTTCAATTTAATTACTGAAATTTTGTACCCCATAGTCTAATTTGGTCATTATGCGATATCGCGCGGTTGGTGCCACTGCATACAATATTTATTATGTGTGTTCGTTCGCACCTCGTTTTAATGAGACAATGTATTCCAAGTTTGTGTTTCCGTGCGAAGGACTAACCACCCGATGTTTGAGAACTTGATATTCTGAACTTGTACGTTTATATTGTCATTCTATAGCAATGAAATGTATCAACAATGATAACTCATTTGGCGTTTTTATTTTCTACTAGCAAACGCTGTAGTTTCATCCTCAGAGGATTTTTCACAGTTACTGGACTACAGAAACAAATATTACAGCTAGCAATGTTGTACTCGATTCTATAAAGGAACGAATACCGCATTAGCTATAGACGAGAATCTCACTTCTTAAAAGGCGTTTTTGACCTACATATGATTACTCCTATTATCCCCGAAGAGGTAAGTAAAGACATTATTATATGCCCACGCTTCACCTTTTTAGATTTTATCCCACACATAACAGGTGGTGAGCCGTATTGCCGTATGGATATGGACAGGCGCAGATTGTGACGGCTCGCTGTTAAAATTTTTCCAGCCGTCTATAAAGGCCTTCAACTTGGCTTAAGGTTTACCATTCTACTGGCAACCGGGACCAACGGCTTATTGTGCCTTCCAAAACACGCAAACGCTCGCAAATAAATGTCACAAAGTGGTCACCCATCCATAACCGATCATAATAAATGTTGCTTAATACAGTGATCGTGAACAGAACACTGAGTATAATTTACGATTCCAGTAGCGTGGTAATCTGATAAAAGACCATGGCGTCGTCTAGCGCTTTTTGACAACCCTACTGATGGCTCCACAATATCATTGACAGTGATCCTCAAGATGGCGTTCTAATATTGCACCTCTTCCTAGTCCGCTTCATGAACTCAGATTTGTAAGAGGAGGAATCACGTTGTTCTAAGTTTCCATCTATGGTTTAACGGAGAAACGATTGCTTAACATTTAATGCTTTTTACTATGAAAAAGTAGTCAAACGTTTACCTATTTCATTTACACGTTTACAATACCATTAAAATCATCTGTAAGTCGCATAAGATTGTGCCTACGTAACAAAATTAAATAAAATTTTAAAGGGAAATATAATGGTCGGTAAGATAATACTTTATTGTCGCGCCAGTTAAACCTGATTAAGGTAATTTAGAGTACAAATTTTAAGGTGCTGTTAGGAAAAAATAAAAGCCATCTGGTCGACTACGCATTAATGGTAATTGACGTCAATATTTAGGGAGGGGGTGGTTATTTCCCTGGGCAGTTTATCTCCTTCTTGTTGAGTACTCTAGAATATAATTATATCAAAAAAAATCACTTCACCTTTTTACTACTATATGGCAAAGCGGCGAATTACGATCCTGAATGTTATGTTATTTCTAAAATCTGTGAGAAAGGGTTACCTAGGTATTTTGCGATCCAAGCCAGTCTCACACGCCGATTTATGAAACATGTCGCGGCGGAAAAGAAGTGAAATACGAAACAAACCCTCGGCAAATTGTATGACCAGTGCGGCATAGTAAGGTATCCTGTTATTTGCAGTAATAGTACGAGGCCTACTTCTAGGAATGTGATGATTACATTCATTACTGAAATTAAATAAATTTGCCTCATTCTGAATGTGACCTAACCACTCCCACATTTCACCTATTCATAGTAATTTTATTCAAACCTTCCAATTAAATTAGCACTCGTACTAACCATAGCTACGTGACTATTGCTACGAAGTGTTACGTTGTAGCATCGTAGTACAGATAACAGGAGAAATTGGAACGCCAATAAATAATTCTGAATTTGAATAATTACTGTCGAGGCTATTATCGAAAATTTGGTACAATTTCCACTTGAAAGTGTAAAGCTAACACTTTTTGGTGTTTAAGCGCTAATTTGTCGCAACTCAATTACCGTAATTAATTGATTCGTAGTATCAGCCCACGCTTCGCCTACTTGATTCAAATGTCACTGTTCAAATGGTTTTCAAATATTTTTAGTAGCATTTTTCTTTAGAACTGAAGATTCTCTCAAGACCTGGACAATACAAAAAGTGATCTATCTAGCTATAAAGTACGTTACATTTCCACGTCTGTTATGAAAAACCTTTTTTATTTTGCGAATGGACTAAGGAAATGTTTTATCAAATGAAAAGTTATAAACCATGACCTATTTTAGCTTATTATCCATTCTACAAAGGCTTCTTGTCAGTCAAGTGAATCAAAACTAAATATCGCACAGCAATAAAATACGTATCGTTATCCTGCGTGCCACCAAAACATTGAATATTGATGCATCAGAAGCTCCTTCTATTTAGAATTTTATACTCGCTAGTACAGAACAGTTTGGAATGCTTTTCGGAGCATAACTTTGAACTGTTGAAATTTTGGGAAAGTTTTGAGGGATCAAATTACCACCAGCATACCATTATGGCCACATTTTTTAGATAAGCTATGAAAGTTCGAAGCTATGTTTGCCGTAGTGAAATAGATTATTATGATTATGATTTAAATTTCATTTCTGATTGATTTTCCTCTCCGTCAATCTCGATTTGAAAATAAGATTCACGCCAAAGTTATCGTTTCCGATCCGGTCATCATTCATTACATCAATACTATTTACTTTCGACATATTTTTTTTTTTAAATTAGAACACTTTTTCACAATGTCATTGAGCCCAAATTAAGCTAATAGGTATAATCTGGTGCTACGAAATGTAGACAACTATTAACGTACTTATACGAGTATATTAACAATTACATTATACTCTAAAAAAGTAAATCTCCGGAACAAACATTCCTGGATCTCACAATGTGACGCGGCGTTTAGACTATGGACTTCAGCGCAGCAGCTGCACAGGTTTACCACTGCGCCATCGGGGCAGACATTCTATGGAGCACATGCCAGCTGACTACCAAATCTCATAATGGTAGACCACCAGAGCCTCGTCCGTTTGTCAGCAGATACACCAACTGCAAGTATAGTTGAGGAGTCCAGTGTACTCCTTCATAGTATTATTGATTATGTATTTAAAATAGAAGGGTAAATCTTTACGTGATACGAAAGCATGAACAAAATTCACTATCTGGTACAAACGATAAATGAAATTAATATTTATAGTGGGTTCGTGTCTTATGTTGATTACACATTACATTACATTTGTAAAGAAAGTTAAACAAATTTGCTATTTTTATAGGTACATTATGGAATGTATTAAAATAGCAAAATTCTTCTATTTATTTACTTAATAATAAAAATTAATCTCTATTTAAATATAAATCTCTTGAATATGTTAGCTTAAACACTACCATGGTGTTTAGGGAAAGAACTTTTTGCTGTCGCAATAACTTTTCTCCTTCCTATCACAATAAAATGTCCATATCTTTCATCCTATATGATTTGCAAACATTTTGCGTCATGACACGTGAACTAGCCATTTTGGGAAAGTTTTGAGGGATCAAATTACCACCAGCATACATACCATTATGGCCACATTTTTTAGATAAGCTATGAAAGTTCGAAGCTATGTTTGCCGTAGTGAAATAGATTATTATGGTTATGATTTAAATTTCATTTCTGATTGATTTTCCTCTCCGTCAATCTCGATTTGAAAATAAGATTCACGCCAAAGTTATCGTTTCCGATCCGGTCATCATTCATTACATCAATACTATTTACTTTCGACATATTTCTTTTTTTAAATTAGAACACTTTTTCACAATGTCATTGAGCCCAAATTAAGCTAATAGGTATAATCTGGGGCTACGAAATGTAGCCAACTATTAACGTACTTATACGAGTATATTACCAATTACATTATACTCTAAAAAAGTAAATCTCCGAAACAAACATTCCTGGATCTCACAATGTGACGCGGCGTTTAGACTATGGACTTCAGCGCAGCAGCCGCACAGGTTTACCACTGCGCCATCGAGGCAGACATTCTATGGAGCGCATGCCAGCTGACTACCAAATCTCATAATGGTAGACCACCAGAGCCTCGTCCGTTTGTCAGCAGATACACCAACTGCAAGTATAGTTGAGGAGTCCAGTGTACTCCTTCATAGTATTATTGATTATTTAAAGTAGAAGGGTAAATCTTTACGTGATACGAAAGCATGAACAAAATTCACTATCTGGTACAAACGATAAATAAAATTAATATTTATAGTGGGTTTGAGTCTTTTGTTGATTATACGTTACATTACATTCGTAAAGAAAGTTATACTTTAGGGAATGTATTAAAATAGCAAAATTTCACTATTTATTTACTTAATAATAAAAATTAATCTCTATTTAAATATAAATGTCTTGAATTTGTTAGCCTATTCACTACCATGGTGTTTAAGGAAAGAACTATTCGATGTCGCAATAATTTTTCTCCTTCCTATCACAATAAAATTTCCATATCTTTATAGATATATATGATTTGCAAACATTTTGCGTCATGTCACGTGAACTAGCCACCAAGATCATGTGATTTGAACCCGTTGGACATTTTTCTTGAACTTTCTTATATGTAGCGTAGTAACCCTCAAAATTTTAAAGCCATAACTCATGCCATCGATCAAATTCAACAAGATTTATGCACCAGAGTCATGGTAAATTGGAATTTGGGATACATTTCACCACGAGAACCCGCGCAGACATTTGAACGATGTTATACTCAACACATGCTAAAACAGACGAATAAAAAAATCTACAATCTTTGTTTTATTGAAATTTAAAGATGAGGAAGTAAGTGCTTAATTTAAGACCCTGCATTTACAGATCTTATTTATTTATTTATTTAATAATGAAGCGCTCGTGGCTCCGCGGACTCAGTGTTCTGTAAACGATCACTGCAGTAAGCAACTTTCACTATGGCCGGTCCATGGATGGGTGACCATCCATGTGATCACTTTGTGACATTTATTTGAGCGTTTCCGTGCTTCGGAAGGCACGTTAAGCCGTTGGTCCCGGTTGCCAGTAAAATGGCAGTCGTTAAGCTAAGTTGAAGGCTTTATTTCAACAGCAGGCAGTCACAACCTGCGCCTGTCCATTTAAACACGGCAATACGGCTCACCACCTATTACGTGGGACAAATTATACGAAAGGTGAAATGTGGGCATATAATATGCCTCTGCCTACCCCTTCGGGGATAAAGGCGTGACCATATGTATGTATGTATGTATGTGTAATAATGCATAGAAGACTTACAAATCAGAATAGTGCTTAGGTTTAGCCGTCTAAAAGTCAATTAAAAGTCCTCGTTTTTAGTTAAAGACTAATTAAATTAAACAAATAATACTTACAAATAATACTAACATGATTGAGAAGACAGATGTACTTAGTAATACGATCAGAAAAATATACATGTAATATTAACAAATTATCCGCAAACATCAATGTAAAGGGTTGATGGCATTACCCATAGCACTAATTGAAAAAGTCAAGGCTTAAGCACTTTCTTGCTGAAGACACACTTGTTACAAAAGGATCAATATCGTACTGCTTACATAGGTTGTTAAATTTCTACTTGCACATCGACGATCTTAATGTTAATGAAATTAAATAATGGGAAAGAATAATTCATAAGATTACATATTCGAAAGTCAACTAGAATAGATCAAGGAACATGATGGACACTTTTCGTGAGGCTTTATGTTGACACTGATAGTTATCATTTGGCCTTGTTGATCGCAGCAAGAATATCGATTATTGAATAAAGTGTACTTACTTAAAACGCAACTTAACGCGTCTTAAATAGCTCAAATTTAGATCTTGAAAATTTATCTATTAAACGAGTGCAACAGTAAAGAATCATTTCAGTATGGAGAAATTATAATTATAAGCCCCCGGTTACACCTATGACATATTTCGATAAACATAAACCCCATTCTTATTCTCTTAGGGGTGGAAATTCAAAAAATATTTTCAAGAGTTTAGGCTGGTCGTTGACAGGAGTGAGACACCCAGAAACATATTTATATACATCAACTTCCGTGCAAGCGAAGTCAAGTGTGACAGCAAGTTGAATTTTAACTTTACCTTTCAAGTGAAATACCCACTAAGGACTTGTTTTGACTACAACATCATAAAACATTTTTTAACACATTTCTGACATGTATGAGCTATAATAAGCTTTGTGGTAAATCACACCTTAAGTCCTGCTCTCACGTGTGATTTGCACTATATAGTGGAGCTATTCCACTGAATAGCTAATACTTACGGTAGTAAACCTTCAACGACCATTTTTTTTATTGCATTTTATTACGATAAGGACAATGCTGGTGTATTCTATGACATTTAAGTTTAAATGTCAGTTGTGATAGATCAAGGACTATAACGGAGGTATAGTTTAGGTGAAATACTTTTTACTTACATGCACTGACGGTCCGGGATGTGGGATTCAGTGATTAATAAACTTGAACTTAAAACTGTGCCAATTAAAACTGACGTAGTGTGTGTGGTATAATGCGACCCTCTACAGTTTTATTATAATGTATAAATGAAATAAAAGGAAGGAAAATATGAAGGGAGTATCAGCCGTACTGGCGCGGCTGATGCCCAACATCAGGGGACCCAACGCTCCCTACAGGAGACTGTACCTGGGGATCGTGCGAAGCATGGCTCTATACGGAGCTTCTGTATGGGCGGAAACCCTGACGGCCAGCAATGTGGCTAGATTGCTGAGCCCGCAGAGAGCGATGGCCATCAGGGTGATAAGGGGATACCGCACGATCTCCGGTGAGGCGGCATGTCTCCTAGCCGGGACCCCTCCATGGGACCTGGAAGCGAGAGCTCTTGCGTCACTGTTCAGATGGCGCAGGGAGGCACTGAAGCGGGGCCTAAGGCCCGCTTATCGAGAAATCGAGGCCAAGCAGTCCCTACTCCACCAGGAAACCGTGGAGACATGGAAGGTGCGACTTGAGCAACCAAAGGGAGACGCCACAATCGCGGCCGTCAGACCGGTCATGGACGAGTGGCTGGAGAGGAGACACGGTGCTCTCTCCTACCGGTTGACACAGATGCTTGCCGGGCACGGTAGCTTCGGTAGGTATCTGTGGCGAAAACACCGGGAAACTACGGCCGAGTGTCAGCACTGCGAGGACCGCAGTGATGATACAGCACTCCACACGCTGATGGAGTGCACGGCGTGGGCGCAACAGCGCCAGGTCCTCGTAGTGGGTCTGGACGTGGACCTCTCTCGCTCGAGACCATGGTGCGAGCAATGCTCTACAGCGGGAGTAAGTGGGACTGCACCGCCTCCTTCTGCGAGCAGGTCATGCTCGTGAAAGAGGCGGCGGGACGGGTACGGGAGAGAACTCTCCCACCCGAGTTCCGCAGTCGGCGGCCTGGGCGCCGCCAACGTGTCTTCGCCGAGGACTCTCGGCCACCATGACCGGGGGCCTGAGGACGGTGAGAGGTCGGCTCACCGTCCTTACAGAAGCAGGCCCATGACGGCAGCCTGACGTGAGCAATTCACGCACGCCCCCCCTTAGAAGCGGGATCAGACCCGAAACCCCCCAAAGGCGCGGGATAGCACCCGAACCACCCCCTGGGCGAGGCCGCAGTGGCGGCCGTGGGTCTGATGGGAGTTCTGGGGCACTCCTTCCGAGGGCTTCCCCGGGGCTCCCAACCACAAGCTGTTGGGCGTGACGTGAGGTTTTTTAGTCGGTAGGAGTCCGGCATAACATCCATGAGGATTTTTCCTCACGTTAGATAAAAAAAGGGAGGAAAATATTAGAAATGTATTTTTAGGGTTTCGTAGCCAAATGGCAAAAACGGAACCCTTATAGATTCGTCATGTCTGTCTGTCTGTCTGTCTGTCTGTCTGTCTGTCTGTCTGTCCGTCCGTGTGTCACAGCCATTTTTCTCTGAAACTATAAGGCCTATGCCATTGAAACTTGGTTACTAGATGTATTCTGTGAACCGCTTTAAGATTCTTTTATACAACTAGAAAAAAAGTAGTAAATTTTGGGGGTCCCCATACTCAGAACTGAAACTCAAAATTTTTTTTTTCATCAAACCAATACGTGTGGGGTATCAATAGATAGGTCTTCAAAAATGCTATTGAGGTTTCTAATATCATTTTTTTCTAAAATGAATTGTTTGCGCAAGAGACACTTCCAAAGTGGAAAAATGTGTGTCCCCCCCCTCTAACTTCTAAACTAAGAGAATGATAAATCTAAAAAAATTATATGATGTACATTGCCATAAAAACTACCAACGAAAATTGTTTCGAACGAGATAGAGCTGGCAGATTTTTTTTAATACGTCATAAACCGCAATTTTCGGTTAGAAAAATCACTACCACTGCGAACGTGTTAAAACTTTTATATTATGTTACTTGCCGCTACGAAACCCTTCATGGGCGAGTCCAACTCGCACTTGGACAGGTTTATTAATTGACAATTAGTATCGTTCGGCGATATTTTAGCAGTACTCGCACGAGGCACCGACAAAACCTTTTAGTACCTATCATCGCTCCAACTAAGTTACGGTACATTAGAATTAGTTTCACGTTGGCTGGTGTTCGAACTAATGCTGCTATACATAATTAATACTAACAGCACCCCGGCTGCGAGGATATGGCTGCAACAACAAACACCTCTAAAGTTACTTATACTGTGTATACTCACACATAAGTTTATATTTGAATATCAAACTTACATTTTAGAAATTAGTTCACACTCGAATTGGAATTCCCCACAGGAATATGACCTCATTATTGGTCGATATTGAACTTGTTGTGCAACCACCTTTATGTTATACAGGGCAAACAAAATAAGTAGTGATAACAGGGTTTAAGTGTATTACATTTATGGCTGGTCACCTCACAACTCGATTAAAGTGATTTTGAAAAGGTACAAAAAGGTACCTTTTTTTTACGTGAGGGAAAATCCTCGAGGATGTTATGCCGGACTCCCATCAACTCAAAAACCTCACTTATCAAAATAAAAATAAAATTAAAAATAAAATAAAATTTATTCCATTTGAAATTTTTAAAAAAAATATTTAGGTTTGTCAAAATTTTTGTGACTCTACCGGGGGTTCGGAAATACTACAGACTGAGAAGAACACCCCAAGAAACTCAGTCCGGTCCCTTCTCTTCTAGTATCTTAGTATCTAATACAGTTTTTTTTTATGTAGGAAGGAGCAATTCGTGTCACTGCCAGGCAGCCTTGTCTTCTAGAAAGTCTTTAATGCTATAATAAGCTTTCTGGCACAATTTAAGTTTTATTAGTTTTTTAAATTTATTAACTGACAAACCTGTACATGGCTGTCGGCAATGTATTGTACATTCGAATACAATTGCCCGCAAAAGAATTGCTTATTTTATTAAGCCTAAATCTAGGTACAGCCAATTTATTCTTATTTCTTAAGTTTAGATTATGGATATCACTATTTTTAATAAATTTACTGTTATTTTTATGAGTATATAATAAGTTTTCATATATGTACTGGGAATACACAGTAAGGATGTTGATATCCTTAAACTTTTCTCTTAATGACTCCCGAATCCCCATACCATAGATAGCCCGGACAGCCCTTTTCTGCAACACAAAGATAGATTCGATGTCGGCAGCGTTACCCCATAATAGTATGCCATAGGTCATGACACTGTGGAAATAGCTAAAGTAGACAAGACGCGCTGTTCTAATGTCTGTCAGTTGTCGGATCTTTTTAACGGCATAGGCTGCAGAGCTCAGTCTGCCCGAGACTTTCTCGATATGAGGCCCCCACTGCAAGTTGGAGTCTAACTTTATGCCCAGAAAGACAGTTTCATCGACCAATTCTACTTGATCATTCCTAATCTTAATACTGGTGCTAACGAGCCTAACATTTGGCAAGGTGAATCTAATACATTTTGTTTTAGTTTCATTTAACAATAAATTATTTGCGTTAAACCAGTGGACTACCCTAGAGAGGGCATTGTTTACTTCGTCAAGATCGCATTGTCCACGTTCAACTTTAAATATTAAAGATGTGTCATCAGCAGACAAAACTACCTCGTGATCGTCTCTTATAAGGTGAGGGAGATCATTTATGTACACTAAAAATAGAAAAGGTCCCAGAATTGAACCCTGAGGCACCCCCATTGTTACAGCAGAACCATGTGACTGTTTACCATTTATAACTACTTTCTGTACTCTATCTCTTAGGTAAGAACTAATTAAATCCAAGGCCGTCCCCTGGATCCCATAATGATCAAGTTTTTGAATTAAAGTCTGATGCTGGACGCAATCGAAGGCCTTAGATAGGTCGCAGAATACACCATAAGCATCATACGACTCCTCCCAGGCCTCATATATATACTCTAATAATTTGATTCCAGCATCCTTGGTAGACCGACCGCGCGTGAAACCGAATTGTTTAGTATGGAATAGTTTATTTGTATTAAAATGATTTTGCATTTGATTAAGCATTACCTTTTCAAAGATTTTACTAAACGTGGGTAGTACAGGAATAGGACGAAAATTAGACGGATCCGAGGTGCTACCCGATTTAAACAGAGGAGTTATTTTACTAAACTTCATTAAGTCAGGAAACACACCACTATCAACACAATTATTAAATATTATTGATAATTCAGGAGCAACCATTTCAATTAACGAATTAACTAAATGTACAGAAATTCCCCAGAGGTCAGCCGTTTTCTTAATATTTAAAGATTTAAAAGTTTTTATGATAGTGTGTATAGGAATAATTTTTTACTAATTTTACTGAATTTGAATATTTCATTACAGCAAGGAACATTTGCTTTTAACAAGGATTCTGCTAACGCCCAACAGCCTATGGTTGTGAGCCCCGGGTAAGCCCTCGGAAGGATGTCCCAGGACTACGATGCTTTCTGTACCCTTTTGAATCAATCAACCTACTTATGAATTATGTTTAGGTTTCATTTAACATTTTGTGTTATGTTTTAAGTCAAAATACTTTGTATTTTAGGCGTACTTACAACAAAAGTTCGAAAGAAATAGACCAATAACTAAATCAATCCATATTATTAACATCGCATCGTAAAGCTACGAGAATTTACCACACATACGAAAGCAATCAGTTCTAAATCAGTATGAATAACCTCGGTTCACGGCTCGGGCAAGATTTCCTCGCCGACTTCCATGTATATGTACAGAGAATAAACATGTCGTTTAGTCGCCTTATATAATACCCATGAGAGGGTCGCACTTGCGTATTATATTTCGCCGAAAACCACACGCGCTCCATGAATGTTTAGTTAGGCGCAAATTGATCATTCAGCCACTTAAAGCGTTCACAGTAATATGTATTTAATCCATACTAATATTATAAAGATGAAGACTTTGTATGTTTGAACGCTAGGATCTCAGGAACTACTGGTTCGATTTCAAAACTTCTTTTACAGTTTGATAGTCCATTTATTGAGAATGGCTATAGGCTATGTAGCATCACGCTAAGGTGAATAGGAGCGGAGCAGCAACGGATAATGTTTCGAAAACGGGGAATTCTTTTTACGGTCTGAAAGCTTCCGAGGCGTACGCTGCCCAAATGGTTAAAGTTACGTAAAAGTTGCGTAATAAAAAATTGTTGCTCTCAAAAAGTTCTATAAAAAAGTCCGCGGCAGCATATGTCTATCTTTAAAGGTTCGCTCACTATAACCCAATTTGTCTTTCTTTTAAGGTTAGCTCACAATATTATCAAACTGAACAGTTTGTTTGTGCTAGGAGCTCAGAAACTACTGGTTGCATTTCAAAAATAATTGCACAGTTTTATAGTCCATGAGGATGGCTAATGGCTATATAACATCACGCTAAGACAAATAGAAGCGGAGCAGCCATGAATTATGTTTTGAGTAATTTATTTCTTTTAAGAGCTTCCATTGCGTACGTTGCGTAAATGGTTAAAGTTACGTTAAATTGTGTACTACATTTTTTTTCCTTTTAAACAGTTACAAAAAAAAGTCCTGAACGGCATATGCCTATCTTTTATTGTTCACTTACAATAGCTCTCTACATATTTTTTTAAATATGAGCGAGGCAACTCGACGATAGTCGATTCAGTCAACTGAAAGATAACACCGGCCAAGTGCGAGTCGGACTCGCACATGATGAGTTTCGTACCAAAAACCGAACAAAAATAAATGTGACGGGAAACATTATATCACTTCAACAAAGTTGTGCGGGTCAACTCTAATGGTAATGAATATAAGCGACGTGACGCGACGGGAAAAATGATATCACTTTAAATATTAATACCTAGCACACCTCTCTAATAAATATAAGACACGCGACGGGATTATATTACTTAAAATATTAATACTATACCTACCACTCTCTTTCTTACTCTCATGTGACGCAAACGAAGTTGCGCGGGTCAGCTAGTTATGTAATATCCAAGCAATCGACCATGAAGGTTTCATGTAGTTTTTATCGATCCATTCTGTCTGTCTACTATAATTACCTTAGCTTATACAACATGTCTTATTATGTATTTTCCTTACGTTACTGACATACAAAAATATCATAACAAAGCTATGGACTAATAAGGTTTCATGTAGTTTTATAATCGAGCTATCTTCTACTAAATTATACTACCATGATGATTCAGCAAGTCCATAAGGCTAAAGAGAAGCAAAGTACCTACTACGTAGGTAGAAGTTTTTCAAAAAATAAAAAAATATTCAACAAAAATAGTTCTTTATTTTGTCAGTGTCTTCCAAAAATCTTCAAGATTCCAAATCCAGTAAATTATTTGTAACAGAAAATAAGCTTCACAAGGCAGACAGAGTGCGTCATTCATTTAGCGCAACCTATGAATGGTTAAAGTGGCATTAATGACCGTTTGTAGTTAATATTTAACGCCTAATAACGCTGAAACAATAAGTATCGTCAATTACTTTTCTGTCTGGATATATTTATTGCGCACCATGCTACTCTATTCGCCATTCTTGGGTTAGTACGGGATTTAAGGGGGTTGCCGTGGGGCAAAGACTACAAAAAAGAAAATAGTGATTTTAAAGTATCTATCAAGAATCGCAGACATAGGGCGCTTGCACATTGCACGATATCGTACGATATCGTGGAACGATATAACCGAACGAAATTGACACAGTATAACCCACATTCGGTTAGTAGCTTTGCGCCAGGAAAGGTAACCGCGCGATTCTTAAAGCTAATTAAAATATTAGAAGCAATAATGGCAGCAGTGAACAAGTTACGTTTACTTTATCTTTTATATTTACGGAGAAAAAACGATACTGTAGAAGAACATTTTGGGTTGATCCTCTTCTACAAGTGCGATATTTAGAGGAAACTTATTACCTTCTCTTCTATAAACTGTGTGCGCGAAGTGAAATGTTTAAGCTCAGCTATTTACAGTAGTAAACTAAAAAGATTTGCTTGTTAAGTTTAGGCATTCTGAACTAGCTATGCGAAAATACTATGACAAAAGATTTTTATTGTAAAATTAAGGCCAATTACATTAAATTGGTACCTAGCATACGAAAAAACCCTTAAACGATACCCATTATGGAATTTTGTGATTACGGCGCGGCGGCCATATTGGATTGCAAAATTATCACGTGATTCGTACTCAGCATACCAAAAAACCCCTTTAACGATACCCATCATAAAATTTCGTGATTATGGCGCGGCGACCATATTGGATTGCAAAATTATCACGTGATTCGTACTCAGCATACCAAAAAACCCCTTAAACGATACCCATCATGAAATTTTGTGATTACGGCGCGGCGGCCATATTGGATTGCAAAATTATCACGTGATTTGTACTCAGCATACCAAAAAACCCCTTAAACGATACCTGGAGCGGCTGGAGCATGACTTGTAGCTCACTACAAGTCATGCTCCAGGAATGTCACGGGTCAGTAGATGCGCACGTCTGTGTGAGTGAGCCGTTTCGCACGTTTCTATGAAGTTACTCTACTGTTGTAAGTATCTGTATATTGTGACCGCGCTTTGTATCGTCACACGATATCGTCACGACAGTAAATATCGTCCACGATATCGTGCGATATCGTGACGATATCGTGGCAGTGTGAAAGCGTGTAGTAGTAATTGTATCAAAACACCGCTCCTACGATATCGTGTCGTTACCGTTATCGTGGCAGTGTGCAAGCGCCCATACGCTGAATTTGGACCTTTTTGCACTTAGTACCCGCGAAGTGTAGGCACAAGAAATAAAAAATTGCAAAGTCAAGATTGGAAATTAATTTTACAGAAGACCTGAAGTGCAATTCCATTAGTTCACTTTGTGGAAATTGCGTAAATCGTTATGCTTCCTTTGAATTAACTTGCTTTCTTATATTTTCTTTCCTTTTTTAGGGTTTGGCTTAAAAATGCACCTTTTACAGTTTCACACGCTCACCTTTCTCTCTCTCACTCTCTCTCTCTTATGGAACCTAAACGAAGCTGCATGGGGCGGTTAGTAGCTATATACGTAAATGTAACAGATTTTATATACGTAAATATTACAGATTTTGAAACAAAATATTCATTCTGTGAACGTGCCTGTCAATGATTTTAGCTCGTATTTCCAATATAAATATATTTTAATTTAGGAAACGTTATTTCCGTTTATTTTCAAAGTAGACTTGACCATGACACGATTTAGGTCAACATACGAGCATGTATGTATACTATTCGGTAGTGTAGCCGACTGCCACGCTGAGGTCTCGGAATAGATTCCCGGGTCGTTCAGTATTTGTTTGACCTACAAATTTTATGTTTGTATTTCTGGGTGTCTTATCAATACATATAATAAAATAGTAACAGGTTGCTGTCTGTACATGGAAGATAAATAAGAAAAAATATTATAGGGGGGCTTTATGAACGCAATAGAACCCAAAACAATGATTTTTAGAATTTTTGTCTGTTTGTCTGTATGTCTGTATATCTGTTTGTCTGTACGGTTGTGCACGCTAATCTCAGTAACCGCTCAACCGATTGCAATGCGGTTCTTTTTATTGTGTTGAGGTTTTCTCCAGTTAACATTTAGCGTTTGTTTTATGTAAATCGGTTTAGAAATAAAAGAGTTATAACACTTTTAAGAATCAGATATTTTGAAAATTTTAATTGTAGGGGTTTCTTTGAATGTGAGTGAACCTAAACTGGCGTGTTGGCTTAATCATAAACAATTCAGTCCGCGCCGAAGGCGTGGACTGAATTGTTTTAAAATAGACTTAATCATTAAGCTCTTTTATGATTAAGCAAACAGGGCAGTTTCAGACGCTGCTTGATGACTCTGATGAAGAAATACCTTTCCTTTCATACACCTTATGTGACGTAAACGAAGTTGCGGGCTCAGCTAGTAATAAATAAATTTCCCTTTATCTTCCCCAGTAGTACCATTGATCAGTACTAGGGAATGCAATACCGGGATACCGGGATCCCGAAATACCGGGATCCCGCAGGATTAGCAGGACTGTGCAAAGGTAAACGCCATGAATTGTTCTGTAAGCGGAAGCGCGCAAACTGATTCGGTTTGAGAAAGTTTTTTGTAATTGTGACGTAATATATCTTAATATATAAAACAAAGACGGGTTTGTTACATAAATTATAATAAATTAATTTTTATTTCGAGCAACTACACTCATATTTTGTTAGTAAAATACACTTTTCTCTTAATGCTAAGTGTTAGTATTTACATGTCTTGCACAACAGTGATTCATGTATGTACAATCTACCCGGTCCGCGATAATTTTCAGAAGGGAGTTAGAGCTAGCCCTGACTCTGCAGACGAGGGAGGCGGCGCGTTTCCGCATTGTTGCATAAAAACAATGTACTCGTGCCTGCGCGAACATCCCCGACGCGCTGCAGCGCCAGGGCAGCCCCATCAACCTCCTAAAGGCGTTGTTGTACTGGACTCGGAGAGCCCCGTATGCCCTTTGTGTATAATTAGCCCACAGGCTGCACGTGTAAAATGATGTACAGTAAGCTTTAAATAAAGTAATTTTAACATCAGGAGAGCAGCGTACAAACCTGCGAGCTATAGCATTAGCCCGGACAGACAGGGCCCTCCGTTCCCTGTGAATATCAGCATTGTCTTTGAGTCCAGCAGTGACCAGGTGACCAAGGTATTTAAATTGATTGACTCGCTCGAGCGAGATGCCTCCAAGCGTTATAGGTGGGACGTTATCATTGTACCCAGCCCTGCTGGCCTCAAAAACAATGTACTGACTTTTCTTAATATTGTAGACAAGTCCATGTTCCGTAGCGTATGTCTCACACGTGTCCAGTAACGTCCTTAAGCCACTGACTGACGCACTCAGCAGAACCATGTCATCCGCGTAGCTTAAATTATTCACACAGACTCCATCTATGTGACAACCGACACGGTGGCTGCTGAGTGCCTCAATCAGTGCATTAATATAAAGATTAAATAGTGTCGGCGAGGATAACCCCCCCTGCCTAACACCACACTCCAGTTTATACGGCTCAGATAAAGCTCCGGCCCATCTGACACTATTTACCTGGTTTCCATACCAATACCGGAAAGTACCCAGGAGATCCCTAGGAATACCTGAGGCCTCAAGCTTTCTCCAGAGTACCTTGTAGGAAACCAGGTCAAAGGCCTTCGACATGTCCAGGAAACATGCAAACACGGGCGTCTTACGACATGTGTAGTACTTGATGGTATGCTTGAGACACAGAACTGCACTTTCGGTTGATAGACCTGTCCTGAACCCAAATTGGTTGTCATGCAGTTTTATATATTTACTGTATCTCAAACAGACCATCAAGAACCTTAGCCAATACAGTGGCCAACGAGATCGGTCTGTAATTTCCTACATCGGACAAGTCTCCCGTTTTGTTTTTCACAATCGGGATAACGATTGTTTTTATCATGTCCGGCGGTAAGTACGAGTGACCAATGCACAGATTAAATAAAAGAGCCAAAACCCTAGGCAGGTGAGGGCCTGCGTTTTGCAAATGCTCAATGCTGAGCCCATCGTGACCGGGCGACTTACCACGAGATGAAGTAGTGATTAATTTATGTATTTCAGAAACGGTAAATCTGGTATCCACCCGGCCACGACCTGCAACACCCTCCTGCACAAATTGAGACCCTCCCAAGGGAGATTTTACAAAAAAGTGACTCTTAAAGCGGTCAGCTATTTGCTTTGCATCGCTTAGTCCATCCACATTAACGGGCAAGCCAGGCCGTGCATTTATCTTTTTCGTGCTCTTCCAAAAACCGCGAAAGTCACGTTTAGAGTGATGAGAGGCAAGGATATCCATTTGAATTTGTACCTGGTGATCCTGACACCACTTTAGTTGCGATTTGAAAAATTTTCTACTCTCTTTCATTTCATCAAAAATATTGCAGGTCTTTGGTTTCCCACTTGACTGCCATGCCTGAAACTTCAGTCTGGCTTCCCCGTGAGCGCGCCGGACATATCGATTCCATCCAACCACTTGACCTTTCTTTCTAACACAATTACGATGGTTGTTGTTACTGCAAACTGATGCCCCCCTCAGTGCGTCTACAATATTTTTATGTAAATTATCAATTATATGTCGATGGGATATATCATTACAATAATAATCACAACATAATTTTAATTCAATTGGAAAATCAATAAATTTAAGTCTATTATTACATTCATTATAATATAATTCAATTTGGTCCCTAGATCGATCACCCCATATTATGTCATTACTGATTGAATAATTAATTAAATTACAAGATAAAGATGTCATTAAATTAAATATACATTCAAAGGTCATTGGAAAGTGGTCAGACCACATCACGTCATTATTCACGGATACATTTTTAACCGAGTCAATCGCCGAGTGAGTAACAATACAGTGGTCGAGCCACCGCTCCGACCCGTGTGATTCGCTAATGAAAGTGTACGTATCACTACCAGAGCCTAACAGGTTCATGTCTGCCACTGTCCAATTTTCCTCTTCACAAAAGCACAACAATTCCCGCATAAACAGCTCGTTTGGGTGTGCATTAAAATCACCCAAACAGTACACAGACTCCACAGAAAAATCATCCACAATAGCACTTACCATGCCGAGACAATCCATAAAAGTTGGTAAGTTATCGATGTGATCAGTAGGCATATATATGCACATCACTATAATTGGTCGTTCCGTATCACAGATTTTTATTGCACAAATTCGTGGATTATCACACGGAATCACAGATACATTCCGAAACACGTCAGAACGCCACAACAGTGCAACTCCACCGTATGACCTCCCCCGTAATATTCCAACTGAGGTGTCGACGGCCGATGTCCCCACAGCGCTGAAATCCCTGGCGATAGAACTGAGGTACGGTATCTCATCAGGCAGCAACCATGTTTCCTGAAGGGCCACAATATCGGAATGTCGACATAGTTCTCTCACATGCTCAACTGAGCGTTTCAAATTCTTACAATTAAACGTACTTAGTTTGTATGTCGTCATGGTTTATTTTTATACTGGCCGCTTTTATTCGAATATTTCTTGAAATTAACGAATTGTCTAAAAATTATACCTTGAGGCCATAGGCCCTCGTCTAAAAATAATGACAACTTGCTCTCATTTACAAAGAACTTAAATGCCATGTAGTGTTTCATCGAAGATATGTGTTACCTCATGTGCGGCAGTTTGTTAGTTAGGTTAGGAATACCAGCGCCAGATCGCGGAATGAATGACGCATTTAATAGAGAATTGGAACGTGAACGTGAATATGATCCACATGAACACATCCAATCAGTCCAAACGAATGTACCTCTGTTGAATCCTAAGCAGAGGGAAGTCTATGATACACTGATTAATGCAATTGATGATGGAAATGGCGGCTTATTTTTTTTTGGATGCCCCCGGTGGAACTGGTAAGACATTCCTCATGTCATTGATTTTGGCCACTGTACGTGCGAGATCCGAAATTGCGGTAGCAATAGCTTCTTCTGGAACAGCGGCCACATTGTTAGACGGATGCTGTACGGCTCACTTAGCGTTAAAATTGCCATTAAACCTTCAAACTACTGAGCAACCGACATGTAACATTTCGAAACACTCCGCAATGGCCAAAGTTTTAGTAGCATCAAAAATCATCATATGGGACGAATGCACAATGGCGCACAAACGCGCATTGGAAGCACTAGACCGAACATTAAAAGATCTGCGCAATGACTCGAGATGTTTTGGTAGTGCAATGATTTTATTATCTGGCGATTTCCGACAAACACTACCGTCATTCCAAGATCTACTGCTGCCGACGAAATAAAAGCGTGCCTCAAAGCATCAAATCTGTGGCGATATGTAAAGAAACTTCAACTGTCTGTAAATATGAGAGTTGCATTGTTGAACGATCTATCTGCTGATGATTTCTCAAACCATTTGCTGACTATCGGTAATGGCCAAGTTCCTGTTGACAAATCGAGCGGTTTGATTTAATTTCCTCCAAATGTTTGCAATTTTGTATCATCAAAAGACGAGCTTATCAACAAAGAATTCCCGGATATCATTGCTAACCACAAAAATATTAAATGGTTAAGTGAGCGAGCAATTTTGGCCGCGAAAAATAAAGATGTAGATGACCCTTTATAATTCAAAATCAAATCGTAGGTGCTCTGTATTCATTCAAATCTATCGACTGTGTAACAAACGAAGAAGAAGCCACTAATTATTCAAGTGAATTTTTAAACTCCTTGGATGTGCCTGGTTTACCACCGCACAATTTAAAAGTTAAGGTTGGCTCGGTAGTCATCATGCTTAGAAATTTAAACCAGCCAAAACTGTGCAATGGAACGCGTTTGGTGATAAAAAAACTGATGAGCAATGTGAATCACGCGTCGATACTTAAAGGAAAATTTAAAGATGAGGAAGTTCTTATTCCAAGGATTCCGATGATCCCAACGGATATGTCATTTTAATTTAAACGAATTCAATTTCCGATTCGTCATGCCTTTGCCATGACGATCAACAAATCACAGGGCCAATCCTTGACTATTTGTGGTCTCAATCTAGAAAATGAATGTTTTTCTCATGGTCAATTGTACGTGGCATGCTCACGTGTCGGCTTATATTTGCTCCATGCGGCAAACCATCCGCTTTATTTGTTCTTGCGCCTGACCAAAAACAAAGAATGTCGTTTACCACAAGGTGCTTGAATGAAAATTCCATTAATGAATTAATCCGAGTGTATTCCAATCTGCACAACATAGTTTTCAATCATTTTTTTCTGACATGAGTTTGAATTACTTAATTATATTATAATTTTTTGTATCATTGTATTACGTTCATCAAAGCCTAAATTAGTTCAGCTAAAAGGTAACACGACATTCATTGACTGTTAGGCGGTACGAAGTTCGCCGGGTCAGCTAGTGTCAAATATGTATGTACATTTAGAAATGAATAAGTATTTCTAATCGTTGTCTAGATCCCACAACTTTTTTAATTGGATAGGGTTCACTTCTGAGGTGGTATTTTTACCAGGTCAGGATCTGAAGATGGGATCCAGGAAAAATCGAGGGCAAACACCGAAAATTGTAGGGACGACTAGTGCGTTTGTTAATTTTTTAATGAAGTGCTTTAAGGTACTACAATTTAATAAAGGTTTGAAGTCGTTCTAATTATGGAGTCGAAAGACAATCGAGGGAATTTCTTAACGATTTACAGCAGTTACGTTGTATTTGAACTTGACTGATTTGTATTGATGCAAGCAATTTAGAACTTTTTTTTGTTTTATCGATCTTCATTGGTTTTTGATCTGCATTTGTTTTGTCGACACCATATATAATTAGCAGGGAAAAAGGACATGGTTTTTTTACATTTTGTTTTGATCTTAGTGAGGTAACTTGATGGGGCAAAGTGAAATCTAAGCGCACGGCAGTGCGCAGGCCAAGTTCCAGCAACAGGCCGAGCGCATGCCGTACTCTATTTACACGAACCGCTTCGACCCACTTTTGACCCCCCTGTAGCTCAGTGCCTATTGCAAGTACAGAAATAAAATTGTACGTACGTAATCATATACTAGTACTAAGGCAGTGTACCAAATTTCATAGATGTAGCTTTAGTAGATCCTGAAATATGACCCTGTGAATATAGCTAATTTTGGCACTGACTGACTCACTCACTGACCGGTCATCAAAACCTCTAGGCCACTTCCAATTGTCCTAGCGTTATGAAATTTGGCACACAGATCGGGTGTTATATGTAGATTACCGAAAAATTGAGATATTTGAGAAATCGGTCAAGCGTGAGTTGGAAAAGAGTTACAAAGTTTGTATGGGACCACAGGATTCCTTGGTCGGATCTTCTTCAAAATTTGCATAAATCATCTCTAACATAATTGATGGAAGATGTGTTTCGTATTTTATTGAAATTCATTCCAGAACATGGCTAAAAGGGGGTAACAATTGTTTTCTTCGGGGGGTTTCGATTCGAATTTGTATCAATACTTCTTAGTGATGAGAGGACTCTTTTGATTTAATTTACTTTTTATTTTAACACATGTCATGTTTAAAAACTCAATCAGATTTGAGAAAGATGTTATCAATGTTTTGATTAATGTCAATCAAATTCTCTATACATACAAATTATGGAAAAGTCAGTACTGCACATTGAATATTGTTATTCATATTTGTGAAATATTTGGATCAAATTCGTCCAGTAGTTTAGAGATCAGCAAGCATTCTAAAGGATGACTCACGCTAGACCGTGCCGGGTCCGAGCCGAGTGTCGGCCGTAGCACGGTCACCGAGCCGGTTGCATTCACGACTGCTCGGGCGAAGCTCGGTAGCACTGTATTCATGCGAGCCGAGGCGGGACCGAGTTGTTTCTGAGCGCTTTCCGTAGTTCGGCTGTCACTCAGTTGCCGCTCGGTTTAACTAGTAGATTTAGCGCGAAAAATTCTAAATCTATGGTTTACGTGAGTTTGTTCACACAAAATATATATAATATTGACCTTGCTGCGGCCGGCACTCGGCTCGGACCCGGCACGGCGTAGCGTGAGTCATCCTTTTTAGGATTCCGTACCCAAAGGGTAAAGAACGGGACCCTATTCATGAGACTTCGCTGTCCGTCTGTCTGTCTGTCTGTCTGTCTGTCCGTCAGGAGGCTGTATCTCATGAACGGTGATAGTTGAAATTTTCACAGATTATGTGTTATTGTTGCCGCTATAACAACAAATACTGAAAACAAAAACATAATAATATTTAAGGGGGGCTTCCATACAACAAACGTGTTTTTAGCGACTTTGTCTTATATATTCGGTAATAAGGTATCCTTCACAATTTAAATACGTTAGTTAATTTGAACATTTCATCAAGATCATTCATTCCCTTTACACCATGCAAATTAAATGAATACTTTAGGAGGTACAGCACAATCAAATGTTGCTCAATGAAATTAATTTCGTGTCGCCATGATTGAACATTATACGGGTCACATACTAATTTATTTTTCGACTTTCATCGTAAATATTTGTTCTTTAAAAAGTGAACAACGCTTTCAGCAGATCACTTTAGGTAGGTGTAATATTTCAAAGATAGCTATTTCTTAGGAAATGGTAAACAAATAGTCCATATTTTAGATTTTTCTCCAGTATAAACAATTTACGTACAAACACACAATTTATGTTGTAGACGTAGATATCGTGTTTATAATGTCATCATTCAAATGTCATCAATATTCTGAAAAAGAAATTAAACATAGAGTTCACAAACTCTTTTTGAAATATTTACTGTACCTACCGTAGAGGATCTATACAAGGATAGTTAACACTATAGAGCAACGCGACCTGTCTAAAGACGCGCGTTGTATAACACTATAGAGCAACGCGAACTGTCTAAAGACGCGCGTTGTATAACACTATAGAGCAACGCGAACTGTCTAGAGACGCGCGTTGTATAACACTATAGAGCAACGCGAACTGTCTAATAGGTAATGAGGGCAACCAGTAGACGCTTGAAATACTCACAGAATATCGAGCATTGTATTTTCATAAAAAAAAATAATTGAAACAAAATGGACCTTTACTGGGACATCCTTTCGAGAGCTTGTCTTGTTGAGAGAGAGTATAAAATAATGTCATGTATACATAATGCACACTTTAAAGCTTATTAAAGAAAAAATAGGTACGGTTTCTTGAAAAAAAGTATTGAAATCCCACCAAAAACATCCCTGTTGAAAAGGAGGCAAAGTTCCTATGGGCTAATTGTTCGCCTAAAAAAGGGTTGAAATCCAATCCAATGCCAAGTTTAGATGTACTTTAAATAATCTAAAAATATTTAAAATAATGTTACTTCTAAATTTGAACTTGGCAGGTTAATTTAATTATATACATAATTTTAATTATACAATTAATCAAGTGTTGCGTACTGCACGAAACCCTGCCAAGTTCTAATTTAGAAGTAACATTATTTTAAATATTTTTAGATTATTTAAAGTACATCTAAACTTGGCATTGGATTGGATTTCAACCCTTTTTTAGGCGAACAATTAGCCCATAGGAACTTGGCCTCCTTTTCAACAGGGATGTTTTTGGTGGGATTACCCTAACGAAAGTTGGAGGCAAATTTCTATAATTATTTGCATTATGAAGCTGAAAAATTAGTTTATTTGCTTGCTTAACGCGATAAACTCCAAAATAACAGATTCGGGCGCGAAAGGATACATCAAATCATATACAGCAGAAAATACGACATTGTAATAAAACCCAAATTCGATATTAAAGTTTGTATTATAAAGTTATACGTAGAAAGACTATTTAATATGGTGAAAACCATATAAATTGTATTCCATATATCCTCATAATAAGGATTATTACAGAACCATAACTAAATAATGCAGCCAAATATTCATAATAATTGAAATCAGATTTAACACTGGTATTTGAGACCTAACTTTCATTACAAAGCCGGCAATAAAAGGAAATCGTAGCAATGAATGGACGCCTACACGCTACGCCGTAGAACGCCTACGCACTACGGCACGACGCTACGTGGGTGCCCTCCCACTCGAGCTTACGTGACTTGTTTGATATTTTGATAAGCTGTACAAAGACAAATTATTCACAAGTTTTGTGGCATTTTTGGTAAGATTCTGAAGTATTATGTGGAAAGATAAAAGAGCCAAAGAGCTATTTTGTGTTCAGGAATGTGTGAAGATATTTTCGTGTTTTGTTGAAATATTTGGGATAGAAATTGATAACCTATCGCTATTTATATATTATCTCTCTTATTCATGGACCATTTTGCATCAAAATTCGCGTGGTCTTCTTCATATAGTGCCTCGTAACGTCAATAGACTTGCCCTCTATTACGTTATAGCAACCAATCAACTGGCAAAGTATACAATAATATGCTTTTCTTTTTTTATTTAGCTCGGTAAAATAATGCCTACCGCCTGATTGAAAGGTATGACGATATCTCGCGATTGGGGACCACTTGTACAGTCTACAAAATATAGTATAGCCTTACCGTTACTTTTGGTCAATCGTTTGAAAGGTCACTTCAATTCATTTCATTTCACTTCTGCTTACCGTCGGGGATATAGGCTTGTCATTATGTACCCACATAAAACAATAAGTGTATGAAGTCAATTACATTATTTGGACAGCACTGTGCAATTTATTCTGTTATCAGATATCTATTAACATATCAGTAACGTGGAGTACTTGTATGTTCATTTCACAGAATAATATATAAACGGTGAATAAACCATCCATATCAAATCGCAAATGGAATCTACATTTAGACGACACAAATTGTGTTATTTTCATACTGTCGTGGTTACACTTTGATATCCTTCCGAGGGCTTACCCGGGGCTCCCAACCGTAGACTGTAAGTAGGGAACGTGTTGGGTTTTAGTCGGTAAGAGTCCGGCATAGCATCCATGACGGAGTTTCCACACGTAAAACCAGGCATTAAGAAACAGCAGCTGGTAAGGCAATTTACATCACCCCCGCTTGAAGAATACAGAATTTTATTCACAGAAGAAGACTTTATTTTTACATATTATTTAGGGATTTTGATACAATAGCTGCTACCACTGTTACATGTCTACTCATTTCTATAAGCTGTATAAAAAGTTTTAAGTCTCTAGAGGCCTCGTGAATCCAGCAAGACAGCATTTATATTCGACATTTATTGTAATAGTTTTAAAGTCAGGGATCGCTATAAACGACCCGGCACAGGTGACACCCGGGTATCGGAGGGAGTCTGCTCTAAGGGGTGCAGTTTCTCCTTACACATTATTTGGTAGTGTGAGGCAGTGTTGACCCACCCGGGGTTGATTACCGTCATTCTGGGATGAGGAAAAAATAGTTTCTCTGTCGAACTATAAAACTTAGAATGACCTGCCAGCGCACGTGTTTCCCTCGTCTTACGATCCCGGGTTTTTCAAGTGGAGAGTGAAGAGGCACACCACGGGCCACCAACTTGAGGATCACTGTCTGAACTCTAGCGAACTGTGAGAATGGGCTCTAATGTCGCCATGACTTTCCATCAACCGGGCGGCGTTAATATTTAAAGAAATTTAATACTCAGTACTCTAAAAGCTATCCCTCGCATGCTCTTTGTCTTCGAACACAGGGTTTAGTGCCTAATTGTGCCTTAAAGGTACCGTACTAATTCGTATGTCATGTCTATCCAGATCACATAAATTTTTGGATATAGTCTGTATTGTATTGTTGTATGAAAGAAATAATTTCTTATCTTTGTCTAAGCTTTGCTGTCCTGTTCCTAACCCATAAAATAGTTCTGACACAATACAAAGCGAATTGCATTATAAAGCCTTCGTTTAAATGATTCATTTTTATAAACAATTCTGGCTTGAAAAAAAAATTTAGTATATAATTTGACTCTACAAAGTATACGGATACTAAGACAAAAAAAAATACGGTTACTAAGACTAAAGTCTTTGAATCTTCTGCATTTTGATTTTTCTGATATTATCCCAGTTGAAAAAAAAACACAGCAAGTAAATGCTAGTTTCAAAAAATGCTTTTATTATACCAAAAAAAAAACAAATAATTTACTACATATACAGTTTTACGACTGAGTCCAGTAATCGGGATACAACATCATGTCCACGGAAGGAAGGCGATAGCGCTAAGTATACGCCGGCAATAACATCAATCTAACAGATTTACGACTCTTCAACACGTCCAGCTTATCTCGACGCCGCTTACCGAAGGATAACTAAGGCCTGAGTAGGCTCTAGTTAGCCTTTGTCTCTCGCGTTGAATGAAATCGAATTGAATTTTACAGTGACATTGGTTTTATGACTTTGGACCTAAAAAAGTACCGAGGATTTAATTTGCTATTGGAAAGTTTGATCTTTGCCTTTTATTTAACCGACATTGAGATATTTCACGCTCAGTTAGAGAGGTTAAAATGAATACAGGTAGTCTCATATTATTTGATAAGATTAATAGGAAACAAAAACGTCACCATATAAACTCAAAATACAAAAAAAAATTTCAATAAAAAATAAAACCGACTTTCAACAAATCCTGAAAAATAAAATTTACTTAGCACAAAGTAAAATCTATTTTGATTTATCAGATTTTATTCAATATCATATTGAAGTCGGCGTCAAGTAAACCCATAGGTTTATGTACTTAGGTATTATTCATGGCACCAACTTCAATACTATATTGAATAAAATCTGATAAATCAAAACACATTTTACTTTGTGCTAAGTAAATTTTATTTTTCAGGATTTGTTGGAAGTCGGTTTTATTTTTCATTGAAATTTTTTTTTTCATTATTTTAAGTGACGGGTGAACCGAAAAATATATTATCTAGGTAAAAGTTTTTATCAATACAAATCAATCAAGCCCAAACACAAGGTAGCTGCTGTAAATCGTTAAGGATTTCCCTCGACTGTCTTTCGGTTCCATAATCAGATCGACTCCAGATATTCATTAAATTGTAGTACATTAAAGCACTGAACTAAAAAGTTAACAAGCGCACTAGTTGTCCCTACAATTTTCGGTGGTTGCCCTCGATTTCTCCTGAATCCCATCATCAGATCCTAATCTGATTAAAATATGAACACCTCAGAAGTAAACCCTATTCAAGAAAGAAAACAATTTAAATCCGTTTATAATTGACGGAAATATCGGTGAACATACATAAAACATTGAGAACTTCCTTTTTTTTTGAAGGCGGATCTATCAATCTAGGTGCAAAGTTCTCATCAATACAAATCAATCAAGCCCAAACACAAGGAACTGCTGTAAATTGTTAAGGAATGCCCTCGACTGTCTTTTGACTCTATCATCAAGTCGACTCCAGACCTTCATTAAAGTGTAGAACATTAAAGCACCTAATTAAAAATTAACAAGTGCACTAGTTGTCCCTACAATTTTCAATGGTTGCCCTCGTTTTCTCCTGGATCCCGTCATCAGATCCTGACCTGGTGAAAATGGGACCACCTCAGAAGTAAACCTTATTCAACAAAAAAATAAATTTTAAATTCCGTCTATAATTGACGAAAATATCGCTTGACATACATAAAAAAAAATACATACTGCTCGTTCGCTCTAACTTTGCCGCTCGGCTCTATAATAAAATCGAATTTTTGATTAGACGAAGTAAATTGACAGCAACTAATGTCACTTCTTCTTGTAGTGTTGTGTATTTTCTATGACGAAGTGACATTAGCTACTGTCAATTTACTTCGTCTAATTAACAATTCGGGTATACGCCTCTACGCCAGCGGCAAAGTTAGAGCGAACGGGTAGTACAGACGAATTGAGAACCTCCTCCTTTTTTTGAAGTCGGTTAAAAATCTAAAACTGGCTTGTCTTTTTTATGATACAATTTTTTTTATATAAAAGTGAAAAAAGTCAACCTCACTGAGTCGCAACTTAAACCCGTAATCTGAGTTGTTAAGTAGCTCGATTGATGAATCTGTGCCATACTCTTAAATGACGATTGCAATAAGGTGAAGAATTTCAACTGGTTTCAGTAGGGCTCCATAGCTCAAGTGGTTCGAGATAGAGCATTGCCCTGGTATAAGCAAGGGTTCAAGTCCCGTCTGAGCCAAATTGTCTTTTTTTACTTTATAAATAAATATTATGAAAAAGTTAGCATATACTAAACGCTTTAATTATTTTAGTTATAAAATTGTTGTTTCTGTACGTTACGAATAAGATTACTTGACAAATGGGTCAGCAGTATGAGTATTATTATTATACCTTACTAGGTATTGCAAACGTCCATAGCATACTGTGGCCATATTCAATCAGTCAGGGCCTATCTACTGTTACTGTTAAACTAACATTACTGTTAAAACAACAATTACATTAAAGTCCCATCCCAAAAATTGTTATACCAATAAGCCTATTCATCCAGGTTCATTATGAATATATTCTTTGTTAAAGATAAAATTAAGTTACACTCGTTCTACATCCACAACCCCAAGGAAGTAATAATTCATTTGCTTCGTCGCGCCTCGCCGTAAAAATTCAAAGTTAACAAACTTTGCTCATGAATATGAACAGCCCTTAACTTGACACATAAATATGTATTTTAAAGTTAACTAGGTTTTTAAATTTGCAAATATTACTACATACGCACTATTCAGGTATCCATTTCATCAATTTAGGCAACAGTTACGACAGTGGCTAAAATGTTCCGTTTTTGCGATGTCCAGATGCATCACTATGACAGTTTATAGTGCCTTGCTACTATTTTATGTAACCAAACTTTTCAAAAGTAGCCTACCTATGAGACTATTACATCGTCATCCAATCTTCTAATAAATGTCCTAAATCTTTCAGAGATTCAAACATGAAGGTCTAGCAAGCAAACTTACATTAACTTACAATATAGTTTTGATAACATAGAAGCTCTCTTCATAATTTTCAACCTTTATAGGTAATACCCTGAAATACACACACGCAGGTACGTCCTATATTCAGTATATTCACGAATAGAGGATTTAATCTCGTTAAAGTTAAAACATAGCCGGTGTACTCCTGGGGCACTGGATGACATAACGTGACTGATAGCCTGCGCTAGACCCTTTAATACCGGTACGTGTACCTTACCCGACCGCAGGCCTACTAATTCTATACACGGTTGCTTTCATAACATACTCCTAAATCTTCGTGATTCGATATTAAGGCAGACCTGTTTAAGATCCTTAGGATAGTAATAATATTTCTTTTACCAAATTACAAACTAAACAGGTTACGAACCTCCTTCTCTTTGAAGTTCATTGAAATATAGATATTCTATCCCGATACAATGAAACCGCAATTGTGATAATGCAAAGTAACAAAAAATTTCAATCAGGGAATATTAAAACTTTTAAAAGTCACAAGCTATTTTGAATTTTTGATTTTGAATGCAGCATCAATATTCATGCTCAGCTTTACTGATATCAATTTAGCGATACGAGTACCTAAATATACAAAAAAAAAAATGGGTAAATTAGGCATCAACATGAAAAAAAAAATCGGTTGTCTGTAAAGTCGATTTACTGACGATAGCTGAACGTGACAACTCAGCCTTACATGGAACGCCTCAGAGCGAGGTAACGCCGCATACGTCATGTTTTTTTGTGCGTGCAGCCGGCTCAATCGAATTATAAGACGTTGTCACGTCAAAAAAATAAGAGTATAGTTCAAAATACTTCAGTAATGTGTAAGTGTGTTTAAGTGTGTCTAATAGCAATTGAAAATTCTCTTATGTTATGCATCTCTTATTCCTTAGTGAACTGCGGATTATGAATCAGTATCCTTGAAAAACGAAGGAGTCACAGCTGATAGAGGGGTGTGAAAGCGGATAAATTTTGAGTCCATCAGCATACTCTCAAACTTTTTATTTTTAAACTTTTACAAACTTGTTCGTTGTTTTGCAGTTCAAGTGCCGTCGAGAATCCGTGAAGACAAAACTTAGTCGACAGGGGAAAGCTTCAATCGTTCCACTTTACAACACAATCCGTCATCATAGTAGCTACCCTTAAAGGACTACTTTTCCTAAATGGAACAGCAGCCTTTTGAATACATTATCATTGTTTTATCTTTATTATTATTGACTTAGAATGCTCGCCTTTTCTCAATCTAGTAAATACTTGTGTAAGGTAATGTTCTTTTCATCCTACTGCTACGGGACTAGTTTGCTAAAAATTAATTCACGATTTGTGAAAATTATTTAAAAACGAGAATAGGCTTGTGTCTTAAATTTCAAAAATCGTTTATTTTTGTAGCTTTATATCTACATGATCACAAAAATGTAATATTTTGATTTAAAACAATCATTTACATAGTTTATTTTGTGATTTAAAAAATGAATTTCAATTTGTATCGAAAACGCTCATGGCGCCTTGTGTGACGTCACTTGATGCCAAACAAAAGTAGTAGTGGTTTTATTTATCCATTTTCGGATAGGCAAAGGCAATTTGAGCCATACAGCCAAGTCTTGTATATTTATTATCTCTTTATTTTGCTTTAAAAAGTCACAGTCCTCGTCCTCTAAGTCCAGTCAAAGTCAAGTACATCATCCCTAAGTCAATGTCAGTCTTCCTTCAGAAAAGCGGTGGATACATTTCTAAAAGTTTCTTTGGATTTTTGTCACTGCAAAGTTGCGATTCACTGCGTTTTATCACTTCCCAACACTAGTGCACGTTGTCAAACGTTTATGTTTAAGAATCCACCATTGATATACACAAAACACTCGAAATTACACTAATTTTGCAAATTTACAGAACGATGCGATACGATTCCTTCCAGTTCCCGCCAAAGAATCTCGCCAAACAAAACAAAAAGAAAATGTGTATTTTTTTATGAGCCCTTTCAATGATTTGTTTTGAGATTAAAAGTTATACTACAAAAAAGAAACGTTTAGGGGTTTTAATCGATATTTAGGGAAATCTGAGGAATTTGAAGTTGGTTTTAGAGGAACATTCGGTAGGAGTTGGCATCACTTTGGCATATGGGGTATAACCCCCCCATTCCCAACCGACCACCTGAGTTATCCACCTGGTTGGTCAGTTAGGAATAAAAGTTCCTAACCACCCACCTTGTGCACCTGGTTGGTCAGTTAGGAATAAAAATTCCTAACCACCCACCTGTGACTGTATAAAATAAATAATGTCCATAATGTCTACTTTATCAATATACCCACATGTCTATATGGCAAAACAAATGAAGATCGACAAAACAAATGAAGATCTACAAAACAAATGAAAATCGACAAAACAAATGCAGATCGACAAAACAAATGAAGATCGACAAAACAAATGAAGATCGACAAAACAAATGAAGATCGACAAAACAAATGAAGATCGACAAAACAAATGAAGATTGACAAAACAAATGAAGATCGACAAAACAAATGCAGATCGACAAAACAAATGAAGATCGACAAAACAAATGAAGATCGACAAAACAAATGAAGATCAGCAAAACAAAGGAAAATCGACAAAACAAATGACGGTCGAATATACCATAAAACCATAGATTTAGAATTTTTCGCTAAAAAACACATGCGAAAGGGAAAAGCAAAAAGAAAGACTCGAAGCTCTCACCCGAGACCCTTGAACTAATGAGAT